>JAGSMT010000027.1:0-668282 GCA_029286875.1 Lamproptera curius | reverse complement strand
GACAAGACGCGCCCGCGCTGTTCAACGAACAATTTGAACTTTGCAAACTGTGTGTACTAAGCATCAAACTTTGATTTGAATTTCTTCTGTGCAGCTTTTTGATCACCTTCTCATCACCAGCGCTGGGCTCAAAGTCATCAGAGGGCACACCCTCGGGCAAAGTCTTAAGATTCGTGCTTGACACACTCAAATTCTGCTTATAGTTCAAAAGGTTGGACCCGAGAGTCTGTCCACATTCAAAGAGTCCAAACTTGCTGTCAGCACCTAATACATTGATTTCTGGTGTCAATTCAGCACAATCAACATTGTTTTCCTCAAAAGATCCCATTGCACGTGGCCCGATTCGGGAAGGCCCAGCTTGATATAACATAAGACTTGCGTGATTATCTCTTAGAAAAATACCACTGTCTTGGCCTTTCATATAAAGACGTCTTTGCTCTGCGTTAGCTTGCAAAGAATTGTATCCCATTTTGGCTCCCGACACATCATGTTTCATGCTCCTTTGGGCGAGTATTCGTTTTAATTGTCTCTTCGGTGTGTTCGGTACTGATATCGAGTTTTGAGGTACATCTAGAGCTTTTTTCTGCGGCAAGGATAGATTAACCGAATCTGACGAGTCCAAAGATGTAGCTTTAACTTTTAAAGTTGGCGTCTTGACTTTCTTTTCTTCCGCGTCGGTGTATAATTTTTCAAACTCCAATAATTCCTTCTCCAAGTCGCTATCACGTTTCGAAAGGTCGATCGTCAAGTTTCGTAGGTTTTTCCCTTTTCGTTTTGTTTGAGTTTCGGCCGCTGTTGTTGAGCCTTCTTCCGAAGTTACGGTTATTTCAAATTCTTTAGGTGAAAACCTGGGCATATCTAAAAAGGACTGAGTATCAGAACTCTGGCGTAATCCTTTTCTCTGAACAACGCTTGGGGACTTTGGTTCTTCTGATTCGACTTGCTTATGCTTTTGTTCGACATCAAATTTAAAAGCCGGCCTTTCGTTAGAGTTTACTTTGTTATGCCTTTCCACATTTTCACACGAAGTACTTGTCTCTTGATTTTTATAAGCCTCATTCATTTGATCCTTCATTTGTTTAGCTACCGGTATACCTAAATTTTGTTCTATAATTTTTGCATTATCAGAATCTAAAGATATTGATTTAAGTCTCTGCCTTCGGGCGTGAGCCGAGCTCATGTCACTTGATGTCAGTTCGTGAGTTTTTATTATTTCAGGCTTATCCTCCATTTGCATGGAGTCGATAATGGCACAACAATCTACAACATCTTTTTCTATAGCCTCAATTTTGGAGTCTGTTTGTTTGTTGTCTTCGATATTTAAATTCGATTCTTCGTTATTTTTTAAATTCGTGTCGCAGCTATTATGTCGTCTATATTTCTTTACCTCTTTATCAGCAGGTGGTGTGAATCTCTCCCTTTCAATAGAATACCTTCCACCGTATCTTTTCGGCCGCGGAGACGATTTGCAGCTCCTTCTTCAGAAACCACTTGCTCAAAAGTGAAGAAATTTTCTTTGTTGTAACTGTGAACCTTAGGACTAGGTCTAGCACTTAAAACTTTGGGAGAACTAGGTTTTTCACTTAAGCCGTTCGTCCTATTAAGATGATCGCTTAATGTCCTGGGTGATTGCGGTACCTCTGCATCTCTAGGAGTTTCGGGGAAGAATTTCGGTGATCTAACACTATCGTAGTAGACAGATTTCGGAGATGGTTCTGCGAAAAAGGCTGGCGAGACCATTTCGGGTGGGGTGAAAAATCGCGGTGAACTCATACTGTCAGCTAATAACTTGGGAGAAAAATCAAATTTCGATGCCGATGATTTCTCTTTGGCCGAACTGCACTCAATGACCCTGGGTGAATTTTGTATTTCCACTCGTTCGACGCCTTCGACGTGGGGTTTTCATTCACGCTGCACATATTCAATCGTGTGCTAATAGATCGAAACCTGCGCAAGTTGCCAGGCGATATATCCGACGACGCTTCCCCGAATCGCTCATTTTATTGGCCGTCTCGTCGAAACCGAACACCGCAGCATCTGACTCCGTAACGATGAAGGGGGATTTGTCGTCCTTCTCCAATGAGGGTGAACGCGTCGCGCTATACTTTTTTGCGCGCGACTCTCTACTCAGTTCGGCGCCTAGGTCCGTATTGACCAGCTGGGCGAGTGGCCGAGGGATACAGGGATACTTGTACTCGAAGGGTCGTTTATGTAACCAGTACTCGGGGGCGGGAGTCGAGGAACTGGCGGTGGGGGGCGCGATTCTATTGTCGACACTTCGACAGGTGCGTCGATCTGTGTGAAGTTTTTAACGATCACGATTTGAGGAGGTTCTGCTGGCGGTAAGTTTGGCTCAGAAGTGGCAGGAGGGGTGGGAGGCGCAGGGACACGGTCAGGCGGAGCCCCGAAGAGCTTCGTGTGAGTACAGCGCGGCTCCGTAATGGCCGTGTGAGTTAACAGCGTTTTGCCGTCGCTCACAATGTGAACCTGGAAATTAAACAGAAGTGATTTTATTTCCCGACACCAACCGTCGATTGACATTATTTTTCACAATTCATTGAGAATATTTTTCTGATAGAACGGCGTATTTCAGAATGCACAAAGATATTTTCGATATCATATAGCTCTATTTAAATTTATGCTATCAGTAAAGTTACTAGTATTTAACTTATTTTCGCTTTGTACTTATTTTTTTTACCTGGATATTGTTTTTTTTTTTCTTTTACTTTATTGTAACTCTTACTGTAACGCTTATATCGAGACAAGACCACATTTAAGTTCCGAGTTTACTTCGAATGAATGTAATTTACCTTTTTAATCTGAGCAGTAAAGTATTTATCTATCTATCACAGTGAGATACACCAATATCAATCACTATTGGTCCGTATTGTGCAACCATTGCACAATTTTAAAATTTTGCAAAATGAGACGTCTTTGACGCATCAGGTGACGTCATGTTATAGGTTTATACATCTTCATGGTTGATACGGCAACTTACTTTGAAATTTGAATGGCATACTACTACTTCCATAGGTTGCCTAAATCTTATTCTCCTCATAAAACGGGAAAACTGTCATTGATACGTTGATTTGACAATTGATAAGATCCTGCAAGGTAAAAGCAAAATCCATTGTATTGGAATCCTACTGGTCCTGATGAAGAGCCGAATAATTCCGATTCAGTCGGCACCTACAGGTGAGTTCTACCATTATTCAACTGCATTTTTTTCAGCTAGTGGTAATGGATTAGGGATCTACGATAGATTTGATTCAGTCCCGACCTACACGAGAGTTCAGCCGTCATTAAAACAATATTTTATCTAGCCAACGGTTGAACGTACGTACCTCTTGAACGAAAGCAGCGCGCGGTGGCCAGGCGGCGTGTTGCGGCCGCTTGCGCCGCGTCCGCCGGCAGCGCAGCGCGAGCAGCAGCAGCACAGCGGCCGCCAGCGCGCCGCACCACCAGCCCGCCGCGGCGCCCCACATGCCCCGCCCGCCGCGCCGCGCCTCACATCTGCCGCAAAGAACAACATCGATCAGATGTGGTGAAGAAACATTGAGGAGAGAAAAAAATACATAAATTTCGCAAAACTATGCAAAAATGTTAATTTATCAATGGCAAATTAATATATGTAATCATTACATGTAAGTTATATAATGAATACATACATACACATACAAATATTTATATAAAGAAGTCCGACAAATGAAGTTTAAAAAAACACCGTTTTATTACTTAGTGCCCAGTAACGATTCATTAGAAATATATATACAATCAGTCAATTGTAAAGAGTACAAGTGAATGGCAAGTGATGTACCTGGGTCCCCCAGGTCCATTGACTATGGGGTAAATATGAACTACTTCTTCCGGCAAAAAGAATCTAAAAACCAAATCAATTCATTAAGTGAATGACTACTACTGGGCCATTGACACAGTAGTAGTCACTCACTTAATAATGGAACAAATATATATATATATATATATATATATATCAATTTTTTTTTGCAAGACAATAGTGAGTACTAAATATACATAAATATTTTTAAGTGAGAAATAAATCACAGAAAATGAATTAAGTTTTTCTATTAATTCGCACCCTACCATCTTCTATTTTTAATAAAAACAGTTCTTGAATTTATATTTAGCGGCAGTCTATTGCTATGTATTTGCAAACAACAAAAAATGTAAAACCAAGTTAAAACATAAAATAACTCTCATTTAGGGCAATATAAAAGTGTCATAAGGTACTTAAATTATACAAAAGTTTAATTTATATAGAATATACATAATTTTATCATAAAGCATGTCAAAATAAAAATTCAAAGCCATTTGTTCAGACTAAATATTTGCGGTTTGTACCAACAAGGTTACAATAAATAAAGGCAATACAGTATAATGCAAGAAAGTGTAATTGTGTCAATTAAATATAGATAGTAATAAAGATTTGATAATGTTTTATACCAATTAATTAAATAATAATATCTGTTTTAATGAGTAGCAGAATAAAATAATGTCATGTGAACTTAATAATAAGACTAGCAGTCCACTACTCTGACCGTTATCTTGTGGTAAAAGTAGCATATGTTTCTCAAGGATAATACTACTTTCAAGTTCTGAAAGAGTATTTTATATCGGTTCAATAGTTTTTCAGCTTATACAAACAAACAAATGATTTAATTGTATAATAATATACATGACATTAATTAAATACAAGAGTAAGTACAACAGAATAACACAAAGTGTAATGTTAAATACTTAGTACCCACAGTGAACATTTTATTATTACAAGACAATTGCTACCATATACAAACCTTGTCACTATTTATCTATGTCCACCTGATGTTTTGGCAGTTTATCAGTTATGGGTTTGACATTAGACTTTATTAAAAAAAACCATGTGCTATTTTACTTTAAGACAATTTTATGAATTTTGTACTATATAGGTGAACTATATTTAATGGTGTGGACGACAGTTGAATTATGTTGTCTGAACTCATAAATTGCCATGGAATACACCTCAGCCTAAGAATAGGATAGCATCAAAGTAGATATATCTAACAATAGTACTAATTATTTCTTTTATTTACGTGATTATTATACATATCAAATACACTAACCATCTTCTACAAACTAGACTGTGATTGTGGTCTCTCTTACTTTGGACAAACAAAGAGACTAGTGAAAACCAGAGTAAAAGAACATATAGCTGATGTTGTTGCTATAAGAAATATGCAATTTGCGACCATGTTCTAGACAAGCCCATTTATTATATTAGATTTGATGAATCAAAAATACTGGCTAATGAACATTGATTTATACCAAGGATGATTCGGGAAGCAATAGAAATTAAAAAATATACAAATTTTAATAGAGAAGATGGTTGGTCTTTGCCACCTTCCTGGGATCCAATAATTTCAAAAATTAAACGCAGAGTATTAAAAAAAACAAAAAAACGGAAGGACAACATAAATACTTTTTGTCAAACCAGCATTAAAAATTAAGAAATCGAAAGATATGTCAATTTTTTAAATAAAAACTGACAGTTATTCAAAAACATAGAGATACAGACATATACCAACTTAGTCTGCCCGTGATCATGGATGCTGAAAAGAATCCGAAACGTCGGGAATAAATATATTTAAGTAACGCGAAAAATCCGTAAATTAGTGGATTTTATAGTACTAATTGTTCAAATATTCTATTAATAATATTACCATTACTACATCCGTTCTTTACTACCAAAGGTTTCATTCTTTACCACAATTTTATCTGCTCTTTGACTGCGTTATATACTCCACTCCTTTATGAATACAGTAAACATGAATAAACAGTTTCTCAAAAAACTGATTGAGTAGATTTGAACAAACTTTATTTAATGTTAAAATAATCTTTATGATAAAAAAGGTAGGCCAAAGCATATAAAAGGCAACATATATCTATTCAAGTTTATATGCCAATCACATCACAGTTTTTATTAAGTAGGTAGGTATATAATTTTTTTTTTGGACTAAAGCTAATAAAATCACTCACAAATTAAGCTTAATCATAATTGGAACATTTCAGATTATGTTCAGCAGCAAAGACCTTCAAATGGATGAGTAATAAATCTATTAATTGTGATTCTGACACAAATGCAACCTGTTGTTTAAAAAAATAGTTGTAATTAGATTTTCAATAATCTATATCTATAGGTTTTTAATATTACAAAAATAAATACAGCCAAGAAAAAAAAATATTTAAAAATAAAATGTATATTTACATTTTGGTGAGCATGATAACTTATATCAGACGATATTTTTTTGGAATAATGTAAAGCGATAGTATTTGACATTTGATTAAGGTCATTTAAATATATAAATAAATTTAATGAACATAATAATTTAAGATAATTATTAAATGAATAAAATAGGGTTTGGTAATAAATTACAATTAGTGAAATTAAATTTTGTGCAATCTTCTCATAACAACGACGTTATTGCTTTGGTAAGAAATTATTTTAGTATATGACAAATTCACTCGTAGTAGTCTCTTTAATTTGTTTTGATAAAATCAAATAGTACAATAAAATATTCTGGTTTTAACATAAAGCAGTAGGGATGTTGATATTGTTCTAAATTTATATCGTAAAACTAAACATTATACGTTTAAGCACATAAAATGAGTATAAAATACGTACTGTGCATGGAAATATACAGTTCAAACTATTGTTCACTTGTATCACTACACTGAAGGAGAATTATAGCATTAGTTTCTACGATTTATAACCCGAACACTTTAACACTTCACTACGGTCTGAAGATATTTTTAATAAATAATTTTTAACAGTATTTATAGTAAATATTCACTGCAACGAGTTTGACGTTACGTGAGTCGGCCATATTTCTTTAAATCGGGGACACAAATACGGTGTTGCTAGGATAAGTAGCTATTTTGCCTATAACTAATTATTATTGAACACTGAAAACCAATTTATATATGACCAATGTATGTTAAATATTACATGCATTGTGGTACAGATAAAATGTGAGTTGATTTCTTTACATTTTTTCACTCATAGGGTTTGTTGAAACAGTAGCAATGATGTAATAAACATCATTAAAGTCGTATTAGCATTGTGATTCAACTATCGAACACTTGGTGAATATCTCGTACACTAATTGTAGTTGCACTCGACAACCCCGGGACTATTTTGCCAACAAAATCAAAGCTTCCATTCAATTCCGTGCTGTACATGCGCAGAAAGATGTTCATTAAAATAGGGCACTGGGGCATCGACTGTCCCTGCTAGCTACTCCTAGGTCACTCCGTACAACTACGTTGATATATAATAATATGATCTAGGTCGCGGCATATTTTGCTTGATGCAAGATGCCAATTGTACGATACGTAGGAACATTAAAAAAAACATCATTATAACTTTATAACGAAACGAAATTATTTGAAATTACTTACTCCATTCGTTTTACGTTTTAAACCGATTGACTTAATAATATTATTTGCCTTGGATTGAAACTTTTAATATAAATAAATAAATATAATACAATAGTTTACAATAAAAAAAACAATCTACACTAATCTATATTTTCAGACTATAGTTCTATACTAGACTTCATGGGAGCAAAAAAAGAAACTCAAATACTTTCAATTATATTTTACAGCTAAACCAATGTACTAAATAAACTTATGTGCAAGTTGCTAGCAATAATATTTTCTAACAAGCTTGTTACAATAATTAGTTTCTAACATGCTAATCAATTTCGTTCCTGGGTAGCAGGATTGGAGGTGGTTCGTAAGACGTTTTCTGGTCTCTCTGACAATACTACTTACTACATATATTTCATATTTTATTATTAATATGCTACAACTCTGACTAAACCGCTGCTATTTTATTTTATTGATGCCAAGCTATCTATTACCATGGATAATTTATTCACGCCACGGGGTTGCTAAGGGATATAACTCACCTGTACAAATGGCCCATCCCATACAAATCTGTGTAACACCGAGACTCTCACGTTAACCTGATGATCTCAGCAAATCATTTAAAGTTTGATATAACTCCTTCTTAGGAAATGGTTCTATAATGGCTTTGAAGGAGATCTCTTTTCATGTTTAAGAGAGGAAATGCTAACGTTTACCCATCTTCCTAAGAACAAGTAAGGTATTTAAAAAAACTATTACTATTAACCTATAAAGTGCGCCTATAGCGATACTCTTCGCTGCTATTACCACTTTAGCCGCAAAAGAATGATCGCATATCTACTATCTTCCAGCCAGCAAGTTTCGCTTTAAGTTGGTCGCGGCTTGATCTGGCTGAAACACAACTGAAGTCGATCTACATATAGCCACACCTATCGACTCACGCTCTCCTTTCTGTTGTAATTACTGCTTTCAAAAGGTAAGCAGGTAAGATCGGCTGATCTCTGTATAATCAGGACCATGACCAACACACCATAGATACTTAATTAAGTTATTTATCGTATCCATTCATAATGCGAGCAGGAAGTTCGTCTTACATCCTGCTCATAAGAAAAGCAACGTAAGTCGCCACAAATTGATTGACGCTCCCAGACATGCGATATTACGTTTCGTGTACAAGTAAAGAAAATCAGTATTGTGCGAAGATTACAGTCTTATAAGTAATGTATCTTTTATGAGCTTACTTTACACATTTACTTTATATTGTTTCCTGCATCATCATCATCAGCCTGTGTTATTTTTTTTATAGCATACGCAGGCAGACGAGCCGTCGGACCACCTGATGGGAAGTGGTCACCGACGCCCAAGACATTGGCAATACAAGTGGTATCGCCAATGCGCTGCCTACCGCGAGACATAGGTTGTTTACCTCGTTTACCTAGTAAATACGCTGGCTACAGTGCCCTTCAAACGGAACACAGCAGTTTTGCACACTACTGCTTCGCGGCAGAAATAGGCACCGCGGTGGTACCCACCCAGACGGTCTCCTGTAAAAAGGGGATCTACCACCGGTGTTAGTCCACAGCTGGACATAGGCCGCCCCTAATGCACGCCTCAGCTATCAGGAGGTTTTTGGACCGTATCCCACCACTCTGGTCCAATGCGGGTTGGCGGGTGGACCGACTATTTGCATGCCCATCCAACGCATTTCCTGCATATATTTTGTATTTTTTTTAAATATAATTTTTGTAAATCTGTAAAACCGCACAGGTGATCTCATAAGGGTGAAATACTAAACTCACTCATAGATGAAATACTAAAATGCACACGCAATCTTATATTTAATATTTATTTTAATCTCTTCATAAATTAAATTATAATTCAGTACAATAAAATTTAATATATTAACATTTGCATTAAGCTTTAAAACATAGGGTATGTGAAATAAACGGAATTGAAATATTATCTAAAGTGAAAAACATACAGCACCGCTAGTTACGCTAAGGTTAATAAAAATAATAGTAATTTAATAATTGACTTATTAAAGGTCATTTAATTAAAGAGCATTACATGAATTTGGTAACAATAATCGATTACATTACATGCGAGTTCATTTTATATTTAATAGTATAAAACAAAAGTAATTCAATTACATTTTGAAGTTGCTTTTGTCATGTCTAGAATAAAATTTGGGAATAATAGTAAATATTTGATAATAAAAGTCCAAACGGTCGATATAAATACTATCAAACATCAATTCAATCGAATAACCTCAACTGTTATTGTAATATCCAATCATAAAATCGAAACATCCATAACTATCAATCCATAATTATTATATTCTTAAACTACATCAATGAAATGCCTTGCTTGATTCATCACAAGAATCTTATACATTCAGCACCTGTTCGCCGCATAGCTCGGTTTCCGTAAATGTCATTCATAAGCACTAACTGACCTAGAAACTGGGCTAACCTGTAACCTAGATCCAAGCCGCTGAATGACGTCATTCGATTTAACCCAGTAACCGAAAACCGCGCTTGCTCGATATTTCACAGCGCGTTTCCGCTCAGAATATAACAAACTATGAGGTATAATGCAGTAATATATATGTTATTATTTAACAATTGATATTTTAATATTTATTTGTATGTATTTAATAAAGAAGAAAACGACGAAGAAATGAATATTTGAAATAATTAAACATTCTATAATTGTGTACTCATTGCGAAAATTAAATAATTATATGTGATTCGTATTGATTTGTTTACAGATTATTTAAATTTAAACGATTCATTACTAACACATCGATGAGCAAATGCCTATGTTTAATGGTATTATATTTAAAGAGTTAACACCACGCTTATAATAAGAAAGGTTAAAATCTTAGTCTATAATTATATCACAAAAATAAATCAGGATAACGTCGCATAAAGCGTTTTTTTTTTTCAAACAAATCATACATCACGCTTAGTTCTTAAGTTTACAAGTGTCGAAATAAATAAATCATAAATTATTAAGAAAATACATCCCCGCTGTCTTATCATTGTTTGAATTTTAAAAGTTAGGACAACTAGGGCCGTGCAAGTTGAACAAATTTATAGTAAGTATTAAATATTATTTTTTGTTTAAGAAACCATTCAATCTAACCATTTATTTAAATAATTTAAACCTAACATTATTCAGTCGCATAAAATTAAAAAATAGTTACAATTTAAAAAAAAAATTATGGTATTAAAGAAAATCAAATACTAAAAACAATCGCATATATCCAAATGTCAATCAAAATGTCTGCATTTAATAAGAAACACTGAATATTTATTGCGGTCGTACAGTCAATCATAAATCCACATCGAATCTTATGAGCAAGTTAGAATTAATCTATAAGAAGAAAAGTGTATATGATAGCAGTACAAATTATTCCAATTAAAAAAATAAAAAACAACACAAACTGGTCATATATATACAAACGAGAAAAAAAAAAAGGCACTGTCAACCCAATCAGTCCTGGACGTAATTAAAAAAAAGAAGACCTATAAAAGGGCCGGCCGCCTCAAAAGACCGGTATCAGGTGCCTGGGCGCGCTCGCGAGCGGGTCGTCGATCGCGAGCAGCGCGTTGAAGGTGAGGAAGAGCGCGGAGGCCGACGCCAGGTGCCACAGGTCGTGCGTGTCCAGCAGCCGGAGCGCCGAGCAGGCAGCGTTGTGCTGACGCGACTGCGCCGGCGTTTCCTGAAAACGGATTGTGATGAGTGCCTAGAACTTCAGGAGGTAAGGTATTTTAAGTGACATACATACAGACACAAACAACCTGTGATAGTCCACTGCTGGACACAGGCCTCCCCTAAAACCCCTATCCATTAGGGGGGGTTTTGGACCGTATCCACCACGCTGATCCAAGGCGACCAATGAAAACAATGAAAATTTGTTGTGTCTCCGCAGGATTCGAACCCATGACCTCCGGTTTCTAAAGCACACGTCCATACCACTAGGCTACGGGGCAGTTATATAGAGGTTTTGTGGGTTTACGCTGTATCTTTTTCATCGATATCACCACGGCCCACTCACCGACCACTTGGTGCGCGCGTGCAGGAAGAGCGCCAGCGCCAGCGCCCAGGCGGCGTGGGCCAGCGCCAGCTGCACCCACACGTGGGCGGGCATCGCCTCCCGGTGCACCAGCTTCATCAGCACGTAGCTCAGCATGTACAGGATCGCGTTGCCCATCAGTATGGCGAGGAGGTGGCGCGCCAGGTCCTTGTTGTGCTCGTACATACTGCGGGGACAGTGGATATAATATTTGTTTTCAGGCTGCGTCATACGCTCGAAGCATGTTACGAAGCTTCGTAAAGGAAGGTGGTTTCAAACATGATTTGAGTAGAGTGGAGTGTCATGTCTGATTATTATTCGCAGTTCCCTGATAAAGGTTTGTGGTTAGTAATGTTACTTCTCTCACATGCCTAAGGTAAAGGTCTGTCAAGAAAACACAAACTCTCTGTCTCTAGGTATAACAAAAGTGAGTGTTGTAAGATTAAAAATTATATCCTTTTTACTAACAAATAAGAAGATGAAAAGAATTGGTAATGTCAAGAAAAACTAACTGGTTAGTTTTTCTTGACATTCCCAACTTGATACCTTACAAAATAAAAGAAATAATTGCTTGTTACGTTAAGTCTAATAGGACAGGAGTAATTTTCGGCACAGCTACAAAAAGAAATATTTACCCATACGCCGCCAAAGCCCAATTGGCAAGATTGGCAACTGCCAGGAGAATTGCACGGGCGGTATATCTAGGAACGAACGCGCGGCGTCCACGCGCCCTCAATGCAGTCCAAGCGCGACCACCAATCGAACAATCTAGAAAAAAAGCATTTGTGTAAATGGGATTTGTGTAAACAAAGCCTTATGACAACCTCTACTAAACTAAAACGTTTGTCAATCCTATTAATTTAATTTCGCTCAGAGATTTATTGGTACGGCAGTTAGTGAAATAAGATACAATTTCAGAATTTGATACCATTACGCCCAACGTCAATCACAATGTTACCAAAAGGAACGCTATCTGCAAGACGACACTACTGGCTACAGGGAACATGATGTAAATCCTTGCCTCTGTCTTATTTGGCTTTGCTATAGTCTACTTTTTGTTAATACGAAGTCCTTTCTTATTTAAAAGGGAAGAAATATAGGAGAGGAAGGGACAGGGAACAAAATTATTAAATTACGAAGATTTCATATCTTTTTAGCCAGATATAAAATTTAAATAATATATTTTTATAATAAGATAATTTTTTGTTCTAGTTTTTCTGTTTTAGATTGTTACAGCATAAAATAAACTTACCGACTTTGAAACGGCCAATATAGTATATCTTCATCGTTAGGACGAAACATACAGTCATGTGTAGAATTGTGAACAACACCCAAAAGTACAGGCTGGGATAGGTTATACCGAAGTATCCTGTAACAAGCAAAATTAAAACTATTCAATTTCACCTCAATTTGGTTTGAAAATTTAACAGGGTCAAAATATATACAGACTAATATTTTGTATTACGCTTTATACCTCATATCGTAGAATTATTAGCAAAATCACTACATAGCATAAAACAAAGTCGCTTCTCTGTCCCTATGTATGCTTAAATCTTTAAAACTACGCAATGGATTTTCCTTAGGTTTTTGATTATCAGATAGAGTGATTGAAAGGGAAGGTTTACATGATTAAATCAGGCATAGTATTGCTGAGAAATGCTAATAAATTTATATATTTTTCCATAGAATTTACAGATATCAGTATTGCACCTGTGCGGAGCCGGGGCGGGTCGCTTGTATTTTACAATGTCTGCCCCGAAGCAGTTTAGGTGGAGTTTTAACGTATGCAAGATAGGCAATGTACGGACGTTCATACTGTGCAAACCTGTTGCACAGGTTCGAACCTTTGAGACAACCTTTCATGGGACACCCTCTAATTAGTTTTATCTTTTATATATATATATATATAAAAGATATTGCACCTATACACTGACTCATCACGATATCTCTGGAACCATAAGGCGTAGCGACTTGAAATTTGGTAGGAATATTCCTCTCGCCCAATAGATAGATAGATAAGCTAAGAACGGATTTTGCGAAATTCCACCCACAAGGGGGATTAGGGGGTTGCTAGTTATACATAAATTCCACCTCTTATTTCACTCTAGTATCGACAAAAATACCAATTGCAAGAACCGAATCCATCGCCATTTCACAAAACTCCACTCACCAATGAACATGGCGACCGCAATCAGCATGAAAGTCGAATGGGCACTCGCGTTCACGTCCGGGTGGCGATTCTGATAGAGTTTCACCATCACCAGCACAGCTATCACGTACATGAAGGAGGAATCTGGAAGAGCAGTACAAAACATTAAAACGATACGTTGAAGACAGTTAAAGTAATCGGAAGGCAGAATTTTTGGCGTGCGCTTTATTTTCCACAGGGTTATAACTTCCTACTATATTTAATCTTGTTTTAAATTGATCGTAAAAACATATCGTATGTTGTCAAACCCCGACCAGCTAGGATAGCTACCTCCGTGCTGTAGCCGGTTTAAGTTGGCAGCGAGTAGCAGGTATCGGCCATCTTGGCGTTCATTGAAGAAGGCCTATGTCCAGCAGTGGACTGATAGGGGCCGATTATGATGATGATGATGTTGATGTTGATTATGATGAAAGTAACATCAATTTCGTGCGAGGTCAGGTTAAACACTTTACGTTTTGGCTGCAATAATCATAGTTTAATATGCCTCAAGCCATGTTAGGCTCTGAAAGAGCTTAAGTGCTTTTTATAAATTTGGTAATGTTTGCACACTTCTGCTTTAAGAATAAAAATAGGCACTCCATTCCACTATCATTCATAGTTCTATAAATAGTTCTAATACTATCAGGGACTTTTCCCGTCTAAACTTGGCCTTTTTGTAAATTATAGTGCTTTGACATCACTACGAGCTGAAGTTACTATAAGAGCTAATAAAACAAGTTAGCAAAGTCCATACACTATTTGGTGTATCGACTTGTTCAAAACTATGTTTATTTAACTATTAGAACTTACCAAACTGGAAGTTCATCTTGTTCGGGCAGAGATGGTAACAAGCGGAGAGGAGGCCTTCCATCACTAGCGCTAAACCCATCGAGTAGAACATCCCATGATGCTGGGGTATACCTAACTCCTGAATATGATAGTTGGTATAATTAAAATAAAAAAATAATCACAATTACATTTTCGAAAAACATATTTGTAAGTAAAAAATTGAGAATCTAACAGATATATGTAAAGACTTAATTAAATAATGGATGTTTTAGACGTTACTGTATAAAATCGAGGGTGTGTGAGGGTGTTCAAGCTCCCAATTAGTTGATATGGGTTACTTCGCTAATCTATCTTAAGTTAAATTTCACTAAACTATACTTAGTTAGAGTAAGTCAGGCTGACTACCTGATTGCACGTAAAGTAAGATAATTCATACGTCAGCTGGGCGTGTAAATATTCGGTACATAAGCTAGCAGGATATTGTTACAGTTAAGTGTCATCGAATAAATTTACGTTAACTTATCAAATCCACTAATATACGGATTTTTCTATATTGATATTAAAAAATATCCAAATTTTAATAGAGAGGATGGTTGGTATTTGCCACCTTCCTGGGATTCAATAATTTCAAAAATTAAACCCAAAGATATAAAAACTACAAAGCCAAAGGACAACATAAGTACTTTTGTCAAGCCAATGTTCAAAATTAAAAAAATGAAAGAAATATCAATTTTAAATAAAAACTCTGACGGTTATTCCAAAACATTGAGATACAGATACATATACCAACTTAGTTTGCACGTGATCATGGATGCTGGAAAGAATCCGATACTAGGTGATTTGATATGTATAATAATCGCGTAAATAAAAGATATAATTACGCTAACTTGGATAAACATGTTTACATTACACGTTCTTACTTATATCACGTATATAATCAATATACAAAATTAGCCAAGAGATACCTTCGGATGATTCCTAGATTTGAGCTGACGCCACCAAACCTGCGCCATAAACACCAGTCCCAGAACCACGTAGCCTACGTTCGAGTACACGTGGTTGAAATCGGATAGAAAACCCAGTGGATGAGCGCACAGGAAGTTGTAATAGCACAGATCCTGATTTCCCGTTTGGAATACCATCTAAAGAAAAAATATGGTGTTTTGTAATGACATGTATACAATAAATGAATAAAATAGAATACAATTCATTCTATGATACTATTATGTTAGGGCAATTTAAGCCGATCACCCAATTGCCTGAAAAGTAAGATGATCAATGCGTGGGACGGGCACGTAAAGTCGGTCCACCCACCGACCTGTATTGGACCAGTGTGGTGGGATACGGTCCTAAACCCCTAATTGAAAGGGGTGTTTAAGGGGAGGCCTATGTCCAGCAGTAGACTATCAAAGGCTGATGATATATGATACCGGCATGAACCATCTATTCATCTATATTTTAATTGTTAATTAAATATTTTTTTACACTTTTATGATATATTTATTCTTAACGAACATTAAGGACTATTTGATTATTTTACAATAAACTGAAACAAATTTACGCAAAAGTGAAATCTGAACAATTTTAAAGAAATTTTCTTGGCCCCGTCAATGACATAAAAGTTACAAATAAGTTGATTATATTTGTATATTACTTAAACTCACGCTTTGATATGTCGACAACAGTTGTACCACTGGCAACGCGTACACTACAGCCACTGTTAATGCACTCCAAAAGTACCTGATTATAATAAAAAACGGTACATAGTTATTTATACATAATTACGGAAAAAATTTAAATGTTACATATATGAATAGCCCTTATAATTTGTGACTTTTGCTATACGTACAGTTGGCATCGAATTCGAATACTACTATAAAACGGTGTTTAAGTGCTATTTTATGTAATTATGACATGTCGTGAAAAAAAGCATAATAATATACCATAGTTGTGCATAATGTATTCTAAACAACAACTGCGAAATTAGACTAGCTATATATTCAAACACCTCTGACCGCCACCGTGGCCTAGGGGTATTGCCCCTTGCTTTGTAAACTGGAGGTCGTGGGTTTGAATCTTGCGGGGACTCAACAAATTTTCAGTGTTGTTTCCTAGTTGGTTAGAACCATGGAGTACCAGTTCAACAAAATATAATTAGTACAAATAAAGCGACAATAGAGGACTCCACCATACACATTTGTAAATTGTAACATGTCAGAAGCCGAATTATGCAGAAATATTGAGATTAAAATATATACTAGCATATTTTATAAACCGAAGTTCTCATAAACATTGATTCAGCCGGTAATTTTAAGATAAAAACATAAATAATTTTCAAAAATACGTAATTATTGTTAAAATTTTAGTATGCGACTTTAGCAATGTTCGCTAAATTAGACGCCAGATGACTTACAACATAAATGCGCTGGCGGTGTATGCCTTGCGCTTAGAAACATTTATCGAAATAATTATAGGAATAAAGCACAGGGCTTATTGGAACATTTGAAAAAACAAATATTTGTTATGACAATGAAGTTGATTATAGGTAATCGATGACGACACAAATCATTCACTCAATGAATAATAATGTGATAAGATACTCTTAAATTTGGTTCGATAACAGATTGATCTGTCTCGCTCACACTCTATTGTTCCGCAATAGTGTTGTCTCCAACACTTAGGTATTATTTTTCGTTAAAACAGACAGTAACGTTTTAAAAGTAAATTGTAGTTAAGAAATAGCAACTAACATTAATCGTATTACGTTAGCTGTGTTAGTCCACTGGTATATATGGTCTCTCCTAATGCACGCCACCCTTCCGATCTTCGGCTATTCTCATCCAGCCCACCGGCCGTGCGCACTGCATCCTGTGCGCCGCGGCTAACAAACCAGCTGGCCTACAATTGGGGAGTGCGGCCTGCACACCAAACCCGACAGGAGGCGGAGGAGCAAGGTGAGGCCTGGGCTTGAAGCCAGGTGCCCAAGCCCAGCCTTCGCCGAGGGACTCAAATGGCCGTCCAATAAAGATGGCACGCTGAGCATCCTGCAGACAAATCTGAACCACTGCGCCAGAGCTCAGGATCTGTTGTTTCAGAGCATGGCGCAGTGGTCGATTCAGGTGGCCGTAGTGTCGGAACCGTATTACGTTCCCCCCGGCAATAACTGGGCCGGGGACCTGTCCGACACTGCGGCAGTGGTCTGCGGGACTGCTGCGGGTCCCCACATCCGAGGACGTGAAGAAAGGTCAGGCTTCGTCGGCGCTCTGTTTGGAGACATTGTGGTTGTTTCAGCACTTTCCTCCCAACAGATCTTTCGCCGGCTTCGAGGCTACCTAGACCAACTGGGGTCACTGATCCGTTCTTGGACCCTTCCTGTGCTGGTCGCGGGGATCTCAACGCCAAATGCCAACGCCACCGGCAGGGTTCACCTGCGGCAGACGCGCGGGAAGGACACTGGAGAGTGGCTCCTAGAGGTCGAGGCTGTCGGTCTTAAACAGGGTTCGGTAAACACGTGTGTACAGGCCAGGGCGGGTCGATCGTTGATGTATCGTTTGCTACTCCGCCCTGGCTCGCCGAATACAGGGCTGGAAGGTGTTGACGGGCGTCGAGACCCTGTCGGATCATCGTTACATCCGATTTAGGGTCTCCGGACCCGAGGAACGACAGCCAGGTGGCGCCTCGGAAGCCTGGACTGAGGCTGCTGAAGGAGGCGGCAATAGTGCAGTCGTGGGTTTCTGCGCCCGACATTGTCGATGTGAAGTGGGAGGCACAATGGCTCCGGGTCCGATGGCATTCGGGACGCGCGCTGGCGCTGGCCTAGGGGACGCCCTGGAGCCCAGAGTGAGGGCGATGTATTCTGCCTGTCTGGCTCAAGCCTTAATACCACAGAGGTGGAAGACAGGCAGACTCGTCCTCATCCAAAGAGGGCGTCCTGCGGACTCGCCCTCCGCCTATAGGCCGATCGTGTTGTTGGACGATGTGGGAAAACTCTTGGAGAATCGTGGCGGCCGCATCGTCCAACACCTGGAGCACGTCGGTCCAAATTTGCGGTGGCGGTATAGGCTTCCGCAAGGCCGGTCGACAGTCCACGCGGTGCTAAGGTCAGCTCCCTGACGCAGGATGCGGTGTCTCGGGTGAGGTGTTTTGGCGGTGTCACTCGACATCGCCAACGCATTAACTACCCTGCCCTGGACCTTCATAAAGGAGCGCTCCGATACCACGGGTGCCTCCCTATCTACAAGGGTGATCGTGGCCTACCTGTCGCATCGACGTGTCGAGTTCCCGTGCCGAGATGTGCACCGGACCATCGAGGTGTCGTGTGGAGTTCACAAGTATCGGTGTTGGGACCGCTTCTGGGAACGTTGGTTTCGATTGGGTGCTACGTGGCGGCAATATTGAGGGTGTCGACGTCACTTGTTACGCGGACGACACCTCATCACCCGTGCACCAATTTTCACACTGCCGGAGTCGCTCAGTAATTGGGCGCATCCGGCGGTTAGGAACTAGAGGTGGCGCTCGAAAATCCGGGGCCCTTTAGCTTTACGGGCCTCGGAACGCGCCGCCTGCACGCCGACATAATCGTTTGCGGTGGCCGCGTCGACGTCAAGCCGACAATGAAATATCTCGGCCTAGTCCTCACGGCCAATGGAGATTGCGCCCATTTTGAGCGCCTCGCGCCTAGGTGACTAAGAGCGGCGGCTCTCAGCAGACTGCTCCCCAACACCGGAGGACCCAGCAGCTCCTGTCGCCGCCTGAACGCCGGGTCGTCAGGTCCATGGACCTGTCAGGGCACCGTGTGGGCCGACACCCTCCAAAAGGAGCGTACCGCCGTACTAAGGAGAACCCAGAGGTGTTGGCGATCCGGGTCGTATGGGACTATCTCCGGCGAGGCGGCGTGCCTTTGGCTGGCTCTCTGCCCTGGGACCTGACACGAAATCCTCGCGTCACTCTTCTTCTGGCGCGAGGAGGCGAGGTCTCCGGGGCTGTAGGCCAGCCCGGAAGAAATAAGGAGGCGCGAGACGATGCACTCCCTTGCAATCCAGGAGTGGAAGCTGCGGCTGGAGAACCCCAGCGCCGGCCGTCAAACAATAGATCACGCCCTCGTTCTTAAGTGGTGGCTAGAAAGAGTACACGGCTCCCTAACATTCCGCGCGACGCAGGTTCTCTCGGGACATGGTTGTTTCGGAAGGTACCTGTGCCGCGTGGCCGGTAGGGGAGCCACGAGGAGTGACATCCAATGTGGCGTATGTGCCGAAGAGACGGCCCAACACGCGGTGGAAGGTGCCCAGCCTTGGTCGAGCAACGCCGATAGCTGCGTAGTGTTGTAGGGGCACGACCTTCGCTTCCTGCCGTAGTGCGCAGGATGATAGAGAGCGAAAGGTCGTGGGGCGCCGTCCTTGCTTTCTGCGAGGACGTGATGGCCCGGAAGGAAGCCGCGGAAAGGGACAGGAAGCCTACAGCCCCTGGCTATTCGCAGAAGAAGGCCAGGGCGCCGAAGAGTGGCTCGTGCGCAACCTTCCCCTGACACTGAGCCCCTGGGCGGCCGGCAAGAGGGCGCCCGCCGCTCAGAGTAGGGCTCAGAGGAGCGCCGTGCTGTTTGTTCCGGCACGGCGCCTAAAGCGTCGATCCGGTGTCCCATCACACCGGTCCGGCCCGAAAGAGGCAAGGGCCACGTCGCGCCGGGGTTGCCTAAGACTGTCATCAGCGCCCGCGGCCCGGCTACAGCGACACGAGAAAGGAACAACGGTTGGTTTTCACGGATCAAGTCATTTTGATGCGGTCCTTCTGAGATATTCCGAGCATAGCCCTCTCCATAGCTCGCTGAGCGACTTTAAATTGTGGACCAGTCAGAACCGGAAGTATCCAGAGTCTCGACCGTAGGTCAAAACCGGTAGAACGCACTGATCGAAGACTTTCGATTTGAGGCTCTGTGAGATGGGTGACGAGAAAACTCGACGAAGCTTATGAAAAGCTGCCTCAGCCCAGCCGAATCCTTCTGTTGGCCTCCCCTCAAAGTTGTTTCTACCTAGTTGGAGCGTTTGCCCTAGATAAACGTACTCTGAAACCACTTCGAGGAGGTGCATCAATTGTGATCGGTCCCGGATCAACGTGCTCGTTAAACATGACTTGGTTTTACCCAAGTTCATCCGGAGACCGATGCGTGCAGAAGATTCAGCCAGGCTTTGCACCATTTTCTGCAGGTCT
This sequence comes from Lamproptera curius, assembly GCA_029286875.1. Taxonomy (NCBI): domain Eukaryota; kingdom Metazoa; phylum Arthropoda; class Insecta; order Lepidoptera; family Papilionidae; genus Lamproptera; species Lamproptera curius. The sequence goes on along the minus strand of JAGSMT010000027.1, from coordinate 647,598 downwards.
TTGCGGTCTACGCCATGATGACGATATCGTCCGCAAATCGCAGATGTGATATGTTAGTATATAATATGTACTTATTTAGAAAAGAGTAGTAAGTTTATGTATTCAACAGACATCTAGTTTCGACAGTACAAGCTTTGCTTAATTTGGGACTAGATGACGTTGTGTTATTGGCAAAAATGTTTATTATTATTTCTCTCGTTCTCTCTTCCCTCTGAAGGAGAGACAGCGGTTCATCCCCAGCAAAAGCACAGACTGGGGCTGGGGGTCAGGGTCCCAAAGAGAACCTTCGCACGATACGTGCCGAGTCCAGTAACTCTGCGTTCGCGCGAGGAGCGATTTTCCTCGGAGATCCAACCGTCTTAAGTGTTGCGCGAGACTGGTTGGGATCAAAACATTGACCGATACTGACGATGGAATTATTTCAGTAAATCATATGTCGGTCATCTCGTGAGCAAAATCTAAATATTTTCTTATCTTTTCTTTGGTGATTCATTAAAAACACTTTCGGCTTGATCTTATCTAGTAATACGATATCATGTCCAAGCATAACCGGATGGAGTCGTTTTCGAGAACCGCCTTCGTTGCCAACCTGATAGCAAGGCAGCCTCACAGCTAAGAAATGGTACTAAATGACGAATTCTTGATGGAGTATTTTAGCTACTTGGTTGTGTCTGTGCAAATACTCACAACCCGAGCACACGCCTGAGTGACTCACCAGGATGGTGACACGCCCGGTACATATCCACGGTGCCGTCTTTTAGGATGTGCCTCTGGTAATTGTTCGTCTTCATCACTTGAGCTTGTATTTCACAGACAAAACTTTCAGTTTCCGCAAAGAGGTTGCCGAAACGTAACCAGTTTACGGAAGCTTTAAAGTCTGCATGAGGCTCATGTAGAGCCTTCATGAACCTTCTATGTAGCTCTTTCCCTTTCCTTACTTCCTTCCGCTCAGGGGGGGGGGGGGGGGGGGGGGGGGGGGGGGGGGGGGGGGGGGGGGGGGGGGGGGGGGGGGGGGGGGGGGGGGGGGGGGGGGGGGGGGGGGGGGGGGGGGGGGGGGGGGGGGGGGGGGGGGGGGGGGGGGGATTACCGAATTGTCGAAAAGTATGATTCATGCGTCGTATGAGCACTGAAAAGTCGTGCACCATTTCATTTAATCATTTGCACGCAGCGGCGCTGTTCATAGAGCGGTACCATGAAGACTTTGCCCTGCGACACGGATCTGGTAGGTTGGTTACTGAGGTCAACCTAGATCGTCAGTCATGGCCTGTTGAGTTTTGACCCGCTGAGTGAGAGAAATTGATCAGAATCCAGTATTCGCGCTTAATTATCAGAGGAAAGTGTACCACTCCAGGACCTCTTGTGACAGGGGCTACACGATGGAGGCCCAGCCATGCATTGTAAGAGCAGCTTTACACCGGCCCTAGCCCATTCGACACAGATGCCTCTATCTTATGGCGTGCTGTGATGCTGGTGAAAGTCTATAGATGCAGTGGGGATGGACCTACTCCATCCTATTATTATGTTGTCCTTAAATACGTGCTCAGGTATCCAGCAACCAATCGACAAATTGCCCCGCAATTGGTTTAGAAAAAAAAAAAAATAAGACGCTAACTGCTTTAAAATGTTCTGCAAGGGCGCGCGGTCAATATTACCAGTAGACGTCACGGCATGGTCGATGATGTCTTGATACCACGAGGATTTGATCGTTCGGGATCATGGGTGGACCCCGGTTAATACGTAATATTCAGGTACTGTTGTAAACAACTATAGTCAAATACGAGCTTAGCGACATCAGACATATATGCAACCAGCGAAAGTTACCTTAGTATCGATAGTGTGCCCAAGATGGTTAACATAGAAAATTTTGCGCCCTGAATAAATCGTTCAAGTCTAAAGTTATATTAAACATTCTAACAAATTAATATTGTTATGTAAAAATTCCTAACTCATGAAGTGTAAAAGAACAAATAGTCATATTCATCTATAATAATATATACCTAATTATATAATCCTCCTAACAATTGATCGGCATGATCTATTATTGGAGATCATCACATATAGTATATGTGATATTAAATGAATAAACAAATGGTTCTGGAAACCCTAAAAATTACCGATATGGTTGTATACAGGCTAATAAAAGAATCCAGCTTAGTATTTAGAGTACAGTGAGGTGGTAAAAATGATAATCAAACTTTATAAAATAATAACTCATAAAATTATTAATCTGAAATGAGATCTTATAGTTTCATTACAACTATAGATACTAGACATGCTTCATTTATCTACCATATTCTTTGTTAGAATTAGTAGTTCGTACCACTTTACGTGATTGATAAAACTTGTATATAAACTTTGGATGGAATAACATTACGAGTAATTTTTTCCCTTAATCAGATTTTAACAAATATTTTCATTTCAATTTTCTTTTCGGATATTTTTAATGTTATTTAAAATTTCAATCAAATATTTTATAAAAACTTATTTTTTATACTAATTTTGCAAATCCAAACGCGACTTTACAATTTATCGACACTTGACGACAGTAAACAACATGCAGCGTCGCGCTGTTAACTTATTGCGCCTGAGTGGCCTCCGGTTTAGGAGATGAAACATCTTTTACCACCCAAATGTCTTAAAATCGGTTTTGAAAACATATTTATTTTGACTCTTTTATAGACATAAGAAATTAAGAATACACGATCTCTCGTACTGAGCGAGAGAACAAGTATTTAAGAGCCGTACTGGCTAAAAGTCAAGCAAGAGATTGTTTGGAACTTAATAAGTGAAGTACGAAACCGCGATCTATTGATTATCATTGACCGTGAGCAGTATATAACTTTTATAACAAAGCGCTATCTACCAAACATATGTTTTCTTAGTTTGGTAGATGGCGCTAAGGACAACAAGCGACAATCGCATTTCGGAGCTCCTTAAGTAGTGTCATCTACTGCGAGCCTCAACCACTTAAAATAGCCAGTTTCACCATTTCGTATAATGGTGTCTCTTTATATTATCTACTTTGTGGTTAGAACAATTTGGGCCGATCACCAATTGTTGAAAAGTGATCCATGCGCCGGATGGGCATGTAAAATGTCGTCCACCACCAACCCACTTGGACCAGCGCGGTAGGATACGGTCCAACAACCCCTAATGGAGAGGGAGGCTTTCAGAGGGCTTACACGCTGATGAGATGAATGAAGCGATGACTATATTTTATAATTGAAAAATTCTTAAAAGTTGCTAAACTCACTGTTGAGGGAACGGGTATTGCCTGTGAGCCGGCAAGGCACGGGGTTGAGCTCTGCCTTCGGACATGGATAACTTCAGATTCGTCGCTTCCATCTGTTTATAGAAAGAACATTATTATTCGATTAACTTAAAGTTTAATTGTGTAATGATGAGATGGGTGACGAGAAAACTCGAAGTTTATGAACTGCCCAGCCTGGCCGAATCCTTCTGTTGGACTCTCCCTCAAAGTTGTTTCCACCTAGTTCGAGCGTTGCCCTATGTAAACGTACTCCGAAACCACTTTGAGGGAGGTGCCGTCAATTGTAATTGGTCCCGGATCAACGTGCTCGTTGAATATGACCAAGTTCATCCAGAGATCGATGCGTTCAGAAGACTCAGCCAGGCTTTGCACCATTCTCTGCAGGTCTTTTGCGGTCTACGCCATGATGACGATATCGTCCAAATCGCAGATGTGATATGTTAGTATATAATATGTACTTATTTAGAAAAGAGTAGTAAGTTTATGTAATCAACAGACATCTAGTTTTAACAGGTACAAGCTTTGCTCAATTTAGTACTAGATGACGTTGTGTTATTAGCAAAAATGTTTATTTTTATTTCCCTCGTTCTCTTTTCCCTCTGAAGGAGAGACAGCGGTTCATCCCCAGCAAAAGCACAGACTGGGGCTGAGGGTCAGATCCAAAGAGAACCTTCGCACGATACGTGCCGAGTCAGTAACACTGCGTTCGGCTGAGGAGCGATTTTCTGGAGATCCAACCGTCTTAAGTGTTGCGCGAGTTTGGTTGGGATCAAACCATTGAACGATACTGACGATGGAATTATTTCGGTGAATGTCGGTCACCTCGTGAGCAAAATCTAAATATTTTCTTATCTTTTCTTTGGTGATTCATTAAAAACACTTTCGGCTTGATCTTATCTAGTAATACGATATCATGTCCAAGCATAACCGGATGGAGTCGTTTTCGAGAACCGCCTTCGTTGCCAACTGATAGCAAGGCAGCCTCACAGCTAAGTGATGGTACTTAATGACGAGTTCTTGATGGAGTATCCTAGCTACTTGGTTGTGTCTGTGCAAATACTCAGTGTTAGAGAGCACGGAGCAACCCGAGCAGCATGCCTGAGTGACTAACCAGGATGGTGACACGCCCGGTACGTATCCACGGTGCCGTCTTTAGGATGTGCCTCTGGTAATTGTTTGTCTTCATCACTTGAGCTTGTATTTCACAGACAAAACTTTCAGTTTTCGCAAAGAGGTTGCGAAACGTAGCCAGTTTACGGAAGCTTTAAGTCTCGCATGAGGCTCATGTAGAGCCTTCATGAACCTTCTGTAGAGCTCTTTCTTTCCATACTTCCTTCCGCTCAGAGGTGTTCAGTACTACCGTGTTAAGCTAGATCCGCAGTACAGGTGCAATAAGTCATTGCCAATCCGCCTCCTCAGCGTGGATATTATGAGCAACTCCTTTCAACGGACGTCAACAGACGGCAAGGTCCCTAGTTCTCGGTAGTCCCAATATTCCAGGCCACGGTAGCGGCTATGCTGACAGTGGGAGAAGGGTGCTAAGAATCCCGGGCTCAGATCAGCTTCACAAAAAACTTGACCTAGCTACGAAGAACGGACGAACGCTGAAGCTCAGCGAATACCTAGCCGAGCTGGAGGTGGAACTAGGTAAAATATACGTTTTAGGGTTGTGCGAAGTCTGAAGGCGGGTGAGGGACACTAACCTTGCCATCAGGCAAGGTGCCTGATGACAAGGTTATGGTGTCCCTAAGGTTCAGGTATTCAACTTCGGGAGGGCGACCATCCGTCAATCGCGGCGATCCACAAATCCCTTACTAACAACATAATCGCAGTCTCGAGTGTGTCGACTGGGGTGGCGTACCTTGTATTTAGGCTTACTAACAGGTATAAATATACACCTGCCTCTAAAGCCTCCGTAGCCTAGTGGTATGGGCGTGTGCTTTAGACACCGGAGGTCGTTGGTTCGAATCCTGCGGGGACTTAACAAATTTTCATTGTTGTTTCTAGTTGGTCCTAGGACAATTGGGCTGATTACCAAATTGTCTGAAAAGTAAGATGATTCATGCGTCGGATGGGCATGTAAAAGTCAGTCCACCATCAACCCGCATTTGAGCAGCGTGGTGGAATACGGTCCAGAAACCCTAACGGATGAGGGTGTATTAGGGAGGCCTATGTCCAGCAGTTGACTATTACAGCTGAGATGATGAAAAATGATGAACAGGTATACCCTCAAATTGATATAAATGTATGCGACCACTTCGGCACACTCTGAGGACGAGGTGGAGGCCTCTGACGAGGAGGTTTCCGGCCTATACCACGACGAGACCCACTGTAATGTTGTGATGGGGATTTCAATGCCGAAGTAGGTGTACGAACTGGCATCGAATCGTGTTAGGACCTGACGGTGTCGGTAGTCGGAATCGCAGGAGACAAATGCTAGTCAATTTCCTAGAAAAGAAGGCTCATACTTTAAAAAAGCCCCCACACGCAGTAGCATGGCATGATCCGATACTGTGACAAGTAACGAGATCGATTTCATCATGTCAGACCGGAAACACATATTCACGGATGTTTCTGTGATCAATAGGTTTAGAATCAGTAGCAATCACCAATTCTTGAGACGCGCTGTGAATATGGGTTTTCAGTGAAAGCGGCCTGCCTGATAAAGTCTACTCTCTAATATAACTTCCAGCAAACCGTGATTTTGTGAAAAATTCCAACTGGAATTGAATAGCCGATTTGATGCCCTTAACACCTCGAAACCACAATGGCAGATATTTATTGCTTGGGATCCCATAATTAATAAATTAAAATTTAAACCCAAGCATAATACCACTGCTGGCTGTAAAGATAAAACCAGTTCATTTAGCATAGGTCGGAGTACAGACTAAAAATATTTTATTAAAATTAAGATCTGGAAACCCCACTTCAACACTGGCATCAAGACGCATGACATCTCAGTTTACCCCGTCACCACGGCCGCTGGAAAGTGTTCGAAACGTCTGGAATTTAAATATGTAAAATAAACGTGATAAAATCCGTAAAAGTAATTTTATTTAATAATGTATAATATTCGCTAAGTAATAGGATAATTTTAATGTTATTTAAATTTTCAATTGCAAATATTTTATAAAAACTTATTTTTTATACTAATTTTGCAAGTCCAAACGCGCGACTTTACAATTTATCGACACTTGACGACAGTAAAACAACATGCAGCGTCCGCGCTGTTCACTTATTGCGCCTGAGTGGCCTCCGGTTTAGCAGATGAAACATCTCTTTACACACCAAATGCTTAAAATCGGTTTTGAAAACATATGTTATTTTGACTCTTTTTATAGACATAAGAAATTAAGAATACACGATCTCTCGTACTGAGCGAGAGAACAAGTATTTAAGAGCCGTACTGGCTAAAAGTCAAGCAAGAGATTGTTTGGAACTTAATAAGTTAATGAAGTACGAAACCGCGATCTATTGATTATCATTGACCGTGAGCAGTATATAACTTTTATAACAAAGCGCTATCTACCAAACATATGTTTTCTTAGTTTGGAAGATGGCGCTAAGGACAACAAGCGACAATCGCATTTCAGAGCTCCTTAAGTAGTGTCATCTACTGCGAGCCTCAACCACTTAAAATAGCCAGTTTCACCATTTCGTATAATGGTGTCTCTTTATATTATCTACTTTGTGGTTAGAACAATTTGGGCCGATCACGCAATTGTATGAAAAGTGATCCATGCGCCGGATGCGCATGTAAAATGTCGGTCCACCCACCAACCCACATTGGACCAGCGCGGTAGGATACAGTCCAAAAACCCCTTAATGGAGAACGAGTGCATTCGGAGAGGCCTAGGACCTGTAGTGGACTAACACAGGCTGATGACTATGATGATTATGATAATGATATGGATTCTATAAACGGCTAAACTCATGTGAAATCGGTATTGGTGCCGACTAACCTATCGGAGGTCCTTCGGGACGAGTGGGATAACTTAGGGTCGCTTCCCATCTCGTTTATAGAATACATTATTAGTGCAATGTCTAACGAAAGTTTTAATTGTGTAATGATGATGATATATACCCTGGTAGGTACCCTTTTTACAGAGGACCGTCTGGGTGGGTACCGCCGCGGTGCCTATTTCTGCCGCAATGCAGTAGTGTACACTATTGTGTTCCGGATTGTAGGGCACCGTAGTTAGAGTATTTACTGGTTAAACAAGACTTAACACCCTATGTCTCACGGTAGGCAGCGCATTGGTGATACCAATGGTATGTCTGTGGGCGTCAGTGACCACTTCCCATCAGGTGGCCCAACTGCTCGTCTGCCTACGTAGCCAATAAAAAAAAGGTAACTACTACCTTAAAGACGATCGCCATAATCAATGTGCATATAATCATGATTACATATTCTTTTTTCAACCCACCCACCCGCATTGGACCAGCGTAGTGGGATACGATTGATAAACCCCCTAATGGAGAAGGGAGGGCTATGTCCAGCAGTGGACTTACACAGGCTGATGATGAATGAATGAACGATGACGTATTCTTTACAGTTAAGAAAAAACTGTTAGAAATTGTGTCCCCACCTGTCTGAGCGGCGGCTGTGCGCGGTGTGCTTGGCCCTGCTGAGCCCGGCAAGGGTCAGCGGTGGTTGGAGGTCGATCTGGACCTTCGGGAGCACTGGCTCCCTTTCTGATTCCGGTTCTGGCTCCGAATCTAATTAAGAAAAGAACAAGTTACGCACACTATCGATTCATTTTAATGGCTATTAATTAGTAGAGAGATTTATTGTATAATCAATGCCCATTGATTAGTACAGTTACCATTTAAGAAAGGACCATAAAGCTTATCATTGGGCAAAACCATAGTTTTATTGACTGCGATTCAACCTATAAAAATAGGTAAAATATAAATATTGTGTACTAGCAGGACATTATAAGAATGCCACTAAATTTCGCAAAAAAAAAAAAAACTCATAACTTACGCGACTGCTGGAAAGTAACAAAGTGAGTAAGAAATAATTTACTAAATTGGTCTTTATTAAATTATAACGCAATAGTGTTTGTTGTAATTTAAATATAGCATCGTAATTTTAACAGAGAGGTTCCATCTTGCCTAAATACACTAACACAGTAGTATTAAAACTTATATTTATATGATTAGCAGCATCCTTCCTTAGCAAGAGCCGAATAATTTGTAATTTGTAAGTTATATGCCTCCGTAGCCTAATGGTATAGACGTGTGCTTTAGGAACTGAAGGTCGTGGGTTCAAATCCCGCGGGGACTCAACAAATTTTCATTGTTGTTTTCTAGTTAGTTAGGGCAATTTGGGCCGATCACCCAATTGTCTGAAAAGTCAGATGATCCATACGTCGGATGGGCATGTAAAAGTAGGTCCACCCACCAATAAGCATTGGACCAGTGTGGTGGGATACGGTCCAAAACACCCTAATGAATAGGGATGTATTAGGGAAGGCCTGTGTCCAGCTATGGCCTATTACAGGCGGATAATGTAAGTTATATGAACAAAGTACAATTTCAAACTTTAATGTCGCCAAACCGTATGCCATTAAATTGGTCTAACATCTTTAGAGAGCCAGAGAATTCCTGTATTATTTGGTTTTATTGTAGATAGTAAGCTCTTTTATTTTGAGAATGAAGCGGAGAACGTTGTGCACATTTCAAGAAAATAGAAAACCTAGCATTAGGCTTGCATTTGGATTCATGTAGGACTACGACAACGATGCTAAATACGAGAGCAATAATATCACTTTTACAGTCCAGTTGTATTGGTACTTTTATTTTATTAAGAGGCTAAAGAAATTCAGCCTAGAAAGACAAAAAGTCGTTCCTTACTTTGAGACATGTCATATCTCGTTTACCCAGCAATTACGTTGGCTACGGTGCCCTTCAAGTCGGAAGACTATTGTGTTTCCCAAATGGTCCTCTATAAAGGAAGACCTACCACCTTTTTGCTGTACATACAGAGGTAACAGGTTTCAATACTGCAGGGCAACAACTTATTGCTGTCGTAATTTGTTGATTGGTTTGAACAACACAGGCCACAGATCATCCATGCGCAGGATTGCCATAGAAGGGTCTTGGCTATCAAGATCTGAGTTTCTCATTATCATAAAATGTATTGAAATTTAATCTATCTATCGAACGGTTGACTGCTTTTACTACTGTTTACTATAAAATAGGCTATTTCTATGAAACTGTGAAGTTACTAGCCGATTACATGATATCCTAAAAAATGGATGGTGGTATTAAGTATCTCATTCTAGCAACTGATCTCATCACCTTATCTAATAAAGGATTAGTTAAAGAGGCAACTATAATAATAATAATAATAACTACCAGAATCTTCTGCTTGCAAAGCGGTGTGGCTTGTGCCTGGGTCCGAATTGATCGGAGACGAAGTGCTCGGTCCCTCGTCGTAGACCGTTATTTCTTCTGCGAAAGACACCAAAATATAATTACATAACTTATGCTCAGGATAAGTATGATTTGGACATGAGCGAATAAAACGACTTAAAAGATTTTATCGCGTTTATTTCTTTCACACAATTCGTATTTATCTGTTCAAATGGTCTAAAACGTCAGCTCAATTTTAAGCACAATAAAATTCATTGTGATCTGGATAAATCCTAATTGCCTTAACTGCCTTCGTAACCTAGTGGTATGGGCGTGTGCTTTAGAAACCGAAGGTCGTGGGTTCGAATCCTGCGGGGACTCAACAAATTTTCATTGTTGTTTCCTAGTTGGTTAGGGCAATTTGAGCCGATCACCCAATTGTCTGAAAAGTAAAATGATCCATGCGTCGGATGGGCACGTAAAAATTCGGTCCACTCGCCAACCCGCATTGGACCAGCGTGGTGGGATGCGGTCCAAAACCCCTTCCCTAATACACCCCTATCCATAGGGGTGTATTAGGGAAGGCCTATGTCCTGCAGTGGACTATCACAGGCTGATGATGTATGTATAGATAAATATTTAACAATAATTTTAATCGGCCATTTAGAAAACCTTTTTTATCATTTACAAAGTTTACACTAATGCTATTTATTTCGGCGCTTTTCGTCTTTGTTAACGACGCTTCAAGGCCTAATAAGTTGCCTCGTAATATTAGCTCTTGCTTTACAAACCTGAGTTTGTTATCAAAAACTTTGCGTTATCGTTGTTTTCTGGTTGGGCAAACCGATGCCGTGACAATTTGAGAAAATGACTGAGAGAAGGAACCTTACACACATCTCATTAGCTTGTGCACAGATCTGTATACATTTTAGGCTTTATAAAAACTAGTCGTAAATAGTTATAACAAGTACGTACCGGAAAACGAGCACTTTATGAAAGTCAGAAGTGGAGCGAACACGGCCACTAGAAACACCAAGCCCAATGCCGCCAACACTCCCGAAATGTACTCTGTATAGGTCAATGCTGGCACTACACGAAACCTGCAATAACAAATAAACTAATAAGTAATAGACAGCAACGTCATACGAGATAAAAAGATAATTAATAAAGTTATTCAAACAGGTTTAGATATTTAATAGAAATATAATGTGAAGCTCATAATAACACTGACTAACTTTACTTTCTATTTTAATACAAAACCCTCGTGTTGAATTTATGATAAATGAATATTAAAAAAAACGTAACAAAACATCATTTAAAACGCATGTTTTTAAAATAATCCTATGAACCTAAAGTGGGCTGAATAAGACACTGAATTTGCGTAAACGACTAATGTTGACGAAGAGCGATAGGTAGACCTAAAAATTAATGGATGGACGCTGTTAGAGAGGATATGAGAAAGAAAGGGGTAAGTACTGACATGAGGAATAATAGAAAAGAAAAAGGATAAGGACTAAACAAAGAAAAATTAAATGTCGAATTCATTGGAGGTAGACCTAAAATTAATGGATGGAGGAAATAAATGGATGGACGCTGTTAGAGAGGATATGGAAAGAAAGGTATGTACTGAAATGAGGAATAATGGAGAAGATAAAAGGATAAGGACTAAACAAAGAAGAAATTAAATGTCGAATTCTATTGGAGCCGATAAAACATCTTATTTTAATAACTGAGTGACAGTAATTTTAACTAGTTGATTACGACTACGGCTGCCGATCTATATTAGAGACTACGCAGATATTATAGTGCACAAGTGTACGCAAACACAGGCGCACTCCCTGTTCCTTTATATTCTGAAAGCCTGATAAGACGGAAAACCGACACGATCGGAGAGAGTGAAGCGCCGCTTAATTTTCAGACGATTGGATGATCGTACCCAAATTGCCCTAACCGACTTCGAAACAACAATGAAAATTTGTTAAGTCCCCACAGGTTTCGAACCCACTACCTCCGGTCTCCAAAACATACGCCCTTACCACTAGGCTACGGAGGCAGTCAACATAAATGAGTGGCAATAGCCTTATAACATCACCACAACGATGCCGCTATGGGTTACTTATGTTTGAATATTCCCTTAAAATCCAATAATTTCTTAAACTTACTAAAGTTTATGAAATTCTCAGTCAGTTCAATTTAATTACCTGAAATTCTTGACACGGCCATCTTCGATCCAGTCCTCTAAGCTAGAAGCGCTGTCCATGCTACTAACACCTGTACAGTCCGAATTGCTCTCTTTCACTATGAACACTACGTAGAAACCAACAGGAAACATGGATTGCTGCGGGAAAGACAAAAAATAATGTGAATCAATTATGACGTCGATATTCAAAATGTTGTCGTTGCAACATTGATTAAAGGCGCTTATTTTGTTAGACAGTCAAAGTCAAATATCTTTATTCAATATGGTAGCATTTCACTTTCTTATTGATTGTCAAATAAACTACCACTGGTTCGGAAATGGAAGCCTCTGACCTGAGAAGATTTTCCAAGTCCTTTTTATTTACTTTTTTTTTATTTTAAGTAAATTGAAGACTAAGATGTGTGGAAATGATCCCCTGCACTGCCATGTTCATTGGCAATTGATTATTGTAACGTAGTAAACTTAAATTTATAAAAAAAATAAAAAATGACCACAGAGTTTCTTCAAAACTTTCGACCGGTAGTAGATTGACGTTCATAAGAACTCGACATAGCCTAAATCAAATAAATATTTTTTTTGAATTTTAATTACATAATAGCGGAATAAGAAATGCATATACTTACAAAACATGGTTTACCTAGAATTCTTGTTTCGTTCCATATCAGTACATTGAAATTTTTATCTTTTTTTAGCTGTTATGCTTCTAGTCTTTGGTAAGCTTCATCTAACACACAGTTCGCGGGAAGCTACCGTCTCCACGAACTAGGTGGCCCACACTTTTTGTGAAGTGAAGGCTACGCGTACATAAGGTATTTTACAGTGTCTCCTAAGGATCGTCGACGATCAGTTTACGAGCCGGGACGCCAAAGATCTAGCGACTGTTTTTATTGGTGGCTAGGATCAGTCAGAAGCGCCCAATGAACGCGGACGTATCTGTGTACCGGGTGTGTTTCGCTGTGCTAATATGAGAGTTCGCTCTCTCTTGTTACACGGGTGTTTGCATGCTGCTATCATTACTAGTGTTGTGTGTAAGGTTAAGGGACGGGACCCCCGTTGCGTCCGGTACATTGAATACACGAAAAAGTATATATTCAAAGGCACTTCTGAACGTCAAAAAGTACCATAGGTTCGAAAGCTAAAACATGTCCAAAGAAGAAGAGACAAGACACTCTGCATTGAATATTTCTTTATGTATATGTATTATCCTAAAATTTACAAGATTACGGTTGTATTGCACTCACCGTTATAATAATGCCGCCTTTCGTCATCATGGTCAAATGGTAGCCCCCGTAAAGCATGTCCTTCTCATTGTCGAAAACGGGACACTAGACAATAAAAAACCTTTAACACTTATAATATTGTGAGAGAAAATGAGCCAATATTACACATTGTAGTGGGTTGACTTATTGGCATGATAGAAAGGTTTGTACAAAAAGGTTTAGTTAATATTTTTATATACTTGAGATAAAGAAACAAAGTATAAACATGTTGAAAAAACTGAAAGCTTTTGTCGATAAAGCTCACCGAATTATTCTGTATGGAGACAACAGCACACACGTTGTCATCCGACTCTATTTTCAACATGACGCTCTTTGGTATTGTATAGTTGAATCTGTAACGAAAAGCATGTAAAGCTACTTATTTTTCTTATTAAATACAGCGAATAGGAACAACATACAACCAGTCTAAAAATTAGGCTTTGTGCGTAATAACGCTGGCTGCCATTTTAATCGGAACACAGTAATAGTTACATACGACTGTTTTCTGGGAGAAAAAGTCACACAGATAACATCTTAGTAGATAATTGATATATCTACTGGGAGGACATATACTAGCTGTAGACCACGACTTCTTTCACGTGGAAATATATTAAAAAAACTCAAACAAAACAAAACTTTAAAAAAATCTAAAAAAGCAGCCTAAGTTACTCCGAAGTTACATCAGCTAAATTTATTGAAAGTTCCGCCACAATCGGACCAGCTATTCCATAGATTAGTCAGAACAAACAGACTGACAATAATGGGAAAAAAATATTTTTGGTTTACATGTTTACCTGACATATATAATAATGTACTCATTTAATAACGGTTATTTTTATGTTACAAAAGGACACTCCAATTTTATTATTAGTATAGACAATGTCATGTACCTTGGCAAGATGGATCGATGTGATGGCGTTGTAAAGTTGAGCGGGTCCTTGTCGAATGAGAAATAATAATATTTCGGAGTGCTCGGTGTCACGTTAAGATATACGTCCTGCGGATAATACGTTTGCTTAAAGTTTAGCTAAAGTATGGTGGAAATCGTACATAATTATTATTATGTTTGGATCAATGTCACTCCATAACGCTAACAATAAAATTATTTTAACAAAACTTCACATTATGAGTCTTTATAATGAATGCCTTGTATGTTTCAAAGCTTTTATCAAAATGTAGACTGTCCTTTCGTTCTGCTCCTTAGACATAGACGAGAATCTATGGTAAAATATAATATTTATAAATAAGATATGTTAATTCAAATAAGAGAGAGCATAACAAAGCGTAATGACAAACACTAATGACGCGAAGGGAACGCGTCCTTATTGGTGGATCGCGGCCATGTTCGATCCTCACGCGATGTTTAACAACTAAGTACGCACGACGTTTTGGCGCCAAATTTGGAAGTAGGCTTTTTTAGGTAAATTAACTTTGGTGTCCGCCTCCGTGGATAACCAACTCATGTTTGTAAAGCAAGAGGTAATGCCACTAGGCAACTCATCAGGAGCCACCTCCGTGTCGTAAGCCGGAGGTCGTGGGTTCGAATACCGCGGACAAACAATGGTTTTCTGGTTGGTTAGGACAATTTGGGCCGATGACCTAATTTTCTAAAAATATATGCGCCGGATGGGCATGTAAAAAATCGGTCCACCCACCAACCCGCATAGGACAAGCGGTGGATACGGTCGTAAACGCTCAGACGAGTAGTCGGGCCACCTGATGGGAAGTGGTCACCGACGCCGATAGACATTGGCAATACCTGTGGTATCGCCAACGCGCTGCCTAACGTGAGACATAGGGTTTTAAATACGCTGGCTACGTTGCCCTTTAAACCGGAACATAGCAGTGTTATCACACTACTACTTCTTGGAGTTCCACCAGTTCCCCCGCGGTGCCTATTTCTTCTGCTTCGCGGTAGAAATAGGCACCGCAGTGGTACCCACCCAGACGGTCTCCTGTAAAAAGGGGACCATAGGCTGATGATGATGATACGTAAATTACGTAATTTATTTAGCTTACGTATTGTTATGTGAATAGAAGATAGTTAACGAACCTTATTCAGCTCCACGTAGAAATCGGTAACACGCCTGAGCTTGATGTTGACTGACGTGTTGCGCGGATTCGAAGTGGTTATCTCTATCATCGGGCGATTCTCGCTGGTTATGTCTGAAACAATATTATTAAATGTTACCGTCTCATATGACTACTCATTTTAATTAGAAATTCAAAGTCTTATTTAGGTTCAAGCTAATACTTTCTGTTGCTAGCGAATACTGAACAATAAATTTACTATAAAATTATACCTGACGTTTTTTATAATCGGGAATTTTATATCATTTTATGGGTCCACAATCACTACTGTTTATTAGGTATGGACTCTTTCCAGCGCTAATGAAGGTCGTAAATTAAATAAGCTACTTAGATTTTAGAAATTACTTGATTTTAGTCGTCTTACTAGTAGTAGTAGAGCAAACAGTGATCTGCGATTTTTTAACACGACGTAAAGCGTTCTTATTAGTAGCACAGCAATCAGGCATCAATAAAAAGATGTTCGCCAATAAGAACACAGCTTACATTGCAAAGATTCCAGATCTAAATCGGCTTAGGAGTAGAAAAAACCTAATAATATAATAGCATACTATTATATAATATGATTACACTTACTCGGTCCTGCATCGTGAGGACACAGAGTCCTTGCCATGTCGTCGAACTGCAGAACGGCATTTTTTGTGGCGACCACAAGTGGTAGCTCCCATGAGGAGATGCCTTGATAAAAAACACAAACATAACTAACGGTATGCAACGTAAAAATATAGTTTATGTAGATAATAGCTAAGTCCCGCGGTTTTACTCGCGTGGTGATTGTAATTCGTTGATAGCAATATTAACACATTATATATTTTTATGTCTAAAGGTTTTTGTGGTTCGTTTCAGAATAATTTATCGTGTCCACATATAATTATTACATTTTGCCAAAAAGTTATTTTGATATATAAGCTATGTTATTGTTACGTTACATTAAAATCTATCCCTGTTAGTTAGGGTAAAGGGTGATATATTGTGATTATTTATAAAACACTTTTTATGACCGCAGTTGTCGGATTCGTACAAGTGTAAACGGTATAAACCTTTCATCGCTCGGTAATTTGTCTTAGCGTTTGGGAGCAAAGCATTCGACTATGCAGTCATACAAAGTGTTAAAAACTTACCCTTACCCTATAGAGTAAAACACATGCATTACACTTATTCATTTCATATTATAGGATAGGACATAGAGCATATTTATTTACACATAACACGAGTGGTACTAGCTTTAAAATAACCACAACGTGCTCGTTTTAGCGCTAAGCAGTAGTGGAATATAGCCTAAAGTTTTTCGATAACGTATTTATCAATAGAGCTTAAACTCTACCTGAAATCGGTAAGGCCGACTGAGTTCCGGACCTATCTAAAGTCATCAGGACAGTGCGAAATGGGACGCGACTGTGAAGTTATCCCACTCGTCCTGATGAAGGACCTCCGATAGGTCCGAAACAATACCGATTTCATGTGAGTTCAGCCGTTTATAGAATACGTTATTAGAACAGTGTCTTACGAAAGTTTATATCTCGCCATAGCTGGTGTAATTGTTGGTTAAAAGAGACCTAAAGATCTCATTTATCAGCGTATTAAATGCAATTTTGGCAAATTATTCCACCAAACGCTTTTTTTTTCAAAGTCAAATATCTTTTTCAATATGGAAGCATTACACTTTCTTATTGATTGACAAATAATCTACCACCGGTTCGGAAATGGAAGCCTCTGATCTGAGAAAAACCGGCGTAAGAAACTCACGAGGACACTAGACTATTTTAGTGTGAAAAGTGTACATTTTTGCACTAACAAATTACCATCTCTACCAATCAATTATATAAATTAGTGACGCAACGGGTCTTTGTTTCTGTTTCCGCAAGTCGGAAGTTCCGCGCGCTTGTCAAGATCCGTTTCTGCTTCTGTGTCCGCAACTTTTATAACGGAGATTTAAACGGAAGTTTACAACCGACGGATGAGACGCATGATTAAAATGCGCGGCGCGAGGCGCGTGCGAGTCGCTGGGCGGTCGAGCGCGCGGAGGGGTGAGCCAGCAAGCCGCGCAGGCACTTGTCACATTTGTTTGTTTACGTACTTTTTCGTGAATGTAAGCGCGTAATATTTTCTGCTGCTGTTTGTGTCAATATATTTGTGTCATGTGAGTAACTTAATGGTGATCAGCAGAACCAGACAATGTAGAGAGTTAAGTAAATCCACTTATGATGATAGTGTATCTTATGTAGTGTGGGGTACACCGAAAAGGCGCCGAACTCGAATTGAGGATGAAGTCCAGCCGACGTCATCTTCAATGATGAATTCGTCATTACAAATGCTGGAATCCATGTGAAATACAAACGAAGATCAAGAAATCTCGACTACAACTAACGAGAGTGACAATTTCCTTTTGGAGATATAGTCACATTTTCAGGAATACAAAAAAGAAAAGAGATTACCTTTAAATGAAGAGCCTCTTGTGTAGTGGAAATTAAATTCACACAAATACCCTTAATCTTTTGATTAGTACGCCAATATTTGTCAGTAATACCCAGCAGCGTCGCCAGTGAACAATTATTTAGCGGAGCTGATTGTTAGGTGTAAAAGCGGCCAAATTCCTTTTTATAAAATATAACTTGCCACTACTAAATTTTGAAAATTAATAAAATGTTCACTTGCAAAGTTGCAATATTGTTTTCTATCATAGATTTCGTATATATCTATTTCTAATCTAGATTTGGTGTTTTTGATACTTTATAAAGAATTATGTTTGTAAACTTGGTTTTTTTTCATATTATTTACACTTCCGTTTCCGCATCCGTTTCGTTTCTAGCTAAAATTTACTTTTGATATATGTTTTCGTTCTGGTTCCGCTAAGACACTTCCGTTGCATCGATAATATAAATACAGTAATTTAGAGTTCAGATATACTGTTAAGTCTCACTTACACAAATTCATATAATAAGTAAGCAAAATATGATAGTATGCGTTAGGCTTGTGTCTAATAGGACATCTTCGAGTTCATACTGTACTAGTACAATTTGTGCGATGTTCTAGTACTGCACAATTAGTACTATTAGTACTAATAGTACGGTTTCTTTTAAACACATTAACATAAAGAAATGCTTATATATATAACTTTTAATATAAACAAATTAACGCTAAAAATTTTGATACATTTTTTAATATTAAATCTTTTATGTTGAGTTAAACTTAATTTTACTTTTCATAATCAGATATAATTTAGCGAAAAAATCTAACATGCTCATTCATCTTAGACATTTTTCTTATATCATACACCAATGTATATTCGAATATTTATAATTGAAAGAGTATGCTTTAGCCAGGTACATTTTGTTTTCTCATAACTTAAGATAGAATACTAGTAAGCATATTTAAAAACACAATAATAAATGTTCGTAACGTAACATTACGTAAAATAAAATTAGAGACATACACACTATCACATCATCACATCATCAGCCTGTTTTAAGTCCACTGCTGGACATAGTCCTCCCCTAATACACCCCTATCCATAAGGGGTTTGGACTGTATCCCACCACACTGGTCCAATGCGGTTGGTAGGTGGACCGACTTTTACATGCCCATCCGACGCATGGATCATCTTACTTTTCAGACAATTGGGTGATCGGCCCTAATTGCCCTAACCAACTAGGAAACAACAATGAAAATTTGTTGCGTCCCCGCAGGATTCGAACCCACGACCTCCGGATTCTAAAGCACACGCCCATACCACTAGGCTACGGAGGCAGTCACTATATTAATCCTTAATATAAAGAGTTTTAATATATAATTCTGAATTGGGTGCGTAAAATTCTAAACTGCGTTCGGTTTAGAATTTTGTCTGTACATCGGACGCGTACTACCCAAGCCTACTAAATCTCGCTGTCCCATTTACGATTTACCTTTCTTGCACTGTGCGGCGTACGACTGTACTAATAGTACTAAATGTCCGATTAAGACGATCCGTTCGAAAACGTAGCTGTTAGTACAGTGCCGCGTAATGTTACCTATTAGTACACCGTACGCGTACTATCTAAGGCTAGTATGCGTACCTTTTTGTTGAGTAGCAGTTACAAATACTGGATATTCACCATCCAGACTGTCATTTAAAGAGGCATGGACCCGTGTTGGGTACCCACGCCACTGGTCTGAATCCTAAAACAAATAAACAAAAAGTAAGAAAGGTTAAAAACACCAAAAAGCAACAAAATCGATGCTTTTTCTTTAAATAGACATTATAAATAAATTATTTGATTATTTTATCACCTGATTTGACAAATAGCAAAAGGTAGTGGATCCTTCAAGCATAAAATATTAGTTTATTAAGTAAATTAAAAAAATTATTTACTTAATAAAACTAATATTTTAATTTAGTAAAGGAAAAATTTGAGCCAAAGTTATTAAGGTACTCATTATAGTAGTTGCTTCCTGCAAAGTTTTATTTCATTGATTACATTATTTATATTTATTTATTTACAAGTCATAATACTTTGTATAATGGTTTTAGCGTCTGTTTATGTAGATGCTATATAAATAATACAATTCACATTTTATTGCATTTAATTATTTCATAATTACTTTCACATTATACCCAATATTTCAGACAAGGGTCCATGGCTACAGGACAAACCATGTGTCTTAACAAATCTTTATATCTCAAAATACACACTTTACACTTTATATTTGTACTAAGATTAAATGTCAAGACCTGACTTAGTTGGTATTGGTATTCAAACATAAAAGATGTATAAAGTTTCATTTAATATATGGTTATTAAAAACATATAAAAAATATAAAACAGAGTAGATACATGTATGTCTCTTTACACTTTTATCTCTAAACCATCTCATGGTTGACTGACAGAATACTGTAGAAATTAAATCTACATTAATCACATTTGTGGAAAAAGATATAAACAATAAATGTGTAAAATTAAATATAATTTTTTAACATCTTTGATAGAGACTTCAATTAAACTGGTCAAATTTATCTTTCTAAGCTAAAATAATATTAAAAAATTAAGATGCATTTTTCATGTCCCAAATAAAAATGAAATTTATGCTAAAATAAATATATTAAGCATGCATCCAATGTTATGGATGTATAGACATTTTCAATTAATACAAATATTGTATTGAATATTCAACTTCATAATCATGAAACATATGTTTTTAAGTCTCCCAAAGGGTTATCGCAAATTTGTAATATTTTTCTTATAAACTACAAATTACTATCACCAGTGCATTTCACAAACCTGGTTTTACTACAGTATCGCAAAGTGGTAATAGTTTTCTTGAAACTACCTCAGTAATGATAAGATATCATCATCATCAGCATGTGTAAGTCCCTGGACATAGGGCTCCCCTAACACACACATAGTCCATTTGAGGGGGTTTTTGGACCATATCCACCAAGCCGGTCTAATGCCGGTTGGTGGGTGACCGACTTGTTATATGCCCATCCGACGCATAGATTATCCTACATAGACAATCGGGTGATCGGCCCGAATTGTCCTAGACGACCAGAAAATAACGATAACACAAAGTAGTTTTCCTGCAGGATTCAAACCCACGACCTCTGGTTTGTAAAGCCAGGGCAATACTGCTAGACTGCGGAGGCGGTAGTAAAGATAGTAAATATATATATTTCCAAACGTACCTCACTAAAGTCGAGTATTTGCGTAGTTGTGCTGTTAACAGACACATTGATAATTGAGTCATATTTGTATCTGCAACAAAGAAATAATAAACAATAAATTTTATTCTGCACTATTTAATTTCTACTTCAAGACATTTTTGCGTATTTAAACATACATATCATAAATAAAGTTCCTTTGAGTAGCATCATCCAATTCAGGATTGTTTTCACCTATAACAAGTAACCAGCTTATTGAGGAAAACCATAACAATACAATCCAAACCATTTTGAATTGTTCGATTACAAAAACTTGTTATCAATTATCAACATAAAGTCAAAACAAACTGCTATGATTTTGCTTATCGCAAATAATACACAATCGCATTTTGCCCACATAATATTTTGACATTTCACTTTTTAAGCAGATGACATTTTAGTTTAATACAAGCATAGAAGCATTCTGCCAACTTAAGTCTTCTGATAACATTCCAAATAAACCAATGAATTGAGCAATTTAGAACTTATTTTTTTATTTTTCTGCTTAGAAAGCAATCATGAATAAACTTCCAAACATGAAAATATTTATTCTTGTTATTACGGTTATCGTTGTGTTTTATTTCATCATCATCAGCATCAGCCTGTCAGTCCACGCTGCTCAGTCCACCGCTTCGATCTGGAGCCTACTTCATCCAGCCAGACCGGCCACTTCGAATGTCGTCACTCCATCTGCGCAGGCGTCAACTACGTTTCCGAGCCTCGTCTCACTCCAGAACTTTCGACTCCAGCGGTCATCATTGCGCTATGGACCGCCACTACACTCAGCTTCAATGCCGGAGCTTGTCGGTATCTGTTCTCGACGGATACTCATTTCGATCGTCCTTCAGAGTACCGGTGGTTGACGCACTGATCAGACTTTGATTTGAGGCACTGTGGGATGGGTGACGAGAAAACTTAAAGAAGCTTATGAAAAGCTACCCAGCCCAGCCGAATCCTTCTGTTGGCCTCCCTCTCAAAGTTGTTTCCACCTAGTTTGAGCGTTTCCCCTAGGTAAACATATTCCGAAACCACTTCAAGGGAGGTGCTATCAATTGTGATCGGTCCCGGATCAACGTGCTCTTTGAACATAACCTTGGTTTTACCCAAGTAATTTATTTAATTACTTACGAAACCTATGTTACGATTTTTATTTTCCTTTTTATTAATGGAATAACGCTAACATTTTTTGATTTTGTAATTTTTTGGTATTTGCATCATTCACATTTTTACAAGAATATAATTTTTTGTGTTGGTTATTTTTGTGTTTACAATGCACATAAACATTACTTTTAAAAATTGATGCAAATATGTTTAGTATTACTTTAGGCTTCTTAAAAAATAAAGGTAACTTAATATAAAAATAAGTTAAAACAAAATTATCCAATAACCTAAGTTATTTTGTGAAAAAAAACAATCTGTAATATAGTAACATATATATTTCTCGGTTAGGTATTATTTTATAAATGTGTAATGATAAAAGAAATTGTAATTTCCTAGAAATAAATATCATAATTATAAGAATATATTGAAAAGAGCTATCTATATGTATAAAATATTGTGACGCATTGTCAATTACGCTTTTTTGGCCAATAACAAAAAAGAATATAAATCAAGTAGTGTTGCAACCAATGACGCACGAAAATAATATCAGCTTCAAGAAATGTAGTGGGGTGATGGGAACACAGACGTAGTAAATAAATTGAAAATGGCGTCGTTTTGCCGATCAAATGAGTTCGAAAATCGTTTATTCTGTATTGTCTTATAATTAAATTGTTCAATCGTTTTCCTTTTCGTTCAAAGCAAGAATAAAATTTTATGTTACAAAAACGTGTTCGAAATTGGGAATCTGTTAGGTTTCCGCAAAGTTCGCGATGGTGGTTTATGTAAAGTTAGTGTGATATCAAATGTTTACATGATTTGGGGGCAGGGCTGGGGGTCAAGATGCTGCCGACAGTGGAGGAGAGTCGAGGCTACGACTTTCAGGACCCGGAAAACGCGGAGAAATGGCGAGGACTATTCGTCAACTCCCTACGCAAGGTTTGTGTACAATATGTCAGCATAAATGTTACCTCATCCAAAACATTTAAGAGCTTTGAAATGTGTAACGTATTGTTAATTACTGTATCTTTATTAAATTTATCTATTTTATTACAACTATATCGACAAATTTAAATGTTCTATCGCTACATATAAATAATTAGTATGTGCTTTTCATCAATCAGTTACCACAGTAAAATTATACAATAACGTTTAAGGAAGAATTAATCATTAAAATCTTAAACGAATTCAAAATACTTGAAGATGTTAGATATATTTAATGACACACTTTAGACGTGTCCTTGAAATGAGATAATAAAGCCATATATTTTATAAAAATGGTAAGATTACTCTCTAACACAAATTTTGGCCTTATTGTAATTTCAGTAATTTATTTTAAAGGATAACAATGTTTTTGATTGTTTGAATTGTAATAGTTTTTTAATTTCTATATATTGGGATTAATTTGTTTTTATAATTAGTATTATTTAAAAAAAACCTTATATATTCATTATTATAATACTTAATGTTTTATGCTTCTTTTTTTACACTTGTTTTATCCTTTCCCAATGTTTTTTCTAAGTTATTTTTCATATTATTAACTTTTTGTATATCTAAAATGTACTAGTGGATGTTCCTTGTTTAGGTTTTGTAAGCATCACATGAATATTCACTTACCATATCTTACAAAGTATGATATCTTATAGTGTAAGATATGGTATAACAAGTTGTTAATACTGTTATCCTTTACCTACATTATTATCTTTAATACTATAATCAACATTGTTTATTGTAAGGAAACACCTGGTTGCTATTCTGAACAATAAAATTTTTTTCATCTCGAGTCGACCCGGCACACATCATACTACCTCAATTGATAAGTAAAAGATCTTAGTTTTGTATATGATTTATCTATCTACTTATAAAAAATTCTGATACTATCTATCAGAATTTTTAACAACTTAGTAAATATGCTATAACTATTGTTAAGTCCATCAGTAAGTTGGTAAGTGATCGTGGTAGGTCCCTGTTTACAGGAGACCGACTGGGTACCACTCGCGGTGCCTATTTCTGCCGCGAAGCAGTAGTGTAAAACACTGCTGTGTTCCGGTTTGAAGGGCACCGTAGCCAGCGTATTTACTGGTAAACGAGACTTCAACATCCTATGTCTCACGGTAGGCAGCGCGTTGGCGATGCCATTGGTATTGCTAATGTCTATGGGCGTCGGTGACCGCTTCCCATCAGGTGGCCGAATGCTCGTCTGCTGCGTATGCTATAAAAAAAAAAAAAAAGTGAAATTAAGTAAATTTTTTACCTCTTGAAAACAAATATGTAGGTAGAGAGGTATTATTTATTTCTTTTAAATAAGTTAACTTTATATTTATTTAACTTTTAAACCTTTCCTAGACTTTCACAAATTATTCAAGACCAAAATTAGTCAAATTATTTCAGTCATTCTCGAGTTTTAGCACTAGCGAACAGTAATTGATTTTTATATATATTGATATTTTGTCTCATTAAATTTTTTCCAATGAACTTAATTTTTGTCAACATTATTTTATAATACTGGCACAAATGTACAGAGATTATGTACACAATATAACCCAAAGCAACTAAATGCGTTTTAACTTAATTTAATTTTACTGATGAAATGATACCAAATTGATGATCATTAAGGGACACTGGCCATATAATAATTCTGTATG
Source organism: Lamproptera curius (assembly GCA_029286875.1). Lineage (NCBI taxonomy): Eukaryota > Metazoa > Arthropoda > Insecta > Lepidoptera > Papilionidae > Lamproptera > Lamproptera curius. The sequence goes on along the minus strand of JAGSMT010000027.1, from coordinate 623,004 downwards.
TGTATACTTCTATTAAAATTGCCTAAATTATTCTAAAGTGGCCGGTGTGGGCTGGATGAGAATAGCCGAAGATCGGAAGCGGTGGCATGCATTAGGGGATGCCTATGTCCAGCAGTGGACTAACACAGGCTGATGATGATGATGATGATACTTCTATTTCCTATATTTAGATTCACTATAGTTTAGATATTCCTTTTTTTAGGTATATTATCCTAAGGCCGTATACGGCCATATTTATAGGTAAAAATGTAACATATGTAGCAAACATATTACAAAATTAAAAATATTAAAATTATGTTGAATTATATTTACGATAAAAAGAAGGAATTAATAAAAATAACATATTTATAATTTAAAAATTATACAAAACTAGCGACCCACATTCCACACAGTGTAATACTAATATGTGTAAAATCTATGGAAAAATGTATAAATTTATTGTGTTTCTATACATTATCAATTATACATATGCACCCCTCTTCAATTACCCTAACAAAAAGTGCATTAAAATCCATTGCATAGTTTCAAAGATTTTAGCAATCATAGGAATATAGGGACAGAGAAAACGAATTTGTTTTATACTATATAGTGATAAAAGAAAATGTAGAAAACTTCTTTCGCCAGATTCTCAGGTCAGATGTGTCCTATTCCTTGTGGTAGCATCGTTGACAATCAATAAGCTAGTGTAATACTTCAATAATGAAGATATTTTAATACATATGATTTATCCCAGTTGTCAAAACACATCTGTCCTGTGACCATGGACCTTTTGAAGAGTTTGAAACTCTGGATTTAAATTTACGTAATTGTATGCTATATAATCTTTGAATACTGTATTTATTATCAAGTAAAAATAATGTTAACCTTGATTTTATTACAGGTTTTGGAGTCAGTGCATCCAACATTAACAGTAGAGGAGAGTGCACTTGAATATGTTGAGTCCCTCTGCCTCCGCCTGTTGGCTATGCTCTGTGCTGTTCCATCTCCACTCACTGTCCAGGTGTGAATCATGTCTTGAAATACATTACTCCACTTCACTACTACTCTTACATTTCTATCAATAATATTAAGAAATCTTAATAGGTTTAGTTAAAATTATATAAAAATTAATGATATGAACCATTTCCATTAGGTAAAAATCAGTAAGTTAACTATATTATGAGGCTCACCCTCATAGAATGCAAAGGAATTATTTTTTAAAGGTTTTTTTTTGTGGTTTTTTAAATTAACCATCTTTATAATATCTTTATAAATAAGTAAGTATGTGGTTGCACTATACATCTGAGTAAAGACAGAGTTGGAGAGTTGTTTATCAACTCATCAGACTACTCGGAGAAGCATGTTCTTATCTTCTTGCACAATGTTATGTTTAACCCTTATTATCTCTACTAAGTGAAGTAGTATTTTATTACACTTTTACTAAGCCTGCTTTCATTTTCTATGCAGCCTGTACACTTGTGAATATTCTATCATACAACATTTAAGTGTCAAATCACTAGTGTTTTTTAATTTCAAGCTACATTGTCATCTCCAAGACAAAGTGGCTCACTATTTTCCTTGTTTGAAAATGTTTACAATTACAATTGAATGATGTATATTGTGAAACATTTAAGCAACAATAATATACTTATGTGATACTTCTATGATTCTATCTGGGACTTCTCTTGTTTAATTACATTTTTATCATATTGCTTTTGTTACCATTTTTACAGGCAGACAGAATTTACACTAATTTAAAAATGATAGTTTTCATTGTCAAACCCCCCTGCACTCGGATTTTTAATATAAGTGATAGAGTAAAAATTTGATAATACACAAGTAATTCTTTTAATTTTGACACATTATTGAATAAAAGGACTTTTAACTCTGTCAGGGGCTTGGTCAGAGTGAATTTTGATCATGGCTGTAAACTGTTTGAAACGTCAGGAGTTAAAATGTAAAGAACGCGATAGAATCCGTTAAAAGTTGCAAAAGTCGAGTTTGTATTTATACTGTCTTGTTTTAGGATGTCGAGGAGCGAGTTGCCAGAACATTTCCAACACCTTTGGACAAGTGGACCTTGTCGGACGCACGCGAAGCCGCTTCAAGTCGCCGCAAGCGCCTACACCTGCCGCTCGACAAGTTGCACCAACTTCTACAGAAGGTCACTTGAAGTACTGATTATGTATTCAACAATGTCGGAATTAAACAAGATAGAAGTGATATAAACAAAATACCTAGCTATAAGTGTTGACCTCTAGCGTTTTCATTGATTTCTGTGGCTTAGGTTTAGTTGTAAGGAAAATTGTAGCAGCAGGGCCATGTAGAGAGTATAAGGTAAGAGACTAACTGGGAAAGTATCTCTGTGGTGCCTCTGTCTGCTGCTAAGTAATAGTTTGATGACGCTACTGTTTTCTGGTTGAAATTTCTATATTACTAGATAAACTATACTCACTAACCCGCATTGGCCCAGTGTAGTGGGATAAGGTCCAAAACCCCCTAATGGATAGGGGTGTATTAGGGGAGGCCTATGTCCAGTAGTGGACTATCACAGGCTGATAATGTGATGATTATGATGAAACAACAGTGTACATAAAATATTTCAGTATGTCGAATGGCTTAAAAGTCTTATGCCACATTTGCTATGGACTAATCACTTTTATTTTACTAAAACAATTCTGAAACCAGCTTTCCATAAAAGTTATATTAATATCTGAATAGAAGTTCTTGATTTTTGTTGTGCTACTCTGATTGTATATTATTTCTACAGGAGGTGTTACTGTACAAGATCGACACGTCCGTTTCATTATTCATGACGGCAGTGTTGGAATATATCAGCTCGGACATTTTAAAGTTGGCGGGCACGTTTGTAAAGAAGATCTCACAAAAGTCCGGCTATCAGACTATAACTTGTACTGACATCAAAACGGCAATGTGCGCTGACAAAGTGAGTGGTTTTAAGTTCATAAAGGAGTAGTACATCTATGTTTGCGCTTACACTTGCTTACTATAATATCTCCTGCGTAGTTGACCGATTTCTAATATAGATTTGGAGGACATTATTATTATTATTCGTATAATATCAACATAAATTTTCGAGCTAGATCTAGATTCGGGGTCAACTACAGAGGTAACTAAGAATGATGTCATTGTATTGCCGTTGGATTGAATGATTGACTGACGTTGTTTACAGATTCCGTATATTATTTGGCTAGACTATAATGTTATCTATCCTTTGTACAGGTTCTGATGGACATGTTCTACCAAGAGCCTGAACTGCTAGCCGCGGGCGCTGCGGGCGAGCGCCGTGGCCGCCGCGGCTCCCTGACCTACGGGGAGTTGGTTCGCGACCTGCTGGCCGACGAGCGCCACTTCCTCCGCGACCTGCACCTCATCATCCGCGTCTTCAAGGACGAGCTGGAGAAGATCCTCGAAAGGGACAGCCGGGTTGGTGCCTAAAACTAAATAAGACTTTATATAGTCGCTATTTTCTACCTGTGTCTGTCCATACAGACAATTTATATCGGAAATAACCGCCTCAGTTGTGTATCGGTATTGGCCCTTGCTTTAAAAACCGGAGCTCGTGGATTCGAATCCTGCGGGGAAACAACTTTGTGTTATTGTTGTTTTGTGGTTGGTTAGGACAATTGTCTCAAAAGTAGGATGATCCATACATTGAAAGGGCATATAAAAAGTAGGTCCACCCACCAACCCGCACTGAACCAGCGTGGTGTGATACGGTCCTAAAACCCTTAAATGGAGAAGGCATGCATTAGGGGAGGCCTATGTCCAGCAGTGGACTAACACAGGCCGATGATGATGATGAAATGAAAAGATGAAAAACTGTATACTGAATACTGTAATGGGTTACTTTGTATACATTTATTTACAGTCTAATTTGGGTAAATTATAGTTATTATTAGGTGCTCGGTCTTGGAACCGTTTAGGGGCATACTACTGTGGTGCCTATTTGTACTATAAGGCAGTAGTGAAAATGAACTAATGTGTTATGGTTTGAAGGGCACTGTAATTTGTGCATTTTCTAGGTACACAAGACTTAACTTCCAATAAATACATGTGTAATAATACTAATAATAATTGTAATAATAATAATAATAATAACTGTAATAATACACACGTACCTCCAATGATACAGACCTACGCTTAATTCTATTTATTACCATTACGTTAACGTGCTGCTTTTATTGTTGCTTCATTAAACGAGGAAAGAATCTTGTGTAACATTAGTAACAGCGTTACCTAGATTATAATTAGGAAGCGAAAATTCGACTATTAGAACTTCATTTGTGCCATGTCGTTATGAATAAGTTAATATCTGATACTAGGCATCTGATACTGTTCACTCATAAATAAGTTTCATCATCACGGCCCAAATTGTCCTAACCAACCTGAAAACAACGAGAACACTAAGTTGTTTCCCTGTCGGAGTCGAACGCACGTTCTCTGGTTTATAAAGAAAAGATAATACCGCTATACCACTTGTGCGCATAAATAAGTTAAGTAGCTTTGAATCTAATTATTCTTAAATCTATGATAGATTATTGCTTATAATGAGAATATCGATATCTCTCGACGTCGTATCTTAAAAATTAAATTCGCTCTCACGAAACTGACGATATTTTATACTGGTATCGATATTTTAAATTTTCTCTTTAATAATAGATTATGTTACATAAAATATTATTGCACTGATGTGTTTTTTCATCGGTTTAGGCAATATCCTTAATATTCGGCAACATTGTCGACATATACGAACTGACAGTGACTCTACTTGGAAACCTTGAGGATGCCATGGAAATGTCTCAGGACTCACCGACACCGTATATAGGAAGCTGTTTTGAAGGTACATTTTAAAATCTTTACACAACTCTCATATATTTTATCTTGAAATCTGAATGCTCCACAAGTTATTAGATTTTTTGCACTTTTTTGACGTATTTATTATTGTCTCTTGCTATATATTTGTGTCGATCATAAAGTTCAATGTTATAAATCTTCCTTTAAAGCAAATCGTTAGACAGTGATCCGTTTTAACATAGGTTATCCCTTGTGCTTGCCAATTCATCTTAAATACCAATGTTTTACCGCTTTAACCTTTTTTATCATATCATTTCACAAAAAGTTGATTTTTTTTTGGCTAAGAAAAAATTAAATAACAGAACGCAGTATTGTTTACAAAATGCAGCTTTTCGAAAGAAAGAGGCATCGCAGTGGTACTTTAACCATGAAAAGAGGACAGCTTAAAAAAATTCATCATGATCAGCCCCTATCTGTCCACTGCTGGACATAGGCCTTCTTCAATGAACGCCAAAACGGCCGATCCCCTGCTACTCGCTGCCAACTTGAACCGGCCACTGCACGGAGTTCGCCATCCCAACTAGTCGGGGGTGTGGCCCAAATGTGGCCTCCACTCCAGGACCTTATTGACCCATCGGCCATCCGTTCTTCGGACCGCGTGACCGGCCCACGGCCACTTCAACGAGCTAATCCTTTGCGCTATGTGGTAACTTTCATGGCCGGATGAATTCACTACGTATTTTATCCGACAAAGAGACTCCGAGCATAGCGCGTTCCATAGCACCTTGAGCTACGGCAAACTTGTGGTTCAGTCGTATGGTCAGAGGCCACTTTACAAAAACTTACCTTCGTTTGATTTCAGAGTTGGCGGAAGTTGAGGAATTTCGCGCATACGTCCGATACGCGAACATTGTTACGCGAAAGGAGTCGCGGGAGGCCTTGCAGAATATTGTGGATGATCCAGTTGTGAGTTGGATAATGCAATCAAAGTTTTTGAATTAAAATAAACAGTCTGTGAATGATTGTATCCAATTTTGTTTAAAAAGCAAAAACACATTTTTACTGTTCAATAATAAAATAAGTGACTTTTATCTTTTTTTCAATTATAGAAATTACTGCAACTTTTTTTTAGTTTAATTAATTTTTTCTGAATTAAGAAAAATTATACTAAAAAAATGTTTTTTCTTTTATAAAGATAAGCAATTATAATAATAAGTTATAGTTACACTAATATCTAACTCTGGGTTTGCACACGTACACAAATTTATTAAAATGACAAATCTTTATTTTCTTAAAAGCAATATTAGTAGGCAAAAGTACTCAACGAATTATTCACCTTCATTCTAATCCGTACTTTTTGCTTTATTGAGTAACAAACAATCATACAGATAAACCCTGGCTATTTAAAACAAATGTTGAATTGTTGATTTAAGCAACAAGTTAATATAATTTTCTCTTTTCACAGCTGTCTGAAAGATTGGATACAGCCGGTCATGGTTTCCGTTTAGCTGTGAAATACTACCTGCCCAAATTGTTACTGGCTCCAGTGGCTCATGTGTTCCTATACCACAATTATGTCCTGGCCCTGTTACAAATAGCCCCAGCATCAGAGGACCGTGAGAGTTTTAAACAGGTTGGTAAATACATTACAATCCATAACATCATAATTCACAAATTGTCAGTAGAAAAAAAATTCAGCAATTATTGTTAGATGCATTGTACTGTAGCTAAGAAGATATGAGATAATTTAAATATAATTAACTTATGGCTGTATTAAGTCCCTTGGTGAATTGTCACAATACAAGTCACGATTTCCTTTTTTTTAATGATCTAATATTGTATATAATAATATCCACTCCTGAACCTTTTCGGCCCATCAACCATTATCGATTGGTTCTTCTGACCACGTGACCAGCCCACTGCCACTTTAATGAACTAATCCTTTGCACTATGTCGGTGACTTTGGTTCTTTGCCGGATTCATACCTAGCATAGCATGTTGAGCAACGGTAAACTGGTGGACCAGTCCTGTAGTCAAAGGCCACGTTTCGGCCCCGTAGTACATCACGGGGAGAACGCATTGATCCCCGTTCCCGCGTTCGGGAAGACGGAGCGTTGATCAACCCCTGACCAGGTGGGATGCGGGCATCATTGAGACAGGCAGGCTATGTCCAGCAGTGGACGGATAGGGCCTGCTAATGATATCATAAAATTGCAATAGATCTAAATTCATATGTTATTGATGATTTTTAGATTCAGAACAACTTGTATTAATATTTCTTGATGACTAACACAACATTGTCTAGTCCCAAACTAAGTAAAGCTAATGGGTACCAGACGACTGATAATTACGTACAACCTCCTCTTTTTTGTAAATAAAAAACATGACCCAGACACGAGAAAAACATTGTATTGATTGCGCAATATTTTTCTCATTGTCTGAATCGAACCTACACTTTCCGGCGTAACAGTTACACAGTAACGACTACGCCAAGCGGGTCGTCTATGTACAAAACAATTAAAATAAATTATATTGGATGCATTTAAAGGGCTTCATTATTTTTTGCAGGTTGAATGTAATCTTCATCCCATTAAGAAATTGTTAATGAAGGCTTTGGGAAATGGACCAAAGATGTAAGTATCTACAATTCATTAGCAAATCTTTCTGTATACATATATATAATTTTAGAAATGACTTATTATAATTTTTCTCGTCACTGAATTAAAGATGAAACTGTAGACTGTTTATGTACAAATTATTATGTCTATGCGTACTAAGACTAAAAGAAGAATGTTGATATGCTTTATCGCGCAATAATTACGTGCACCTGTAGGTAATTAAATTAGATTTTATGTAGCACAAATTACTCTCTCATTCTATCCGGTATTGACGTATTTTAGGGAGGCAACATTGCGGACCGCCGCGAGAACGAGACGGCAACTGGCCATAGATAAGTGCAACGAACTGGCAAGACTGGTCGACAACTGGGACAACGGGATGTCGGCCAATGGTGCAATGAGTTTATAAGAGGTAACATATATTCTTATCTAATTTATTCTACCCGAATAATAATTTATTTAGAGAAAATTATTATTTTGACTGCTCATCCGTTGCATAAATTATACAATATTTTTTAGATATTTGGGCATTAACAGCTTGTATAGCTTGCCCTTATGACTCAATTTAGTTCTCCTTCAGGATTCGACCACACGAACTGCCGTTAATAAACATGCACCAATGCGATAGTAGTCCACGAAGAGAAACAATATATCGTAAAAAATTATAATTTGGGTTTTTCGTAGGTTTATATATTTTTTAATATGAAAAGCAATTGCCATTTGGAGAAAAGATAAAATAGAATTTTTTTTATAGATTTATTGTTGTTTTTGCCCGTTTTATAAATTACTGCATGCATTTTATAAACCTTATTTTACTTTTTTTTTATAGAAGACACACTGTCAAAGATAGGCCCCGGTAAAAGGATAGCGGAGCGCAGGGCGTATCTCTTTGACGGCCTACTACTCCTCTGCAAGCCTATAACTAGCCTGGTGAGTGATTCCAGTCAAATTTTAAGTGTAAAGCCAAGGATTCTTTTATAATAATAGGCTTGTCAGTGCATTTTGCATTAATTTAAAAACACATTTCGGAAAATATCGAGCTAGTGTACCAGCGAAGTAAGGCTCATCTCTCGTTGTAAGCGGTGGTAGCCATGGCAACAAAGTGGTTACCATGCTTATAGCGTTGCTAAGCGATAATCGGCTTTAACACTATAAGTACTGCGCCATTTTGTTGCTATTGATTACATTGTTTACCTTAATTTTATTACCTACTAGCAACCTCCCAACCTCCCTTCTGGGTGGAATTTAGTAAAAATCCGAGAGTTGACCTCTACTCGGCGAAATGAATATTCCTACCAAATTTCAAGTCGCTACGCCTTATGGTTCTAGAGATATCGTGAGAGTCAATATATATAGATTAGTATATGGTATAGCTGTGTTTTTCGTCTGTCTTACATTAGTCTATTTTATCGCTGCTCTGCTTCTGTTGGTTCTTTACAGTACAATTGCTGATACTGACAATCTAATCACCTGCTCCCTTGCAATTTATTAAAAATAAGGAATTTTGAACTGTTCAGTAGATGCTGGACTAATTGTGTTTGAACAAATAGGCTAATGACTTTTCTATGACTTAAACCTACAATTTACAACTATTTCATTGAAAGTCATGCTGAAATTTGTACAATCCTGAAAGAAACTACATGTTACTGTTAATTTATAGCATTCTCTTATTGGTCATTGAAACTATAGTTTTATGACATACCAGTTTTGTTAAAAATTATTTAATGTTTGATTTATTAATTTGTTTCTTTCATTTTAAGGTGGCAGTGAACACTAGTGCATTGACGGCCGGCGGAAGCGGTGGGCAGCAGCTTAAGCTCAAAGAGAAGCTGCATGTCCGAAAGCTTGAACTAGTTGATAGACCGGACACTGATGGTGAGTGATGTGGTTGTGTTGAGAATTGAACTGCAGCCAAGTTACACATGCAATCTGTGACAAATTTGAAAAAATGGCAAAGGTTGTGGGTTCGAATCCTGCGAGGACTCAACAAATTTTCACTCTTGTTTCCTAGCTTGTATCATTCAATTGTCTGAAAAGTAAGATGATCCATGCGTCGGATGGGCAAGTAAAAGTCGGTCCACCTACTAACCTCCATTGGACAAGCATGGTCAAAAAAGATAAGATGGGGTAAAGGAGGAGGCGTGCATTAGGGGAGGCCTATGTCCAGCAGTGGACTAACACAGGCTGATGATGGTGATGATGATTCGGGAACACGCTGCCTATCGTAAGACATCTTTCATTAGATCGCCATGCTTTGTTTTGGCTCTATTGAATATTGTCTACTACTAACGCGATATTTAAATTACCAGTATCGATTAAATAACAATTTTTACGCTGAGCTTTTGACGTGTTAGCTCCATTACTTAAACATTTGCCTTTGGTGATTACTGGGTAAACAAGACTTAAGAGCTGACGTCTTCCGAAGGGCGCAAAATTTACGATCCAGTTGTCGTACTCAATTCGTTGTCATTAATAAGAAAAAAACTGGTACTTAAAGGCCATGCTCTGCCCTAGTTAAAACTAATATATTTTAGTATTCAATTTTGAAATATCATCCTGTTTAAATCATAAATATACATTAAAATAATTACAAACTTTACTAACGCCAAACCAACACTTTTTTTTGGCAACCATTAATTATTTAAATGGCCTTTAACATCATCATCATCATTATAAACAGCTTTTAACAGTCCACTGTTAAACATAGTCCTTTTTAATGAACGCCAAGACGGGCGATCTTGTTGATGTAATTAAAGAGAGTTGCTCATAACTGCCAAACTGAGCAGGCGGATTGGTAATGTTCTAATTGCAGTTGTACCCGGATCTGTCTTAATCTCACTGTAAGACAGATCCGCCGTCAAGAGTGGGGTCGTCACATCCCTATGCCAGTAATATTTTCCTTTCAGAATGTTTTCACAATAACAAACATATGAAGTAATATAATCTTTCATACCCAGAGGGCAGACACATGGTGGAGCTGTGCCCACGCGTGGGCCCACCAGTATTGCTGGCAGCGGCTTCATGCGCAGAGAAACGTAACTGGATGTGCGACCTGGTTATGCTGAACACCAAGCCCATGCTGGACCGAAGTTTAGATAGGTATGTTATCCTTTTCAATTTATTGTTATAATATCTATATTATGTATTTAATGCTTATCGTAAATATAATGATCAAAGATAAACTATTAAAGGAAGGAACTTAGGTTTTTTTTATATTATCTATTACTTGTAATGTATATTCTTTTTTAGACATTTAACTATTTAAACTGTATATAAATTTTTTATATGACCAATAAATAAATAATGTTCATATTTAGACAGTATTCTGACTTTATCATGCTAATTATTTTGAATTATTTAAATATATTTTGTATATTTCACAGCATTCTGTTAGATCTAGAGAGGCGGCACCCTTTAAAGCTACCGCCGGTGCACCTGTATAGATTTGCCGTTCCAGACTCACCGGATAATATTGTGCTAGAAGAAAGAGCTACTAGCAACACCTCACCTGTACCCTTATAAAGGTAAGACTTAACGCTGCATTACTTTCTGGAGTAATTTAATACGAAGATTAATAAATATCATTGTAGTATTCATAATATTATCATAATTTGTATTCTTTAACACTTTGTGTACATTTGACAAGTTAGTCGTATCATCGATATGAAAAGCAAAGTAATAGATGACGAGTCCGAATCTATTGGAAGTTTACATATGCTTAGTTATTGCAGTAATGTGCGCACGTTTATATGTTGCGCTAAATTCCTAACACTATAGAAAACCGCGTAACAAATAATGCCCGAAAATTAAATTAAATTAAATTTAAAAAAATATTACACGAAAGCGCAAATATATCAGTTACATATGGTTATACAAGCACAAAATTAGATGGAAAGAGTAAATTTTATTGAAATTAACGCATGTTTTACCTTTTATTCATTTTGTATGTTTTCAGGGAGCGACATTACTGAAACTAGTAGAGAGGCTAACATACCACATCTACGCTGATTTAAACCTGGTGCGCACCTTCTTGACAACATACCGTTCCTTCTGCTCACCCAGCGAGTTGTTGGACCTCCTGATTGAGCGATTTCGCATCCCCGAACCCAGTGAGGTCTACGATGCTCCTAGAATAGGTATATTTTGAAATACTTCTATAAAAGTGTTATTATTTTTGTATTTTATGTATGGATTAAAATCGTAATGAAATTAATTCTACTTCGAAAATTAAGTTTAAGTGTCCACTATACAGAGTTAAACTTTCTTGGTTAAGATCAGTTGTTGTTAGAATATTATGCAAAATTTATATCATACATCTAAAAAGTCGGTCCACCCGCTAAAACCGCATAGGACCAGCGTGATGGGATATGGTCCAAAATCCCCCCCATTGTGAAGGCATAATGAGGGGAGGCCTATGACCAGTAGTGGATGAACACCGGTTTATGTTGATGATATCATACATCAGACATTTAGGGATATCATGTTGATGAAAATGATTGTTTTATGATTAGTAAAATAAGCGCTCATTTTTCGGAATTCAAAAGCAAATTGTATTAATGCTAGAAGACAGATTTTTACTAAACAAATAACTTTTAACTAACTTTTGGAGAGATAAGTGAACTAATATTACTTCATTCATTATACACAACACTTAACATTTGTATATCTTAACAATAATTACAGTTTAAATTGTATCTAACATCTTAATTGAGTTTCAAATCGAAAATTACATATTTGTATTAACCCGTTAAATTTGTGCATGCAAGTTCCAAGGATGAAGCCTTTGAAAAAAGACATTAGTCCTAACTCAACTTTGCTGGATATCGAAATTGGTAATGTATTGAGATTTTGCGTTTTATAATTCCAGCACTTATATCTCTATTGAGCACTCTAAATTGTCTTGTATACTTGCATACATATCTACACATATGATATTACATTTATTACCTATACACAACAAACTTAATAATCTATTTGAGCAAACAAATAATGCTTTAAATATAACTAATCACTTTTATTGTTATTGTTCTGAAATATTAGGCATGACTTTCTGTACATGATTCACTTTTTCATGCACAAAATTACTCTTTGTTTATAATTATTTCAAATATGATGTTATAAAATCAAAGCACAAAATTGTATAGCCAACAATAGATATATAAAATACTAAAATGGCTTCATCATTACTTTTGGTGTTGCTTTTCCTCTGAATAAATCTTTGCTCGATCTGGCTACAGCTTAGCTAAACAAGATATTAAAATTGTAAATGTAACCAATTTCATTGTTCATGAAGTTGGCTATTCTTATTGGTGATAAGTCTCACTGTGAAACAGAGCTGCAAAGATAATTTAAAATGGAATACTCATGCAGTGGCAGCATGTTATAATATCCAAATATACATTTGTTATTACATTTATTATTATATTCTATTTATGATATTAATATGCTTTTGTGACAGACTGTGTGGAGAGCACAGCAAGCAGCGACGCTGAAAAGTTGAGTAAGAATACGGCTAGAGAGGATTGGAAAAGATATAGGAAAGAGTTCCAGCAGCCAGTCAAGTTCAGGTATTTAAAGAACATTACACTGACATCATTTTCAATTTCAAAGCCATTATTACTAAAAATAGATACAAACTTGATCTCAAAGTCCTTTCATCTTGCTTGTCTAAGACATAAAGGCCTTCTCCGGATCTTTCCAAGGTTTTCGGTCGCTTGCGTAATGTGGCCACAAAGGCTGGCTGTTTTATTTTTTTAAAACCACCTCCACCTTCTTAGTTATCTTGCTTTTTGCCTTTGTGTTGAAGCGGACGTTCAGTCTATGACAATGCTAGTCCATTTTTCCTTGTTTTACTAATTATATGACCTGACAATCTCCACTTCTGAAATCTAATTTTTATAACAATTTAAATTTCAAATTACAATTTTTATGTTTTTTGTGTATCCTTAAATACTGCTCCCCATTCTTTGTAAATAATTGTATTTAGCTTCGAAACAACTTTCATATTTGCAAACTCCAAGAGGCTTACCAAGTTCCGCTAAGATTTGTACAAGATAGATATAACATATATGCTCTGCATTTCGAAATGAATAATCTTTAACATTACTTAAGCTAAACATATATATACAAAGCGCTCTCAATAAATCTACATAAGAGGCGATTATGTTATAGCACGACCACTTTTTTATTGGGACTGTAAGTTCTATTTAACTATAGCATAGCCATTGAAACCCAACTGAATATGTATAATATTCTTCTATTTACAGGGTTATAAATGTACTGCGGCACTGGGTCGATCAGCACTTCTACGATTTTGAGCGAGAACCTGCGCTATTGGAGAGGCTAAGAGAATTTTTGGAGTCTGTGGACGGGAAACCGATGAGGAAGTGGGTGCAGAGCGTCCTCAAGACCGTCCAAAGGAAGGTGATGATTTCAATTCATTTCTATACTTTCTAAATGTATAATCTCAGAAAAATTCAAATTAATACATTTTTGTGTATGTTTTCTTTTCTATAGAGATTTCATTAATTTATACATATTATTTTAACTAATAATAATGCTACAAATACGACGCCTTATTGTTACTATGCCCTCCAGTTCTAACGTCGTGAATAAGACAGACTTTAAGCAAACTTTGTAACTCATGGCAACATACGTCTGACATACTTATCCATTAATAGTTACGGCAATTTGTCTCCATTATATAAACAGTAACCATAGCCACGTTATTATTTATATAATTTAATTAAGAAAGCAACCTAAGCGAAGCTCACCTCCCCAGAGCGGGCAGAGCTGCGAGCTGGAGGCGGGCGTGTCGCACGTGTTCGACCGCGCGCCGCCCGCCGTGCTGCGCCACGTGGCGGAGCCCGAGCGCTGCGCCTGGCACCCGCTGGCGCTGCACCCGCTCGAGACGGCGCGCCAGCTCACGCTGCTCGAGTTCCAGCTCTACAGACAGGTGCGTCTTGCTCTCGGTTGCTCGGGTGCTGGTGGCTTTGTTGCTCTCGTTTGCTCGGTCAGTGCTCGGTAGCATTGTGGGTTTGTTGCTCTTATTTAATAGGGTAAGTAATCGGTCAGCGGGCGGTTATATTCTTCTCGTTTGGTTGAGTAAGTGGCAATTTGGTGGTTTTGTTGCTCTCATTTGCTCTGATACTGATTCGGTAATCAAACGGTACTTGCTCTTGTTGGTTTGAGTTTTAACTTTGGCGTTTGTTTCTTTCTTTTCATTAAGTTCTTTCACTACAGACATATTAATGCAGACAAGTGCATATCTCTTCACAAAACTTTTAAAAACCGTTGTATGGAAAAAATATTACTACAAAATAAATTTCAAACTGAAAATAATTATTTCCGAAAATATTGTCAAAATAGGTTTAAGGATTAAAACCCGACTTATTTTAAGACCTGCTAGTATTTTTTTTTAGTTTGTATCTATGTTAAACTATATCAATATTTCCTTAGGTAAAACCTTCTGAACTCGTCGGAGCTGTGTGGACTAAGAAAGACAAGGAGAAAACCAGTCCTAATCTACTTCGGATAATAAAACACACCACCAATGTAAGTTTATAATGACTTTGTATAGTTATAGGACTTGATATATATTTTTTACAAAAACAATGTTAACATTTTTAATTTGCTTAATATAGTCGTATTAAAGCGATTAGTTACAAAAAATTGTTATTGTGGTGGTGGTTATGCTTCTTTACAATTGTTTAAATGATTGTATAATATATGTATTTTTATTTGGTGACTATTTACATATTAAAGAGTACTCTCTTTTGAAACTGTATTTATAATACAGTAATTTTAATCAGTCATTCTTAAATTGTGTCTAAAAATAATGGTTCACCTCATTCCAAATTCACTGAAATTATAATATTTAGAGGTATTTTGTCGTGTATAGAAAAAACTCTATAACATTTTGCATTATTGCATAAATATATTATTCATCATCATCATCAGCCTGTTTTGGTCCACTGTTGGACCTAGGCCTCCCCTAATGCACGCCTTTTCCATTTGGGGGTTTTTTGACTGTATGTGGGATACGGTACGGGTTGGTGGGTGAATATATTATTATAAATATATTTTTTCAGTTCACGAGATGGATGGAGAAATGGATAGTCGAAAGCGAAAATTTAGAAGAGCGGGCCGCAGTGGTCTGCCGTTTCTTGGAGCTGGCGATCGCTCTACGCGACTTGAACAACTTCAACGGAGTGCTGGCAGTGGCCGCAGCCTGTGGCAGCGCCTCTGTGCATCGGCTCAGGGCTACTTTTCAGGTAATTTGTTTATATTAATGATGAGGATGAAGCTATTACAATAGACAGTCTGGGATACCACCGCGGTGCCTATTTCTGCCGGGAAGGAGTAGTGTGAAAATACTGCTGTGTTCCGGTTTGTAAGGCACCGTAGCCAGCGTATTTACTGGGTAAACGAGTCTTAACACCCTATGTCTCACGATAGGCAGCGCATTGGCGATACCACTTGTATTGCCAATGTCTTTGGGCGTCGGTGACCACTTCCCATCAGGTGGCCCGATTGCTCGTCTGCTTTCGTATGCCATAAAAAAAATATTGGTATGTAATTGCTGTGTTCCGGTTTTAAGGGCATTGGACCCTAGTTATTCCTACAAACTCTTTTTAGAATAAGACATTCTTAGGCCTAAACCTTCCTGTTTTGTAGATGGTGCCCCCGCGACTGATACGCGCCTTGGACGACTTCCGGGAACTGAACTCCGACCATTTCCGAAGGTACCAAGAGCGATTGCGAAGCATCAACCCGCCTTGCGTGCCCTTTTTCGGGATGTACCTGACAAATATATTGCACATTGAAGAGGGCAATCTTGGTAAGTTGTTATTAACTTTTATTCTATATAAAGTAATTGCACTCAGATCCAAATAAGCCCTGAAATGTATGTAAAAATGGTCCAATTTTTAAAATCTTTCAACCTCAAGACGTCGTACGCTCTTATTTTTCAATAATTGCGAAGGAAGGAATAAGACCGCGTCTACCATTTGTGCTATTTAATATTATATTATAATATTTCTGGACTAATAATACAAATACATCTTCTAGTCCGAAAACAAGCAAAGCTTGTACTATGGAAACTAGATAACTGACAAATACATACCTACTTTTCTTCTGTAAATAAATACATATAGATACAAACACTCAGACACGAGCAAAACACTATGTTCATCACACAATATTTTTCCCATAGTGTGAATCGAACCCACACCCTTTGGCGCAATAGTCAGGGTCCCTAAACACTGTGTCAAGCGGGTCGTCAGTTTGTATTAGTGTTCGACAACATTTGACTTTGTTCATACGAATTTCATGTATTAGCTCTGATATACATTAACACACTGCGTACCGCTTTTAAATATTACAATTTACGTTATTTTACATTAAAAATTAATCAATTCAGAATGTCAAAAGTAATTGAAATGCTTGAACAATAAAGTTTTAATATAATAAACATCAGTTTAAATATGTGGAAAAAGCAAGGAACTAATCTTATATATTCAACTGTAAATGATGCTGTATATGTTTATTGCATTTCAGATTTCCTACAAAACTCGGAACTGATAAATTTTTCAAAGCGTCGCAAAGTTGCCGAGATCACTGGGGAGATTCAGCAATACCAAAACCAACCTTACTGCCTCACGATAGAGCCAAGGACGAGGGTGAGAACTACAGAATGTCTAAAAATATAGAATGTTGGTTGTTTTATGGTTTTATATTTAGTTTCGTGTGATATTTACTATTTTTATGTAAACACATACGATTACGGAGCCTACTAAAATAAAATAACTATTGTACTGATAAAGTTTGACGGCTCATCAGAAGCTAAAGGATTAGCTTTGTCCATAAGAAAGCGTAAACACTGCAAGTCTTCTAGCATTTCTGAGCCATGGCGTGTTTCTTCTCGTTTTGCCAGTATTTACACTCATCATCATTATCAGCCTATTTTAGTCCACTGCTGGTCATGGGCCTCCCTATAGCACGCCTTCTCCATTAGAGAGTTTTTTGACCGTATCCCACCACGCTGGACTAATGCCGGTTGGTGGGTGGACCGACATTTTACACGCCCATCCGACGCATGGATTATCTTAGTTTTCAGACAATTGAGTGATCGGCCCAAATTGCCCTTATTAACTGTGTAACAACAATAAAATTTTGTTGAGTCTTCGCTAGATTTGAACCCACCACCTCCGGTTTCCAAAGCACACGCCCTTATCATTAGGCTACGGAGGCAGTAACGCGAGTTTAGCCAATCTAGACTTGGATTTATAAAAAAAAATATATCGTTGCTATAACGACGCTACTTTGTGCCGATAGCGTCGTTATTAGTCGACATTCGCTCTGTTGTAGAATTTTTAGTGATAATCATATAAATATGAACGCCAGATGTATGTATGTCTATTATTATAGCCGAGTCTAACTTGACCAAACAAGAGTGGTTACTTTTCGCTTATAATTATTTATCGCCTAAACGACTATTGTGACGATGTCTAACCTATTTATTTCTGTTACAGTTGTTCCTGGAATCTTTGGACCCTTTCCCGGGAATGGACGACAAGGACGTGACGAATTATCTTTACGGCAAGAGTTTGGAAATCGAACCCAGACCACCCGTCAAGCAAATGCCCAAATTTGTATGTACTTTTTTATTAAGCATAGCTTATAGGAAACTTCGATATTACAATAGAACTTGTTCAAGACACTATTTTTACCTAGTATACAAATAATAGAAAAAATCGCAGTAAAGTATTTTTTTTGCATTAATTTCAATAATGAACAATAAAATTGTAAATAAACAAGTCACATGATGCGCCAAAGATTGAAGCTTTCACTTTTGACACACGATATCGACCAACGCTTTGATTTTACAAATTTCATATGGGTGTGACAATTCATATAGTCGTCACGTTTGGCTTTTTTCATAACTTGAACATGTCAATTGTGCCGTATAGGCGAGTAAAAAGTCGGACCCGCGCCTGATCCCTCTTCGGTCGGGTCGGTTTTCCGTCTCGTGAAGGAAGAGGAAATATCCTTGTGGTTGCGCATACACTTGTATACGACTGATAATAATTATTACATGCAAGAAAGCATAATAATATTACATGCGTAGACGTGAACCTTAGCATGAATCGGTCATCGCTGTCGTAATACGGCTAGGCTTTTAGTCACCAGTCTTTTCTTGTCAGTAATAAACATGTATTTTTCTTTTTTATTTTATACTAACACAAATATTTGGTATCATTACAGCCTCGGAGATATCCAGAGTTGTCCTTGAAGCCAGTGAAATGGTCGAGGAGGTCCCACGACTCGGCGCACCATTCCGCCTCCAGCGCGTCGAGCAACGACGATAACCTGAGTTAGTATTTTGTGTAATATTTTGACTTGTCACCGTTAGACGAATGTAAGGATTTAGTTTGTTTGGTAGATATTGAACAAATAATTGTTACAAACAAAAATATATTGAACACCTCGACGGATCGCTGTTACTGTAATGAATGTAATAAATTATGTTGATTTCTTAGGTATTTTTGGCATTTTTTTAACACAGTCGTTTCATCGAAGTTCAATTGAAGAAATTTGCTTCACTAACTTTCAATTCCTAAAACTTTTAAATGCCGCTTATAGGTTAGACAGATCAAATTTTTAAAGAAATAACTCATATTTATTACTCGTGTCGACAATAGATTTCTATAGTTCAGCCAAATCCTAATGTGAAATTAATAGTAATAATTGTTAAATATCCTTTCGCAGGCGTGTCGCAGTTGTCGCCGACGAGCAGCACGTGGGACGGCACCTCGGTCTCCTCGTTGCAGTTTCATCACGACGACAGAGGTATTCATACTGTTTACTTTGATTTGGCATTGATATTTATCCATGAGATTAAGCTTGGTATACCAGATTACACTAAAATTTATATAAACAGAATCTACAGAATAAATGTAATCAAAGTAACCCATAGCAACGAAGTGGAGACGTACGCGTAGTGTAGTCGATTGTCATTCGAGCTTGACATCTTGGTGACAATTCATCAATAATAATGCTACGTGAATGAGGCCATATCGTTGATCCAGGTTACTTTGTTTACATCTTTTCAAGTATAATTTAACTGAACTAAATCATAATTTAACTAAAAATGGCGTGTGTGAGTGACGTCATAACGTAAAGTGCTATGATTTCTTCCTGCTGCCATACGTCAAAAATACCGCGATTTTCGACCAATAAGAGGATTGTATATTTCTACACAGCTATTTTGAAATGATACATATTTGCTTTGTCCCGTTTACATAATTTTACATAAAAATTCCATTTGGGTTTAATTTTTATTTATTTTATGCGCCAGATGATAAAGTTAGGCGAGGTGAGTATGAAAAAAGCATATCATTCGTGTAATGTTTTGCAAATTATTTTAGTAATTTTTTTACCAAGGATTATTTATTTTCGAAGTGCCTTTGGATTGTTTCAATGTTTAGTTGTTTTATAATGATTGTTCTGTGTCTCGTCATATGCTGTATTTGATTAAGACCAACTACTGTAAAAGCCTATTCTCTTGTAGCATCTATACTTGTTGGTGGTAAATACTTTCGCATGTGGTGTATGCTATGCAAAAAAACTTTCCTGCTAGTATGTTTTTAATGTAACGATAGCGCTTATTAAGTCAAATATAACCCAGAGTCGATGTTAAGAAAGTAACAAAGGACAAGGAAGTAAGCGTTCTTATTCATCATCAGTCTCAGTGTCTATAGCCCACACCTAATTCGTGGGAACGGTAGGCTTCACGCACACTCTGTGTTAGATGAAGCTTACCATGGACAAGAGTCTGGAAGCATAAATTCATGGTTAACAAAAAAGACTACTCCAATTTAATAGAAGACGTAGTTTACGTCAAGAAAGTGAGATTGTCAACCTAATGATGTCACAAGCAACCGCGTGACTGTTGCTCGACCGCATGCATGTTAAATCCCCATACGTTAACCCGATAAAAATGTCCGACTATTTGCCGTGAATAAAGTTTGATATTAACATTTTTATTGCTCAAATTTAATATCATATTTGTCGGGAGCGTTAATACGTATGATCCGCTTCTTTGCTGTGGGTTACTATGTTTACATTCATACCGAATCTAAGCAGTATAATATACTAATTAGGCTAATGTTATAGGTATTTGAATGAAAGACATTTTTGCAGGCTCCCGAAGCGACGATCGTGGGTCTTTGACCAGCCCCCGGTTGGAAAGATGCTCGAGCAGCTCGCTGGGGCAGCTCGGTCAGCTGAGCCTGTTTGACAAGGGGCTGGCGCTATTCGACAAGAGCAAGTCCACCGTTGTGCTGAACGCGAGGTAATTTTCAATCATTATCGCTATATAATGTTTTACCAACCGATTTCGACCTCCAACAGATTAGCCAATTACATTGGAGATAAAAGTGCAGTGTGAATGTGAGTGAACTTGCCTTTGTTGGTGGCAAGCGTACGCACAAATACAAGCTCACTCTCTCTACCATCACTCTCATTGTTTGAAGGGAAGAGTGACACGATCGAAGGGAGATTGACCCAAACCTTATTAACTTTTGTAAATCGGACTTATCTGTGTACCGTTTAATATGACTTTTAATTTAATTTTAATTTAATGTTAATTTATTTATTTGACAAAAGTGTCATAATTGCAACTTATGTTTGTACCAGTCGCCTTATGGGGGTGGCCTATGCTAAGTAGTGTCTAACAAGCTGATATGATAAGTTTTCTCCCAAGAGATACAGTAAATACAAGGAGTTATTTGGTGAAATAACCTTTATTGCTTTTGCAGGAGTAGCGGTCGCGATGAGCCGCCCTCGCCGCGAGACAACCACTCCCCAAGGTATGGTCAATGACTGTTTATACAAGTTGTCATAATTTTATACTTTTTTTTTAAAATAGGACGTGTGAACCAATGAATCTTGTATATTATATTTAATGAAATATAGATGTAGTGCCTCCGTAGTCTAGTGGATTCGAATCCTGCGGGGACTCAACAAATTTTCAAGGCCTACGTCCAGCGGTGGACTAACTCAGACTGATTATGATAAGATGTAGTGACAAATGAAAACTCGGATCTTTATCAGAAAACGTTGACGCCCGAACTGTCAATGAATGATATAAAATTTTACTGTTTATTGTCAAATGTTAGAATAAAGAATTTCTTTGTATAATACAGAGGTGTATCGTGTATACTGAAGATATTTGATAGAGCCGATAATTACGAACTAGGAAGAAAAATCTTCTCTCACTATATGTGTATCGCACTTTTCTTCAATTGTTATAGAAACTAAACATAATATGTGATAAAGTATTCCAAACATCTTAGTACCAAGTATGTAGTTACTATGACAGTAAGTATGCACCAATTATCAATAACATTCAATTCATTTTTGCAAATTATATACGCGTGTATTATTCACCACTAGCTAGTGTTGTGAAATCATCTTCGGTAATCGTTACAATAACTCGGTGCTTTTAAATTTACTCACAAGCTATCCTTTCATCGAATACAGTTTTTAATTTGTGTAATTATGACATTCCCAATGCGTAATCTGCGAAAACTCTTATTCAGTTAACTCCGAGTGGATAAAAAGCCGACCTAAAGGCCCAAAGGGAGAGGATGCTACAGTAGTAAATATTTACTATCCGCCATGGCTATCCATAAATACGTCATACAAATTTCTTGATTTCGGCCGGGCCTCGTCACTGCTGGTCACATTTCTGAAATACCGAACCAAATTTAATACCCCTACCCACCCCCTTCTCGCACAAAGTCACACTTTATCGATCCCCTCCCTTCCCCTTAATGTGTGACGTAATTTATGGATGGTCCTCTACTGTTAATGCTCTTCTTACATCTTGTAAAGTACCTCACCAATAATATATTAATATGTTCATTTTCAGGAGCAACTCATCAACTCTGACTCGACGGACGCCGGCGTTGTCTCCGCGCAGCGCCATTGTGGACGCAGAGGTGTTCTACTCGAGGAGCGCTGACCACCTCGGCTGTAGGAGACAGGAACAACAACAAGTGAGATTATGTCTTAATATGTTTGAAATTAAAACTACTAAATGTTTGCTGTTTCTGAGTGATCGAAATTGACACATTATGCGAAACGTGCAAGTGGTGAGGAACCGTTTTGGTAGATGTTCGATCAATTCAAATATCTTTGTTCGTTTTAGTATTATTATGATATAACTTAATTATTACTCGTTACCACACTTACTTATTGATTTTCAAAAATGGTCGCATCTGACCTAAGAAAAAACGGCGAAAGAGACTGCAAATTTTTTAAAATTTATTAATGTCATCGATAAATCTTGATGTCAATCATCTAATGATTCATTCTTTGGTTTAAATATCTTTATCTAATGGTTATGACGCTTATGACGTGCATCCCGGACAGTGCTCACTATTATCTCATTTCTTGTAAAACGGAATGATCTGACAATTACAATGGTTAAATCTGTCGCACATGTGGATACATTATTTCTATATTCATATTCAAATAACCGACTAAAACATGTTTTGCTTGATTCATCACACAGCAGGAACGAGTGCCTCCATTGCTGCCACGGGCGGAGGCAGACAAGCCCCCTCTTTTGCCACGAAGGCCGGCGTCGCCGCCCGCGCACAGCGGTATGCATCATCGCATATACTATAACTGATTCAAAAAGATAAAACTTACGTAAACAAAGAATAGTGCCAGAAGCGAACGCGTATTTATCGGTGCACCGCAGCCATGTTCAAAGTTTTGTTCTTTTCACCAGACTCTATCACCTTACGAATTCTCACAGTAAAATGTCACTCAAACATAAGCTTCTATTGTACAAGGTATGCATACGACCAATCATGGCTTATGTATGCCAAATTTCGCTCATGCATCCTCCACACTCCTAAAGCAACTACAAGTAGTTCAAAACAAATTCATCCGCCGCGCCACCGGGGCGCAGTGGTACCAACGAAACGTAGATTTACAGCTACTGCAAACTGCCGACACTCGCGAGCACTTTAAAAGTTAACTCGCAAACACATAGATAAAGTAGTCAACCACAGCAACCCTCTGCTGGTAAAAGCAGCAACTTATACGGCCGATCCAAACGCGTCTAGTCATAAGCGTAGACAGCAAAACGTTCTCCTCGACCCGGACGAGACATCAGACCCTACACACCACACGAGTAGGGATAGCACACACTCACCTGTAGTTCGCCCTCGCTTACGAGCACAGCGAAACACACACACGCGTATACTAGTTCTCACGGTACTCACCGCCCCCGCAATAGATTAATACAGTCGCAAAAATGTGGGCCACCTAGTTCGAGGGGCGGGAGCTTCTCGAACTCTGTGTTAGATGAAGCTTACTAAAGACATGAGTCTGGAAGCATAACTTCAAGGTTAAAAAAAAAGGCCATGTTTAATGCACGCGGTTTCTTACCAACAACAGTGCCCGTCTTTTGGAGCCAATTGAATTTGTAATTAGATTTTGTAAACTCAACACTTCGTCTCTTAATAGGTTGATGTATAACGACTACACTCGCTCTATCTAAGCTTATAACAGACACAGATATAAGCCTCCGTGACTTAGTAGTATCGGCCCTGGGATTAGAAACCCGAGGTCCTTGGTTCGAATTCAGAGTGGAAACAAAATTATGTTATCATTGTTTTACGGTTCGTTAACGTAATATGGGCCAATCACTCAATTGCCTCTAAAATGAGATGATCTAGGCGTCGATCGAGCATGTAAGTCGGCCTCGGTTGTTAAGACCAAGAAATTACTCTATAATTGCTACGTCACCTATGTCGCCCATTTTAATAACGCGCGCTTTCTGCTTTTGTTCATTTAATTCATAGGTGGAATATCACGTGATGCGAGGACATTTGTACACATTGTGCCTCCCGATAAGTTTTTTTGATAGTTAGCTCCACGTTACGGAATGAAAAGATTTTAATTCTTATTTGTATAAATTGCATGTTTTATTTTTACTCGGTATAGTTAAATTGTTCACGTGACTATTTTTTTTAACACAGCCTCCTGTGAACCGCCACCAGAGCCACCCGATAGGCCGCTACCAAGTCCCAAACACCACGACCTGTTCAGGTATGATTCTCAAATATTTAATATTATAACGGTTTACCTTTAGCCAAAGAAAGAAGAAATTATGTTAAAATGTAATCCTTTTATTGTCTTTTGAGTTTGTTCAATTGAAAATTTAATTCAATTAGTTTGTGTGTACTATAACAAAATGTTATAGCCAGTCGTTACCATGTAAGTTGCAAAAAGTCCAAAACGTCGGGATTAAAATTTGAAATGGACTGAATAATGATTTATCAAGTGTATCAAATCCACTAATGTACATATATACTGCAAATGATATACGCCGCCTGGTAGGTCTTGAGGTTCGCAGCATCTTTAAATTTCTTGAAGAGATGCAGGGACAACAACCTTATCACATCGTCTGTCAAAATTTCTCCCAAAAAGGACATTTATGGGAGCGTAAGATCTTAAACCAGGAAGCATAATACTGCTAAAGAGAATAATCCATCAGACACGATCCGATCTATTTGCGATCGGCAAATGTACAGAAAATTTGTATATAAGTAACGCGAAAAATCCGTAGATTAGTGGATTTAATATGTATAATAATCGCGTAAATAAAAGAAATAATTATCAAGTGAAGTTTTAGATTTGTTGGTAAATTTTGTTATTGTTATTAGGACACCAGCCATGTCCCCGAAGCGGTCCCCGGCCCCGATGCCTCCCGCGAGCCCCCTCTCGCTGTGCCCGAATCCGGAACCCAGGTAAATTAATCATATATTAATGTTCTTTTGACATTAAAAACTGTGCAATCTTTATCTGAGGCAAGTAATGTGTGATATAAAGACACTTTTTGAGTTAATCTAGGTTTAGATTCGAATCCACCACCCCTGGCGCAAGATATCAGCTGATGTTTTTGTCAAGCAGGATCCCCACAGTCCATTGAGAGTTTTAAATTATATTGATTTGAATGTGCTACATAAATTTATAAAAAGTTCATTGCATGTATTTTATCAACTTTAATATCATCATCATCAGCCTGTGCCAGTCCACTGCTGGACATAGGCCTCCCCTAATGCATGCCACCGCTTCCGATCTTCGGCTATTCTCATCCGCCCCACACCGGCAACTTTGCGAACGTCGTCACTCTATCTCGACGTAATTATATATTAATAATAGGTGTCATGAATATTTTGTATATTTTATTATTATTTCTTCATCGTTACTGTATGCGAAATATTTTTAATCATTTTCAGACCCGCAGCGTTCAGTTTCCCGTCGGCGGTGTCGCCTTCAGCTTCACATCATTGTAAGTGTTTTTTTTAATCAAAAATATATTATTTTTCTCGTTTTTTTTCATGATTAGTAAGACAATTTTACTGATTTTCCGCGTTTAAGTACTTCACGATTATTATGAGATTGTTGAGCCTATCATTTCATACCTTTCCCAGACCATGGCCACTGTATAGGTTTATAGCGTATTATGTATATTGTCGGAGTTCATTTGGCTAAACATAATTTTAAATATGAAATTATTTGGTCAGATTAATTAATAACGAGCTGGCAGTATTGCTTCATTACTTTGTTTTTACTTTTTATTGAAATTTAAAAAAACCGTTGTTTCAATGGAGAAGATGGTTGCGTAGTACCGACTGCGTGAATTCCAAGTCGAGTTCAAGTCTATATGTGATAATGAAAACATAACAGTCGTTTCTTCCCTAAAAACGGTTGAAAGCCATTGCATTCATCGGAGCGTTAAAAAAAAGATATTATGTATTCGATTGTAAGAAATAGTTATATTTTTCAGCGACTGAAGGCTGCGGCGCGTCCCCTCCCCTGCCGCCGCCGCTGCCGCCTCGGCGGAGACGCGACTCGGCCGCGCCACCAACGCCACTGCACCAGGTAATATTTTTTCTTCATCATCATCATCAGCCTGTGTAAGTCCACTGCTGGACATAGGCCTCTTTTACATGCCCATCCGACGCATGGATCATCTTACTTTTCAGACAATTGGGTGATCGGCTCAAATCGCCCTAACCAAAACTAGGAAACAATAATGAAAATTTGTTGCTTCCCCGCAGGATTTGAACCCACGACCACCGGTTTCGAAAGCACACGCTCTTACCACTAGGGTACGGAGGCAGTTAGATATTTTTTTCTTATAAATATGTAAATATTTTTTAATTCAAAGTAGTCAAAAGTAAACGGGCAAGTTGTTGATGTGAAATATCAATAACCGCACGTAAATTCGATTTCTGGCGTGGCGACGCGTCGCCATCGCAATCTACTGTGCGTTTCTCTCCCACTTCGTTCGGCGTTAAACCATCTCTCTCGCAACACTGAGCTCGGATACCTATAGTGTATACAGTGTTGTCTACTGCAATGCACATAACCTGTGTTTTACTTGAAATTGTTTTTCTGACAATAAAATTTCTGACCGTGATTATTTAGAGAGTGAAAGGGATCAGCAAGAAGCGCAAAATCACTCTATGACACACTTTCAAGTCATCAGTAACTTAATTATATTTCCATAAATAGTCACTTACACGTTATTTAAAAAAAACGCAATATTTTATTTTATCATTTAGACATATTTAGTTCCTATCAAAATCTGTTCTTTTCTGCATATTACTTTTACAAATGTGCTAGTGATTTTAAAGGTCAACGCTAATTAGGGCTATTCGGCGTTGCCCGCGCTTTATTAACGCGCGGTCAACGAGTGCACGTCGCGTCGAGGCGGTGCGGAGAGGGTGTCGGGTGGCTCCAGTTGGCGTTTGCCTTTAAGTGTACATGTCCGTGATAGAGCGTTGCGTGTGAAAAGCTCGGTATCGGCAGCTGTTAAGGTGATATGGATGGGATCTGTGCCGTTACGTACGATGATTGGATAGATTGATATTTATAATATGACGGACGCCTCTTCGCAAGGCTGTTAAAGTTTCTCACAGATTCCAATGTTTATGGTCCTTTTAGATGATAATTCTAGTACTTTGATGAATTCCCAGAGCGGCTGGGGCGAGGCGGGCGTGGGCGGCGCGTCGCCGGCGGGCTGCGCGGGCGCGGCAGGGGCGCCGCCGCCGCTGCCGCCGCGGCCCGCGCCCGCGCCCGAGCTGCTGCGGCCCGCGCACTCGGCGCTCCTGCAGCGGAGGCACCACACCGCCAAGTGACTATCCCCCATCTCACGATACGACCTTTGGTTGACGATCGCCACGCTCAAAGGCTCTTTTCTGGACTGTTACATTGCTATCGGACACACGAATCATCTTACGTTTTTAGTCAATCTGGTGACCGTATCACTCTTACCGAGCAGTAATAAACCTTCATACAAAATTTCTACTCTAACGGGATTCGGACCCGTGACCTCCAGTCATGTGACGAGGGCCACAAGGTCATGAAATAAGCGGAGTATCTGTGTTAGAACATTAGTAAACGATCGCTTCGCTTCCTCGCAGCCTGGCGCCGCGGTTGCCCCCGAAGCCCCCGCCCGCGGCGGTGGCGCCGAGGACGTAGCGCCCACCGCCCCCGCCGCCCCCACCGTCCCACCACTCGCCCTGAGCGAGGGCTTGGACGGGGCCACGCGGAACCTCTAAGCCTAGAAGCGGGAGATGGAATTTGTGTACACAGTTTGATTGAGAACGCTAAGTGTATGACAGCAAATTGATTGCCTCCAGAGTCTAAATTAGCTAAATAATAATGTTAAGCGCTTACGGTACCAGAAGCAACGGCTTACGATACCCGAAGTTTAAGCGACATTTGCGTTCGATGTAACACAAATTCCATCTCTTATCTGACATGGGTCTAGTTTAACGTGCTCCGCTTTGTCAGTTGTTATATTTACGCTTACAACCTACCTTGTGAATGATACTAAATGTTCGCTGCCTCGGAATCGCGAGGGAGTCGTAGAAAACCCCATATCATGTCTATCCATCTTTATTATCGATGCGATAGTTATATAAGAGCATAATTGTGTATCAAATCGGTTAGGATTATCGATTCCAGCAATAGTTTTTCGTCTTCCTCCTGTTGAGTTTTATATGGTGTATGAATAGAGATGTTTTTATGTAGCGACGCGATTTATCGTGAGACACAATATAATTTAAACTGTATAGTGGTTAAGTTGGATATTGTACAGACATTCCATGGATATCTTAGATATTATGTTACGTCTAAATTAACTGCGGGCTGCTGTGCTGTCGCTTAGGAGTTTAGCTTCGTTCGCTTGAATAAGACATACAAACGCATTGAACGACATAGGCTTGTGACGCTCCGATGACTCTGAAAGCTTAATCCGTAAGGTACGAACCTGTCCATTAGCAGTTAAGGTGTGAGCAATAGCTGACAGACAGAAACCACTTATAGACGACAGCGGTGCCAACATTAGTCCTACGTCGATGTTTTCTATTAGGCGTAGGTAATATTATAATGACACGTGAATTGATTAAACTGTTAAATGTAAATAGATTATGATAAAAAATAAATAAATAGTTTTCTAACGGAATAGACTTGGACGGAGGCACTATCATGACACAAGTATATTTTTGCATCGACACATTTAATGAGGGTTTGTTTTTTGGTGCCATAACTTAAACAGTATGAAGGTTAAATATAAATTATATATATGTATAGAGACAGTAATATTTACAGATTTATAACGATATTGTTCCTCGTTGCGATAGTATATCCCCTGAAGTTTTTACCTAGCGGAGATGTTGTTTGAATACTTTGAGATTTTAACATGTTTTTTTTACTGTGCGTTCGACATTTTATCTGCAACTGTTATAAGTAACTCATCAGTTGGAATATTTTAGTATATTTAATGCATTAAATATTTTTGTTGTTAATTTAATGTATGCAAGCTCTGTTAACTGGAAAATTACTCTTGATCTTTTACAAAACTCCACTAAACGCACAAATAATAAAAAGGAGCCTTCGGGGTATCGAATAACAAAAAAATTAAACCAACAATTAATGAGTTACTTGTAGATATCAAACAGAAAGAAGCTTACGACCTATTCCTTACATAATACTCAGTTTTCATTAAAAAGCGACAAATTATATGTGCCCATTGACTTTGTAGAATAAAAGCGTAACGTACAAATGTGACTCCGAAGGAATTAATTTATAGTAATTACTAAAGTATATAATAATTGTTCCCAAACTTATCATAGGTTGTAGCTCTAAAACTCCTCCGAGAGAATATATCAAAACTATATGAAGTGTCAAACACGTGAACGCATATTGATGATGTTGTAATGTATTTAGATTTAATGTTGGAATTATAGATTTTGCAATAATAAATGTATGATTACGCTAAAAAATACAATTTGTATCGTCGTCGGTCACTCCAATGGCAGTCTGACAAAATTTGACCTTAATGTAGAGGGCAGTGTTGTTTTCGCCTGCGGTTGGAATGCACCATTGTACATAAGTTGTAAAAACATGGTAGTCGATCGATAACAGATTATTCCTTATGTGTTGCCATAATATTCGTGATTTGCCAGCCCACTAACAGAGTGACGTCACGAGTGAATACTCGTGATGGAGTTTATTTTTTATCTATGCCACTCTGCTAATGGACTGTGGATAACTACAAATATAGATATGTTAAAGTAGTGTCCGTTGCAGCTATCCACATTATTCGATGAACTTACTTTGTCTCGCTACGGAAAGCTAAGGGCAGATGTGAAGTTTAAATGTACCAAACACGCCTGTGAAGCAAGTTCTAGAATATTGTGGATCGTTGCGACCGTCGTAGGTTTCATACAGAGATATAGTAATGCATTCGTGTACAAAATGTTTTAAGTGAAAAAGATATATGGATGTTGATTGTTAGATGTTAGAAACAAAGTTTTACGCCATGACTATTGGAGATTTTCAAGGGAGTGCTGTCAGAGTGTGAATTGTGTATTTTGAAAGAGATATTTCTTTACCGGCCTAATTATGTAATATTATACAGAGGAAATGATCCGAGTGATTCATTAGTTTACTCGCTGTGTAGCGTAATGGAGGAGTATTGGTGATATGTGTCGCCATCACATCGCTATGCCCGCCCTCTGGGCGTTGTATATAATGATATGTGATAGTTCTACAACTGATTGCAGAGGTTGGTCGAAATTAACGTTACCGCAGTGTAATACATTTTTTGTTTTAAAAAGTGAACTGGAATTATTTGTTGGAGAATGAATTCTGTTTTTATATGTCGTATTGAAGACTAGAAAAGATTGGGAAATATTACAACGCTCTATGGTCGCGTATGAAGAGGCGTTTTAAAAGTGTAAGAAAAGACCACCTGTATAAATTTTAATACTTGTAAATATAGCGCTGATGCGAACGATTGCATAGAACATACATTATATACACAGTTATATATGGTTGTATAATTTGTATCACATTGAGTTTAATTCCCTTTTTCAGTATTAAGTTTGAGGTAATATTCGCCTTTAACTGTGCTAGAAATCGTAGCAACTTATTTAGATCTGCTGGGTAAAGGAGCTAGTTACAAAACGATGGGTTTATAAATCAGTACCGTTGGCAACAAATTAGCTGGGGTTTCAGAATTAACATTTTAGTTCGGTGATTTTCTTATAATTTCTCTTTTGAGGTGACGTATTGTATGCATAGAATAAAACAAGGATAAATTGTCACGATTTTTATTATAAAAGTACATCATTTTGATTAGCCTAATGCAATTGAGCTATTACGTTAAATAACTATTTGTTATTTATTACAGTCAACTTAAAAATTATATATCTGAAGCTTAAAAATTAAAGCTTTCATATTTATAGACATGAGTTATGTCTGCAGCACGTTTCTGGTGTTTCTTAAGAAAGTTAATTACAATCAATGTATCTTAAAAATATATATTCACCTGATAACATTACAAAAACCTCTCCGCTATTATACATGCATAGATCCAAATAGTTAACAGCAACTATTCACTAACAAAGAAAACAAACTATTTATTCCTAAGTCTAATAAGACATGAAAACTATGTAAACAATTGTAATGCATAATTCTAATAGCGCCATAGGTAATATATTTCCAGATTAACACAACATCACCCAGTCCCAAACTAAGCAAAGCTTGAACAATAAAAAAACCAGATGACTGATAAATACATAGACTATTACTTTACTTTTCTTTTGAGAATAAATATATATAATATTGATACAAAAGTGGGAATTGAACCCACAACCACTGGCGTAACAGTCAGTGTCACCACTACGCCAAGAGGGTCGTAATCGTATCCTTATGGGTGGAGAGCGGCCATGTTTTATCCCTACGCGATATTTGACCGGTGAGAGATCCTACATTATGGCGCATAACAGAGTTTAATATTAGATTTTGTTTAAATGTCTTAGTTTCCTCGGGTATAATGATTTTCTTTATAAAACACATTAAAAATATTGTGCCACGATATTTTCAAATAACTATTTTCTGAGCTTTAACTTTTTCTTGAAAAATGGATTAATTGGCGTGGGCATAGACGGTTTGAGATTAGTTTTTGTCGGTTTTTTACTGCTGTCAAATGGGATATTGGGACTTTGTCTCACGCTTTTGTAATAGTCAATCGGAGCTTGGGCGGCGTTATTTTTTAAAACAAACTTGACCTTTTTCGGCGTGTCTAGTGATAGGTTTGCACTTAATGTGTTTAATTGTTTGGTTTTACTTATATTTTTGGGGTTTTTAATTTTATTCACGACCAATGTGTTCACTTTTGATTGCTTCATGGTGATTTCACTTGCTTAGAATTATTGCTTGGAATAAGTTTTTCTTTGCCATTTACTACTTTTTAATATTTTCTTCACTGTTGAGTGCAACTTTCTTTTTCGCAGCGGCAATTGATTTCTTGTTCTCTTGATTGTCTTCATTTTTAGCGTTTCTTTTATTAGTTTCCTTAACTGTGCTTGGGCTAGTTTCAACTTTACTAGGTTTTATGTTAATTATTGATTTTATTTTAGATACTTTCTCCTTGAGGATTTTTTCATTTTTCTGCGGTTTCACTTTTTTCTTTGGAGACGTTTTTTCAGCGTTCAGGTCAAGCTTCCGTTTTCTGTTCTGCTTCTTCTTATTTGTTGATTGATTTTCCTTATTTGATGTGTCTTTTTTGGATTTTGTGTCTTTTGTTTCAGGAGCTTCTTCAATTTCCCATTGACCAGCCTGTTATAAAGTTAGGATTTACTAAATGAAGTATAATTTTTAAGTAATTTTTGTTTTGACAAGCAAATTTATCATAATGAATTGTATACACTATTATTAAGCAATAGAAATAAAAAAAAAACAATAATAGACTCTTAAACACTCACAGTTGATTCTGCTGGCGTTTTTGATTCCGTTTTGGGAACATCATCAACAATACTTAATCCGGAGCGGGCCTTCGCCAACAGGCGTTTACGGTGCTTCCGATTTAGACCTGAAAGACACAAAATCTTGATTAAAAGAAACTCATTTTAATGTACTGATCCAAGAATTTTAAAATACTAATTAAAGGAATAATTGTATAATATATAGTTTGCTTTGAAAACTTTTACGATACAGTGAAAGTATGGAAATTATGACTTTAATGTACCATAGCGACCAAGAGCTGCATTCGACATATTCAAGCCGATTAATCAAATCGTACTTTAGATTATTAATCGTTTTACACCACTTCTTTGCTGAGTTACATTGTTTACATTAATCTCGCCTTTAATATGTAAGTTATAAATTTGGTATGCTATAGTAATTGTGTATAGTAATACTAAAGGTTACCTCTTAGAGCCAGTTCATCTGAAGCAGTCACTAGACGCTTCTCCATATCTTTCAGCTGCTTTGCAACTATTTCAGGTTTGGGAGTTTCATCTTCTATCTCCTCAAGGAAGTCGGGATCTTTAACTTTCAACGGGTAAACATTCTTGCTTAACTCTTCGAAGCTAAAAGCATTCATGACATACAAAAGATTTCGAAAATTACAATGATCAGTTTGTATGTTTACAGGTCCTTATTATTATTTGCATACAAAACTGTTATTAAGGATAGCTTAATGACTAGGACCTTAACATCCATTCATTTAGTAAATAATAACAGTTTATAGTGATAAGCGTACTATAAACACACTGTATGAAAAAATGTTATAAAACAATTGATTACTAGTAAATGACATACTAATGTTTCTTTTTGGAAATATTTTATAACATTTTTCCCAAGCTGAATAATCCACAGTAAAGACCCCACATTTTGTAACCAAGATTATATACAATCTATAGAACTCTTCTGTTGGCCAATTTTAATTACCTTTACAATTGGGTCTTATATGAAATATAAACTAATCATATTAAAGTAGTCTTACATCAATATTTGTGTTAGTTAACTGTTATTAACTAACACAAATATTATCATACATTGTTAATATGACAAGCTTGATTATAAGATTATTAAATATTTAAGCTTACCGCTGCAAACAGATCTTGGCACGTTTGTAGGCTTTAGAAGCGCAAGCGGTGGTTTCCATCAAATGTCTTAAATCATCCGCCAACAATGCCGCGGGTACTGGCAGCAACGGAAGAACCACATTTACTCTGCCTGCTCGAGGATCTAATGCAGCAGTACTGGAATTGTAAAAGTACAATATAGAAAAACAATAAGTACCTTGAAAAGGAATATAATAAATAACTGGCTAGATTTGACATTAAAATATTTCAATGGTTATATTTTAATACCTTTCATTGTGTTCACTTGCACCTTCTTCATCCATTTCCTCGTCACCTTCCTCGATCTCCAGCTCCAAGGCCTCTGGGCCACCAGGTGGACAACCCATCTATAAATATACATACTAATTACATATACGTTGTACTAGAGCTGTGTCAGGTGATCGTTTCTTGCAAACCGGGTCGTAACCCACATTAGCTAAGCGATCAAATCCTAAAGATTTGATTGTCTAGCAGGTCGTGGGTCGTGTACGCATTGAACTAGTCACTAATTGGCTCGCAAGTGCTATTGTACGATCTTTTCTCGTGCAGAGGCTCGTGTAGCGACACATTATCTAGGACATCATTTTGAACACTCAAATGATAAGCTCCCAACTTATTTTTATACAGGAATAGAGTAAAAGTGTTTATATTATTTCTGTATGATAACAGTACAATGTAATAATTAAAAAGACTCACCATTAATGTATTCATTAAGCTAATAGATAAATTATCACCAATTCAACAATTGGTGATATTTATTTAAATAATTCTTAATTTGGAGTCATTCTTAAATTACGTCACAAAAATTTCATAACTAGACGCGCCCTTTTACGCGAAGTGTAATTAAATAAATACTATTATCCTATTCTCCATTCGTAATATAACTGTGGAACGTTGTTTACCGGCCGAAAGAGAGACTAACAAATTACTTTTCGCTTGATGTGTATTGTGGGTTATATTTCTGGGTCAAAAACGATAGAATCTTTTCGAAATCTGGCACCCGCTCACTCGCGCATGAGTTGCAATCAAATCAATCGTGATCAAAACAGTTTATACTCAATTATGCAAGAACATTAAACCTACACAAAGCATAACCAAAGTACAATCCTGTTCCAAGGCAGTTAATACTCGCCAGTTAATGATTAGACAGTACAATTTTCGCTTTCACCATACAATTTTTTATTTCGTGGAAATTATCAAGATGTTTGTAGCTAAAACAATTACTATGAGATTTTTGTTGAAATCAAAAAGAATACAACCATGACTGACATAAAAAATAATCTGTAAACATTTAAAATTACTATGGGACAAGAGTAAACACGAACTTTGATCGAGAATGTCACAATGTGAATACCATTATGTATAGTTTATTATTGGCAATAAAGGTGAGCTGAAAAACAAATGTTGATTATCGCAGAGAAATATTTGCATAACCCTGGACCATAGCCAGACATACATCGACATTTTGTAACGTCTGGCTTATACAGCTTAAAGCATATGTTTGGAAGTATTTTGTATATACCTTTTGCCATGCTCGTTCTGCATCAGAATATGCAATCCAAGCTCACTCTGTCGCAACAGTGCAGTGAGAAGTCTCCGTGAAGCCACACAGAGAGAAAGGACTTCACCCCCGCACACTTGCGCAGAAAAAGGACGCAAGAGACAGACTATGCTCTCATCGGGAATATTGCCTTCCGAAACCTAGGATTAATAATACTTTTAAAGATATTGACCGATTTTTTGCTATAACTTGCATTTATGGGGAGATACATGATTAATGTTTTAAATATATTAAAAGAAGGCAAATAAGGTCAAAGTAACTGTGTAATGCAAGTTGAATTATAATTTTGTCAACCTGCATAGTCTCGGTCATGAGATAACTTTAAGTTTAGATACACACACACACATTTACATATACAAATAAATAAATCATATCTATGTTATCTGAACATTTACCTTTGCTAACTCTTCAAGGAAACAGTCCACGAAGTGAAGAATCATAGACATGGCATTTCGGGCATATGATGGAGTTTTGAGAGCAAGATACCTAAAAACATGTATTTAGTATCAGATGCATAGTTAAATATGGCAAATACATTCTATCTTGGGCATTATGTATTAAACCAAACCATCATTGGCTGTTAACATTTTCGTGTATGTATTGCAACTCTCTTTACTCCAATTGCAGCGAGCAAGACATCTCAATGTTCCACGTAAAAAGCGACGTACAAACTGAAAATATACAAATTTAATTCAAAAACATTTATAAGTTGACATTTTACTATGCCTAAATATTTACATGAATGACACAACAAGAACAACAAAACATGTCACCACTATATGTATATATGGATGGGCATGTAAAAAGTCAGTCCACCCTCCAACCCGCATTGGACCAGCGTGGTGGGATACAGTCCAACCCCCCTAATGGATAGGGTTCTATTAGGGGAGGCCTATGTCCAGCAGTGGACTAACAAAGGCTGATGATGTTATAGTATGAATATAAACAACTTCTAATTTCAGACTCATTGCTAAAGCACTAAAAAGTAATGCATTTTAATTGGTTTTCATGCACAAAATTTGATAATATAGACCAAATGTTAGATCCACATACATTATTAAATTCACATGAAATTTATTAAAATTCTTTCTCTGATCTTGGTACTAAAAGCTATTTAAATAAGTTGTAAAATGTACTAAACATTAAAATAAATTGTGAGTTACATTTATTAAATTTTTTAAATAAAAAAAATCAACAAACCATCATAAATTTATCCATCCTATGCTGATCAATCCCATACCACTCTGTTGCTAAGACTTTGAGGCCAGCCTTGGTCAAAAGAACAGCATTCTTTATTTGATCCATTGGAAATAAATCTAAAATTCCAGCTATACTTTCACATAGTTCCTCCTGTAAAAAAATTTAAGACTTCTTTGAAAACTCACAGCATAATTTTAATTCAAAATTTTACCATTTTTAATTATCATAACTATTCCAGTGCATGTACAATGTAATAATTGCACATTTTTAGAACAATGTATTTTACAATAATAGTGACATTTACAAAATGATATTATAGAAAACATCAGATATATCTTAACTTTCAATTATATAAATACCTGTATTAAGGGCTTGTCTGACATCCACATAGCATAGAATAATCCCTTCCAAACACGAGTGAAATCATCCTCCTTAAATTCTAAAATAAATTTTATTGTAATGTTAAACTTAAAACTATTATATATAAGCATTATTAAGAAAAGTGTAACAGTTGGAAAAGCAATTTGAATTCCATAATTCTGAGACAATAACTGCCTCAGCAGCCTAGTGGTAAAGGTGTGTGCTTTAGAATCCTGAGGTTGTGGATTCAAATCCTGCTGGGACACAACAAATTTTCATTGTTGATTAGGGCAATTTGGGCCTGTTACTCAAATATCTGAAAAGTAAGATGATCCATGTATTGGATGGGCATTTAAATGTCGGTCCACTCACCAACCCGCATTGGAACAAGTTTAAAAAAAACATGTAATGGAGGAGGCATACATTATGTCCAGCAGTGGATAGGCTAAAGATATGAAACCTAAGACAGGCAGACGTATAAGAAGATACAAGATATTTACAAAAAGTGTTATGTCAAATTCTCTTGGTGCCATTCCATATGAAATTTGTTTAAAAAAATACCATATGAAATATTCAACACAACAATAAATGTGTATTAAATGATATGATTTAACTTATAAATATTTTGTTAGAGGGAAACACTTATGAGCGTTTGTAGGATTAAAAATGAAACATTAAAAAAGGATTAAACAACAATTTCAATATGTTTCATCCACTGAACCTTAAATAAAAGAGAACAGTTATTTTAATGCAGTTACGAAATTTATAGACATAAAAATATTAACACAGGTTACGAGTGTATTGTATACCAATTACCTCCGTAAAAAGGCTTTAAATTAATTATAGCACAATTGTGTTGAGCAGTTGCGTTCTGTATTAATAATTAAATGTTTATGGTTATTTATGTTATTAAGACAATTAAGAAAATTTAAGCATAAGTAATTGATCGATAAGCTCTCATATAATTGGATAGAGTTAGTGCAGGAGCAACACACACGTTACTGATAGCATAGATTTGAGGTTATGCCTTATATACGCACATGTTTATCAACAACCCTTACCATATTTCTTCTCAAAGCAGTTTAACAGCCATTTTTTCAATGCCTTTAATACACGATCACGAGTTTTTTTCTCATTTCCAGAGAGAAGTCTAGCGAATTTAAATTCTTGTGCTACTACAAGAACATGTTCTTTTTTATTTTTTACGATTGGTTTCTTTGCGACCTTTTGCTTCTTGTCTTTCCTTTTGTTATTAAGCTTCATCTTGCGATAAGTAATTTTTAACCAACATTAAATAAACACGTTTTTGATAACGTAGCGTTCTTTATATTCCTCACAACTTTACTATGTAAGCTATATGTCAAAACCACGCAAAAATAACAATCTATAACTGACAACTGTTTTTTTTGAACAAACACGTAATTGAGGTTTTTCTGCCCCAATATTTGACATTTGTAATAAAATGGTTTTTTACATACAAAAATATCTAAATAAGTATTGGACGATTATAGTTTTGTATACAAAACAAGATTATAATCAAAACCAATATTTGGTACACAGGCATTCCACCAATTATGAAATAAACTTTTAAAACTAACCCTAATTTTTAACATTAATTATTTTGTAATTTAAAATAAAAAAGAGATTGCATAAAGTTGTGCCCCCATATCTCTCGAGTGTATTGTTTAATTAGTAAGCGATCGACGTTGACGATTTACCTATTAATTTATGTGTAATTTAAAGATGCCATCATGAACACCCTCCGTAGCCTAATGATATTGGTTAATGCTTTATAAACCCGAAATCGTGGCTTATAATTCTAAAGAGAACAAAAATGAGTCTTAGTTATGTTTACATTACTGTATTAAGATAATTAAATTTTATAGACGGCTGTACAAATCCCTAAAACTGTGTTACAGCCGTCGCTGAAGTGAGTGACGACCAAAGGTCTAAGCTTATTCACAATAGACGCACTAGACGACTTGTCAGCCACCAGAACAGGCCAGATTCTTCTCAAAGGTACCTTAACTCGGTGGAGGCTAAGCACCAAAGAGATTTTTACTCGCTAAGAGTAAAAATCTCTCATTATATACCACCTATACAATCTAAAAATCTCTCATTATATACCACCTATACAATCGCACATTACACACCACCTTAAACGTCAAGCTTCATTGGCAATGTAATGTCGCAAAAAGAGCGGTAGTATATATAGTCAAGAATTAGTTTACATATAAATCGTATTTTATCAAACACTTACACATGAGCTACACACTAGTGTTGCAGGTTACAAATGTACCACGTACGCGCGCTTTATTAAGGTTATAAAAACTTAACATTACGGGCTTTCCATGATTTCTAGAAATATCCTAGTGTTTATTCCGCACAGTCGAGTAATTTCGACAAATATGATAAAAACGCGTTATATAACTAATTTCCGCCACATCAATTACCACGCGATATTTCAACATTATGAAAGCTGTTCAGATTTTGGCATCATTTGGCTTAGTTTTAATAGATTCCAGATCTTATTTGACCTTTGGTGCTGTACACAATACATATATATTTAGTTTTAAGTAAAAGCATCCTAGAGTAAAAGTTGACACAGCGGAGTCCAGCAATCAAAACTCTTTCTGGAAGATTTATTTATTTAATTTAAGAGCTTGTCTTTTGTCATTTACGATTGATTACAGTTTGCGGTTGAATAGACTGTGATCAATATGTACTGGTGCAGTATTTAAAGTCAAAATAAAGAATAATAAAAGTAATAAAATACTAAAACATCACATACCTACATGTATTTTGCAGGGCATTAAAATAACTATAAAAAGCATGAAGCAATATTTATTTTAACACAACATTGTAATATCTTATTTCTAGCATTTAAGACAAATAGAGGCACTTCATTATTAAAATCGAAGGTATAAAATCACTATATTCGTAACTAATACAGATTATATTGCAGTATTAACATGTGTACAATGTTAGCAATAACACAAAAAAACATTTACTGATTTTTCCGAAATTACGGTAAAAATGTTACACAATGATAAAGAATATTTGCAGAAACAATAGCATAATAGTTTTTCCAGATAGTTTTGGTAAAAAATTTACAACAAGAGGATAGGAACTATTTGTAAAAATGGTGGAATGTACAAAGAAATTGGTCAGATTAAAAAAGACCTAACCTTTTAGGCACCTTGCTTTACATGTATATTTCAGTCTGTCAATGCAGATAAGGTTATAAGTAGCTGTATGCACTGTGCCAATATTATTTTCTTCAACATGACACATATAACTTTAACAACATCACATGAAGTATCTTAAAGTTATTTACTTGTTTTATTGTCATTCATTGTACTTTATCTTTGTTCACAAAAAACAAAGTTTATGTATATGGAGCCTTTAAGTATGAATGTATTAGAAACATGATGATGCCGCAAATAGTTTATATAACA
Source organism: Lamproptera curius (assembly GCA_029286875.1). NCBI lineage: Eukaryota > Metazoa > Arthropoda > Insecta > Lepidoptera > Papilionidae > Lamproptera > Lamproptera curius. The sequence goes on along the minus strand of JAGSMT010000027.1, from coordinate 582,497 downwards.
AATCTGTAATACACATACAAGTTTACATAAACAGTCTTAAAATAGTATTGATACCAAGTTACATATAAGCATTAATAAAGATCTTGTTCTCAGTATTGCATAATATGCAATAAATTTTTAAACTTAACAAATCTTCCATTCATTAATACATCTTTTATATAAAATATATTTTTAATCTCAAAGTGTTAACTGGAATGATGCCTTATAATTTATTGCACTTGTAATGTTACTTACATTTTTTAATACCTTATAAATAGTTAAACAATAACAATGCATTACTTATTTTATCATACTTCAATATATTAATATATTTTGTTCTTTTATTAAAAAAAAAAACTAAATTGATGCCAATTCATTAGTTAAACAGGTTTAAGGTTATAGTATTTCTAATACTATTTATGGTTAAATATCATCATTTACATCATTTGTTAGTAATGACAGGGGATCCTCATCAACTGACTGCGTGTTTGTGGGCTTTGCTTCATTCGCTTTTGAAAATTGAGGCTTGGTATCTGTCAAATAAATAGAAGTGTTTGATATAAAACATAATTTCACAGGATAATTATGAGTGTTAGGAGAGAATCTTTACCTGACGTACTGGGTTTGCTGCCAAATAAATCATTATCGCTGTCATCATCAAACAGAGATTTCTTAACCTCCACTTTAATATTAGAATATTTGGATTCTGTATTCTTCTCCGCATATTTTTTTACACCACTACCAAATAGTTCTTCATCACTGTCAGAACCAAAAATATTGTCCGTTTTTGAAGATGTTGGTTTCTTTCCTTGGAACAGTTCATTTTCCTCATCACTTAAATCATCGAAAATGGAAGCTTTTCTTTGAATCGACTTTTCCAGACTGTCAGTCGCTGTAATAGTGATATTTTGGCTTTCTTTGTTCGTTTTATTTTGGAATAAATCTTCGTGTTTCTCTGAGCTCTGGTTAGGTTGATGTTTATTCTCCGTTCTAAATCCTGCTGTAGGTAAGTTTTCGACTTTTGTGACCTTAATTTTTTTGAAAATGTCATCGTCGTCGTAAGCAACACTCTGAGTCTCTTGTTTTGTTTCTCTGCATTTCCTTTAAAGAACGTATCAACGTTCTTTTCATATTATTAATTTGTTGCGTGCCAGTATTTGAAAATATGTCTTCATCGTTCAAAACGTAAACTACTTTAGATACGACGTTTTGTACTTGAGTGTTTTTTATAGAATCATTAACAGTTTCTTTAACATCTTGAACCGTGTCTTTAATAATCTCACGGTTATTAACATCTACACCATCAATGTCATCCGTGGCATCGCTAGTCTCAAAATCAATAGCAGACTTCTTTACAGCTTCCCGCCTTGCTCTTCTAGTTGATGGGCGTCGTTTTACTTGTATTTTAGCTCGTTCTTTTGAAATTTTGTTATCGAGCAGTCCCGAATCGGCATCACCGTCGAAACTCACCGATTTAACTTGTGATTCGACGTCGCTTTTGCTTATTTTCTCAGTTGATGTAACTTGACCATCAACTTGTTCTACGACTCTGCTTTTCTTTGGTGATGCTCCGGGTAAAAGTGTATTTACATTAATATTGATCTGATATTTTAGTTTGCTAACGGAATTTTTAGATTCGTATTGGTGATATTCGTTTTACTTTCAGCGGCTTTGCTTTCCGGTTGCGATACAAAGGTTTCATTGTCTTTATTATTGACTTCATCGGTAACTGATATTTGATTAGACTCATCGGATACTAAACTTAAAGATTTAATATCAGTAGTTTCTTCTTTTACACTTTGAATAGTTTTCTGCGTAAAATCAACATCAATTGCAGGAGGCTCATCGCTGAAAATTCTAAACAAACTGTCTTCTTTAGCGCTAGAATCAAGTTCTGGTTTTTCATCAGATACAGTTTCGTTTTTCTTAAAAAATAGTGCTTCGTCGTCTGAATCATCGTCGAAAAGGGCATTGACATTTTTGCTCTTTTTTGGTTCTTTCGGCTTTTCAAAGGCGGGTGGTAAATCATTAAATATATCACTAAAAGCATCCGACTTTTGGCCAGGAACCTCACTAGATATCAATGTTTCGGGTGCATTCTCTTTTTCGAAAATTACTGTATTAAAATCATTAGTATTCTCAATCTTTTTATCAGCAACAATAGAATTGCCTGGTCCTTTATTACCCTTATTTGACAATGATGAGGTTTCATCAATACCGACATTTAGCCTTTCAGGGTTGTCTATAGGTATGGTACTTTTTGTAGTATTGCTTTGCTCCTCATAAGACTTACAATCGTTTTTCCCCGGTTCCTCCACATTTTCGCTCTCAGTCTCTCCAAAATTTGAATCGTTCCAGTCATCGTCAATTATGTGTTCTTCAAAATGTAAGGCATTCTCAATTGATTCGGTGTCTATTAAATTATAATTTGATTCAACTACGTTTTGACATGTTTGACTAATAACAGTTGAGGCCTCATTCAAATCTTCATGACTAGAATTTTTATGCTCGTTGTTATTAACATTATCAACTTGGGCCATTGATTTGTTCTGAATTAAATTAACTTCTTCGCGGCTTGTAAATGATAAAGAATCAGTATTATTTTTTGTTGAATTTCTTTCAGAAAATAAATTATTGTTATCGTCGTCTCTTATTTTTACTTTGACATCTTTACTTAACCCCGAATTATCAAATAAGTCGTCATTCTTTTCCGACTCATTTTTATTGTTAGCATTAATTGTTTTTTCAACGGCGGTGTTAGAGAAAATATCATCATCTGTATCATCATTAAAAATACTTTTATTTTGATTTTTCTCCACCTTAACCTCTTTTACAATGTTTCTTGGAGTATTTTCGTTATTTTGCGTAGAACTGTGAGGTTTCTCCGAAAACAAATCATCATCGTCGTCACTGTCGAATAAACCTCGCGTTTTGCTTTCTATTGCTTTAGAAGTTGGTTGCTTTTGAGAGGCCACAGCAATATCAGCAAAAAGATCATCATCATCGTCATCAAATATTGACTTGGTGTTTTTACTGACGTCTTTTATAGGAACTTTAACGACTGGATCGGTAAAAATATCATCGATATCATCAAAAATATCGCTAAAAATATCCGATTTCTCTGTTACACTAGGCTCACTTGTCTTATTCGGTTTAGTTTTACTTTTAGTTTGTTTATTTTTATCGAAAATGTTCTGAAGGACATCCTTTTCTTTTAATACCGTTTTCTGTTCATTTTGAGGTTTATCTTTGTTAATAACATTTTCCTGGATATTTGCTCGTGTTTTATTTTCGGACACATTAGAATTACCATTCGTGTCTTTACTGCTGGCAGGTTGCAGTGCCTTAACTTCTCTCTCTTCAATACTTTCGTCTGAGCTGTCTTTACGTTGGGCTCGTTTTAGGATTGCAGCGCTAATACTCTCGGTTCCTTTACTAGAACCGAAAACTGAAATACCACCGACGGGTTTCTGGAATTAACCACAGTACAAGTTCAGTAGTGCTAAAACAAACTGAAAACTAAAAATAAATACATTAAAATGCTGTGGTATGTAGAAAATAACGATGCAGATATACTAGTTATATCATTGAAACTAAAAATTTACTTATCAGTAAAAAAAATAAAAACTGGAATAGCTAGTTTTGCTACATATTTAACAGAGCACCTACGCTAATCTTTTATTAAATTGCTAAGTTCTCTGTTAGAAAATGTCTAAGACATCTTTTAAGACCATGTGTACATAAAAACTTTTGGTTTCATCAATAATTTAGCAAATTTCACGTTATTTTTAACGCTATTAAATACCTTATCAACTTCTTTAGGTGCATTCACGTTCTGCTTAGTATCTGACGGGTCCACCTTCTCAGCTTCGAATAAATCATCGCTTATAATTGTGGATTTATCAAAACCACCAAATAGATCTGCGTTCAGACGAGTTTGGTCCTTGCTTATTGTAGTAGACGGTTTAGTTTTTCGTAACTCGGCGAATATATCATCTTCTTCGTCATCTGAATCATCCCCTTCTGATTGATACGATTGCTCCAAAGGTGGCGGTTCGTCGAAGAAAATTGTAGCTAGAAATAAATATCAAACCTGTACTTCTATATAATTTTCCTTAGGGTTGTTTTAACTGATTGAAGCAATGAGATGAGCAGGTCGATCACCTGATGGTTAGTGATACGCTGTATCTATAGGAAATGCTTGCGTAAGAGGCCGAAAATCCGCTGGCTACATAGAGACATATAAATAAGTATTTTAGGATGATAACCCAACAACATCCAGTAGCAAACTGAGCAAAGCTTGTACTATGGCAACTAGATGACTTAAAATACATAAAGTTTTCACTTATTTTCATTAACATTTACTTTTTTTGTAATTAAATACATATTATATAGATACAAATATCCAGAGACTATAAAAACACTATGTTCATCACACTATGTTTTTCCGTAGTAGGAATCAAACCCACACCCTATAGCGCAATAGCCAGAGTCACAACGCCGAGCGGGACGTTTTACATTGGATGTTATATCTCATTTACCCAATACACATGCTATGGTGCCCTTTAAAACGGAAGTAGTGTTTATACACTATTGCTCTGTGGCACCTCAAAATGGCAACACCAAGTATAGTTTCGAATTTAAACAGATCTAATGTTAATGGCAACAGAAGCGAACGCTCTTATTGGCGAACAGCGGCCATAATGAATTCTCGCGCGATGTTTAACCTATAAGAATGCCCGAAGTTTTAGCGTCAATTGAGGTCGACATTAGAATTTGTTTACGCAAATGTATCTATAAATTGTAATAAAAACATACTTACATGTTGGCGGTTTCTGCGGTTTATAGACATGCGGCAGGACGACTTGCGGCTTCGCATATTCAGGTTCTGGTTCCGGTGTACTGACGGCAATCTAAACACATTTAAAAAGTATATAAGAAAAATATTATAGCTCCGTAGTCTAGTGGTATGGGCGTGTGCTTTATAAACCCTAGGTCGTGGGTTCGAATCCTGTGGGGACTTAATAAATTTTCAATGTTGTTTCCTAGTTGGTTAGGGCAATTTGGGCTATCAAGTAAGATGATTGACCCACCAAGGTTAGCGCAATTTGGGCTATCACCCAATTGTCTGAAAAGTAAGATGATTCACCCACCAACCCGCGTTGGACCACCGTGGTGGGATACGGTCCAAAACCTAATGGTTAGGGGAGGCCTATCTCCAGCAGTGGACTATGATGATAGGTGGCTGATGATGATATTTCACAGGTCAGAGACTTTCTTAACAGATCAGACACTTTTTCCCAACCGGCTCTCGCGCGTTTGACAATCAGTGATGCAAATGTAAAACTTATTTTGAATGAAGATATTTGATTTATTTCACCATTTTCGCGGTCTTTCTATATCTTTACACTAAGTAAGCATTTTGCAGAAGTGTTTTTAGGTTCAGTAAGTTTCATATATAAGCCACATTATTTCTAACGAAAGTAACCATAAGTCACTGCAACACAAAAAAGAACGGGTAAGATGTACTGTCATGAAGTTGCCATTGGATACACTTTTTAATAAAAATATGAATTTTATTTAACTCCAGTAAATATAATTTAAAAAGTGAGGTTACCTCTGGTAGCTTCCCGCCCAATTTCCGCGCCAATTCGGCGGCAACGCTCGCCTGTGTCAATGGCGCTGTCGGAACGCTCGGTTCAGAGTCCGCTATTGAGCTGTTTGAAGAGATCTAAACAAACAAAATTCTTAGTAATTTATATAAGATAAGAATATATATATATACATTAAACCTACTTGGCGTAGTGGTGTGGTTAATAACTTTGACAATAAGGCAAAGGGTATTTGTTTGATGTGATTTTTGGTGATTCTCACCATAAGAGAAATGTGTAATGATCGTAGTGTTTTTCTGGGGTCTGTGTGTTTGTATTTATATAATATGTATTTAGTTACGAAAAAAAAAGCAAGTTTAGATATTTATATAGACTAACATTGGTAATTAGATAGATTATTGTCATACAAGTCCGGAAATATTATTATTAATTAATTAAAAATGGACTTCCAGAAGGTAGTTTTAGATGCAGTGCTAGTGAAGATTTAGGCTAAGTTTAACAATTAACTACTCAGGTTATCAGTACAATATAAAATCTTCTATCTTCTGGTTTCAAATATATTATAACAGGTAAAATTAAATTCCCATACCTAAGTTTGGATAATTCACCAACTCTTTATATTCCATTACAGTAAAACATGTAAACAATTTAACAGAACTGTTTAATGAATAGAAACATTTGGACGTGATTTTTTTTGTAATAACACCTCTATGCTATTACGTTATACCATGATTTTGCAAGTCAATGTCCTTTAACAATAATATTTATTTATTATAAGCCAAAAAACAATTTTTTCGCTATTATTTATACAGTAAAACTTACAGTTTCTTGTAACTGGTTCAATCGGTCTGTCCTAGTGTCTGTCGCTTCCGATTCGGATTCCGAATATTGCTCTAGCATTTCGTCGTTGGGCTTTGAACTGGCGCTGTCACTGTCGCTGTCCTCAGCTATTATGCCTGCCAATGGAATATTGACTTTATTTCTATTCTTATACGACCTATATTGACTTGGTTAAAAGTACTTAAGTGGATTATAAAACATTCAAAATGCCAAACTAACACATACTAGGAACGAAATGATAAGTAGGCTTTAGTTGCCTATTTTTAATATTTTATTTATTTATCATTATCTAGCTTTGTATTACGATTTCTACGGAGGCAATCAAAACAAAAACAAATATAACCATATTGTAGGTCTTTTGAAGAAATGCCATTATGTATCATTTATGTGTAGCCCCATGCTTGCGTTGTATGCAGGTAGAGTTTGCCCTAGGGAGATTTTTTTTCCTATACACATCATCAGCCTTTGTTAGTCCACTGCTGGACATAGACCTCCCCTATCCAATAGGGGGTTTGGACCGTATCCCACCACGCTGGTCCAATGCGGGTTGGTGGGTAGACTAAATTTTTTACATGCCCATTCGACGCATGGATCATCTTACTTTTCAGACAATTGGGTGATCGGCCCAAATTGCCCTAACCAACTAGGAAACAACAATGAAAATTTGTTGCGTCCCCGCAGGGTTCGAACCCACGACCTCCCGGTTTCTAAAGCACACGCCCATACCACTAGGCTACGGAGGCAGTTTTTCCTATACACCTATTATAATATTTTAAATTATTCATATTACTCATTAATAAATTACAGCCTAAACCTAAGTTATCTCCAGGAGTAAAGTGTACAGTAAAATGTAAATTGTACATAAATGGTTCATGCTTAAAGAGATGAAGAATAATAAATACACAACAGACATCATGCATCCATGCATTCTTAAAACATTTGCGTTTATAATATTAATAGTATGCTTTATTATGCATTATAAATAGTATTTTTTATGTCATACGCAGGCAGATGAGCTGTCGGGCCACCTGATGGGAAGTGGTCACCGTCGCCCATGGACATTGGCAATACCAGTGGTAGCCAACGCGCTGCTTCTCGTTTACCCAGTAACGCTGGCTACGGTGCCCTTCAAACCGGAACACAGCAGTGTTTTGACACTACTGCTTCGCGGCAGAAATAGGCACCGCGGTGGTACCCACCCAGACAGTCTCCTGTAAAAAGGGGACCTACCGCCGGTAGGTAGTATTTTACAAACATTTAAAGCTGTTTATATTATCAGTTTAGTTTAGATATAAATTGCCAATCAAATAAACATCTTTTCTGTGGAAAGTCTATTTAAAATGTTTTTAAAAATATAGGGATAACAACTTACCAGCATGCCATTTACTCTTCCAAGCCTGAGATCCTATAATATGTGGCAATGGTCTTGAGGCGTACAAGTCTTTAGGCCTATACACCATTCTGTAAAATAAAAAAAAAATGTATGCAAAGTGAAAGGTCCATTTGAGAAAATTTGCGATCGTAATGGGATGTTAAATATTGTTTTTTCAGTAATTTTTAAGTCCTTGAAAGTGTTTTGTAGCACCAAGAATATCTTTGGTAACATAAGCATAAAAATACAACTTACATATGTACAACCTTAAAAGGTTGTACACTATAAAGCTAATTTGCTTTTGCTGCTTACTATAGGACTAAAACCAACTTAATCAATAAGCATACCTGCCATCACTCTCTTCTGAGTCAGAATCGCTGTCACTGTCGATAATTCTGACACATTCATGCATGGTTTCCAAGACCTTCAGGCTCTGTTTAAGTTTAGAGATGTCTGGCTCCACATTCTGGTTGTCAGTGACTGCACTCTCCTTCTGTGACATTAATAATATCTATATAAATAAAGCAACAAAGAGTTATTTACGAACAATAAAGCATTTTATATAAAACAAACAAAACTTTCCGATGTAAAGGCATTTCACTCTTTGAGTTAGAGTGCAATAAGTATGTTAATAAAATATAGTTCTATGGTTATAACTTTGCAACAGCTCCCAAAAAGTACCAGCAGCATTATTTGAAGACTCAAACATCTGCCTATTTTAATACATATAAAGAATATGTTGTTGTTCAGCCAATAGACTCAAAACGTTGGTGTCCAGCAGCCTTTTTAAATTCCAAGTAATGTTACACCTATAGGGGTGAATTTTTTGGCGCTAATTGACTTTGACATTAGACTTTAACACAAAGTTTAGATTAATTGCAACTCTGGTATTTAAATGTTCACTTTACAGAAGTGTGAAAAAACATACCTTCATTGATGTATCTCCTAATGTTACGTCCAAATCATCATCATACACTCTACTCTCTACAAACTGACTATTGCTCAGGGCCATGAATCTGAAAGATTATGAGTACATTTCAGGAAATAGCAAAATAGTAAGCAGTACCTGTGTTTTCTGCTATTAAAGATATTTAGAATTTTATAGAACAGAGATTTTAGTTTTCATTCAGTAAATTAGCTGCAGTCTTTTTCTATAAATATAATATTGTTTGATATTTTAATTTTAATTCAAAAATTATTCTGTTTTATCCATTTTTAAATTGCATTTATTTTCTTTAAGTAAAAGAAACAAGCCGTTACTTGTTGTTAACATTCTGCAAATCAATATGAGCACCATCTAGTGAAATAGCCATTTCTTCTAATGTAGTGTCTGCTTCTTGACATCGGGTCATAATGTTCTGAAAACAAATGCAAAACACCCTCCAAAATAAAAAAAATACATGTTCGGATTGTGTTATGCTTGATACTAAATGATTTAATTTAAACTAAATGCTATTATTTTTTAATTAGTGTCAGGATTTAACCCCTTAATATTCTAGAATAGAATAGATTCTTTTTCCTTATTTATTGAATATTTTTTATTCAACTCATCAACAATTTTGTGAACATGAATGAAAGAAACAATTTGTTTATGCTAATTAATAATAAATACAAAGTCTACATGCCTTATATTGTCAATTTTTTTTATTTAAAAACATTTTGAAAAAGATTATAAAGTTTTAAAATTATTTATATAATATTGCTGGTTAGGACTCATGTCAATTTTTTAACTAATGATGGATGGAGAAAAAATATAAAAAGGTAATATAGTTATACTTTAATAAAGCATTAAAAAGAAAGTGTCATTATTATATACCACTGCAATGTTCAATAAGCTGCCAGTGTTTAAAAAAAGGGAAAATAAACTATTTCTATTTAGATAATGGTGGAAGTTTCATAGTTAATACCTGATTAAAACATGATAATGTGAACTATGTTATTTAAAACAGTTAAACCTACCTTATGAATGTCTTGCAGAAGACTTAGTAGCTTTTTGTCCCCTGCAAGACTCCAATGTGGAGCCATGCCTCGCAGACATTCTGTATTTATAACTTCTTCCATGATGCACCTATTTTGAATTACTATTTAAATATCAACATAATATAGTAATTTTGGTTGCTACACATATTGTTCATGTGAAATAGAACTATTTTATAGATTTTATTATGTATAGTTACATTAGAAATATTTCAGAATGATAATATTATTAAATTTACATACATTACAACTAACTCGCAATGATCTATCCTATTCTAGCATATATTCACAGCAAGTCTTTTTTAACATAAAAAAAAACAATAAAATATATAAAATACTTACACAATGTTATTTATTAAGTAGTTTTAAAAATATTATAAATAAACACAATTTTTGTTAATTTAGGAAAGCCTGAGATTCCTCCAAGCAATTCTTCTAAACACATTTTTCTTCTTACTTAGCACATAGTTACAATAATTAAAGATGAATTTCATTTGATATAATAACGAATAGCAATAGATTCTTGTGCTTTTTAAGCTATTACCTTTATAATATATACGTAAATACACTTTTTGACAGGATATACCTTAATAATAGTTAAATTAAAAAAAAAGCCCTCTAAAAATAGCTAAAAGCAAATGCACGTGTACCAGCTGACGCACAATGATATAGACTGGTTTAGAATAAAATTAACGAGGAAATATTATGACATTTACATTTTAATTGTTCATAGTTATGCGGTTGTGGTATACATACCGATGCGACTTTACATTACTGTTAGAAAGTTAATGCTACTGAGTGATTTAATCGCAAACAATTAATTCTTTCACTTTCTACAAGTACTAGCTCTCCTCTTGATTTTTTTGCGATAGAAAAATATAAATGACTCCAATTATAGACGAATATCGCCTAATTGGATTATTTTAAAAGGCTATTTAAAACACATATTACTTTTAGAAAACATGACATCTAATAGATTAAATTTAATTACAGTCACATAATAGTATTTGGCTAAATTTACAATAATGAAACTGCTTTGTTGTTAGTTTTTCTAATCAAAGTGTTACTACAACAGATGACATTGACACAAAAATATCACTGACTTGTTTGACATCGATTATACAATGTTGCTTACTTCGATTTATTAAAAAGATGAAAATTAATAGGTAGGTAGCTACCAAATAAAAGAATAATGTCGGCCTTGAAACTGTAGTTTATAGAAGTAGATTTGAGCTCATTCTTATACGAAGAAAGAAAAAATACTTGTAGTTATAATGCAGAAAGAATGTGATTATTAATCGCGCTCTTTCCAGATAGACAGAGAGGCTGTTGGTTTCTTTCTAATTGGGTGGCCATAAAAAAGTATAAAACCTTTTGGACCCTCAACTTAATATTAATATGAAAAAGGTGTGAAAATTGGATTTGTCGCTGAAAAATCAAAAGCTGTATAATGTTTGAAAATATTATCAGACAGTTTACATTTTATATGTTGATATAAATAAACTGTCGGCAAAAATTACTAGAAGTTACCATTCATTTGGTTTAAGGTACTTTTTATATCCTCGAACGAATAAGCATAACCTATTCAAACAATGTGTTATTTGAATAACAAACACATTTGAAACCCTAAAAATTTTAAACTAACATATTTCTCAAATGCCTCATTGTCTGTTAACATTAACATGCGATTCACTGACCTGTGGTCCTCAACAGGTGGAACTCCTAATTGGTTAGACAAGTACAGACTATACCTATGCTAAAGAAAATACATAATAATCCTAATAGATATAACCCATAGCTACTTAGCAACTTATATAATATAACAATGATAACGTAAAGTAAATCTTAGTCTATAAAAAAGAATACTCAATACATATTTATATGTATAGACTCAAGGCGAAAGCGTACATTTCCATTACGACTTACATCCGTCAAAAACTGACGCTTATGTTGTGTCACACAGGAAGGTAACGACATAATTTTGTAATAACTCTACAGAAATGGGTAAATGGTGTTTTTATAATTGAATTTTATACAAGTTGCTATTGCTTTATAAGTGCAGTTTAACCAGAATAATGCTAACAAAAAAATGTTACGATATTTGTAATGTAAGTACATGTCAAAATATGTTCGTTACGATAACTTGCGTCATTATTTATATAGTATCAAATAAAAATATTAAACAAAACACTCATCAATTTACTTTCTCAATTCCGCTATTCATCTAAAATAAGTTAATAACAGAACAGAGACTTTTTAACGGAGCGAAAATCTATTCCGAACGGACGCAGAAACCAGGTAAGATTAAAAAAGAAGAACGGAGCGTTTACCTCCCACAGTTGTGCGTCTAAAAAATCATAGCGTCTGATCACAGCACGGGGTAACCGAATTTCGGACGATGTTTAGGGTCGCACGTGAATGAACATAGGCCGTTTTGTTTTTTTTTAAACGCAGGTAAAAAGCCACTACCACTGAACCATCGGTAGGAAAAAGAATCACGTACCGAATCGACACTGGCCGATTTCGAAACACCGTAACGAGATTAATTACAGAAGTAAAAAAAGTTTTGTCATCTTGAAAAAGGCTAGCTGAATATTGTCCAATTGGATTTTGATAATCGGTCAATGATTGTTGATTGGTTAAGTATTGTAACAAATCAGCAAAAAATTAACCAAAACGAATGTTTCGTTTTCAAGCTTGCGGTTAATTAATTATTTGAATCCCACATTTAGATATAATGTAATGATCTAAGCCCTTCCGTAATAAATTTAGTTTAGGGCTTTTAATTTTCTGTGAATATTGCTTATTGGTGAAGGTAATAAAGGCTGATCACCCTGCTATTTTCAAGATGGCTGTCTTTGACTTAGCTTGAACGAAGTGACCATATAATATAGACTCCCTTTTGGGTCTTGAAATCAGCTAGTAGCAGCCCTATTAATAAAAAAATATATGTGTTCCAGGAAAAAAGATTTGAAATAGCGAAAAATCTGTCAAATTAGTTTCATTATATTTAATAATTTAGTATATGCGTAAATAAAAAAAGACAGAAGATTTATGTTAAAAAAAAAGAAAAATTATATCTTGTTTACGTAACAAATTACGTTGTTATTTTTTATTGTTTTCAACCCTTCTCAAATCAGAATCGTGACTGCATCGTTCCTCACAAAGAAAGCAATGATATCCTTTCACTTCTACAAATTGAACCTTTGTTGAGGATTAATCTATCTATCTTTTGTTTTCAAACCGAGCGCTTGTAGTTTTCTTTCAAAAGCATTATTAAGGTTATTGCACGATTGTAAATTGTTTCATATTTACATCAAATATTTAAAAATAAATTCTACGAAGATATATTATAATAGAGGCAACTGAGTTGCACAATTTTTTGACTTGCGGTGGTGATACTAGTGGAAGTGGAATGGTCCTCAGAAAACTTGTTAATCAAATAAATTCCTTAGATGACATGGTTCAGGTTTGAACAAATAGTAGTAGTTAAAGTTATTAGAAAAAAAGACGTTATTAACGTTTAACCACCTCCGTGGCCTGTGGTGGTTGTTTACTTATACAAAAAAAAAACGAAATAATAAATTATAAAGTTACAGATGATAATTATTATAATAGCCATGCGTCAACATAGCTTATATTTTTGCTAATATTACTAGTACTATATGTGATATACATTTTTTAAATAAAATTTACTTTTCAGCCATTTCTATTGCTTTATAAGCAATTAAATCGAGTTCGTAGAATAGGTGCTAATTTTAATCATAAAAACTAATAATCCCAGTACTTATCATAAAGCTGAACTGCTATTATTTGCTAATACTTATATTTGCTAATTGTGTCGCTCAGTTAGGTTCGCTGCAATATTTTTTACTTTCGTTTAATGTGAAAGTATAAGACGTAAGCAGAATAAGTCGTTATTTATATTCTTATAGTTTTTACCACTCAGCACAAGTGGTTCGGTTTGATTAATTTTTTCATATATTTCTATCACACATCTATCTAGGTCACCGGTTATACATAGCTTCGTGTCAACAATAGTCTTTGTTGCTCGTGGGACGCGTTTGAAAAAATCCAAACACGTTCTGACCACAAAACTGAAAGTCAACGTACTCACCTTAGAGTAATCGCGCTACAATGCAACGAAGAATTTGTATAGCTGTTTAGTGGTTGGTACAAGTGACGGGGACAAAGCGATCTTCAGACTAATGATAAAAAATTATGAATTTTGAAGTAAGGTTTAAGGATAAAAAGTGGTTCTTTTTCCTTAAACCTTCCATATTGGTATTTTGTTTTATATGTGTTGATTTCAGAAATGTTTAAAAAAGGTTTAAAAACAGTTCTATTATGCAATATTTTATAATCAAACACATTAATTTATGGTGTTAATATTTAAAAAATGTTTTACTGAGAGTTGTAATTTATGACGACTAAGAATAATGTGGATACATAAGGCCTCAAAACTTAAAGAGTCCCTATTGGTAGATGGTTACTTTATTTTAATAAATTGAAACCTTATTTGTCTTTAATATATTTATAGTTATATACTAATTTCTTTTATAATTTTTTTGTCTATAAATTTTATTGTTTTATTATAGTGCTTTTTTTAAGTTTGAATATATTTATTAATTTCTGAAAAAGAAAACTTCGTTTTATAAACATAAAAAAGTTATAATGATTATCCGATTGTACATAACTACAATTGTCCAAAGCGTTTCTTATTCTTGCCAAGTAAAAACACAAAATCATTATAGCAGCACATACCACACACCATCAGCCTTTGTTAGTCCACTGTTGGACATAGGCCTCCCTAATACACCCCATCCATTAGGATTTTGGACCCACCACCTGGTCCAATGCGGGTTGTTGGTGGACGACTTTTACATGCCCATCCGACGCATGGATCATCTTACTTTTCAGACAATTGGGTGATCGGCCCAAATTGCCTAACCAACTAGGAAACAACAATGAAAATTTGTTGAGTCCCGCAGGTCGAACCCAGACTTCCGGTTTCTAAAGCACACGCCCATACCACTAGGCAGTGTAGCAGCAAAAGAACAAATTAAATAAGAGTTTTTATAATAAAGTTTTATTTTAACTAATAAAGTTTTATTAAAAAAACCGTTTCCGTTTTTTCGTCTAAATTCTACCAAACCTTGAATTGAACGGGTGAAAGTTTCTCTTTACTATTAAAGTTTTGTAAGAAATACTACAAATAACAACAGCAGTGAAAATACTAAGTATTTAAAATAAAAAGGTGTATTTCGCTGGCCGCTTTTTATTAATTCGTTACAGGAATTTACTTTTTAAATATTAGTCATGGCGAATTAGTAATAATTTTGACCAGTGTTTTATTTTAGGTGATAGTTCTTATTGCTTTGTCACAATTGTTTTCTTTTATATTTGTTTTTAAAAGTACAATAAATAGTTTAGTTTTACAGAGAGGGCCTATGTTAATTTCTTAATTCGTTGTAAATATATCGGAAAATATGTGAACATCTGCATTATGTTGGATCTGCATTACTCAATGTATTCAAAACTAGGTTGTTATATTTTAAAACTTGCTACCAACGACCTAAATGCATATATTTAATACAGCAAGAACGTGACATTAAAACTACTGCGATGACAAATATTTTTCCATCAGCATTTTTAAGGTTGTTGTTCGACCTTGGTTACAAAACAGTTTTGCTTATTTCAATATATTATGTGAATTAAATAAATATCGATTTACTTAGCGTGTAAGGGTTTAAATTTCTGTTTTTCACATCTACTTACGTAGTGGGTACCTGTACGGTTTATCTATTAATTAATTCGTCGTACCTTTTACCGTGTTAGCGATGGAAATGTGTGGTGATGATGGCAGTACCTATATGTTACGCTAATTAAACTTAACGATTCCATTATAGGTTATAATTTATAATGATACAGTGTGAATTTTTCAAATTTTTCAATTGTAGAAAACCATTAAAGCAAATGACCACCACAAAACGGGTTAAAAGTATTTATATACGTATAAACATATTGTATAAACGTATCTTTGTATAAATTTATCTTTTTTCTTCACCAAAGCTAAATAAGATTTGGATTAATGAAAAAATGTAACCCATGGCAACGAAATAGCGCCATGCATCTAGCGTTGAATGAATTATCGATTAGGTACTGAATAAATATCGACGTCGGTCCTTTTTTTGGAGCGCTTTCCAATTCCTCATTGTTGATTAGTGAAGTGATTGGTTTAAGTAAAAAGACAACTTGTATTATTGCATTTAATTCAAATTCTCTTGGAGTATCTTACGTCTTAAATAAGGCTAACATATATTGACTGACATTAATACTAAATTATTAATAAATCCCTATAAAAATCTATATCCTGGAATCCAGGCCAACAACTTAACGGAGTTATTGCAAACATTGCGACCGAAAAAACTAGTGCAGCAATGAGTTGAAGGAACTTTATTTAGTTGTCACAGAATACGGTGCCAACCGGGTGTGATCACTTGTACAAACTGCGTAGTAATAAATGATTCACGTAATAGATATGTATATGAACAAGGTATGTTAAAAACGTACGAATGCATCGACCATTGAAATTATTTGTAAAGTTTAATTTTTAACACCTCAGCCTCCACGGTTTAGTGGTATTCGCCCTTGCTTTATAAACCGGGGATAGTGGGTAGGAATCCCGCGAGGAAATAACTTTTCGTTATACTTGCTTGCTTGCTTTTTTGGTTTGATTGGACAATTTTGGGCTGATCACCCAATTTTTGAAAAGTAAGATGATACTTCACACACCAACCCGCATTGGACCAGCGTGGTGGGATACGGGGCCTATGCCCAGCAGTAGACTAACACAGGCTGATGATGATGATGATGAATTTTTAACAACACTGCACAACATAACTGAACACGATGCACAAATGATATAGTACAACAAAAATACAACTCTAACGTATAATTTACTTAATTTTGTACGTTGCGACGACGAACACGAGCTGCCATAGAGCCATTTGTCCTATCTAACAACTCTCTATTTGTCTTCGTAATTCCAAAGGGAAGATCCCTCATTTAATTAAAGCCACTAAACTGGGTTATATATGAATCAATAGAAATGTAATTGTCATATTAATATCATTTAATAATTGTTTAATAATATTACATTACAACACATTTATGGTTCATCTTAAAAGTAAATCAAAGCCATATAAAGCATGGAATTTATGTTAATAATGACATAGCAACGGCATACAAATTGCGGTTTTGTTTATGAATTGTCACTGAGATGTCAATCCACTAACAATAAAGCCTGTATGACGGTACTTGGTTTAGTTTTATAACTTTTATTTTAAATAATAATAACTTTAATGTAAAATATGTAAACAATGTTATATACTGTTTACATACATTCCATGACCAATTTAATCCTTGTATTGGTAATTGGAGTCAAGGTATTGATTATGACAACACATTACGTAGCAAATGTAGCCTTATTTGCGCTTAGTTACATAAACTATCTTGCAGTGAAAGTCCCGTCAAAATCGGACCAGCCATTTCAGAGATTAGCCAGAACAAACAGACAGACAGACAAGCGATTAAAAAAAATGCTCTATGTATCGATTATATATCACAATGTAATCGTTTAAAAACAGTTATTTTAACGTTACAAACAGACACTGAACTTTTATTTATTTGTATAGATAAATGCTAGGTTCAAAAGGCAAATTTAAGGTTTTTTCCAACATCGGTTACAATTTTTGTGAATCAGCCACTTCATATGTCTTTAGCGTCGATATTTTATTTTGCCTTCGTATGTTATTTTGCCTGACGGAAACCATTTTTTATAGCGATTTTTATTCTATCAACACAGTAAAATTGTTTACTGCGTTACGACCCTATATTTATTAACCCTATTTTCTGTAGGAAAATAAACATAAGAAACTGAGTCACTGGAATTGTGTTAAGTGTGCATTAACCGACTTCAAAAGTGGACGCATGTAGCGGATTACTGCAAATACTGAGAAAGTCCTGTGTTACGGAAAAGAAATGTTGATTTATAGTAATTCATATTTCTAACGGTTAGTTATATGCAGCTTCCTTTGTTTTCTATTAATATAGCATATGGAAACAGCTGCGCTAGCAGCTTTAAAACAGCAGCTTAACTGCTCTCTTTTACCCAGAAACTACAATACAATACAATAACTATGGTGCACTTTGAACAGGAACACCCAGTCACTGATATTTGGCAGAAATATAATTATACTACTTGTAATAAGGGAACATAACACAACCGTTTTACAATAAGTTTAATTAAGTAACTTTCGTCTGCTATGTGAGAGTGAAAGAGAAATTTATATAGCAAATTCAGTAAAGGATCAATTCAAAGTTTTCAACTTATCGATGAAGATGTGTATAAAGAAAATTAACTAAATGTTAGCAGCATGCATTTTTTCGTCTTATTGAGCTATTAAATTTATGGTTTAAATAATGAGATGCCCTTAAGCATTTTACTCTTAAATACTATTGTATCGCTCATTTTATTGATAGCGTTATTTCTACCTTTAAGTTATCATAAAATATTAATAGACCTAGCCTGTCGTGAGATGAATGGATTTCCTAGAACAAATACACTAATCCATAACACAAAATATAAACACATTTGCGTTAGCTGTTTGTTATATTAAAAGGTTACGGTCTTCTTATTTTTCCATCGCTCAATAATATTGAGAGTTAACAATCGATTTTCATTCCATTCATTATTAACGTTACGTACTCTCAGTGAATTATGCGTTTCGCGCGTTTTTGCCAGAGATGTCAATAAACGTCAATGCTCAGAATGCGTAAAACGCAAATAATAACAGGGCTGCCAGTAAAAAGTCCCGCATTAATAATGGAAAAAATAAGCGACTTATGACAAAACATTAAAGCAAGTGTCAACTGTAATGACGTGAGAACCATTTTATTATGTTCATCGACTACATAAGTATGTATAAATTTTTACTAAATAACCGAATCTTCTTATGGTTTGTGTATAGTGATTAGTTCGAAATGATAACTTTCAACTTCACTTAGTTTTTAATGTATATTTGGGAATATTTGATTATTTTTCAAGTCAAATTACATGAAAAAGTTAACCTAAAAAAAGTACACCCTTCCAAAACACGTCCTTGACGAGTTTGAAATTACAAATTGGGACTGATGTATGGCCTGTCAGCGTAATTAACTTTTCATGCACGATGTATAGTAAACTTATTTTGATAATACATCATTTATTCATATCCTGAAACTAATATGATTAGTACATGTTTTCAAACAAATACAATTTATATTATCAAGTTTAACTTTAACAATTATAAAATATTTATTAGCCGCTAAGCA
This sequence comes from Lamproptera curius, assembly GCA_029286875.1. Taxonomy (NCBI): domain Eukaryota; kingdom Metazoa; phylum Arthropoda; class Insecta; order Lepidoptera; family Papilionidae; genus Lamproptera; species Lamproptera curius. The sequence goes on along the minus strand of JAGSMT010000027.1, from coordinate 563,342 downwards.
AAGAAAATTATTAAAGTATAAAATCAAAAAAAAAGTTTACATTTCATTTAATACATGTTAAGTCCTTAATCTTTTCAAACACACGAAAAAATAAATTGTTTTTCGATAACGAATTATAATGTACATATAATATATCTATGCAAGCATAAATTTATGTTCAATACACTTTTTTATATGACTAAAAATATTTATTATAATTTTACCATATTTTACTGTTTTACATTATTATCTACACTTGATTGGCTTTCTGTCGTTTAGACACGCAGCACTATCCCATTTCTGCAGACGGTAATTAAACGGAATGAACTATGTAAAATAATTTTGTTGAACTTATGCAGAAGTCACGTACAGTAGTTATGTATCATCATCATCATCATCAACCTGTGTCAGTCCACTGCTGGACATAGGCCTCCCCTAATGCACGTTACCACGTCCGATCTTCGGTTAAGGTAGTGTCGCCGAAGATGGCCCAGTTCCTAGGATAGCCCACTTTTAATAAAATAAACTTATGATAATTCGAAACACTTGAAATTTCGCTGGTGTATGCTAATAGTACCATATACAAAAGTGCATGTGTATTTAATTACCGGCGCGTCGCCATTTTGACGACAGATGGCAGTTTGCTCGTTCATATCAAGACGATACACGTTTTATAACCTCCATTATCTAAATCCTTTTAAAAATTAACAAATTTAAAACAAACTCTTTACTCTAAAATTCATATTTAATCTATTTATTAGCCAATTACATAAGAGTGTTATTATTTTACTTCGTTTTTTGTAATTTTTCAAGATTAATCTCAATCCGAGAGTAATTACCCATCATGGCCCATAGTATAATTCCCAAAGATAGCCCGGGCCTTTCTAGGGTTATTGGAATATAGTGTTAGTATATTTTTGTGTTTGTATGATTGTTTTTTCTGTATGTTTGCGTTAAATCTTGAATTAGGTACCTATAGTCCAACTTAAAAATAGGGCAAGTTTCAACAAAATCGCTCGAGTGGTTCTTGAGATTGAATAAGCATATCTTCAATTTGAAATCAGCAAATTTATTTTTAAACTACTATTGGAGATACCATTTTTTATTTGTTTTCATCTATTTTTATCGCAGATTGAAATGGAACCTTCTACTAAGAAACGGTGTGGGAATAGCACCGAAACACAGTCGTTTGTTAGTTGTTATTTTAAAAGTATATTTTGATTGATCTCAAATTTAATTTTCAGTATTCCTTTGATATGCCCACCTATGAATGACAAAAAAAATTAAGAAATAAAACTAATTTATTTTTTTTTAATAAGTTACTTTCAAAGTTGATCTCAAAGTTAAAACCATTTTTTTAGTACTTTGTTCTTATTTTATAATTAATTTTATTTTGATATATTTAAGATAGTCCAGATTAAAATTTTGGTTGAATTTATTACCTTTTATGAATAATGTTATGAGAGAGATGTGTTTTATGATAAAAATGTTTAAGTGCTTATAATGCATATATTTTCATTAATATTTTTGGGCCATCTTAAGTGACCATCTTCCCAAGATAGTCCAATACCATGTTTTTAAAAGTGTTTATATTTGTGTTAAAATGCCAAAAGCTGTACTACTTTTTTAGATATCTTGTTTCTCGAATAAATATATTACAACTTCCATTAGGTTTTTTGCTTACTCTATTTATCTGCAAGATTTTACAAGGTTTTTAAATTAAGTGGGCCTTCATCGGCGCCTGTACCTTATTCTCATCCAGCCCCCACCGGCCACTTTACGAATGTCGTCACTCCATCTTGCCGCGGGGCGTATGTATACTAAGTGTAATATTTATTTTTATTATATTATGAAGAGATATAATTAAAATATATAATTTTTAGAATATTTTATTTTCATTGCTAACAAAGGCAATACCAGGGGTATCGCTGTCCACGTGAGACGCTAGCTTCGGTGCCCTTTAAACCGGAACACATTAGTGTTTTACACACAACTGTTTTGCGGCGGGAAACGGCGCCGCAGTATTATCGCCCCCTGCCATGCCAAGCGGCCACCATTTATGTTAAAATATAGACCTTTCTCGCAAAAAAAAAAAATTGGAAAATATTAGAAGTTACCCTCTTCAAATGTCTCCGGCAGGTGGAATTGATTTTTAATAAAAAATAAAAAAAAAATGATCTTCCTTTTTTAATTTTGCAGTTACTCTCAATGATAATGATCGTGATAGCAAAATCAAATTTCAGTCGCTATATAGGCGTAAAAATCTAGAAAACATTTAATCATGCGCGTCGATATTAAATTGATAGGTATTTATTAAACCAGATGCAATTAAGTTAATGACATAATTTAGTTTTAAATTAAAAAATTAAGTCTAACGTAAATTTCGAATAAAATCATCTTTGCACACGTGTTTAAATATACTTCAGAGTACATATACGTTGATATAAAATCGTTTCGAGTTTCTTTGTCCGCGCCAGGTTTTGTATTCATATAGCTGTTGTATGGGAAAGTCATAATTCAATGGAAATTCTGTACCAATCGCGCATTGTTAGACCATAATTAGCGAGCGATGAAAGGCGGCCGATTGTTGGGCTACTTTCTTCGGTACTTATGACCAATGGTCGATGGCCCCGGTGCTGGCGAACCGTTTATACAACTGCAAGAATGTCACAGGGTTCCGTACCCGACTGGAAAGCAATAGTACTCCATTTTGACTCCAATTAGGGCTATTTTACATACGACGTCTTTAAGCAGGCTGTATTTCATCCGTAATGGTTGAGGAATAAAATTTAAACACAATGTGTATAAAACAATCACATGAAAAACTTAAATCATCTTAAATGACATGAAAAGATAAAAATTACCAAATAGTAGTCATTTCTTAGTAGCTATAGTAAGACGGAATGTTTTTTTAATGCATTTTTATATTGGTAACACTAAAATAGTGTTAAATATACGCACGGAACGCTTAATCGCTGACTCCGACTCGCACTTGGCCGTGTTTTTTTTTTTTCGAATTATCTACTAGCTAGCTTTATGAACTCGTAATGATCAGATCTAATCATGGCTAAAGCACTGCAGCGGAGTACGCCATTATCGTCAAAATTCTTCTGTAAAAATGAAATAGATTCATAATTTTCTACTATTCCAACAGATCCGTTGACTTCATAAATAGCTTAAAATTAATCAAAGTTATGTGATGACTGCTAAACTTGTTAGAAAAATCAGTTAGTAATCGGGAAATAATTTAGTAAAGGCCTTTAAAGTTGATATTTATCTAATAATTGCAATAATCTGCACATTGTCACCTTTTTATAAGATTTAAAGACAGATTCAATACTTAGATAAGTTGATTTAAAATATTTATAACATGACTTGTGTCTTTATGATTTTGAATAAAAAATAACAATATCTCTTTTACCGATATACTTTATCTATATTTGAAATATTTTAGGTAATTTTAATATTTAAAAACCTACATAGAAAAATTACAAGTTTTAAATGAGTTGCCAATTGTAAATTACATATTTTTTATATAGTGGATGACAGTCTTGTGACAGCGAAATAAAATTACAAAAATCCTTCACAAATTTACTTCTTAATGGCGTAGGAAAAAATTAAAAAATTATTATATTTAGTATGAGTACTATCTATAAGAATGTATTCTATATTATTGATATACTACTTTTTTATTTGTCGTTACGAACGTTTTAAATCTTTTTAAACGGTAAAAGACGGCGCAACTGACGATTTAATCCGAAGTTCGACGAAGAACAGCGAAACCACAATGAAAGTTGTTTCGTGGGGGTTACTAGTTAAACGCGTTTACCGAATTTTCGGGAAAACATATGCCGTCCTTTGAAAAAACTCAGTGATCTTTATCTCTTTTAAATAAACTGAATAGAAATAGTCTTTTCTTATTTTGAATAGTTATTCTTTATCGATATAAAAATAATTTTATAATTTTTAAGAACTAACAGTTAACGATATTGATCAAAACTAAACTATAATATGTTTTTCCCATGGTTATGTATATAAATAGCATCCAAAAGTTTTAAATAGATTATAATTTTTGACATCTTTTTATGCGGTATAATATTTAAGTAACGCGCTGGCAACACGATACCGGTTTTTTTAACTCGCGCTCAGTCCGCTGACAGCTTTCGGAGGGAGAGTATGTTGCGTCGTTGTTCTGTACTCGAGACTACTTTTACGTAGAACCGTTGAAACCGGTTTTGAAAGTGTACGAGGTGTGGCGTGGGCGAGTGCCGCTTACCGCGTTCGACCATAAAATACTCTTTTTAAAGTTCAAAATCAACTTTTGTGTCAAATTAAATAGTGCAACAAGTCCTGTGAGTCACTACTACTTTCAAAACGCTATCTCTTGAATCAAGGTATGTATAGGAAATGTATATTTTTGTTGATGTACGATACGTTTATTATCTCGCTATTATGTTATCGTAACACGTTATCTAGTTACGACTAAAGTGATATATCTTTTGTTTTATACCTTTATTTAAAAAATAGAACACAGTTATAAATTTTAAAAATTAGTCTCCATTGCTTACTCATCACTCAAAATTTGCTTTTTAGTTTATTCTTTCTATGGTTTTTTCTGTCAAGTAGGTTGTAAGATTTTTAGTGCTAATTACTCTTATGGAAATAGTGTTTTATTTTTTTAAACTTTGGTGGCATATTTTTTAAAGCATCGACTTATAAATTTTCTTGAAGTCATTTAATGATGATGCATTTAATGACTTTTATATCAAAACTGTATGGTTATTTATTCACAATAAATAATTAGCGTTTCGATATCAGCGTAACTTCAAAGTGCTTATTGGAATAAATCATCCTATTGTCACTACGGCGTTCTTTACGATGTGACTCATTGGAGAAGAATTTTGTATGCCTATTTCTTGCTGTAAAATTATTTTTAAATTCTCAATTCATTATCCTTTTGTATACTATTGGCGGAATAATTAAATAGAAAAACCAATAAGTTTTGAGTTTTACATAATCCTTTTTTACGTGTACAGGTTTTTCCGATTGCCATTGTACTCTTAAAAACTACCCGCATTGATCAACTAAATCTCTGTTAAAATTGTTGCCAGTAAAGACATGTCTCTAGCAATTATTCATCTTTTTGCTATTTTGTTTGTTACATTATCCGGGTTTTTGGAATTCTAATGCTATTTAAAAATTTTAGTGATGTTAAACTTACGGTTTATCCACTTAAATTTTTATTACTTTCACGAGTTTTCTTACTCGAGGCGGAGCTAATAATTTGTTACATCAAAGGAATCTTCATCAAACAGCGGTATTTCCTCGGTCTTTTTAATTGCGATCGGGGTTTGCTTTCGATGCGGTACACTCGAAGTATTTCTGTGTTGCTCTTTTATTGCACAACGTAGGTTACGTTAAAGTCTAGATGCGGATTGCAACCGCATCAATCCTTCGAATTCTTTGAGAAGAAACTTTATTTCTAGATCCGTTTCATTTACCATTAGTCTTTCATGCATACTACCTACTCGACCTTAAAAATAGTAATATTCTATGCGGTTTGCCTGCAACTGCCTCCGTAGCCTAGTGGTATAGGCGTGTGCCTTAGAAACTTGAGGTCGTGGGTTCGAATACTGCGGGGACTCAACAAATTTTTATTGTTGTTTTCTAGTTGGTTAGAGCAATTTGGGCCGATCACCCAATTGTCTCAAAGTAAGATGATCCATGCTTCGGATGGGCATGTAAAAGGTCAGTCCACCCATCAACCCGCATTGGACCAGCGTGGTGGGATACGGTCCAAAATCCCCTAATGGATGGGGGTGTATCAGGGGAGGCCTAAGTCCAGCACAGGACTATTACAGGCTGATGATGATGCGGTTTACATACTTTTACAATGTTTTTATTTAAACTTTCTTTTGACTCGATATTTTTTTTTAGTCTTAAAAAATGTTTTAAATTTTAATTCTTTTTTAAATCTGTACCATTGTCTAAGAATAGAGTTCACGGTGCGATTCAGCCGCAATATTTATACGTTAACGAGATCGTGATTTAAAAATAAAACGTGCGGCCATAGACGCCGGACGCCATATTTTCTGAATGTGATAGGACACTAGCCGAGTCTATGGCCGCGTGTGCGGCGGACCGGTTTAAACCAGTTTTGTTTTATATAGAATCCTTGCTTCTAGGATAGCTTTAGCATTTTTTGTCTCCTCTTTCATCAACTATTAAAATATTAAACTCTAATGTTACCTATTACGAAGCGTCGGTTTAATTTATTTTTGTTCACTGTACTATTGTGTAATATTTAACATTAAAAGTAGAAAAAATCCTTTTAGAAAATTAGGTTTTAAATTTAACTGTTGTTATTCAATTTTTTTGATGTATGAAAAACATGTTGTTAACTCAAAAAAACACATCGATATTTATTTTGTTTTTATACTTCGTAACACTTTTATACAATTTGTAAAAATATTTTAATATCGATCTATTGCCGACGAATAAAATTTTTTTCTGCGTTTGCAGCATAAAATTTACGGTTCGAGTACCAACCATATCTGTTACGTGTTCGTCGCATATGAAACTAACCTTTTGTAATTTTTATTAATGTACTTTTGATTTGACATATTTATTGTTTATGTATTTGTTTTCTAAGATAATAGATAAGGTTTATTAATATTTGCTAAATATCGCTAACGCTCTATTCATTCATCATTCATTCATCATCAGCCTGTGATAGTCCACTGCTGGACATAAGCCTCCCCTAATACACCACTATCCATCAGGGGTTTTGGACCGTATCCCACCACGCTGGTCCAATGCGGGTTGGTGGGTGGACCGACTTTTACATGCCCACCGACGCATGGATCATCTTACTTTTCAGACAATTGGCTGATCGGCCCAAATTGCCTAACCAACTAGGAAACAACAATGAAAATTTGTTGAGTCCCGCAGAGATTTGAACCCACGACCTCCGGTTTCTAAGCACACGCTCCTACCACTTGTGAATTTTAAAATAATATTATACATGTTGTTTTTTATATCGGCCTTTTAGATGCTACACGTTTTTAAATAGAAGTAAAAAATGTTTATGATATAAACATTTATTATCTATGTTCCGGTTATTATAATGGAGATACGATTTCGCTACAGAGAAAGGATTATTTTTTTCTACTGACCGTATCTTAAATGCTGATGATTCTCGATGATTTCATTTCACATAAAATCCCAATATAACATTACGGCATTTGGTCTATGCAAGAAGAATTGACATTAAACGCCATTTTTTGAAGTTATTTGTAGTTATTTGGTTGATACAATAGTAACGATATTGTTTCGTAATATGGATATTGAAACAAAAATCCTTTTTAGTTTTTAATATATTTCAATTGTTATTGGTTTAATACACTTTTGTAGATGTCATGGTAACAGATTAGACTGAGGTTTTTAATATATCATGTTTATGATCTGTCTAAGCTAACAGCTACTGCTAATGATATACAGCTTAAAAAAAAATTAAAAAAATGTTTGAAAATAATAAAATATCGAAAAATCATCATCATCATCAGCCTGTGTTATTCCACTGCTGGACATAGGCCTCCCCATAAGGGGGTTTTGGACTGTATCGAAAAATATCAGATATTATTAAGTATAAAAATAAACTGACTGAAATTCAATAAGAATTATAATGGGCTATATTACTAAAAAAAATGAAATATTTACATATAAAAAAATGTTTAGAATTGTGACGAGAAATATAAAAAAAAAAAAATTGCAGGGTTTATATATATTACTCAACATATACTCATGATGGATAGGATCGTTATCCACTATCTTGATAAGTGTAACGACTCATGTATTATAAAGTTATATTTTAAACTGTTTATTTCTGATTTAAAACAGCAAAGCTGTAGCAATCGTTATTTTGTTTTAAAATAGTTTGTTGTTACTTTTATTAAAAACAAAACTAATTATTTCCATTACTTTATAATAATAGAGGCTATTTTTTTTGTTTACGCGAATACTGTACATTATTCAATAAAATGATTTTTTAAGGATTCTATTTGGTGTTTATTTTACATATTTGAATTCCCGAAGTTTGATAACTGTCCAGCGTTCGTAAAAAGTCATTTTGTTTTATAATAATAGAGGCTACATCATCGTTATCGTTCGAATTTTAAATACCTATTCTCTAATACGGAACCCAGGCACGCAACAGGTCGCGTGATCGCAAACAGAAGTCCGTTTCAAGTGGCGTAATAAAAAACAGCACAGAACGGCGAAACCGACGCTTAACTGGGTTATGCCGTCTGTTGAATAAATTACCAAATTGTTACGTGTGTTTAACTTTGGCGGGAAAAAAGCTTATGAGTTCCACAGGTAATACGTTTTTTTTGGAAATTTTGAGGCTTGTATGATATAATCCAATCATTTCTTTAACGTGCAAAAGATATGTTATAAGAATTGAAACCTTTTTATTCATTCAAGTGTTTGTCTTAATGGCGTTTCCGTTATAAATTTTGCCATCGTCAAGTGTATAGATAGATAGACTAGACTCTGTTATATGTAACATGCTTCGAAATGAACAGTTAAAAACTAAGAATTAAGTTTAGTAATGTGCTGAGGTGAGCCATTGTAATGGTCTCTGTTGATGTGTCTAAAACAAAAAGGGATAAATAGTGAACACAGAGGGTTAGTTGGTTAAAAGGCAAACTTTTTTATTTGTTATATGTCATCCACACTGGATGTTAAAAAAATATATAAAAGGTATATGAAAATGTGAAATATTAAAAAAACGCCATCTACCGAGAATATATTTTAAATTCTGAAAAAGCGCCATCTGTTAATGGGTAGTGTTACTTATTTGTGTTATTGAACTGCTTAAACGCCAAAGATAGCAAATATTTTGCGGAAATTGCAATTTTATATTATTTTTATGTGTGCGACGAAATTGCATGGTTTGTCCAATAATTAACAATACTATACTTTTATGAACATAAAATATCGGCATTGCCAATAATTACTGTCTTATGACAGGAAAAAGACCTGATTCAGAGATAAGATTTTCCGAGGAGTGACGTCGATATGGCGGGCTTAGTTTTACATGAAACTATCATTAAAAAAAATGTATTGCGTATTATAGAAATGTGAACAATTCTGTATAGAACTAACTTCTAACTATATTTTATGCACAGTTTATTGTATAGTTAAATCCAGTCGCTTTGGGTAAAAATCTTACTCAGCTAATACTGGGCCTTCTAGAGACTCGCCCCATAAACACCGAGGAAAATGATTTAGAAAAATAAGCGAACTGTGTTATGATTCACTGTGGTTAGGACAAATTGGTAATAAACAACATCTTAATTTAATATTCTGCGGTTATTATTCGTTCATGTGGAACTACGTTAATGTTACATTTAAAAATATATATAAACGTTTGATCTTGTTATCTTCGTTAGATAAAATGTATGACATTGTCGATAAATAATGTCCATTCGAATGGCAGTAACGTCCGCACCAACCGCATTGGACCAGCTGTGATCGGTCAAATCCACTACGGAAACGCTGGAGTATGTTCGCTGGTACTCAACACAAGCTGTGAGTAAAACAATCGTATAGAATGTTAATTATTAAATAATATCCAATATAAATGTTTAACGTTGTTTTCTGGTTAGTTAGGACAATTGAGGTCGATCACGCAATTGTCTGAAAAGTAAGATGATTCATGTGTCGAATGGGCATGTAATGTCGGTCCGCCCACCAACCCGCATTGGACCAGCGTGGTGGGATACGGTCCAAAATCCACTAACGGAGAAGGCGTGCATTAGGAGGCCTATGTTCAGCTGTGGACTAACACAAGCTGATAATGATGATATAAAACAAAATACGCGATAGAACTAAGTAGGTAAGTTATTAAGAACACAGCAACCAATTCTAAATATTATTATGACATAATTCTCTTTCAATTTGACTGCATGTTAAAAAGTAGATACTTTTTAACATGCGAAATTACTAATTATTGCATTAAAAAAAGCGAATTTTAGGTTCCTATTAAAACATAGATTTATGATAAAGGTTAGGTACTGTATACCGCGAAGAAATTTGTGAAGTTTTTCTAAACAACGTTTTAATTATAATTGCTTTTCAATAATGCTGTCTGTGTATATTTATGTTACACAAGTAATGGCTCGAGTGGCGTATAAGGAATAGCTGATCTTACCTTACGTCAGCTCCTAACAATCACTTTCTATGAGACACGTCAGCTTGTGGGAAAATCTCTTTGTTGTCGTGGCTCATTTTCGCGCGCTTTTTATTCCGCCATCTTGTCGCATGGATGATTATACGTTAATCCGTGTCTGATTAGAATGGAATTCCGGCATTATAAACGCCGGATATCAATTGAAAACTTGATTTTAATTGCTCCGTGACGAGGCAACAATTAGAAGATAAAGTTTATGTTATTTGCTTACACGCTTTGTTGCATCGTGAAACTAGCAATTATGTTCTTGGTGAAAGAAAAGCTTTGTAAAATTTGTAGGAAGATTGTAGTGCTTAGTTTTGTTTCTAATTTAAGGCTGTTTTAATTTAGTTTAAATATATGGTGTATTTAATCGAAGGTTAAACTACGTATATTTAAATGGCATTTTTTGACAATGCTTTGTAGACTTTATTTTGTCTTGGTAAATTTTGGGCTATTTGAATTTCTTATTACTTAGATTGGCTCACAACTAAGACGTCCACAAGTTATTTGCAAATGTGCCTGACTTAAAGGGCCTATAACTCGGATTATTAACGCCCTATGCCATTGTCTTATTCACGTTGTTGAATAGATAAGTTTATTTTTGAAATTTGTGTTGCTAGATTAAACGAAATATTTCCCGGGCTGAAATTTCAGTGCTCTCTTGCCCTTTGGGGGCTACAACAAGCCGTAAATATTCATGTTTACGGAAAACGTTGTCGCGTCATTACTAGCATACATGAATTTTAGACTAATTTACAAATTAATATAGTTTAATATCATCTAATAAGATAAAAATTAAACAAAAAAGATGTTCCCACTAACAATATTTTACTTTAGATTTTCGATCGACAAACAACTTACTTATTCATAAAGTTTTGAGTTATTAGTGACAGGATAGTCGTGTGTTCACAAAAATAAATGTGTGGAATATTTATTTCGTCAACGTATATGTATAATTATAATAAAATAAATGTGGTATGCTATAAAAAAGATAACGCTTTTCTATATTTATATTTATATTAAATATGAAAACGTAATGACCCCATGGATTGCTTATTAAGCTCTTAATTATTTTCTAAAAGACAGTTCAGAATTCCAATTAAGGGTACCATTAAGTCTTTGGATATTTTGATTGCAATCCGAGCAATTAATTAAACTAAATTTCATTTACCGATAAATTTCGAGGTACATGGATTTTTAACATTTTTATTATTTAGTCAAGCGCTCAGTGCTACAATTGTAGACTGCCGTTTCTCTATCTGAAGCTGTTTTGTCCGACACAAATAACAGTTTGACTCATAAAAAGTTTGAGAAGGCATGTTATTAATTAATTTCATATGCCGTCACGCATTTATAGCTCAGTGTGACATAGATTTTTTAAACTTACGTAAAGAAGTAGAATGCATTAGATGATATAATAACACGCTAAGGGTACTGAGGTTTATCTAAAAATACTTCTTGTAGGTTCGAATATAATACGCTCTTTTGTCTTACACAAATGACATTTCGACTCCAAATGGATAAAGTTCGACCGAACGGAAAAGAATAATTGAAGGCTTACTACATCACAGCATAAGCCTGATTGACAGTGTGTCCGTCTCTATGCTCGTTGAAGCGCAGCACCCGAAGCCACTTTGTGTCGAATGTTTAATGATTGGCGTAATTGACTTGTCTCCTATAGAAAGCTTTTGTTCGTCGCTGAGTGACGTTCGGAGCGTAAATATAATGTATGAAATAGTCGACCGAGTTCATTATTATACGTTTATGCGTAAATGGGCTTAATATCGCATAAAGCAAGAGTAAAAGTCGAGTATTTGAAAAATTATAGGTACAGACTATAAGCTGTGTTACGAATATACACTTAGGGATAATGAGTGTCCAATCTAATCATTGGACACTTTGTCCTTGTTTTATTTTAAACTAGCGACCCGCCCCGGCTCCACACGGGTGCAATACTGATATCTATAAAATCTATAGCAAAATGTATACATTTATTTCTCTACAGTATTATGCATGAGTTTTGTCTTTAAACCTTCTTCTTTAATCACTGTATCCATTAAAAAAAACCGCATCAAAGACAACTTTTGAAGATTTAAGCATATATAGGGACTGAGAGAGCGACATTGTTGTATACTTATGTAGTAGTGTTGTAACGGATATTGGCATTCGCATTCGCGAATATCCGTATATTTTATCGCATTCGCATTTGCATTCTCAAAAATTATGCAAATATTTAGCGAACGTTTTTATTTATCAAGAAGGGAATTATTTGATGCATGCATATGAAATAATAATACAATAGATAACACTTAGATATTTCTATTAAATCATACTTCTACATTCTAAATTAAAGTCTCATTTATGAAAAAAGAATTTCAGAGGTCTTATTAAATCTAACGTTAATCAGCCTTGTTACAATTATGTAACGTTTGTATTCAGCATCATATATTTTAAAATAAGTCCAAACTTCGCTGATGAGGGATTTGCTCATGTTTTATGCCACATTATCTCTAAAATATCAGTTAAATTTGTAAAGTAACATAAAACTAACCTCAAAACAAAACAAAACTTTTAGAATAAACTTTCTGCGACTAAATTCATTCAATTAACCAATACCGGCTCGGCTATGTTCAATTTAAACATGGCCGACACGAAACGTCAAACCTGTCAAACATTTTACGCGCGCTTTTTTTGGAATTTTAAAATGTTTTATTTTTTTTAATATTCGCGAATGTGAAAACTCCAACATTCGTTACATTACTAGTATGTAGTTATAAAATTAATTCTTATTATGCTCGTTACATTGGTCTTGGTGGAACAAATTGCTTTTTTTTTTACATTTCATCGTTTACTTTTATCTCATTTTTATAAGTATAGAGTTTTTATGTACAGTTGTGGTTGTAGGTGTAAAATGATACATCGGTCATACTCTATAAACTTTTCACTGTGTCAACGTGTTTACGTAAATTCACCGTTCATTGAACACGATCACGTAATATTTATTTGTTATCAGCTTTTTTGCGCTCTTATTGTAGAATTAATTCGCCATTTCTGTCGGGTTGTCGACACAAAAAAGGTGATATTTCACGCTACGTACTTTTGTTGTGGTGTTGCAACGGTTACGACACGCCGCAGCGCGAAACCTTATCACGGGAATTCAAATCGATTCTGTTTATATGCAAAGATTAGAAAGTTAAGTGGCGAAGTAATAAAAAAAGTTGTACCAATTTATTGGGGTCCAGTCACTTGATCGGTTAGTATATTATTAATACTCTGTTATTTATTATAACTTTAAGGCTATTTTAGCTCATTATATAAAGTTTTCGGCCGATAAAAACTTGGAAAGCGATTCGCCGTGCGCATAAAAATATTTACGTAAGGTGCAAGTTTATTGGTGTTTAAGGTAACCTTCAAACCGGAATGCAGTTGTGTATTTTGTTGTTTAGCGGCAGTTATATTCACCGAGCTAGTACTTTCGTAGGTTTAGATACATGAATGGTTGGTTTTTCGTGAAGCTTTGTTAAAGTTCATTTTTTAATGTAGTCTAAAACGAATGAAATGTCTTTTCGAGTAGGTCCATTGATTAAGTTAGGCAGTATCCGTTGGCTAGTAGTGTTGACCTTTTCTGTGCAAATCCCAAGCCGTAGGTTTGAATCCTGCGAGGAAACAACTTTGATCGCTGACTTTTGTTTGGCTAGGGCAATATGAGCCGTACACCGAATGCTATAAAAGTCTTGGTCGCAAACACATGCACTTGATTTAGGAAATTAGTGGCTCCAAATTTAATGACATCTTATTCATAAATTGCTCGCAGCTTACATTTTAGGTTGTAAAGGTTATGCTAATTGAGCTGTACATTGCTTATTTACTCAGCATATATAGTTTCAGATAATTAGTGCTTTTAGCGTGAATCCGAAACAATTGTTTACTATGATTTGTGCAAAATTGTTATTAGTTGCGGTTCAGTGAGCCTTCAAGTTATTATAGTGCTCTGGTGCAAGACGAATGTTGTACGCGAGTTTGGAAGCAATTAGTGGGAGAACGAGGACTCCATTCATCTTTTCAGATATAGGGTTGGCGATTGTTTAAATGCCTTATAGATAAACAAATACTGTCCGTTTTATAACTTACTAGGATACGAGTGGAAGTAGATCTTAGTAAAAATATAGGTGGTTTTAAGTGTTCACATTAATAAGGTTTTTGATCTAATTATAGCAGTCACTACCAGTTACTGATGATAATTGTTTGCAAAGGCTACAATAATAATAATAAGTTGTTGTTACTTGTTTCTTATTATATAAGCTACACGTATTGCTTAACATCAGGTAAACTGTCCGTGTTGCAATTATTAAGGCTATAAAAGAAATAATGAGGTTTTTAGCTTCATTCATTAATTGAATTTTATTTTTTTTGTTTTGTTTATTATCTTGCATGCTATCTGAAAGTTTCTATTTACTCCTGTATATTATTTTTTTCCTATGTATCGATACGGTCCAATAAACCCCCTTGTCGAGGAGGCGAGCATTAGGGAGGCCTTTGTCCAGCAGTAGACTAACGGAAGCTGATGATGATGATGAAGTGACGATGATGTATCGATTGTAAATTGTTCATCTATTTCATAACCAATATAAACAAGAACACGTATTGTAACGTGTATCCATTACCTGCTGTTGTTATCCGTTATTAAACCTCGTACATTGTAATATAGGGAACATTCTGTTCGCTCCACATCGTAAATTAATATCTTTTTCTTCCGATATAACGATATCATAATACATCATTAGTGTAACAAGCGGTACGTAAATTGTATTTTTGTTTCACGTGTACGAAAGGTATTTGAATACAAAGGACCTTTTTGGTACATCAGTGAAATGGAAATATTGGATTCCGCCGCGATTCCAATATATTTTTCTCGTCACCGAATCGAATCAATGTAACAAGTATTCTTGTTTTATCAAATACAAATATATTTGCAGAGGGTTATATTTTTTATAATTGTATTCGATCTTTTGACAAATTTGTTACTGTCTTAACAACCTCTTATAAGATTGATGATTTTTGTACTGTAGAGTAAATATATATGTGTAGCCAAACTGGATTCTTAATAACTTTAAACAAAGTAACAAAGCAACAAGGAGGCGTCGTACTTATTTGACATCTTGGTGGCAAATTCTTGGTGACTTAGTGTCAGCGCTGGCGTTATGCACAATTTAACCGAATTTTGTGTACCTAGGACATGTATTATATTCTTCTTTATACTATATTCTTCTGCCAATACTACTGTTCTTGCACTAATTAATGGCCTGTGTGCACCAGAGCAGTAAGAGAAATATGAACAATTACAATTGTATCAGAGGAGGCAGGTCTCTTTGCAATGGAATGGCTTGAGTGGTACCCCCTCGGTTACTTTTTCTGCTGCAAATCAATCGTGTTTAAATATTACTGTCATCCAGTTTGAAGTGCCAGCAAGATTCAGTAATTACGATTGCGTTGTTTATCCAAACGTCTTCTATGTAAACAAGACATTACATATCATGTCTCAGAGCGGCCTAAGACGCTACAAATCCACTCAATTTGTGGCGTCTTAGGCTGCTTTTCTAATGGGCAGGTACTATTACTACCATTAGCTGAACGTAATGCTCCTTTCATCGCTTCATCATCATCAACATCATCAGCCTGTGTTAGTCCACTGCTGATAATAGGCCTGCCCTAATTCTCCTTTGCGGGTTATGGACCGTATCCCACCACGCTTGTCCAATGCGGTTTGGTGGGTGGACCGACTGTTTACATGCCCATCCGACGTATGGATCATTTTACTTTTCAGACAATTAGATTATCGGCCCAAATTGTCCTAACCAACCAGAAAACAACGATAACACAATGTTGTTTCCGCGAGATTCGAACCACGACCTCAGGTTTATAAAGCAGGGCAATGCCGCTAAGACAAGGAGGCTTTCATCGCGTATTATTGATTAATAAACAGATATAAAATGGGACTACAGCGGCGTGGCGTCTTGCATTACTTATAAGTCATTAAAAACGCTACACGCATAACGCTTATTCGTTCCTATTAGTTCTTACGTCAATGCTTTATTTCATAAACTATTTTGACTTGCGTGTAATTTCATAAACTATTTTGATTATTACATAAGCGAACACTACATGTGTTTTAGTGAAACTAATTTAGCATGCGTCGCGTTTTATTGTCGCTCGAGTTTATGACGGCGTATAATATAGTATAGTAACATCTGTTAAAAGTTTAATAACGCGCGAAACACACGCTAATTTAATTCTATTGTTAGCATTTTGTTGATATATTTGTTCTGTTGTTTGAGAAAATCTTATTAATATTAATAAATGTATATTATGGGGCTGGGCGGTAGTTTTTTTTTCTTTTAAAAGCAAAAACATCGATACTGTGTTAGATAAAACTTGACAGTTGTATATGTTATGGAAATATTATGGTATATATTTTTAAAATATTTTTTTATTATTGAATGGCAACAATAGTATATCTGTGAGCGCATGGTCTATAGCGCATTGCTTTTTTATTGTAGCTGAAGTGGCCATTAAAGTCATGCTCTTTATTCTTTTACCACGACAAAGACTTTTAAAATTATTTCTACAATATTTTCAACATTAAATTACTGTTTGCCAGCCCTGCGTAATGTAGCCTATGATAAATGTTGCCACCTCGAAGAAAACAATATCCAGCGTTGCAAGCGACGCGTGGTGCTGGCCGAAATTCAACACTAATTTTATGAACAGTCCCGGCCCGTCCTGGAATGCCGCCGACCGAAATGGCGGGAAATTTGCGGCGCGCAAACTTGCGCTTGACTTTTTCGCGTCAAACACAGTCGGCTATATTTATAAGTTGCGTGGGTCTATTTTAGGAATAGAGATATTTATAAAGTGTTCTTTTAAATTTCCATCGGTCAACTCTTGCTCGTTCTATACTTTTCGTAGTTAGTTATATAAAATAACAACTGCCTCCGTAGCCTAGTAGTATGGGCGTGTGCTTTAGAAACCGGAGGTCGGGGGTTCGAAGCCTGCGGGGACTCAACAAATTTTCATTGTTGTTTTTTAGTTGGTTAGGGTAATTTGGGCCGATCACCAATTGTCTGAAAAGTCAGATGATCAATGCGTCGGATGGGCATGTAAAAGTCGGTCCACGCAACAACCCGCATTGGACCAGCGTGGTGGGATACGGTACAAAATACCCTAATGGATAGGGGTGTATTAGAAGAGGCCTACGTCCAGCAGTGGACAATCAGAGGCTGATGATGATGATGATGATGAATATAAAATAATAATATATTAAACTGATATCATCTCTGAACGGCTAGTGATTTTTTTAAATTCAATCAGTCAATGAATCGATTATGAACGTAAATGAAGTCTATAATTAATTATAGTTTACCCAGAAAGGAATCTGATTAGATGTAAATATGTAAACAAGTAGCGCGTTATTATTGATGAATTATCACCGAGATGTCAACCACAGGGTGACAGCAAATAACAACTATGCATTGGTAGAAACACTTAAAGCAATACTTGATTACAAAACAAAAGTCCAGCACTGCTATTTAAAACGTGAACAAATACAAATACAGGTGCTTAAAATAAATTATTGTGTAATATTAAAAACTTTAATACTGTGTCTTGTCTTGTAGCGGGTAAATGTATTCCGGTATTAAACAGCATAAGTTACCTCTCATTTTATTTTGTTTAAAATATTTTGTTTTATATAAATTTAGTTAAATAGCGCATCAACCCCTACATTAAACGGGTCCACTGAAATCAGCATTTACGAAGACTCTTTTGTCTTCGTGATGTAACTGAGTGGATGCCATTTTGGTACACAGCCATTTAATGTTTTTTAATTTTCTTTTACTGTACTTTTCAATTTTCTGTGCCAAATAAATGTTTTTCTTTCTTCTTTCTTTCTTTCTTTCTAAGATATTCTTGGTGGAGCCATTATAAGTAAAAGAAGAAGAAAAAGAACTAATAAAAGAAGTATTTGTTTACATCAATTTTAAGTCTAAATTGGCTAAACGATACAATTGAATACCATTTTGACTAACATATTCACTTGTCGTATTATTATATCTGTATAATGATCCTCATTTATCTCACAAGTTTCCCAGAGCGTTTCATGTTTGCACTAGGTACTTGAAGTAGATACTTGAAGTAAAGCGTGTGTTCGGATAAAGTTGTTCACACAAAAGAAAGCTGAACGCTTCAAATAAGATATGTACAAATACGCGGCCGACATCCGTGTTACGGCCACTGCAGCGAGGTCTAATTACATTAGCTGTATTACGATAATTTCCTAGTATACGTGCTCCGTAGACGAGCATCACAAAGAACCCTTTGCCAACGGGTCCTGTGAAACGGGACGCGGCGCAAATATCCATTTTAATTAGACAAAGAGCCGGCATTTCGGTTTACGTTTTTACGTGAATTCATTTTGCGCTTTTGTGAAAGTTTCAACTATATCGTTTAAGGTGTTGGTTGTGGTGTAGTTTTAAACAGGTGCTAGGTTTCGGATAGGGGTTTGTTGTTTATAACGCTGAATAGTGGTTAAAGTTTTTTTTTTATTTTTTATACATGGTGTTGCTTAAAAACTATTTAATTGAATACTGACAATGCAACAATGAGAACGCGTTTTCTTTGTATTGTTTAAAATATAGGTATAACATGTGATTAATGTCTTAATTATTTATCTCATACTTGTGTCTACTACCCATTTTTTTTAAATTACACGAGATAATAAGCAGGGCTTCTTTATCTGTGGTATGACATTGTCTTTAATTTTTTACACGTTCTGCATTTTACCTATTTTGATTTTATGTAGCCTTACCAAGCAGTAAAAGTGAAAGCGGTCACAGTCGTAAAATCCGAAGATGTAGATTTTATTATTTTTGTTGTAAGACCTATGTTTTTATTTCACTAGAAATAGCGAGCATTGCTTTAGGAAATCCAAGCTTAATACTTTATATTAGGTAGCGACCCAACAAGGTAATTTCATCGTAAACTTCCCGAAGCGACTGTCGCATTTACCGCCAATAAGTGGACCCCACCGTAACAAATATGGCAACACGGCTTAATTTCACGACATCCTAAACTCCACCACAATTTAATCTTCACTCATCCCCACAATGGGCCCCGTCAGATTTATCGTCACCATCCCACCGCCTAATAAGGCGAGGCAAGGTATAGGATTACCTTTTATTATGGCGGATGGCGGTTCATTAATTCGGTGTTGCCACAGCGCGGAAACTCGTCTGCCGCCATTCTCCCCACACGCTTGTGCGCTGTGTTGCCATTTTCCGCACGTCTTTGTTTTAAATGATTAATTAAACGCGAGCTCGTCTCTGTGCGCGTTGCAGTGTATTTCGGCATGATATGCGGCCGATTTACTTTGCTTTAAACAAATTTACGTAGTTTATGGGTATATCTTTTCAATTTGGTCCTTAAAAACTATTTTGTAGTGCGATAGTAATTTTTGAATGCGTTAAAAATGTTTGCGGCACCTATTCTGCTGATCGTTAATTCCTCAGTCAGTCGGCATATTTTGTTGAAGATATATAGGTGAGGATTTAATGAAACATAGTTATATGTATTATTTTTGCAAGAGACCGTGTGGGGTA
Source organism: Lamproptera curius (assembly GCA_029286875.1). NCBI lineage: Eukaryota > Metazoa > Arthropoda > Insecta > Lepidoptera > Papilionidae > Lamproptera > Lamproptera curius. The sequence continues at coordinate 543,473 of JAGSMT010000027.1, read as the reverse complement.
GTACTATGACTGTGCCTGTATATGTCGCAAATCAGTAATGCGACATCACTGTCTCATCGCTTTACCCAATATATATATTTAAACACAAACCGTTTTACGTCATACGTCACGAGCTTACTTAAATGTTGCCACAATTTTCGCTATGGTAATGAACAGAGTAAATTACTCGACATAATGTCGGCAATATTTTTTTAAAAGTACCTCAACATTTTAAGGCACAGAGACAGGGAGTTTCGGCAATGACTTGACGTCTCCTCGATTCAATTAAGAGCAGAGCAATTAATTATCATGAATAAAAGATCTCCACGGAGTTTCTCTTGGAGTTGGGGTAACCATGTTTAATAATATTTTTGCTTAAATTTGTTCATCCAATTACAAGTCTTCACCGACTATAGCTATCATTAGAAACATCTTATATATATCTTACCCTTTTAGACCAATAAATAAAGCGTGAGATACAATGAACAACAATGTCTTCACTACCTACCTGTTCCAACTTTGGCCTTGCTGAAAATAACTTTAAATCAAATATCGAAAATAAACAAGGGCGCGTTAATTTTTGGATACTATTTAGTGTTTTACATTATGTTTGCATTTATTCAGAGAATTAATAGGAAAATCTATAATTCCGTGCGCTCTTCGCTCTTGCTGCTTTATTCTTAACTAGCGACCCGCTCCTGCTTCGCACGGGAGCTATGCAGATCCAAAATATACCCACTATATTCAGCGTGTGTTATACATATAAATCTTCCTCTTCAATCACTGTATCTTTTAAAAATCGCATCGAAATCCGTTGCGTAGTTTAAAAGATTTAAGCACATAGGGATATAGGGTAAGAGAAAGCGACTTTGTTTTATACTATTTAGTGATACCTTTTTCACGGACTTTTAAGCATCATAGTCACCCTAGCGACACGCAAAAACTGATGCGATTGATTCTGGAGCCCGACCTGTCGGTTTCTGTCGCCTCATCGGGTTGTCAGATTATTAATTGGAGTCAAGAACGCCTTTAATGATAATTAAAATGTCTTTAAGCGAATCACCGTTTTTTTTGTTAAGATAAACCTCCAATCTGCCTCGAAAGTGGGAGGGGTTGCGTCAGTCAAGTAAATTGGTGTGTCATATTGAAATGCGTGTGTTTACTAGGCTATGTAAGTGTTAGGGCATGAATATATACGCTAGTTCGAATCGCTTTAACATTAGTTTATTAGATAAATGTACACAACATATAGGACATGTTGTAAGCGCTCTCTGACGTTGACATTGACACGTTGCTCACAGATCTTCGTCTACCTTAATAATAAGACATGTTAAACATTTATGTGAAACACTAATGGTACCTAAACAAAACTCATTCTTAGCGGGAACCAATTCAACCGCAATGATCATTTAATAATTTCGTTTATTTTGGTGACAATAGTTTGTTTAGTTGTTTTTTAGCTAAATTCAATATTTTTTATGGCTCCGGTTCATATGTTTACTGAAATATTGTGCTTTATGGTGTCTAAAATTTAAAACCGATACTCGGGGGAACGAGGCTGGCGTGTGACAGGAAGACAACTGTTATAGTTTATTGGTGCTTTTATCGGCTATAAAGGATAACCGCTCCTACTACCTACTTACCATAATTGATTAGAATATTTAAAGATGTTTTTTTTTTATTGCGTTATTGAAAAAACATGCAACGATTTTCTGGCGTCATTAACTATACTTTAATCACATAGCTATAGTAAAAGTTTCAATATACTAAGAAAAGACAGCTTTAATATAATATGCAGCCAGTTTATTCGTAATACGAAACGAATGGCGTGCGACTTACTTCGTCGATTAAAAAATGCAATGTTCGACGAGTTTTAAAGGCTCCGTTCGGCATTACATCCGCACCTTTATTTCCTAAAAGCAATGAGGCCAATTGTCGCGGAAACTCTGTGAATTTTAATTAGAAGGTTAACGAATGCGATTACTTCGATTAATTCGAATAACTGTAGGTACATGAAATTTATTTAATTATCGATATAAAACCGATCACGTTTATGTGATATTCATATTTGGTATTTTTATCCGTTATTTGACGATATCTATGTGTTTCAGTATAACCAATAAAATGTAACATTAATTGTAGTATGTTTCTGAAAATTTTTCCTTAATCAACGTTACCATTTACGCACTTAACGTAAACGTAATTACACGCGTTAGGTTACACTGAAAAAAATAAATTGAAATTTTATATAAAAATATTACCGTTAGCAAATTCTATTTAACATAGGGCCTAAGAGCTTTAAAAAAGAGAAAATGGAGTACATCTATTTGTTTTTTGTACGTTACCAATTACGAGTGTTTTATCGAAAATGCATGTATATTTAGTAATATTTTATCAATTAAAATAACGCTTAAATATGTAATGACGCTTACTTATGCAAATATATGATTCGTGATAATAATAAAAGTTTTACGGATATTATAGCGTTCAATAGCACTTCAAAAGCTTCATTTTTAATAATTAAACGCGCATTAATTCCGTAAAACCTATGTTTATAATGTATCTGTCGTTCAGTATCGTAACAGTAACTGCAAGCAAGAAATCCCGTTACCTTCCCTAACCAAAACACATTGTCAAGGAGCGCGGTATCTGATTGCGGTTCGAACAATCCGCCACTCCAATTGGATTTTTCACGGGACGTGACTGGAAATATAAATTTCACATCGTACCAGCTCGATGATAAAATCTGCGACAGTCGATTTATAATTTGGCCCTCGTTCCTGAATAACGCAACGCGTAAAAGAGATATTAGGTGACGATTTGATTTTATTACAGATAATAGTTAAATTTGCAAAAGTAACTTTAAAGTTAACTGGCACTTTATAATTTTTTTTACAGTTTATGAATGCAACAATTAAATTTTGGCGAAATATATGTTATCTGTATTTGTGATTATAACTTTACTTTATGATAATCTCATATAATTTTTTTTTTTAAAGTTGTTGAATCTTGCCGTCCAGTTGGGTAATTAATTTTTTTTTAATCTGCATTTATCAGTTTGGATTGAGATCTATCTAGACATGTCAAACTCATCGTAGCTAAACATACAACATAAAATACAAATTACATAGTAATACTAAAAATACAGGCAGCATATAAAGGTAGGCATTAAGGTTGCAGGGCAATAAATAATTTATACATTTGCTTTTGAAATAGGCAAGTTAAAGACATGTTTGTATAAAACTAACAACAAATTTATTGCTTTATTAGTGTTTTTCTTTTAATTAAACTTGTTTTAAATAATTACTACTTTGATTTTAACTTAAATCGATATCTCGATCAATTTTCAAAGAAACAGGGATTTATTATATAATTTATTAATTACGTATGACTTCAGGAGGAAAAGAGCGTCATTTCTTTTTATGATGAATCTTACTATTCCAACAATGATAATAAAATCATAAAGCAGTCAGAAAACTTTCTCCGCGCGAAATGTTTCTCTATTTTCGCGAATATTACTCAATTTGTGATGGTGCTAATGCTAAATTAGCACAAATTTAACGAATTTATTGCGTTCACTTTACACGTTTTTGGATTATTTTGGATCGCTTAAAGTTTTTACGTTTACAGCCTATTTAATATATCTTATTAAAATATCTTTATTAACTTTACAAGTGTAACATTCGCTTATTAATTTTCAAGGACGTTATATCAAAGTAATGTAAAACCAGCGTGGTGGGACACTGTCCAAAAACGTCCTAATGGAGAAGGCCTCCATTAATTAAGGCGAGGCCTGTGTCCAGCAGTGGACTAACACAGGCTGATGATGATGATTATTAATTAAATGTTATTTTAACATTACTTTTAACCGTACAGTTAGTGTAATCCGCGAGGGTCATATCCTAATCGATTAGACACGCCACGATACGCTTTTTAATCGCGTTTTAAACGGTCTATCGGTAATTAGATATCACTGATTAAGTAGGACTCAATACAACGGAGTACTGATCGATGTTAGAACATCTTGTTAATGTCAATAACCGAGTATCGATTTTGCGGGTTTAATCGATTTTAATGGTGCCATGGGGATTATAACAAATGGACTGAGTACAAGCGTAATTTCTATTGTATTAAATATATGGGTGCATGTTCGTTTGCAATTAATATTTGGGATTACTAAAATCGGTCATAGGCTTTATCTATAATAATATATGTTGTTGATGTTTAAGTTGAGGTAAATGAGATCAAGCAATAACCGATTTCAAAAATGTCGATTTCATTGAAATTAATAGAAAATATAATAGAAATTTGTGACTATTAACGAGGACTTAATTTTATACACACCAGCAAACATCAAAACTGTTAAATTTAACATAATATTAAACTAATTTCAATGAAGTACCTACACTTGTTTTTACTGTTTTAAAATCGAGCGACTGATTAAATTGCCTTTTAATTGAAATATTATAAAGCTAATTGATATGGACGTTGAAATTATCAGAAATCTATTTCACGAATTGCTGTTTAAGTCTACTTTGTATTAAGAAAATGTTTCTTAAAAAAATGTATACCTACGTTGGTTGTTTGATTATATTTATCCTTCGTCTTTTCAGGTAATTACTTCAGTTGACCTAAAAAGCTGTTTATCGACATCGCGACATTGAGAGAAAACGCTAAATATATTAACGTGAGTACAAATTACTTATAATTAGCCCACATCGGGTTTCCCTCGAGTCAAGGATTATTAAATTTCACCTCGGAAGTGTAGAGCGGCCATCTTGAAACATCTGTCAACGACACGTGGCCTTTGTGGGAGCTCTTTTAAATTCCATTCTCCCGCGGAGCGCGGGAATTATGACGTCATTCGTGGCTAATGGAGGGAAGTAGGTATTATGGAGGAACACTTTTCAGTTTTAATTCAGTGTATTCCGGAGCGCGGCTTGGCATTTAGAGTTATTCGGACGCTAGTTCGGTAACGGCTTTCCCGCCTCGCGGAAGCTGTGATAATTCTCTCTCAACCCGTCCTTTTTTAGAAACTGTATTACTTTTCGCCCGCAGATTTGTTTGCACTAATTTAAAGTTGGAGGTTTCCTTGGGGGAAACTTTTCCTCTTTACGACTTTTAGAATAGCTATCTAAAAGGTTATACGTATTGTTTACAAAAAAAAGTGTAAAGTACGAGTTCACGGCGTTACACGTAATCAAGTAATTACTAATTAAAAATGCAAACTGATCTAATGCGTTTAATTTTACTTAATATAAATAGTTAAAATTTTTAATAAATCAAATTGACTTATGCGGTAATAGAGTACTACCTGATACTGAAGTAGAAGAGTGTAAGAAAAAAGTTTTTTAAGTCTTAAAGTTGAACATTACGTTTGCCTTGTACTGCAGCGTATCCAATGCTCGAATAGCATTTCGATTATAATATTCGATGATGTATCGATATTAAACGGATCAGTCGAATCGATATCCGTTCAAGGGGTAATTGAATATTCGGATAATACATGGTACCCCCTGTATGTCGTAATCGAATATTCGCTTAATGCATTTTGAACCACCTGTACAATACAGCTTGTAATGCATTTGGCCTGGTCAGTGCGTCCTGTCTGATAGGTGTATAAATTATGAGGAACGCATCGATTTTATTGCTATTATTTTAATAAGGTTTATTATGCATTCACGTTTCTGTGGGTTATTAATATTCTTATGTGTGATTACAATTCGTGTCATGGATTTAATAGGTGTAATTGATTTTTGTTAACTTTTATATTCGACGAATTATTATATAAAAGATTATGGTATTTTAGGCGTTCAAAAAAATAGCGTATGTCAAGACAACCCATTGTACTTTTGGGATTCTTAAGCGCTGTCAAATGTGACATTTATTCATTCTTTGCATGAAGTAAACCATATAGATCGTTGAAATCAGATGCCAGCCGTAAATTTTTCTTTGACGACTTAAAAGTACAAGACTTTAAAGCAAAAGATAGATTCGAATTTGTTTTCTAAATCATATCGGTATTTACTGATTAAAAATGTTAACTTGGCATTAAAAAATAGTGATTCTATAAAAACGTATATGTATATAAAAAAAATCATACATATATATATATATATTAAAAATAATTATTAATGTTAGTCACCCTTTTAAAATGATCGCAATTATCTGCGTTTCTTAAAATGTAAAGGTATTATAAAATTAGTCTGTTTTACCTGAAGTCTTATGTTCGGAAAAATAATTGCGTTCATGTAAAAGGCGGCAGTGCAAGAAAAGTTTGCTACGTAAACTTTTCAACGCCTAAACAAAAAGGGATTATCAAGTCTTAAACTTTCGCAAAGCTTGTAAACCTTCCTAAATTCTCTTTGTATAGGTTTTTTTTTAATTTCAGAAATAGATTTTTTTTACCATCTACCTCCGAGGATTATACAGTTCGTACATCAGTTACGGTAATTATCTGTACGGAATCCATACTCATATTATAAATGCGAAAGTAAGTCTATCTTGAATTTAGAAATTCGTCATCGTGGAAGCAAAAGCCATAAAAATTTGGGCCTAATGACAGGCACACAATAAAAACACCTCATTACTATACAGTTTATTTTCATACCCCTCGCGAACATAGCTTGGAGCTACACGCGGACGAAATCGCGGGATACGGCTAGATCTGGTACACTTAGATGACTAACTGACTAACTGCCTCCGTAGCCCAGGTAAGAACGTGTGCTTTTGAAACCGGTGGTCGTGGGTCCTAATCCTGCGGGGACTCAATAATTTTTTCATTGTTGATTCCTAGTTGGTTACGGCAATTTGGGCTGATCACCCAATTGTCTGAAGAGTAAGATGATCCATGCGGCGGATGGGCATGTAAAAAGTCGGCCCTGCGCCTTATTCGCCCGGTCGTGTCCGTTATCCATCCCATCGGGCTTTGAAAGTATAAACAGGAACAGGGAGTGCGCCCGTATTTGCGCGTACACTTGTGCAATATAATATCTCCTGCTTAGTTGGCTGATCTCTAATATAGATCGGCCGCCGTAGTCGTAATCGACTGGAGAACTTTATTTAATTCGATGACTATGTAAATATTTAAAACGCCTCTCATATTTCAACTGACTGCTATTTCCGGCAAATATTTTAGCCCCCGTCCGAGACGCTTGAAACTTAGCGAGTTCAAATCTCGATTCGAATCACAATAAACTCCAAGGTCTAGTACGTAACAAACTCGATTAGCTCCCGCGAACTTAAATAATATCGGGAAAATTAAATTCGCCTAAAGCCCTCTCTCCAGTACGCCGAAGGACCGTTCAGTTGCGAATTCGCTAATTGACCGTCCCTTTTCACTCTATCGGTGATTGAGGGTCGATATCTTAGGTGCGGATATAAATACGAGCAGTTCACCGAATGTTCGGAGCTGTACGCCGTTTCAATAAGTATTTCTATCTGTGTTCGCTTGTTCTACTCCAAGGTTGGGATTTGTGTTCACAGCATAAGCCACAATGAAGAAAAAAGCTGAAACGTACCTTCTCATTGTGTTGAACCCCGAGCAATATTTAGATAGTATTTTGAATGAGCAAATTTAGATAGTATAGTCTATGAGTTTACAGATTGCTCAGTTGTTAAAGAATCTGCAGCTTATAAATAAAAAAAGTAAGTAATTCTGTCCTTAATAGTTTATATTTACAAAGTAATAACCAAAATTCTTATTTCAGTTTCGACGATTTACAACACTCTTGCATATTCAGAATTGAAGAGAAACATAAAACTTATATAAACATTAGCTTATAAATCAATAACCACGCTATATTAGACCATTAGAAAGGCCATGTATTTGGACACATTTACATAAAGATTTATTTTTAAGCTGTGGTATTGTGCCCGTACTTTGAAAGAGCGTTGACGCATCATAAACTTGAATTGAAGCGATATTCTCCGCGAGTTCTACTGGCGCGAAATTAAATAAGTTTCATCGTGAACTCGCCTAATACCGCGGATAATGTCTTGTGACAAATGCGTATTGACTTTGGACCCGCTGATGAAAAGGGAAATGGAGGTTAACTTCCAAATCTGGAATTATCGCAGAACTAAAGAGGACGAGGAATGGAACCCGAGGGGTGAATGGAAACACAGCGTTTGTTGCCATTAAGATTTGTTGTACACAATTCTGGTATTTTTTTCTATTTAAAAGGAAAAGTCATATAGTAGCTTGTTTTTAGATTTATGATATAATTGTAGAAATCTTTTTGTCGCATTTAATTAGTTAAGGCTATCGCTGTTTAGAAATTCTCGTATAGTTTCTCTCGAATTCTCGAATGAAATTGAATGTCGTTAAGTCTTGAATGTTTACAAGTTTACAAAAAAGGTTTTACAGTTAATTAATGTCGCGTTCAGATAATTAAAGTCATCGCTTTCCATGTACATTTACTTTAACTAGGATTTCGTGCAAGAAACTGTTTTTTTACTATACAGTCTGATAAATAGTAATATACAACTAACTTCGTAGTGATAGCTGTTAATGCGGAACTTGTAACTTTGTTATAGCTTCCCAAACTAACACTGTCCCACTAATTACGATATCGCAGAATGGTCAATCGGGGACATATTGTCGAAACTAAGCCCAAACAAGTCGGAGATAAACATGGCTGACTAATCATGACGCGGTCATGAATCACTTAATGGAAAGGATAAATAAAGATATTTATAAATATTTGTGTTGTGTTTCATCAGTGAAATTTTGTACAGAGAAATTTATTAAATTCAGTTTTTTATATAAAGTATGTATTCTACTATATTGTTCGCTCTTATAGAGCGAATAATATAACTTTACCGGGTGGCCGAAGATAGTGATAAAAATGTTCTCTAAGCTCAATTCAAACCGCCTCCGTGGTCAGTAAACAGGAGGTCGTGGGTTCGAACAACACCACAACGATAACACAAAGTTGTCTCCCCAGGAGTTGTTTTATGGTTGGTTAGGACAATTTGGGTCGATCAACCAATTGGCTGAAAAGTAAGATAATCCATGCGTCGGATGGGCATGAAAAAGACGGTCCAGCCGCATTGGACCAGTGTTGTGGGAATCGGTCCAAAAACCAAATGGACAAGACGTGCATTGGGGGAGGCAGTTTCCAGTAGTGGATTAACACAGGCTAATGATGAATGAATCCTAGTAGTAGAATGTGGCCTATTTATATTAGAAATCAACAAACTACGCAGGAGATATTGTTTTAGTCCTGTTGGGCGGATAACAACGCCAATTATTCCCACGTCACTAAGCTACGGAGGAATAATAATATAAAACAACAACTGATACAAACAAGGTATTAGCGAAAAAGTTTCCTGTTCAAGAGGAATCGAATAGTGAAACACCACTGGGTTATCTTTTTCCGTCACAAGTTAGGAGGTCACTAGCTTTTGTTGTTACAGGCAAATACGACAAGATACTGCGTACTGCTGATACTAAAGACACAAAAAGGGTGCCGTAGTCGGCGTATTTACGGTAAACGAGACGTAAAATCCTATGTCTCACGGTAGACAGCGCGTAGGTGATACTGATACCCCTGGTATTCCCGATGTCAATGGGCGTTGGTGACCACTTTTCATCAGGTGGCCCGACTGCTCGTACACATGATTGCTGTCCTAGTCAATCCCCATGTGGACTTAACTTAAATTTCATTACTCCTTTGGATAAACATTACTTCCGGACAGTCTTTCAATAACTATCATATAATAGCTTATATTATAAACTTCCTGAATAAGGAAACGGACGCGAATGGGCCGGTCTGGAGAAGAGGATGGGTTGTTTCCGTGGTTTATTTAATTTTGCAATGCAATGATATCTCGTGCATGATTCAAAAGGCGGCACTTACTTACCATGTTTTACGTAAACAGGAAATTTACCAACCATAATATATTACCAAGTATGAACTATACAGTAAAGTGAGACTTTTGGGTGCCATTTTGTAATAAACAACTATTAATTTGCTTTAAAAAGAACTGGGAAATGTTATGAATATAGTTTATAGTATATAAGAACCAAATAATTGATGTAACATTGCAGCCCATAGCAACAAAACATCTAGCGTCATCATTATTGAATAACATTTGCTCAGATTTCAATCGAGTCTGAATATACTTTGCGGCAATTGCCTAGTTCGAGTATTGAAATAAAATAGATTTATTGACTATTTAAATACAATTACAGAGAGCAAAAAATTAAAACAGGCTTGCTGGCTTGATAATTTATTTTTCAATACGACCAGAGTTATTAACAACGTGCAACATACTCCTATTCGGCTAGCGTATCATATTTCAGATAATTTAAAATGTTAATACACGGCATTGCCCGTTTTGACGTGACCGTTAAGGCTTTTAAAAATCTATTGTTGTGCATTTTTTACCGAAATAAATGTGACTGGCGAGAAATTAAACAATATTCAAGGACGCACCGTTCTTCCATCGGGCCTTAGCGCGCGAAAACTTTTAAAGCCGCCATATTGATTGCGCGGAAAATAACGGCACGTTCCGTTACAAGGTTAAAGACCTCGGCTTGGTTTTATTATCTGTGCACCGTGATTTTTATGGTTTCTGCATAGAGCCGACATTCGTCTGGTATCGTATATTAGAAAAAGATATGACGAAATATTGCTTAACACGAACGAGTGTATTATGTTTAATGAAATAGGGTATAAATTGGTTAAAAGAATATTTGAGAGCGTTATGGTCTTGGCGTGGCTTAATTTAGTACAACTAAACGCTTAAAGTTGGTTTGTTGGATGAGTTGTTTTGTCTTACTGGTGGTCGAATTTTAACGTAATTAGTTAACGTAAAATCATTTCTCCAGTGAAATACTTTACCTTACGATTATTTATTGTAATTTCAATATAACGCCATTGTAATTGAAAGCATATATAAGGAAACGTGACACAATATTTGGATTCTCGTTAAATTGTTTTTTTTTGTGTACTTTTACAAAAGTTACGTGCCAATCTGAAATTCAATTTGTAATGTAACTTTGGTGTACCGCATTTAAAATTTAAAGGGACCGGATGGGACAATTTTGCGGGTTCGCGATCATGGCCGCCACGTCCTTTGTGAGTTTTACGCTTTTGCGGGAATAATTTATGTCCACACTTAACACATACGAAAGAGTGTTACGGAGCCAAGGTCGAGGGATATTTTGAGAAATGACCTATTAAATTTAGCCTTAAAATGTCTTAATCACAATCATGAATGTTGAATAGATAGGATAATATTTAAAGAAACAGTTATCATCAGCAGCCTGTGGTAGTCCACTACTGGACATAGGCCCCAATACCCGCCTTATCCATTACGGGGTTTATGCATCGTATCCCACGCTAGTCCAATCAGGGTTAGTGGGTGGACCGAATTTTTACATGCCCCCATCAGACAATCGGTCCAAATTGTAATAACCAACAAGAAAACAACGATAACACAAAGTTGTTTCCCCGCGGGATTCTAACCCACGACCTTCGGTTTACACAGGCAAGGGCTAATACCGCTGGGCCAACGAAGAAAAAATATTGAAATAAAATTTTGGACATTATGTGAGTTTTCACAAACATTTTCCCTGAAACTTTGCATTCCGTACTTTGTCGATTTTCTCAAATAATTCGATCTGCCGCTTTAATTACGTCGTCAGCTCTCAGAAGTTGCCATTAGTCAAATAATTAAATCGTATTGTTTGTTCCTCCCGAAACTTTTCGGCCCGGCTCGATTCCTAGTAAAATGCGAACTGCGTATATTTGTGCGTCCGTCTGTACTTGTTCGTGTTATAAATAATTTAAACTGTTCGGATTGAAAACTGCTATAACTTTGTACTGGTAACACCGCCTGTCCTCTACCTTTTTTGGGACAGGGTCGATTTACGCATACGAAATTGAAATTGACTTGTAAGTAGATAAATCTTCTGTTGTTTATATATACATATAAACTTTTTACGGATTTTCGCTTTTATTATGTTTATATGTGTAACATCGGGAACAAAATATACACAATAAAGCATAAAGTGGTTTCAATGTATAGATTAGGTATTATCATTTCTGCGTAAAGCAAAAATTAACCGAACTCATTTTCTTCAGATTCTATAAACCACCCCGTGTATTATTTTGAAACCTAAAATGGCCGAATCTCCCGCCTTTTCGATTTCACGGCTATTTTGAATTTCGAACTCGCTTCCGTTCCCAACGTATGTGTCGTTTAATGAGGATCAGGGCCCGGGTCCTGTCAACAGGATTTCAATCACTGGTTTCAGCGGGGAAGGCGTTATTGGCGCCACGTCGCCCCCGGCTCGTAATTTTTCATCGCGCCCTAAGCAAATGTTGCTTCCCAAATATTGACATGATCCTGGGTCCCTTATTAACATAACATAATGCGGTCTGCAATACGTTGTGTCGTGATATTAGGACGCTGAAATGAATCGGGAATTGTGTCAAATAGCATAGGGATACATAGCGACATAGCGGTACGGACATACGGCGTTGTTGTCAGTCGACTGTAACTCGGTCACACTCTGTTGCCATGGCTTACAGCGCTAAACATGATCAATCAAACATTCTGCTAATGTCCTTACACTAAATATGTGATATGAAATTATATTTGTGACCGAAAAAGTTAAGCGTTACCAGTTATTAATCTGCTAGTTCTATAAACAAGGATACGGAGCAGCTAATTAGCGTATTAATCTCTCATAAGCACCTCAATGTCTTTTTTCTCTCAAATAACAAGTAATTCGGTGTAGATAGTTCTCAGCTCTTGAAGTTTCTTACCGCAATGTAACAAGTTAAGTTCAACTTTCGCACAAGGGAGAATCGGCTGAGCGTAAGTTCAATACGAAATTATTGCGATAATTTCGCTTCTCGCTAGCCACTTTGGAAGTAAACTCGTTAGACATCTTATACCGCACCAACCTGTGAACTTATGTAATTGCTGATCACATCCAAATGTAACAATGTAATATAAAATTTGTTATCAAATGAAGTATGATTTGACTTCATCGATCTATCTTGCGCCAGGAGTGAAAAGTATTCGTTTACTTATTGTCCTGTATTGTAATTACGACAAGAAAGTACGTTTATAAATAGTTAGTCACTTATTTTCTATTGTAATTTCACTTGATACATTTTTGTTTTCAATTTTTTAGACAATTGGGTGAACAGCGCATATTACCAGGTAACGAATATCACAATGACAAGTTGTTTTCCCATAAAGATTCGAACTTTGACCCGGGCGATCTTTATTTTAAGAGGCAATGGCCAATACCACAGCGTATAAATAGTCGAAAGTACTTCAACATTATTGCAGCACAATTAAACATGTGTTATCAATACTGCCCTATCAACTCATTTAACTGGAAATTGATAAGCATATATATATATATATATATAGTATTGAACGTTATACGGTAGCCGATTCAATTAGCGATAACACCGACGACCGCACAAATTGTTTAAACCATCAAGATTACCTTAATCGAACATATTTTTTGATTGCCATTTAAATACATTTAGATGTGAAGGATTTCCGTTTATTTTTGTTTCAAAATACATTTTTAATGTTCGGGCACGCGACTTTACCTAAAAGTGTTTGTTTTTGTTGTTGATTGAATTATATTATCATACTTTCATCGTCATAAGTCAATACCGTGTCTAAATCCTACGTGTTTTATTAACTCTTAGGGTTTATTGTTTCACTGCGGCTAAATAAAAGATGAAAATAAAATTAAAATAAAACTTAAGCTTATTGTAAAGTCAAACTTAATTGCGCTTAAATATCATAGAACTTAGTGCTTCAATATTGCGTGATAATAAAACATGGTGGTAACTTATTGATAAGAATGCATTCGCTTCTGCCGACATTAGTGTTTTACATTAAATTTTTTTTTCGTAAATCATAGGTATAGTATATTATATGGTAATTGCTGGATTTATTCCTAATAAAGATTAACTACGTTTCTAGTTCCTTGATTCCGTTTTATCAACCCTAACACGATCAGGATGCTCACCTGATGGTTCATCATCATCATCATCAGCCTTTGATAGTCCACTGCTGGCCTCCCCTAATACACCCCTATCCATTAGGGGGTTTTTGACCGTATCCCCCCACGCTGGTCCAATGCGGGTTGGTGGGTGGGCCGACTTTTACATGCCCATTCGACGCATGGATCATCTTACTTTTCAGACAATTGGGTGATTGGCCCAAATTGTCCTAACCAACTAGGAAACAACAATAAAATTTGTTGAGTCCCCGCAGGATTCGAACCCAGATCTCCGTTTTCTAAAGAAAACGCCTATACTACTAGGCTACGGAGGTAGCTAAAAAGTCTAAAGGACAAAGTGAATTATTAACCTGATGATTTGCAATTCACTTTGTCCTTTAGAAACATAGCGTTAGACGCCATAAGCCAAAGATAATAAATAGATGTTGAACTTAAAATCCACAAAATGCGATACTTACACACTACGGGGCTGTCGAAAAACTAAATGTTTTTCTTTATCTCATTAAACAACCTATCCAGTTGTGAAAACTTTATAACGTCTAAGATAATTTATATTATAAAAAAATAGTTTCTTACCGATCCTTTGGACAGATATATTCATTACAGTTTAAATACAAATTAACAACATTTTCAGCTTCACATTTTAATATGCATTGTCGTATAAAGTAAATTTTAATCATCTTGGATGCAGCTTGTACATTTTACCGAGTAGCTTACGTAAGATGATTTTATAAAGAAAATAACTTCATGTTAAGGGTAACAAGCTTAACATCATAGCGTGGTCTTCTTTCACGGGAATATTAGTTCTTCATTTTCTTGTATGAGTTACATTGTAATTAGTGTTGTACGGCGTTAATAACTCTTTGTGATGTTTTTAAACGTTATTTTAATAAGAATTTTTCAACTTGATATTGTAGGTTGCGATAATTTTTCTTTAGAAATTAACATATATCGGAAGTTTTTAGTTTGTGATGTTTGTTTTAAGTAGTTCTAAAGTCTATTTCAGTCTGTATGCAAATTATTATTAGAAATAGACATAAAAAAATATAATAGGTATATATTTTTATGAGTATAATTTTTTTTTATTAATGTACGTTTAAATTGGAAACCAAAATTTTTATCTAATTAAGCTTTTTCTTTTAACCTTGGGATGTTATTTATCTTTTTTTTTTTCATAATATTCCTCGATTTTTTAATAAAGAGGTACAAATTTATCTAAGACATTGTCTGCGTGCTAATTAAAGGTACAGCCACATACACTACGGATTCCTTTTTATAATTACGTACAAAAAAAAACTAAAAGTTAAAATCATTTCAACATTTCCCGCTAAAAGCGCAAAACGTCACAAACTCTCGCATCACCAACAAAATCAGGTAAGTACACAATCGCATCGCAATAACGAACCTCCATTCACGAACAAAACGTATTTTACACCACGGAGTGCTATTCGTCGCGAAGACAAAGGACCTCGGGTCCTTTTTGCACTGTTTTTTCCTCAGCGGAGATACGCCACCGGCACCAAATGAGCGATGGGGACCAGCACAATGTCTAAGAAATAGGCCAGCACACGCGAAACACTAGCGTCTCTCATTAAGACGTACTCCACTCCTTTGTATACATATATAACTGCTATATGTACTATGTGGCGCATGCAAAACGTGTACGAGGAAACAAGGACGTGTTCCCGAAATAGCGGGAGATTTCGCGTTCGTTACTTTGTGAATTTTCACTTCGCCCATCGTATGTTTTTGATAAGCCCTCTGATATGTACGTCTTAATTAATTTTGATTCGACGTCGGTGATTCGATGTTGCTCTGGAAGTTTTTATGTATGGAATGAGTGGAAATTTATTTGATGAAACTTTAACGTGTACTTTGTGGATTCTTTCTGGTTTGGTTTTGTCGTATAGTTTAGTCTATACTTTGACCGTGGACTATGTGGCTATTCCATAGCCGGAGTGTCGTAAACAAATTATAATAATTGCACTGCCACCATAGCCTAGGGGTAAGGGCGTTTGCTTTTGAAACCGGAGGTGGTGGGTTCGAATCCTGCGGGGACTCAACAAATTTTCTTTGTTGTTTTCTAGTTAGGTAAGGGCAATTTGGGCTGATCACCCTGTTGTCTGAAAAGCAAGATGATCCATGAAAAGTCGGTCCTGCGCCTTACTCTCTCCGGCCGTGTCGGTTATCCGTCCCATCGGGCTCTAAGAATATAAAGGAAAAGTGCACCTGAGTTTGCTCGTAAACTTGTGCACTATAATATCTCCTGTGTAGTTGGCTGATCTCTTATACAGATCGGCCGCCGTAGTCGTAATCGACTGGAGAACATTATTATAATAATAATTGAATTATAAAGCGATAAAGTCATTGATGTTGCTAAGTAAAATTAAGGCAAGTATTATAGTAAATGCAATTCATTACTAAGCAAAAAATGGCGAGATAAAAGAAGTCTTATCAACGAAACTTTGTGACGCAAAAACTCTTCATATTAATTCAAGTTATATTTAGTCTTTGAATTTGCCGTGTGGGCGTATGAGGGTGTGGGTTTTCTGAGTTACGGAGCATAGGCTATTTTTTATAATGATTTTGCATCGATGTAATCGTTAATTACTTTGATCGATGTTTTCAACTATATTTTAAAGAATGTAAATATAAAAAAATATATTTAATAGGCGCAAATGTGAATAGAAATACAAAATTAATCTGGCTACAATACAATTTTAGAACATTTTTTTAAAGTAGTTCCAATGTAAACATAACTTGAGTTATGTTTCCTCACTCTTCAAGAAGTTAGAAAAGCTTATAAGTATAGAGGTAGATAAAAACGAAATGTCAATAATGCTAACATCTGCCTTGCACGCCTTAAGAATATAGCATTTGTATAAGCACTTATCACATCTAAGTTTCTGCTCGCCTAGTAACTAAATATTGCGACCTCCGTCAAAAGTCGGTAAGCAATAAAGCCAAAGTCAAAGTCAAAGTTATTTATTCAATATAGGCTCTACTGAGCACTTACGAACATCATAAAAATCTCGATTTACCACGGTTCACAAACTCAGACCCGTCCAGAGAAGAACCGGCAAGAAACTCTGCGGTCTTTTTTTTTAAATATCAGCATTTACTAAATTTGACCAATACATTATTTTTTTTTAAGTTACCAGGGGATTAGCAAGTGCAGAACATAAACTACTTCCACACATCTCGGTTCTCAATATAATTTATAACAGAATAGTAGGTTTTTTCTATCAGCAATAAAACAAGCATTTGCCATTGTATAACACAATAACAGTCAAAATCTGCCACTTCAGCGCAATCCGATCTCCGCGCGCTAATTGAAACGCGTAAACCACGTCAACGATCCGAAATAACTGCGCGAGTACTCCAAATTTCGTCTCTCATTAAAATAAACGTTACACTAATTCAACGGCCTTTAGATTCCATTGTTCCGCTTAAGCGTAGCTGGTGCTTTGTTACGGCGTCACCGTATTCAACCGTAAGGTCGATTAAAATACCATTGAAATGCGCGAAACGGGTCAAGTGACGTTTGGCTGCTGTAAAATCAGATTTCAAGCCAGTAAGGTGACGCTAAGCCAGGGTAAGACTGATTTAGAATAAGCCGTGTTCGGAATCGTCGAATTCGTTCCAAACCTGGCCCTAGCTACACTCGCTGAGCTCACAATAAAATTTATTGTATGCCTGTAGCAAACACTGGTATTGTCGAGCATAATCAAGTCTACATAAGCTGTAAAATTCACGTAAACGAAGAATACATTCAAACAGAGCGCTCTTTAGTTTGTTATATCATAAGGATTCAATATGGCCGCGGTGTACCAATAAACGTGTTCGCCTTTGAAGGTAATTTTTTAGATTTGCCATAATCATTATCAGCCTGTGATAGTCCACTGCTGGACATAGGCCGCCTCTAATACACCCCTATCCATTAAAGCGTTTTAGACCATATCCCACCACGCTGGTCCAATGCGAGTCGGTGGGTGCACCGACGTTTTACACGCTCATCCGACGCATGGATCATCTTACTTTTCAGACAATTGGGTGATCGGCCCAAATTGCCCTAACCAACTAGAAAACAACTATGAAAATTTGTTGAGTCCCCGCAGGATTCGAACCCACGATCTCCGGTTTCTAAAGCACATGCCCACACTAAAATGCTACGGGCGCAGTTTTGCCATAATGCGTGACGCATTAGTTATATTTGTGACAGTTAGACGATTCTATACTACATGTTAATTACATGTTTGTATCCAATCTTTGCGAGATGTTAAATTAATAAGAAAGAAATTACGTTTTGGCGCGAATAAAGTTCGAAATTAGCCATTATTTATCTTCGTGTCAGACGGATCCTGGCACCGATCGACTTTGGCTTTGTCTATCTTGGTATATCCATCAGCTCAGCCGAGTTGCCGAATGCAGAACTAATTGGTGGCAATTAGTTTGTGAAACTTTCATAGTGGCACGACCTTCACTAATGTCGTCCACGGCCAACTATAGAAATTACTAATTAATGTAATTCGCAGTAACATTAAAGCGGGGCTACTTTCGTGATTGCCTCGTAACATAGCTTAACTCATTTATGGAATACAGTTTACCCAAGCCAAATGGGAATTAATATTAACAAAGTTTAAAAACGACTTATGACTCAAAATGTATGTGTTCTTTATTATGGACCGCCGCCATATTGCATCCACACGATGTTTATCCAATAAGGTAAGGTGTCTGACGTTTACGCGCCAAAACATTGTCCAATAAACTTTAATTACTATGAATTGTTTCGAATAGTTCACCTCCATGGTCTAGCGGTATTGGCCGGTGCTTTATAAACCGGAGGTCGTGGACTCGAATTCTGCGAGGAAAAAACATTGTGTTATTGTTGTTTTCTGGTTGGTTAGGACATTTTAGGGCGATCACTCAATCGGCTGAAAAGTAAGATGATCTATGCGTCGAGTGGGCATGTAAAAAGTCGGTCCACCCACCAATCCGCATTGGACAAGCGTGGTGGGATACGGCCCAAAAACCCCCTAATGGGGAAGGCGCGCATTATGGGAGGCCCATGTCCAGCAGTGGACTAACACAGGCTGATGATGATGATGAGTTCAATTTTGACCAGTACTCAACTTCTAATTTGCCCTAAAACATTTTCTAGCAACTGTTACACCCAGTGACGTCAAACGTCACATAATAACTTTGGTGTTTGGGTGTGGTCAATTACTTTGCGTATTACGTTCCTTTTAGCATGATGTCACTGTTTATCCTTGATACTATAAAAAGCTTCATACCACACGTCACGTGAAACGTTTACTATATTACAAATTATTTACAATTTATCACAATTGTTTTATAATTTTGCAATAGTTTATTATTTAATATTATTATTAAGATCACGCTCTTAATGCGGTATATAAATATGTTAATATGTCCATTTTCCTCTATAAATAATGTTTCTAAAATCTTGAAGATTTCATATTGAACAATACATTATTGTTATTTAGATAACGCCGAATCTAATATGTATGTCAATTCGAGTTTAGTTGTTATTGCAAATTAGCATCATTAATGTGTACTTCCAGCGTGTGGACTTAAATATTATTAATTGTTTTAGAATTATTTGATGGTAAGTAATTATATTATTAAATAGTCCTAAATCGATAATAAGTTTATCAAATCCACTTATT
This sequence comes from Lamproptera curius, assembly GCA_029286875.1. Taxonomy (NCBI): domain Eukaryota; kingdom Metazoa; phylum Arthropoda; class Insecta; order Lepidoptera; family Papilionidae; genus Lamproptera; species Lamproptera curius. Next base: position 523,793 of record JAGSMT010000027.1, on the reverse strand, counting down.
CACGGATTTTTCGTGTTACTTAAATATTTTATTCCGACGTTTCGATTCTTTTCAGCATCCATAATCAGGCAGACTGTTGGTTATGTCTGTATCTCTGTATATAAGACATTACAGACATAAATCCACGAAACAAAAGAATAAACGAAATCCGTAAATAAGTGGATTTGATATGTATAATCGCGTAAATAAAAGAAACAATAATAAGTTTTTAAACATTATCGTAATTGAATAAAAAGACGGACGAAATTTATCTCTTACGACGAAAATTATTCTCGACGTTTTAAGCCCTTTACAGCAGTCGTGGTCACGGGATAAACTGATAGCGTCTTGTTGTCATTGCTGAAGCTGGATCGTCAGATATTGGTAATGCTTTTCAATTTTAATTCTTAATCTATATTTCGTCATATCATCATCATCAGCCTGCGTTAGTCCACAGCTGGACACAGGCCACTCTTATGCAAGCTACCGCCTGCGATTCGATTTAGACATGTGCAGTATCAAATTGTTTAATCATTATATCTTATTTTATAGTGTCGATACGTACCATTTAAAAATGTTAATATTGATAACTGAAAGTGATGTTCTCATTATCAGTTAGAATGGAGTTATATAAGTAAAGACTTCTGAGTTTTAGTTTATTGATGTAATATTTTAACTCTTTTATATATAAGATTCTGATCGGTTTCGTATTTTTAATACTTTTATCCGTCACTCCTTGTCCTGTGAGGAAATAGCGCTGAATGATTTATACGTTCATGTCGTCCGATGTACGATAACAATCTGGCGAAGTCCTGTGTGAAATGTTCGAGCGAAATTTAAAAGAATGTCGACACTTTAATAATGGATCCTCTAAGCGTCCTTTGATGTATCCTCTTGAAATAACAAATATCAAGTTGATGTAGCGAAAGCAAGATGCTTATGCCTGTATCTGGTTCAGGTATAATGGAAGTAGGTACTTTAAATATTAATGTAATGGTATTTATTATATATTCACTACTATGTAATAATAAACATATTAACCATATATTTAATATGTTTATCGTTGCATAGTATAAAACAAAGTCGCTGTCTCTGTCCCTATATCTCTATGTATGCTTAACTCTTTAAATCTAACGCAACGGATTTTGATGCGATTTTTTAATACGTAGAGTTATTGAAAAGGAACGTTTACATGCTTACATATATACATACATACTTGTCGACCCTGTCACGCGTTGCTGCGGCTAGGTTTTACTTATTTTATATTGTAATAAACAATTTGAGGGCTAAAGATTAACGGAGAGAAAATGTCAGTCGTAAAGACCACCATGTTTTATTAGAAAAATTTCATTTGTAAAAATACAGTGAACTCGATGATGCTACCGTTATACCTGAATACGATGAAAAATAGCAGTGGTATAAAAATCGACTGAAGACGATTAATCAAAATGTTGATATCTTGCAAAATTCAACACAAAAGAGTTCGTTTAAGAATTGTTATTGTTTATTTAATTCTTACTTTTCTATTAAAATTGTTATAATTTGAATGTATTCGGGAAGGCCTACGTCCAGCAGTGGACTGGCATAGGCTGATGATGATGAGATCAATATTAAATTAGTCGGAAGTCGGTAGTCCGAATTCTATATTCCATATGTCGTTATACTGCCCGAAGTAAATATTGTTATTGATAATAGAACTTTTAATACGAAGCCCCTGCTCTTTAAGTTTTTTCTTTCATCTTCTTAACAAATGTTAACACAAATTCCATTACTGATTTGGCTCTGATATTTTGATTAAATCATCTCGACCGCTTAATATAGTCCAAAGTGCCATTAGGAGTCGCCTCTCGCTATGACGATATCAAGTTATCAAAGATGGATCGATTTAATGACGTCACATCCACTCGCCGTCTCAGACGTTTATTTTAGAGATTAGGGTGGCGTTTAATTCCATAAGTCCGTTGGAGATCCGTTATAAGTTTGACGGTTTGTTAAATCTATGACGAAATCAAATATTGGTTTGTTCCATTTATAATACGAGTCCGTACACTGTTTCAGCTTCACTATGTTGTTGTACATAAACATACTGTTGCTATGTGATATTTTGCCTTTTTTTCAACCGCAAACTATGGCCGAGGAGGTTCCAAACTGGTCACCGACGCACATGAAGATTGGCAATAATACGTTAGCCTCCTACGCGACGCGGGATATAGGTTGTTTCGTATCGTTTACGCTGTAAATACGCTAAGGTGCCCTTTAGACCGGAACACAGTAGTGTTTTCACACTACTTTGCTGCAGAAAAAGATTCCTCGAGAGTACCGCCCGTGACGGCCTCTATTAAAAAGCGACCTCTACTCTCTCTACGATTCTAAAAGTAAATATAAGAGATATCATTTCGGTGAACAAAATATAATGTAACCTCAATTGGTACCATGAAAATGTACAAGTATTGGTTAAAAACTGTTCCTCTCAACTGAAATAAGTCAAATCAAAAATACCTAAATCTTTCTCTAATTTCATTAAAATATAATTTGTTTAACTTCGCTAATACAAAACTTTTTGGCTTCGTTGAACCAATATAAGTCGCTTTGAATATCAAAAGATTCTTGTATTAAAAGATATCACATAGGCACTGATGAAGTTAACTTTTATAATTAACGGAGCGATTATGAATACTTTTGTACCTGATAAATATATTCCAACTCCTAATTGTGCAGCATAGATAGGCACTAATAACAAACAGGAATTTTAATATATTTTTGGTATCGAATAAAAATAACATCGCAAATTCCCTCGTTCGTTATGAATTCATTTCCCTCGTAATTTTGAATATTTTGCAGCGCTCATTCATCAGTATTTGAAACGTGAATGGAGCGAGAAAAAAAGTAATATTCAGTACCTCTTGTATTCTGATTTATCACCTATTGTATAAATATGTTTTGAATTACTAATCCTAATGAATTGTAACATACAATAGCATTATTTTGTAGCTAATGCTACAATCCTCTGTATTGTTAACAAGTAGTCAGTCACCAGATTTTTCTGTGGTAGAGACTATGTTACTCAAGGATATAGCATTATTTTATGGCAAAGGCATTTCAAATAGGTTCATTCGTTTTGTAGCCTATTGAAAACAAACAAACAAACAAATCTTCTTTTCAATATCAGCATAGATTATCGCATATAATGGTAATTTTAAAAAGTAATCAAAAACATCAGACGAGTATATGGTATCAAATGAGTCAAAAGTGCTTCAGACGTTTGGACGCAGGCAAATATTTGAAAATAGAGAATTAAAGTATCAAAGAAGTGAAAGAAATCATTCTTAGATCTATGCTCAAGCGAAATGAAATGTGAAAAATACATAAACAAAGTCCATTGTCAGTCAAATTTAATATTACTAACGCACTCGTATTCGTGAACCGCCGCCATCTTTATCCTCCCGTTATGTGATGTCAATGATAAGTGTTCAATGTTTTAGCACCAATTGCGATTTACATAAGACTATATTTACTCTCACTCTATATATTATATAGCTAAAGTACAATTGTATTATCTCCATCATCATCATCATCAGCCTGTGTCATTTTAATGCTGGACATGGGTCTGCCCTAATGCATGCCACCGCTGCATCTTCAGCTATTCTCATCCAGCCGACACGACATTATACGCAGATTTAAAGCAAATCCATTCACGTCTTTTGAGTTTTCGAAGCATAAACAAAATATTATAACATGTTTGCATCCAAAACGTAATATACTATTCTGATATAACAGGTTCCTGGTTAAGTACAGTCGTCGTTGGCAGAAAGCTAATTTGCTTTATATTAAAAAAACAACGCTAGGTATGCTCTTGCACCGCATTTATAAAGCAATGCTTATAACGCTCGAAATCCTATACGATCCTTTTAATTTAAACTTAAAGCCTTTTGACATTTCTTTGAGAATTACGCTAGTACGAAGTTTATAAAATATAGCGCTTTCCATAAAGAATATCTTTCCCGTTCCTAGAGGCGGTGTTGTCTAGCTTATTATTTTATACGGTTGATTATTCTTTGCGGGGAAGGAGAAATAGAGAATTGCGAAAGCATTGCATGTTGCATTTCCCTGGGGATTAAGTTGGATATTTCTTTGGATGGATTATTGTATCGGTTTTCATTTCCGGATAAGTTTTTTTTTTAATTAAATTGTTATTCATTAAACAAATAAAGAGAATCAAAGCGTTACAGAGTAGGAAATACCTGGTATGACAGATTTCATAAATGCTTTACGTTTCAGGAAGCTAAATAGGTTTAATATTCAAGATTATATTTAAAAGGATGAAGAAAACAAAATTATAAATCCCTTTTACGATTTCCTTTTTGTAATTAATTAAATTTTAATATAAGAATCACTTTGAAATCTAGTCTAGAGAATGAAGGTCAAGAAACTCTTGCATTTTTTTGTTACTTAAGCACCAATCAATTAACCACTGTTATAGTCGAGTAGTTACATGAGGGATTAAGTCTTTTTTTAAAATTCAAACTTGCAACTTTCAATGAAACTGTGATATTTATGGCTTATTCTGCGCAATTTGCACTAAACTCTCGATAAATTTAACGTATGTAGGATAGAATATCTCGGACCGTATTAGTATAATACTATCAAATTGTATGCAAATCTTCGGAGAAACGACGGAGACATGAACGGAACGTGCTCCCACATAATACCCTTATTTCATACACGGGTCATGTTCAAAAATGTATGGAAGCCTGAAAGATTGTTTTAGAGTAAAAATATGTATTTCCAAAACACTGCCATAGTTTGGTTGTAAAACGATTCATATACTTTCTCTATGCAGTAGCGAATGACCACTGTGGAGGCCTACGTCCAGCAGTGAACTAAGACAGACTGATGATGATCGAACATTAAACTTACATCAGCAAAACATTAACACTGACCGGCTTTTTTTTAATTTTTTAACTAATAATGCAACGCGTCAAATGCTTAATTATTTCAATTTATTTTAGTCTTTCACTCGAGACAATCACAAAGTGGTCCATATTTAAATTGCCCTATTTAGTGTTCAGATATAAAGCCGCCCGAGCTAGCCCGATAACTGGGTAAATAAAAAACATTCCGAGTCTTCTATTGGTTTTTCACTTATCATGGTAAAGTATGGTAAACTCTTTGTCACTTGTTACATTTAAATAGAGTATAAATCTATTTTTATTCGTCTATGAGACCATGTTTCAAATTTAATTTCTTTATAAAGTATTCGATATCTTAGACAAGAAGTAATTGTTACAATTGCATGCCTCAGATTATATGTTAAATCGAATTTTCAGTTTAATCTCTAACCAAATGATTGTCCTAAAAACGCCACCCAGTCTCAATAACATAACTCAGCGTTAAGCCTAAGTTGCCGCTTAGCTTTCTGCGCATTTTCAGTTTCCATTTAAAATATACTTATATGATAGGTAATACACTTGACTTTTGTTCCCTCAAACACCTCACGTACAACTTAGATGTCTTTCAGTCGATTGCCAGAGTTAGGGATGTCTGGGATAACCTCGTATCCGGATTTGTAATCCGTGTGCGGACATCGCACCTTGCGGGATAAAATATCTCTCACTATGCGACTACTTGCTGTTCGGGAATATGTAACTTTTAAATTGAAAATTAATATCATTATCATCATCAGCCTTTCTAACCCACTGCTGGTTATAGGCTCCCCTAATACACCCTTATCCATTGAGGGTTTTGGACCGTACCCCACCACGCTGGTCCAATGCATGTTAGTGGGTGGACCGATTTTTAACATGCCCATCTGACGCATGGATCATCTTACTTTTCAGACAATTGGGTGATCGGCTCAGATTGCCCTAAACAACTAGAAAACAACAATGAAAATTTGTTGAGTCCCCGCAGGATGCGAACCCTACGACCTCCGGTTTCTAAAGCACACGGCTACGGAGGCAGTTAGGAAGTTAATATATCCTAGGAAATCTTGTCTAAAGAATCTTGTTAAACAGAAAAGGCGCCAGAAGTGTGAAATCTAAATCAAACTATCTTATATTGGTTGATGCTTTGCGCGGGAAACCAATCAGATGATATATATTTCTGGTCCTTTTTGTTCTGTTATATTAATCTATGTAATATATTGCGTATTAAAGTATGTCGTGACAGTCAATGAGGATCGCAGCATCGTGTTTGCGCAGACTTAATTGAAGGATTTAGTCGAAAATTTTTATCTACACTAACGCACAAAGTTGTACTGTTTGTTGCAGAGCGAAAAATATTTCTCCATAGATGTAGGAAGAAAAGGATTTCGTAAAAATGATTTCTTCGTAGTATGTAAGAAGGAACTTTCGCAAATACCCAAATTTTGTTTTGTTATAAGAAAACATAAAATTTTCAATAATTCATTCTAATTTACTGCGTTTATTTTAAACTCTCATTCCACAAAAGATACCATCAGTGTCCGTAGAAATCCCAAACATTTGGTAAGGTTTAATCAGCCTCTTTATTGAAACCTGAATATTCAATGGCCTCACAGATCCGTCGAGAAGAAATCCATATTCTTTTGTGATGATTTTTGTCGAATCGATTCTTATAAAATGGTTGGCTATAAATGTGTTTTAAAACTTGAAAATTGGAGTTTAAAACACTGAAAGATCATTAAAAGTATCTTTACTGTAATATGTAAACTGTTACTGTGAAAGAAATAGCTTCTTAGTATATAGGTCCTAAACTATATATAGTTTCGCAGTATTTCGAGACAAATCAATCTCAAACACAGCATTTTCACTTTTTGCCGAACGAAAGCTCTCGCCCCATCGATTATGGGATTCTTTTGACGATAAGAAAACGCAAGAGAAAATCCCATCTCGTTCGATGGAGCACTTTGTGTCGAATATTTCTTTGTCAATGTTTTCACCTGAATCGAATCTATTCGGACGTTTTTCAGCAATAAAGCTAACGTGACATTCATATGAGACAAAGAGAAAAGTGACACGCTTATCGGTTTTATAACAACTAGGTTTCTTTCTCGGCTTTGGCCGTGTCGTCATTAAAATACATACATGAAATTTCATCTTATATGCAACAAACATTCACACTTATCTTTAAAATAAAAAAAAAATACTATTACAAATTTTACTAACGGTATTTATTGTTTTAATTTTAACTATCAGGTACACATTTTTAATCTGCATTTTATACCGATTAACACTTCATTAATACGACATAACTTAATCGGATGTCCCAATGAAATTGCATCACAGCGGTTCGCCCCAAGTCCGCCGAAATGCGATTACTATAATCCTTTAAATGCAAGTTAATCCACAAAGGCCGGGTATACCCGATATATGTCATATGTGCTGTTAATTTGTTAGAGTGCGAATTCAATAACGATAAAGTGTACATAGCATCCATTGAAATAACGAGCCGATGAAAGGTATTATAATTGCATAACCTCAATGAACCCAATTATATCTCCGTCATGTGTCAAGTGCAGTCATTTCAATGTTTATTCGCTTTTTTATTATTTATTCAATGGATTATACAATAAGCAAAAGCCTTATATCTGATAGATTTATTTTTGTGCGGCTTTAGTTGTGTAATAATTATAAGTGTCATCATCATCATCAGCCTGTGATAGTCCACTGCTGGACATAGGCCTCCCTAATACACCTCCATCCATTAGGGGACTTTGGACCGTATCCACCACGCTGGTCCAATGCGGGTCGGTGGGTGAACCGACTTTTTACATGCCTATCCGACGCATGCATCATCTTACTTTTCAGACAATTGGGTGATCGGCCCAAATTGCCCTAAACAAATAGGAAACAACAATGAAAATTTGTTGAGTCCCTGCGGATTCGAACCCACGACCTCCAGTTTCTAAGGCACATGCGTATACCACTAGGCTACGGAGGCAGTTATGTTATGAGTATATTATGAGTGTATATAGTGTAAAAAAAAGCTATCGCCGCAAGAAGCTAAAGTCAGTCATAAGGTCTGTCTTTCTCTTTCATCTTTGTCTCTTTTTGATTTTATTTTATATTAATTATAATGTAAACATTACATCATACAGTAAATCAAGAATATAAAAAAAAACTGTTGTTAAATGATTACTGATTTAACTTTAAATCATAAAAAAAAATCCTTCGCATACCACTTTGCTACAATTTTAAATCACTACCGCATACTTTTTAGCCCAATTTAAACCTTTCAATTCCTCAATTTAAAAACCGAGTTTGTCTAGACTAGTTCTATTTGATTGTACAAGAGCAATAAAACTTTTGACTGCATATTATTTAATTTAAACATGCATTCCCTCTTCATGCGCTATAACAGCATCGTGGCATTGAAGGCCGTCAGATATCCTGACGTCACCGTTAACCTTGGTTACAGTCTTATTTTACTCATTAACTGTAAATCGCACACTGGGTACAAAAAACTTAATGTGAATACAATATAGTCTGTGGTCACGCACGTAAATGATTGCTACACCAAAAAAATGCTATTCTTTTCCAATTGCTGGTAAAAAACGTTTTGAAACATGGCGGTTGAATGCTAGAAGTAAAATTATTAGACAATAAATTGCAATTCACCGGAAGCTGCGTAGTCTCTTACTCCATTTCCTTTATTGGCTACCTTTTGTGTATATATATATATATATATATATATAATATTGTTTTATGAATATTGATTAAATTTATTGTTCTTTTTTCAGGTAATAACACATCTTTTCTACTAAAAGACTGAAGACTCGACTTCATGCTACAAGATCGTTAATTTGTGAGTAAGAGTTTCATCCTGGTTATTTAAACCTCTGATTAAAATAGTTAATAGAATAATGAATCATATTAAAATGGTATTAATATTTTAATTTTAATTTATATTATAATGCTATACTTCGGCTCGCAATTGATCTGTTTTTATTAAGTATCCATTACACTCGTCCGTGATAAATTATAACGTCCCGACATAAATCAGGTGTCAAAACAAACTTGGTACGCCACTTAACTATTTTCCTACAGTTCGCATCAAATACGAAGACGAATCGCTTCACGATTCGGATCTAGCCCGAAAATTGTCCCGGCCAGCTTGATTTCTGCCATTCTATGAGAAATTTCCACCGCCGTATTGAATCAGCGCCTTTCATTGCTTCAAAATGGTATTTTCCTCGTTTTGAGTGAACAAAATGTGTGAAAGTTCAAGTTTATTATAATATGTATAAGTTTATGGCTTATATCTGTATGATATTGAACATTTAATTTTTATAAATTTTTTGTTGTTTCAAAGGCGATCTGTTCGATGCTGATCGTTTCAAGTAGGATTATGTCTTCTAATTTATTTAATTTGATTATATTCTATATGATGAATCCAATACGTTTTCCGCTTTCAATGCAAGTAAATAAATTTAATACAATGCATGATTCACACGTTATGACTTCAATAATACCAATCACATTCACAACAGTTAACATGTGAAATTACCTTAATCTAAAAGTAAGACCTATTATTTAAACAAAATTATAAAATTTATTATTACTTACGTTCGTTACACTATATTACAAACCATTTAAATAGCGAGTGAAATGTTCCAGAGCTTTTTAACTCTATCACAGCACAAAATTTATATGCGACGCATCAGCCATAGCACTTGTACACTTTGATTCAATTAACCTAACACAAATGGCACGTGAAATATAAACGAAACAAATCTAAAATCCATTTACAACATCTATTGAACTCCAATAAATTGATTTGTGACATGCATATTTCACTATCATACACCATTTTACGTTGTACACGTACATGTGGCAAAGTACACACACATGTACAAAAGTACACGTACATGTACAAAAAATCATGCAAATTTCTCTGTACAATGTGAATGTATTATGTATTTTTGAAAATTCCACATGGCCTCATTTGGATTATACGTAGCCTTGAAAACACTTTCGTCTTGAATACATTATTAATTAAGCATTTATCACGTACCGAACGGAGATTATGTAAATTGCGAGATGTTGAAAATATGTTGTAACGCATTAATCTTCATACCTACAGCTTTATTCATAATAATTTTGTACATGTCAAATCATATAATTTTTATACTACATTAAAGAATGAAATAAAAATGTTGTTTCTGGTGTACAATCACTTAGTGATTCAAAACTGTGTTGTTAAAAACAATTGACGACCGCTTGGCGCAGTGGTTAGTGACCCTCACTGTTGCGCCAAAGGGTGTGGGTTCGATTCCCACCCGGGAAAAAATATTGTGTGATGAACTTAGTGTCTTTCTCGTATCTGGGTGTTTATATCTATATATGTTAATATGTATTTAGTCACAAAAGAAAAATAAGTTTATGTATCATATCATTTACTAGTTTCCATAGTACAAGCATTGCTTAGTTTGGGACTAGATGATGTGTTATTCGTCCATAAATATTATTATTATAATTATTTTGTATGAACCTAACTATAACTCACCTACGGTGACTTCAAACCGGAACACATCATTTTTTCTGAACAGAAACGATTGCGATGGTATATACTTTACCATTCAAGATGTCAAGTTTTTTTTACAGGAGATAAATGTTGTGGCATTTTTCTTGATTATTTTTACTGCGCACAACCACTTCAAAATATTAATAATTTCGCATATTGATCCTATTTTAATTAACTTGCACCCGATCGAGTCGATACTCCAAATGGATTGTAATAAAAACAGTGGCACGAAACGGCCGATCTTTAAACAAAACTGAACAGCGATGACTCATTGTTGTAAATTGTGACTTATTGTTAGTGACATAGGATTTGAAATCCATTTACTGTTGCCATCCAGTTTGCGGTAGTCTGTACGTCTGTTGCTAAATCTGCGGATTTTTCTGTTAATTTTCACAACGAACTTTATCCTATTGCTAGTTTTCTTGTTTTCCTGTTTCATCGTTAGGCATTGTGAATCTGTTTGAAAGCACGCGAAACGCATTGAATGCTTATTTTTACTTAGTCGTTACACAAGCTGCATTTCGAAAACAGACATGCTTTTTATTTTAGCTACGTTATCAAATTGTGGTGTTTCGTGAAATGAAAAGAACAATACAGAAACTGCACTACAACCAAGTCCATGAAGTCAAAGATACGTATTGAAAAATAACACAATATTATTTAAAGAATGTTGGAAGTCGTTTGTTGCGAAATTATTAGTCGATAATATCACAAAGTTCTAAGAGACAAATGAATATTACATTTAAATAGAAATATTAATAGCTATTTAGCCGAATAAAGTAGAGAAAATTCGTCAATGAGCTATTAAATATCAGCGACATTTAAAGCATTCATACTGACTACACGATACTTATGGTTAAAATACTAACATAAACTTGAATTCATCTCAACATTAAACATTATGTCAACAGAGTAATCGTACGTAAGATGTTTTATTTATTGACTTTCGCTAAACGATTAACATCCAACTGACAAGGCATTACTTAGAAAGATAGATGACGATGACGTTACCATGGGTTACGATGATTACTTCAATCTAAGTATTATTTAGCTCTGTATGTGTTTTCTATTGGTTAAATCCATAAAGCCGACCCTCTCGGTAGGAAAAGAAAGAAAGCAAACTTTTTTTTTGCACATAAAATTAGACATTTTGTCATAAAAAAAACTACATCATACTTAATACATTTAAACATTCTATGTACCAAAAAGGTCGCCACAAATCAGGATTAACCAGTTATTATGCTAACAGCGGCGTTCTTCAAACCGGAAAACATTAGTGTTTACGCACTACTAATTAGCGACAGGCACCGCGAGGTTACTACCCAGAAAATCGCTTGCATAAAGGGACTTTAACCCGTAAAAATCTGTAGTATAGCTGGTTAAGTCGTATAAACACACTGAGTTTCTTTCGCCGGTTCTTCTCAAGTCAGAGGCGCCCTTTTCCGAACCGGTGGTGGCATTCCTGACAATCAATGAGCTAGTGTAATGCTTCTATGTCGAATAACGCTTATTGAATTTGAACACGCTATTATACATGTTACGTCACACAAGATTGTCCTGAAACTTGCAAAGTTTTTCGCTTGAATTTGAAACAAGGACGTGTTTATGTAATGTCCTGTTGTTATTTAACGCCTTATCTACTTTTTTGAAGGCCAACTTTGCGAATACTCGTTAAACTCGCCGAATGACATTTGCTTTACACAAGCGCTAGGATTTTGGCGACTTTGTCGTAACATTCATGTATTTGTTTATTAATGTTCCAAGTTATATTTAAAGCGATGATCGAAGACAGTCATGTAGATTTGACGTTGTTTAAGAACAATGGCCAGTATGCAACCCTTATTATCTGCCAGTTGTCAATATCTGTCAGTTAACGTCAATGTAGTGTCATTTCGGTATTTGTGATAAGCTTTAGTGGGTCATATATTCAATTTAACAATGCTAACCAATCAGATTAACGAAACGGTGTGAGTGTCAGACGTTGAGTTTTATATAAGCAACGACGCTCTGACGGTGTGATAGGCGGCCCCAATGACCGTGCCCATTGATGAAAGCTAATTCGCTAGATTACAATCTCGTTAGGAGAAAGGGGCGCTTTAGAAATAAATACATTACATTGCTGTGTCAATTCCTCTATGTACTACTCTGTGTAGTGATAGATTACTTCTTAAGCGATCTATTTTTCGATAAGTTCTCCGCTAAAGATTTACTTCAGTAAGTAAATTCGTTCTTTTTGATGGCATTTACTACGAAGTTTACTGTTTATCGAATCTATAGTTTCAATTTGTTTTGTCATCTGCGGACCTAAATGTGCGGCCGACACATTTTTTTTATAAAAAACCGCTGTTAAATTGCTATCGAACTCGTAGTACGTATGTTTTATAAGTGACATCTGATGATGGGCCAAACGGAAATCGTCACATATATTGATATGTATGCTATAGATGCCTATTGTTCTTTGTTTATCTCTTTATAAAGTATCAAAGTGTATAGTCAGCTCATTATGACCATATTAAAATTTAATATTAATTTTGTTCAGTTTCTTTCTGTTGGTTCTATAAATATATTAGTTAGTGGAAATTCAGTTTGTTTTTACCTTTGGTATCAAAAAAGAAGTAATCTGATTCAAATTCAAATATCTTTATTCGATATTTAAGAAGTTAACACTTGCTTATTGATTGTCAAACACACTACCATCGGTTCGGAAAAGGACGCCTCAGACCTGAGAAGAACCAGCGAAAAAAACTCAATGGGCTATTTTTTATGTCATCTTTTAAAAATAACAAACAATTTGATAATTCCTCATTACATATTATGCAATTTTGAAACAAGACCTGGAGTGAGCATTCCATTACCAGGCGGTGTTATCATTTAAAAATTCATTTATATCGTAATAACCTTCAACACATAAACGTTCCTTGACTACCTTTTTAAATTTATTAATAGTTAAATTCTTAACGTTTACTGGGATTTTATTGTAAAAACGTATACATTGTCCTATAAAATACTTACTTATTCTTCGCAGTCTAGTTGCTGGAAGAATTAAATTATGTTTGTTCCTTGTATCTAGATTAGGCGCTAAGTAAAGTTATATGTACAAATGTTACTTCAATTCTACTGACACTAACAGATAAAAAATTAACGAAATTATCTACAAAGCCGATTTGAAGACAAATCCTATTTGCGATTTTCCATTTACAGTACGATTAAAAAAACAAAACAATAATGAATATTTATATTGAAGACAGTTTGTTTCCCAAACACTGAAAAGATTTAGGTATCTCAAACACACATTCATAAAACAAACAACATTGTTATTAATGTAGTTACATTGTGAAATAACCGAAACTTCAAATTTTCTTTATACCTTCAGAAAGCATATTCCGAGAAAACAACTTAGCGACTTCTATACAATTCCCTTGCGGAATTCCTGTTGGTAATAAATCCCCCGCTCCCGTGAATGCCTGGGATGATTACGGGATCGGGTGTGTACCGGGGGCTGTGTGTCTTTTTAAGAGCTTAATCTCTCATCGGGTTTGTAATGTTACGCATCCTCTCCGTCTGCCATTTCCTGAAATCGGTGACTACGCGTTGTGCTGTGCTTTTGTTGTTTCTGTCAAGATTTCTGAATTAATCGTTGGTTTTAATTTTCAGTTTGTCTAAAGTTTTTGTTATATTTTGTCGATTGATGACTGTAGTTTAGGCTGAATTATAGTTAGCTATTCTATAATATTCGAAATGTAGATGAAGGTTTATGATACAGTTTATGTGAATTGAAGTTATGAGTTAATCTATATTATTATAACATGAATTGGATGATGTAGTATATAGCGTACAATTAAACTATTGGCTATTTATATATATTTTTTTATAGCTATTTGATAATTCATTTATTGATTTGTTATGTAATAGAATGGTGTAGTAGTTCACTAAAAGTTCAGTTCCGCCAAATCTAACCATTTTTACTTCGTTTAACCTTATTGACATTAAATATCCCGCTAATAGACAGCACAAAGGCTGGCGTCAAACAACAATGTGGCCCGTTTTTATCTATTTACACGGCAATGTACTCGATCGTCCGTATTGTGAAAAAGCAACGAGCGATTGTTACTACTAGTAGAGTGAAAGTTGCGGCCACAAAGAGAAACAAAATCGCCCGCTCTCTTTGTTGGGGCTTCGAGTTTGTCAATTGCTTTGCTGAAAGGATTTCGTTGGGGCACGTGCGGTGTTGGGGCAGCGTTCACCCAACCTGGGTCGTTTAACCTAAGCTTCGTTTTGGCGCCTTTTTTGTTATTTTCGCGCCAAATTTTACGTTAACTTTTCTGCTGTATACTCTCTTTCGATTATCCGCAATAAATGTGAGGTGAATCGATTGATGTAACATCCCAAATATAGTATAAATCTGGTAATATATGTGGCTAATTATCGATCGATACGAATTTATATATACGATAGCTTTTTTTCTGCACGTTTGTAAGTTTGATACGAAAGGTTATAATGTTATATAGCAAAGGTGAAATCGTAAAGTAGACCTTTCAAACGAAAAATATTATTTATTTTTAAATTATTTGAGTACAATGCAGTGTTAAGTCAATTTTGATATTAAACGCTAATTAAAATTAATTTATCAGCTTGGATTATTAAAGAATTAAAATCGAACAGTCTAACGCTGCGCAATTATTTATTCATATACGTTACGTGAAGAACATATAAAAAAAGGAACAAATAGCGGGACAAAGTGGGATGCTCGTGTATTTTTCTCATCGCACACGAAGTTGGAACAGCGCACCGGTGTTAAGTTAATGTTAAGTCAAAATTGCCTCCGAAATTAGCCTTCCACCGACCCCGAGAAGTATTACCGTTGCGTTCGCCTTTATTGCTCTTTCACAAGTCGTTAATGCTGTGTTTGTTTTCCTTTTTTGTGACTGAGGTGTATTCTTTCGAACTGCCCGCGTTAGACTCAACCGTATTTTTCGATCGTTAGTTTTTATTTGGTGTGAAGTATCACAGATTTACAATTGACGTGTCACCTCTGACCCTCTTTAAGCGGTAAACGTTTCTGTTGCAGGGCAATGTAGTTTAAGAAAGTGGGAGTCTCTTTTATATATAGTGGCAAATCTATATATATAAAAGAGATTCCCACTTATATATTGACTCATCACGATGTCTCTAGAACCATAAAGCGTAGCGACTTAAAATTTGGTAGAAATATTCCTTTCGCTGAGTAGAGTTAGTATAGAAGGATTCTTACGAAATTCCTCCACTAAGCGAGGATTGGTTGTTAGTGTATATATAAGTTGTTCTTTTTCTTTTTTCATATATACTGCCGTACAGGTAACGCATTAATAGTTGTTACTGAACTTAAATTCTATAATGTAATCATTTGTTACAGAAAGTAGAGGCGTTACTTATAAGAAATCACACGTTATTTTACTACTAATATTAAAGGGGTATTATAACCAGATAACACTTTTTTGTACAGTGAACCGTTTAAACCGGCGGCCGCAAATTAATAAATGTAAAAACAAAAAAACTTTTTACAGCGTAACCTTTTTGCTCGCGATACTGGCCGTTGGATTGAATCTGTGATGTAAAAAAAAAAAAAAAGAAATCCCGCGCAAAAACTTCGCCGGGCCGGGTTTGTTGCTAATCTATCGCCGTTCGCAGTACAGGGCTTTAGAATTTTTCTACTTAGCACCGGCTGGCGGGGAGTAACGTTGAAGTGATGTTACGCGAGTGGCCCGGCTGTAAAGTATACGCCGGGCCTTACCTAGGGCTGCCAGGTGACCTGAATCCGATATCTCATGGACACAATTACGACAAATTCAATACAAAAAATGACACACAACTTATAAAAATTTATCCGTCAAATTTAGTCCTGACGTAGTTCGTGTATAGCTTTGTATGTAAATAATTGTTGCACAAAAATGTTCAATATATATTCGTTAGGATACATTAAAATAAAATTTGTGTTGCAACATTCAATTATCCTTTTTTAATATTTAATGTTCAATTGGTATTCAATCTCTGACGTTGTCTGGTACAATATCAGAATATTTAGGTTCGCCAAGTTGGCAACCCTAAATATAACGGTACACAAAACTGGGACGTCGGTCATAGAGCGCACTATGCTTGGACGCGTAGCCTAAATACAGTCCCAGGTTCCAATTTCAATATCGATTTAAATGAAAAGCTAAAAAGTTTTAATAGTTGATATTGATTAAGTTATTGTACGTTTCAAAATTGTTCTAATAGATAAATTTTATACACCATAGTATTTATAGTGTAGGACCTTTAAGGCTATATTATATGTTTAGTTTCCGAAACCACATAAGCTTTGGAAACCAAAAATCGTCATAAGTAAATGTTATTATATGGAAGTTTCTAAACATAATTCAATGAATCAACTAGCGTAAAGTTGTAAATAAGCGACAGATTTAAATATGATTCATCATCATCATCATCGTCAGCCTGTGATAGTCCACTGCTGGACATAGGCCTCCCCTAATACAACCCCATCCATTAGGTTGGTCCAATGCGAGTTGGTGGGTGGACCGACTTTTTACATGCCCGCCCATCCGACGCATGGATCATCTTACTTTTCAGACAATTGGGTGATCGGCCCAAATTGTCCTAACCAACTAGGAAACAACAATGAAAATTTTGTTGAGTCCCCGCGGGATTCGAACCCACGACCTCCGGTTTCTAAGGCACATGCCTATACCACTAGGCTACGGAGGCAGTCAAATATGATTATAATTAAGAATAAATTTTGCTGTCAAATATTAAATTGACATTTCCGGTCACTTTTTAGTCGTCCCTTCTCACGTATTTGAATATTTCTCCCTATATGTTTACGTTTTGTGTGTGGCAGTGTTCCTTATACGTTTTTGTTTTGTCCACCCATCATATGTTCCATCTATATGTTACTGCCACAGGCAGTGTTTTAGGAACATAGTAGTGAGAGATGATTTTGCTTCAGGAAAATTCGGATCTTCATCGGAATACGATGACTACCGAACTGCCAATGAATGATCGTATTAAATGAGTGATATTTCCATATCTATTAGCATGAAACTTTATTGTTTAGTGTCAAAGTGAATGATGACATTGTATAACTAAGAGATGTATAGATACTGAAGCTTGACAGAGAACGATAATATACGAACTTTTTCCAAAAATTCAAGGCAAATCTTTCCTCACTGTATCTTTATTGTATTATTATGTAGAAGCAGACATATTTGAGTATTGACCAAGAGTTTCAGTTGAGTTTGTTACTTTCAATCTGATGGGAGTTCACGTGTAAAGTTTCATACGATCAAATATGAATTGTGATATTATTAAATGACATCCGGTACTTGTTCAATTATACCGAGAGGTCAGCAATGTTGTTGATTTTTTTTCACAATGCACAGCGAATGATTGGGATTGCGATTTCATTATCTGTACAATGAAATCGTCAAACGAAATGTGACAACAATGGCACACCAAACGTTTTCGAATGCAATCGAATAAATTGTTTTTTTTTTTTATGTCACTTCTCGCGTTATTTCAATGTATTGAAATTGTCATTTTGCTTTAGACCGAAGTAAGTATGGGAAAACACGATTTCAATTATTTCACTGACTGTAATTTTGACCTTTCAGACTTTGTATGGCCTATATATGGTATAGGAACGGAGTCTGTTGTTTTTTTTTTTAAATCATACCTATATTTAATAAAAGTGTTTCAAACCATTAAATAATTTATAACAATAAAGTTTAGAGTGTGTTAGACATTGCTTATTTGCTATGGTATTTTACTATCATGTCGGTAACGAATTTCCTATTTACTTCATCATCATCATCAGCCTGCGTTAGTCCACAGCTGGACATAGGCCGCCCCTAATGCACGCCTTCTCCATTTGGGCTCAATTTTGGTCCGTATCCACATCACGTTGGTCCAATGCGGGTTGGTAGATAGACCGACTTTTTACATGCCCATCCGACACATAAATCACCTAATTTTTCAGACAATTGGGTGATCGGCCCAAATTGCCCTAACCAACTAGGAAACAACAGTGAAAATTTGTTTAGTCCCCACAGGATTTGAACCCACAACCTCCGGTTTCTAAAGCACACGCTCTTACCTCTAGGCTACGGAGTCAGCTTATGGTTTCTAATTACATAGCGTCATTTATATCGCAATTCTTATACGCCGAGTTGATCGCGTACTATCAGGTCAGTAATACTACTCGTTTCTCTAATATATACAATAAAAAGTGTTATTTCATTCAATCTGTACCATTTACTTTATAAGTCGATTTAATACAGATATATTCACTCAATAGATACATTTAAAAATCCTCTATTACGATTTCAATGGGTCAATTATTTCTAGGTTTTATTTCGAGAGCCAAGCTCGCTTTAAAAGCACTAGAATACAGCGGACATTAAATCTCATTGCTTTGAACCGAGCTTTATACCGCATCGGGGTCAATAACCTCGATGGGCTCTCGTATTTTTTTTTGTGGGCCATTGTGGTCGTTGGAGACCAAGATGGGGACCGGTAATTCTTGTTGTGGCCGACACGATTATTTCTGTGTCGTACCTACTTAATTCATGCTTACACTATAGGTCTATTCCGCTTTGTCTATTGCCCTGTATATTTTAAAATGGTATAATATACCATTGGTCGGTACAACATCGTTAATGATATTTAAATTCTCCTTAAAATATCTGCTTTAATGGGAAACGGATCAAATGTTATTAATTTTGTTATTAACTAGCGACCTGCCGTTGCATCGCATGGGAGCTATGTTGATAAAAATATATCTGCAATATTAAGCATGTGTTATGAGTAGAAACGAAATTAATTTACCTTAATCCTAATTAGGCATATTTCACATAAACTAAGGTCTTATGTCACGTCCGTTCAACATGCTCTGGACGATTGTAGTGGTGAAATATCGGGTGGTTTTTCCAAAAAAACGTTTACTATTGGCTACGTTCGCGTTAACTTGAGACTTGGACTTCCTTACACTAAAAACTATTAAAATTAATTAAATACGCTACCGAGCATTTGATTATATTTGTTTGTAAATGATTTTTAACGATAACTAAAATATGGTAACACCACGCGTTTAAGTTATTAAATAAAGGTATATTGCGAGTTTAACCCTGACATTCGGACGACTTCCCCTTTTCGGCCATGAAACTTTAAACGAAGCGTAGGTCGTATTATATTAGCTCAAAATCCTAATTTGGTTGTTAATAGTCGAGTTTTACACTAGTTTAAGCGACTAGTATTTGTGATCATTTTGGTTAAAAGTTATATACTTCTAAGCCGTTCTTGCTGTTAGCATCAGAAAAGCTCCTAGTTGGCAGACTTTTACTTTTTTATTATATTTCAATATTTAATAATTAACATATGTCTTTGTTAATCAAATGAGTGTATTGCGAGCTAATCTATAAATTAGTAGTACAAAAGTAGTAGTAAGTATAATGTTTGCGTGAAAAACATTACTTCATAGATCTAAATTAAAGTTCACTTTATAAATGTAATCCATATTAATTTCGTTCGTCCTGAAATGATTTTTGTTTTCGAATTTTCACAATTCACTTATTTTAATTTAACCGTCACATAAATATTCTAGTGTCAATGGATCGAAATGATTCACAATGCGTTACGTAGAGCACACAAAAAACTGCTCGTGTTTGATTTGAACATAACGTATAATACCCTCAAAAGGATTTATCACCCGCGTGGATTGTCGCATGCGTCATTGAAATTAAGTTTTTTTTTCTCGTCAAAAAATACATAAAAAGTATGAAATCGGAATTATCTGCGGTCAGTAACTATATTATATATTTATTAGTTATTTACAATGTACGTAAATCAGTCTTGGTCATAGAAATTCTAGCTTTTTATCTTTTTAAATTGAGCCTAATTTCACGTATGGTATTTTACGGTAATGTTTTAAGCTAACCCCCCCGTTAATGAATGTATATATAAAGCAATATTAACGTTTTCCCTTACGTTTATCAAAAGATGATGTGATAAATTATGAGCTTTCAATGATATCTGTTTTAGGCATAGATATCGGGGTTATTAATAGACAACAATCGATTAACACGTCTTTAATCTACGCCCGATTATTAATGAGATATATATTCTCAATTATGGGCAGCTGTGTTACAGGAAGGCCATAGATCACTCTGTTCTAGGTCGATGTAATCGGTCAAATAAACTATTTTAAACATTGAATAATTTGGCAAATTAAAGACAAATAAGTATTATAATTTTATAACGTCAGTGTAAAAACCAACTCATATTTTTGAGTTATAAATATAAGATCGTAAAACCGATGTCTGATCTTCAATATATATACCTGGTACTAAAAATACCGGGTATATATTCAGGTATAGGCTTCATAGTAGTCCATCAAACAAAAAAAATGTTTGCTATTATTTTGCATGTTATGTCATCCGTTAGTATTCTTTTCGTACTTTATTTTAATTTGCAATATTATTCTGATTAGTTAAATTAAATACTTTATTCAAATAGAAACTAAGCGTTCAGCATGATTTTTTATCTGTAAAGTTCGTGGTCGGCCGGACGACGCTTTGTATAATCTGGTTTGAAATAAATGGTGGCAAAAAAGAAAAATTCACGAGCCTCGACCGAATATGGCGCGCTCGTCCGCCTTTCTCACAACTAAGGGCATATCGTATTGCTAATATATTGCTGTCACATCCTTATGCGCACTTTCTTTATATAAAATATTTACAAATAAAACGAATAATTAAATAAGCAATGATGTGTTCCCTTCTTATACTTTATTAACGAAATGAAAGTATTCAATAACTTTCTTACTGCATACACTATCACTATCATCTCCATTTTGCCACGTTTTGTTTTAATTTAGTACCACTCACTATTAGCAGAACTAATTTAGGCAAAAGTTTTATTTTGTGTCTGCATGCATAGTGAAGTTATCGAAGTTTATGAGAGGTGACTTGCGTTATATTATAAAAAATACATTGCCGACGTCATGTAAAGATAAAATACCGACGTTACTCGTAAAAAAAAAAATATAGGTACCAGTATTTACAGCGTGATAATACATAGCCTAGTCATGGGACTTATTGAAATCAAATGTATTTTTTTTACGTTAAAGCATAAAAATACAGCAATACATTCTGAAATCATAAAAAAAAACTTCAGCTAATTCTACTAATATTTAACATGGAATTTATACAACGTGCAATATAAAACACGAATGCTGCGAGAATTCTATCATGGCGTCTTCATATATTTTCCGCTTCCATATTTAATCTATACGAAATGTATAACCTGTATAAGGCCAACTGAAATTTTGGCGCCAAGAATGTTTGCCATAAGATTTCGTTTGCGTCAAACTCATTTTATATTCGATGGTAATCTACCTATTTTCTCGAATTAACAAGGTATCAATCGTCTTCAAATGGAATAGGTAATGTCTAGTAGGAGGAGGTAGGTCCCCTTTTTTACAGTACCACCGCGGTACCTATTTCTGCCACAAAACAGTAATGTGTAAAACACTACTGTGTTCCGATTTTAAGGACACCGTAGCGAACGTATTTACTAAGTTAACGAGACGTACATCGTATGTCTCACGCACAGGCCTAGACCAAGGCGCGTCTAGGTATCGCTAGTCAATGGGCGTCGTGACCACTTTTCATCTGGTGGCTCGACTGCTCGTCGGCCTTGTTAAAAGTAATGTTCTTTAACAGTTATGTTGTTTATAACTGCCTACATAGCCTAGTGAGTACGGCCGTGTGCTTTAGAAACCGGAGGTCGGGTTCCGAATCCTGCGGGACTCAAAATTTCATTGTTGTTTCTAGTTGGTTAGGCAATTTGGGCCGATCACCCAATTGTCTGAGAAGAAGATGATCCATGCGTCGGATGGGCATGTAAAAGTTGGTCCACCCACCAACCCGCATTGGACCAGCGTGGTGGGATACGGTCCAAAACCCCTATGGATAGGGGTGTATTAGGAGAGGCCTATGTCCAGTTACTATCACAGGGAGAAACAGTTATGTTAATTCCCAGGTTATTTCGCGTAGCACATGGTAAAACTGCAGTCACTCTCGTGCACTATATCATTGTGTCGATTTGGCAAGACTTCCATCGCCTTTAGTGCTCCAAATCTGGATGCCCCATTCTCGAGCCGCTTGAGTAAAATGTGGCCGTTATAAATTACGCTTAATTGTCGTGTACGACTCCAATGGGTATGCAACTCGGGCGTTTAGGTTTTGGTGAACATATTCTCGTAATAAAATACGATTTTGGACTTTATATTGGTAGCTTTAGGTTTGTTTTGCTTTGGGTGGATGTTGGCGATGTTAGCGTCTTGGCCGGAGTTCTGATGACTTCCGATCGCGTCATTTTCGACCAATGATGGCTATCAATTATTCGGCAATGATGAGCATATCCTATGACCAGCAAATGTTAGTACAAGTTGCACTGCAGTTAGTGTATGTTAGATGTATTATACTGCTAAATAACATGATTTTATTCGTTTTTTCGTGTTTCATTAATTTCAAATGTACGAGGCAGTATATTAATTATGGACGCCTAAATCAGCCAAAACGTTGTTAATAAGTATAAAGTACTTGTAAAATTCCCTTAATATCATTGTATAATACGTGTATTAGTAGAGTAAACAACAGAAAGTATCTCGGGTCATAATTATTTCTATCATCATAAACTTCTTGAGAACCGCTACATTTAGTTCAACTCGTGTATTGCAATGCTTAAACATGCAAAATAAAAGCAGTTAAAATTTGTTGTAGCTTACTTGATATTTGGTATTACTGATTCATTTAAAAAGCGCTGTTGTTACGGAAATTACTTTAAAGTTCCGCAATCCATTAGGACTGTCGGCCTCAAAGCAAGATAAAAGATGAATGAACTTTTCGAAACTGGTTATTTTTTTTTACAAAGTGTTATTAGTTTATCTAGGAGATAGTCAGACTAAAAATTAAAACTGAGTCCGACTAAAGTATTTATATCCACGCAACAAAATAAAATCATTTTGTAAAGTGTGAAACGCGATAAAGTCCATAAAAAGTCCTTTTAATCAATAATGTGTCGTATTCACGCAAACAAAAGAATTAATATTAAAATAAAGATGTTCATACCTAAAATACAGACCTTGATTTTTATCGATCCTTTTATTACACCAATTATCATATAAGTGACAATTTAAGTAATAAAAATATATATTAAATTCCATTTGATATAAGCATATCGTTGACAATAACAGAGGTACTGGTTTCAAATTATTTTATTTCGTTATTTTCGAATCAAGTTTAGAAACAGCATTGCAAGATTCAATTATTAAGACATTGGATATTAACTGAAAATATGATATTTATTGCATGAGTAATCCAACCTGAATACACTACGTCATTCATCTCGGAAAATGAATGAGCAAAAAAAAAAGTAATTAGTATCGAAGTAGGCGATTCGTTACTCCACGTTGCTCGGCTGAGCGTCTTTTGTTGGCTCTGCCCAACTTGTATTTAAAAAAAAAAGAGCGCATCTTTAAAAAGGAACGGACGCCTTCCCGCGCTGAATTTTTCGTGCTCCCAGGCGAACACAAAGACGCTACTCCTTCCGTTATCACTAGCACGGCGGCACAGATAGCGTAATGGCTCGTCATTTTCGATTTGATAATGCTCAATGTGGCTGCCGGTTTTTCGTATGACGCGCGAAATGTAGAAAAATAAAATCGATTCTGTATTGACGTTTAAAATTATAAGGTCTTTTTTATTGTTTTTAAATTAATTGACAGATATTTTCATAGGACAATGGTTTTCAATATTCCATCTATTGACCCACCTTAGTAAATAGAACGATACCCGCATGCGGTTGAGCTCGCTGCAAAGTTTCCTTTTGCGTTTTAAACGTTCCCATTTAAGCAAAATCCTCGTAAATGCTAAAAGTAATAACTATTTAAAAAGTTTACAATATTATTTTCGCTCACACATACAGTATTTATTCAATTACAAATCTCGTGCTACCGAAGCGAGTGCCAAAAGATTCGCGGTAAAAATTCATCGTTTCAAAGCATTGATTTGAATTTCGGCCAAGTTTGTTGCGGCTCGTAGCCTTTCGGGAGGCTTTTGGTTGTATTTACGTACAGAGTGCGGTTTTGTGCCTTTTTGGACGGATTAAATGTATCGCCACAAAAATGGGCCGAGCTCCATGTGTATGTGCGAAAACTTATATATAAGCGACCTGCCCCGACTACGCACGGGTGCAATACTGATATCTGTAAAATCTATGGTAAATTATATAAATTTATCAGCAATATTAATATAAATTTATTAACAATATTATACGCGAATTATGCATATAAACGTTCCTCTTCAATAACTCTATTTATAAAAAAACGCATCAAAATCCGTTTTGTTGTTTTTAAGATTTCAGCATACATAGGGATATAGGGTCACAGAAAGCAACTTTGTTTTGTACTATGTAGTGATATGCGATTGGTTACGTTACAAATCGGTCTTATTTCGCTTAATTGATTATAAAGAAGTTACTTTTGTTATGTTTGAAACAATGATGATCGTTTGGTCTGGTTCAGAGAACTTTTTCGTCCTTGTGTCCAGACTGTAATGTGTATACTATTTAATAACAGTTTATTAATAAGAATATTTATTTCTTTATGCTCATATATATTACGATTAGATATTAAAGACCAGTATGATCAATAGGAAATATTATAAACAGGAGAAGTATTTTTATGTGGTGCAAAAATATTTGCGCGGCATAGTTCCCAAGTTTTAAATACTTATTTGTTGTACAAAAAATAATTTAGAAACAAAACTTTCAAGAAGTATAATTCGATATGATAGGTATGCTTCATTGAAATATTTTTCGTTTTTTTTAGTTTAATATTGCAGCCATAATTATTCATTACATTTTCTTTAAGAACAGAGAATTGACTAAATATATGATTTCCCGATCGAATCCAGTATTTCGACGAAAACAATTAAAGTAAATGTAACAGCTATTTATTTAACAATTATTCTGCACCAACTGCAATCGTAGTGTTGTACCCTTCGTACTCTATTTCCCTTTCGATTAAACCGTAAAATCGGCTTTATCGATATACACATGCAGATGCAGGTCACTAGCGGTCGTTATCTTCACGCTGGTGTTAGCTTGTACGCTTATCGGAGACCTAGTTTTGTTCTAGTGCCGATTATTGTTTCTCGGTACGGTCAATCAATTTACAATTATTTTATATATATTTAATTATTTCTTTTGTTTACGGGAATACTATACATTATTAAATAAAATCACTTTTTACGGATTTTATCGCCGTGGTCACGAGGTAGAAAGTGGCCGCTGGAAAGTGTTCGAAACGTCGGGAATTTAAATATGTAAAATAAACGCGATAAAATCCGTAAATAGTTATTTTATTTAATAATTCTATACATTTGTTTTGTTGAATATGTGTTGTTCTATAGGAGTTGTAAAACGGTAATATTCAAAATCAGGTATCCACCTCTGAATTTAAAACTTGTGAGTTTTAAAAAACCATGTGCGATTTTTGGTTTGAGGCTTAAAGGATCATATTTATTTAATTTCTTTGAAAAGTATTGTTAAGTTTTATTTAACTCCTGTATAATAAGAAAATGCTTGTGCACGTGCTTTGTTTGCTCAATCCTTTATGTATCAAATTTTACCAATATTGAAACTTGTTTTAGGAATTCGTATATACAATCAGGAGTTAAATGTCAATTGAAATATCAATAAAATAGGTAAAAGTCCCTGTATTTAATATTCGTGTGGCATTCACTTCAGGAGTACAAATTCAGCAACCCCAACATATACATAGCGTACACACGTCGTTCCGTGTGCGACCGATAACATTTATTACTGAAACTCTGCATACTCCGTTCGTAGCCGAAGCCGAGTGTAAACTGATTTGCGTTAAGGTCAATCCCACCGGCCACTATTTCACAGTAAGCCCCTAGCCCGCAAGATGGAGTTACCTGAACAAAGAGCTATTTGGTCAAGATCAAAAGCTAGATTTATACGAGTCTTTATCAAATTTGGTCTAGTTTCGTTTAGTGTTTTGAAAAAGTTCTTTAATTATTGTATGGAACAGCTTTGAGGTGACAGTAATATTGCTAACTTTCTTACGGAAACTTTCCAAAGTTTTTTAATGCGACGTGTATAATAATAAATATTACGGGCACTAGAGTCCTATATTATATATTAGTTTATTGATACTTGATAACACTGATAAAAAGTTTGTACACAAATGTTATATGTATATGACATTCGTTTTCGAATTAAAACCTACGCTAATGACAGTGTGTTGAAATGAGAGGCTTTTATAAACATTTAACTGTTTAAGGCTAAATAAAAAGTATTTGGGTTTATTTATGACATTATTATTCATTATAATCTTGTAAATATAAATATTATAACATAAATTTCATTTTACGGATTCTTCTCGTTAATTATATATATTTAAGCCTGCCTTCGTATCCTAGTGGTATGGGCGTGTGCTTTACAAACTAGAGGTGATGGGTTCGAATCCTGCGGGGACTCAACAATTTCATTATTGTTTTCTAGTTGGTTAGGACAATTTGGGCCGATCTCCCAATTGTCTGTAAAGTAAGATGATTCATGCGTCGGATGGGCGTGTAAAATGTCGGTCCAGCAACCCGCATTGGACCAGCGGGGTGGGATACGGTACAAAACCCTATAGGATACCCTAGATAGGGGCGTATTAGGGGAGGCCTATGTCCAGCAGTGGACAATCACAGGCTGATGTATGATGTGATGTATTTGTTCCTGACGCTTTGGACTCTTTCCAGCATCGATGATCACGGGCAGCTTGCCTGTCTCTGTATGATAAGTATTTAGGTTTTTCTTTCGTATATATAAACTGACAATAGTAAACAAATTTGTGCCTACTATACAGTGTTAACAAGTTACTGCGTTAGCGAAATATCAATAATTAACCACGTTATTTATTCGTGCGATACGAGCATTTCGTTAATGTTGAAATCGTGTTTATTTATTGCATTTATCGCGTTTCCATATCGTGTGCAATTTGAAATATCCCCTGTTATTGTAATTGAATGTACTGTACGTGTGATTTAATGCTAATTGCCGGCTTTGCGGTCTATCTGTATCGAGTGCCCGATGGTGCAGCGGTTGCGAGTACGATGTTGATGTTGTAGGCAGTTCGATTTTGACTGTTTGCCTTTGTTGTTATTACGATGAAATTATTCAATTTAGAATGGTGCCGTTTATGCTATCCTTATATTAAAGTACATCCGATTCGTTTATGTGTTGAATTTTAAGCTATACTTTTTATGATTAATACTGTTTTCAGTGTTTCGGTTATAAATTTTTGGAAGAGATACATGTGATTATCTTTTGTGAGACCAATACGATAATAAAGTATATTTCTAAAACATTGTCAAATGAAAGTTTAATATTTTTTTAAGAGATTTTTAATACAATATATGTGCAAAACTATACATTGTAAGCGTTTATTCTATAAATTCGATCTAGTAATAAAACTTGTGAACTATTCAGTCATACTAGCTATAGGGAAATGTGAATTTAGATATTAATGATACAAAATGGACTGATGCTTCATTCCGTGGAGTCATTAACTATTATGTGGTCCGATTGGTGCGAAATTATTTGTGGCGTCGCTTTACGTATGTCTAGTTTCGTTCGTTATGTGCTGTTTAATATTCCGACTTAATTTTAGACATATTTGGATTGGTGCTATAATATGTGACGTGACTAAAATGCTGATTAGTTTGTTTGTTTGTTATCTTATCCGGTATTAAATAGTGGTTATATTGGATTACATATTGATGTAAAAAAGGAAAAGTTCCCTCATATTCTTATTTCTGTATTTTTAAGATTTCATCATCAAAATCATTATAAGCCTGTGTCAGTCTACTGTTTGACATAGGCCTCATTTAAGGCTTAAACTGTAGGTTTTTAAATATCATAACTTCGAATAAATTCCTTTGAACGAAGGAAGCGACGTTGAAAATATTGAACTTTAACGCAATGAAACGAAAATAAATCAAAAAATATATTCACACCACTATTCTCTATTAATCACATGTAATAATCAACTCTAATCGTCAATTTTAACGAGTACATGAATCCATAAACTCTACAATCTGTCGCATTATCGATCGAAACACTTGTACATTGAATTGGGGCTGCAACAAGTCGTCAATTTCGTACCGACCCCCAATCAATGGCTGCCAAGCAACCGTGTGCCAACAATGGAGTCACCGGTCTCTATTACCCCCACTTGTGGAGTGGTAGTCAACCATGACGCAATATATTATGTATTGAAAGTGGAACGTTCACCTGATGGTGAGAGACCCTTCCCATGAACGCACCGCAAAACGTCCCAAAACCTCGTGTGTCACTAAAACATAGGATACTAGTGACCCGCCCCTGCTACGCATAGGAGCTATGCTGATAGATATACCTACAATAATAAGCATGTGTTATACATATAAACCTTCCTATTATATATTATATACATTAATCACTCTATCTATTAAAAAACCGCATCAAAATCCGTTGCGTAATTTGAAAGATTCATGCATACATTAGGATATAGGTACAGAGAAAGCGACTTTGTTCTATACTATGTGGTGATTACGTCTAGTTTACTTTTATGTTAGCTGCGTTGCTGTTCAAACCGGAAGAGATTAGTGTTTGTATACTTCTAAAGTAAGAAAACTACGGCTTATTAGTCATTTTATTAAGAAGTAAGATAAGATGTATTTAAGAACTAATTTACAAAAAAAAAAAAAACACATATTTTCCTCTATTTAGAAGGTGCTTTATTAGCGTAAAGCAGAAAGTACGAAACTTGGATATAAATGCTTTTTTTTAAGTATCGAAACCATTTAATAATAGACAAAATTTTCTTCAGGAAGCATTGACAATTTGTTTGTAAAAACATTCAATCACTGATGCATATATTGTTTTACAATATTTAAATAAACAAGCGCTCTGTTATGCTTAAAATATTTACAAATAACAGCAAGTCACTCCGATATGCAGTTGGCTTCGAATAATAAGAATCGCGTAAACGATTGCTACCGTTGCACACAACGTTTTCGGTTTAATGAACTGTTATCGTAAAACCTGTTAATTTAGATAAAATGTTGATAATTGGAGTGATAACGTGATAGATGAAGCGGTCTTTGGTTAAGTCTTGTGCAAAAAGTAATAATAACGTACTATATCTAAATTGAAAGTATAAATACAATGAAAAAGAGAAATATACCTTCTTTGATTATGTTAGTGATAAAATTCCACGGTTTGTATTTTTTTTATGTTTCGTTTTACGTGTAGTATATTTCACAAGAACGTGTATAAAGTTGAAAAGAACAATATGACAGTAAGTTAATTTTTAAGAAGTTATTAAATTTACAGTATTATTTACTATTTAAAAAATGAAGAAATTGAAATATGGCTATAAAAACGTCTGTCGCTTTGTAGCTAGTCTAATAAGTATTTGATTAGTAATTATAAAAATAAATAAAATTTAATACGGCACGTAACTAATCAAAGATATAAAATCCATATAGGTCTTTTAGTTGAGAAGAAAAAACAAGCATATACACGTATAGGTGCAATTTGCTTTTATTAAATCTCTATAGTACGCTATTTTCTACATTCCTAACTATTAGATTGACGACATTTACCACTATTATTGCACTATTTCCATCTGTGCTACACATTCAACCAACCCATTGGTATGATTTAACCATAAAACTAACCTATTACAAGTATCGTAGCGGCATAAAATATTATTTTGAACAACAATGTACTTAAACAAAACGAAAAGCCCATTCGCTCCAAGTAACCATTGTAATCCGCCGCAATTGCCTAGTTGAAGACCGTCCGCATTACTTATTTCTCTATTTCCGCCAGCGAAATCCCGTCAGTGCTTGTAATGTTTCATTCCTAGAAAGCATTGCCGTGTTCATAATAAAATCAAAATGCATTCTTGCCACTCTTTGTTTAAAGCGATAATTGGAGGAGAGAAATGAAAATGTTATTCGCCTATTTCTAACGAAGTCTCCTTGAATTTGAGAAGTTAAAGTTATTAACTTTTAGTATAATCTGTTTTAGTAATCGTGTATTTGATATCAAACATTTAATTTTAACTAACAAAATACACATGGATTCTTTGTGAAAACTAATTTAATCGTTAAAAAGTTGAGTGATGTTTTTGTTAAATGGCTGTAAGTGTAAATCACCCATTATAAATCACCCATTTAAAAGGTTATGTTTTGGAGAAATTGTTTACTAATTTAACCTTAGAGGTAAAATAGTGGTACTGTTGAGTAAATAACAAATTTCGACACGTGTATATTTGTATTAACAACAGTATAACCTATATCAATGTATACGCTGTCAATGTATATGTTTTATTTCAATATTCAATTATATTCCCTTCGTTTTCTTACTCATGAGAGCTGCACTATATCTGTCAATCCTAATTGGGGCTGTGGATGTACGCTGATCGTTTATTATTGAATCCAGACCGTGAAAGCGCAACCTAAAAAACAAGCTAAACGGGCCCACGGAAAAGAATGTATCGTTAGCATGTGATGTGCATGTATTTTTTAAATCGTTTTTTTATTATTATCACTTAGTGCATCCTATTCAACTGCCTCCGTAGCCTAGTGGTATGAGCGTGTGCTTTAGAAACCGGAGGTCGTGAAGTCAACAAATTTCGCAATCCTGCGTGGAGACAACAAATTGTCATTGTTGTTTCCTAGTTAGTTAAGGCAGTTTTGGCCTATCACCCGATTGTATAAAAACTAAGATGATCCGTGCGTCGGATGGGCATGTAAAAAGTCGGTCCACCCACCAACTCGCATTGGACCAGCGTGGTGGGATACGGTCCAAAAACACCCTAATGGATAGGGGTGAATTAGGGGAGACCTACGTCCAGCAGTGGACTATCCCAGGATGATGATAATCCTATTCTTATACCGAGTCCTGCAAGTGTTGCTTTGACTATAAAAAGAAATAATTATGTTTTTTACAGTAAACTATTTTAAGCATAACTTATTACTGTACATATAATCTACTTTAATGAAGTTAATCTAACGTTGAAAACCAAAACTTGTGGCACTATTTTCATAGGCTATGGCTGCAAATTAACGCAGAATAACCGTTTCATTTTAGCACCATTACATGTTGACCTTACACCTTCTTAACTAAACCTCCAAATCTTATATTGGGCTATCGCAAAAATTATTATCACCAAACACCATCAACGTATCTCATTTAAATTATATTTAAAACTATACATCATTCGCTGTCTCTCAATTCTTATTTGTTGTTAAAAATTTATTAAATGAATCAGCAAAACAACCCAAGTCCGTGCCCGATATTTAATATCCGTAGCTTTTTACAGTCCCTACCAAATATGGATACAATCTTTGTTGTGACCAAAACAAAACCCTTGAAGGTTTATAGCGGGTTATTACCACTACAGATATATATTTATATATATACGTGTGCACTTTGCCAGAGTTATCGGGTTTATTGCTTCGGTCACGCGACGCTCCCGTGACCCGGAAGTCGCCATTGCTGCTTGCTGAAATATTTTATACGTTATTCCGGAAAGTGGTGTATCCCGTTATTTGAATTCGATTCCGTGCAGGGACAAAGCGCGGGCTATTTTTGTGAGGCGAACGGATGCGCCGGCGCATGTATTATGACGTAGCGCCAGCAGAAAAGTTGCCATATCTGACGAATTGTATAATTAATAGCTGATTTCAAAATAATGATAACTTACTAAACTTTAAAAAATATTTTCATATTTACATGGGTTACTAGCAATATATGCTGTAATCTGTATAGAAATATGTACCTACGAATAGATACTATTTTAATTTTGTGTATAAATAACAAGCGTAATGTGTAATCGTTTCGTAATTGATAATAAATCGAGAGCATTAAATTCGAATGTATTTGAAACAGTATTAAACATTCAAAAGAAGATCGTTTTCTACGACTGAAGTATTAACATACAAAAACAACTTTTCAATGTTAGGCTAGCGTCTATATAAAATTGAATAAAAGTCTACTAGGTTTTTAAAAATGCAATTTGCTATGATATATTTTTATATTAATTATATGCTAATATCTAATAGTCAATTAAAAAAAATATTAATTCCCGGTCTTGTTATTCCAACCGTACACGTTCACATGTGCGTGTGAACGGGGGCAAGGCGGCAGACGCACAAATAAACAGACAAAACGTACCCCCAATATAAATACAACAAGTGCACGATATGCTCCCGTCGTTTGTATGTTTGTGCGTATGTATGTGGCATGCATTCTTTTGTTGCGAGCACTTCTTTTCTGAGAAATCTGTTTATAAGAACAATTATCATAAAATAATGAATAAAAACAATTTTAAAGGAATTTGTGAAAGTTTAATGTCCTTAACATTAAATAATGTTTAAATTTTATTCACTAAAATGCGACACTTTCCTAATGCAACCATTTTATTAAATATAATTTGTAACTACTACTTTAAAAAAAAAAATTTTAACCACAATATGATACAATATTGAATGAAGAAATAAGAATCGCCCCGATGCCTTTTTGCGACACAGCAGTACTTTACAATTACTTCTGTATTCGGGTTTCAAAGTCTGTCTATCGCCACCGCCAGGTTTTATCGGTCTTATACAAAACATTTACAATTATAACGTTAAAATTTGCTTCAAAGCAGTTTACTTGTAATTTTATATACCTCTCTTCCATTAGATAGTATATAAAAATGTGTACCGATATAGACCTGCCGGCAATACTTATTAAATACGGGGAGACAGGAATTGCTACAAAATTAATTAAGTCCCCATTGCCCGCTATTCAATGCTCGATTGCGCCACGAGAATTTCAAAACATTCTTTATCTAAACATTTAATAAGATTTCGTACAAAAATATATGTAACGGGTAGCTTACCTTTTTCGATGTAAAACATTTTATTTGTAAGATAAACGTCTAATGTCTATTTATTAAGAGGTACGTCCATTATTATTGGCGACCGTCTGGTACCTTAAAGTGGCTATTTCCACCGCTATTCGGTAGTGTGTAAACACTACTCTCTTCCGGTTTGAAGGGCGACGGTGCAGCGTAACGGGTAAACGAGACAACAGCTCATATCTTAGGACGGTGAGCTGAGGTTTGGCATCTTGTGGTGCTTCTCTTATGTGCAGGGCGAGTATTACTCACTACCAGGTAAACGTCCTGCAGTCTTCACCGCTTTAACCAATAAAAAAAACACATATATATCACTACATAGTATAAACAAAGTCGCTTTCTCTATGTATGCTTAAATCTTTGAAACTACGCAACGGATTTCGATTCAAATTCGAATAGATAGAGTGATTGAAGAGGAAGGTATATATACTCATCCCATTCTTAATATTGTACGTATATTTGCTATCAGCATAGCTCCCGTGCGAGGCAGGGGCGGGACGCTAGTTAATAATAAAAATATTACTATTTGATTCGTTTCCCATTAAAGCAGATACTCGACAGATATCTTTCGGGGAATTTAAATATTATTAACAATGTTGTATTGACCAATGGTATATACATCATCATACATACATCATCAGCCTTTGTTAGTCCACTGCTGGACATAGGCCTCCCCTAATACACCCCTATCCATTAGGGGGTTTGGACCGTAACCCACCACGCTGGTCCAATGCGGGTTGGTGGGTGGATCGACTTTTTCACATGCCCATCCGATGCATGGATCATCTTACTTTTCAGACAATTGGATGGTCGGCCCAAATTGCCCTAACCAACTAAGAAACAACAATGAATATTTGTTGCGTCCCCGCAGGATTCGAACCCACGACCTCCGGTTTCTATAGCACACGCCCATACCACTAGGCTACGGAGGCAGTTAATGGTATATATCCATACCATTTTAAAATATACACGCCAATAGACAAAACGGAATAGACCTATAGTGTAAGAATGAATTAAGTGGGTACGACACAGAAATAATCGCGTCGCTAGTTATTTATATATCTGAAATGTTTATATGATTTTTTTGATCATAAGGTAACACAGAGAAAAGACACTCGTTTATCTCGATAATATTAAAATTAAAAAAACGTTTAGAGATCAGTTTAATTTAATACGCTCGCTGGAATCGCTTCTTTACAATTCAGAATGTTCTTTGAGTAAATGTCTTCGTAAACTTTCTCCAACAATTATTTCAGAGCCGATGCGTCATCCATCAACTTTGGATTCCTGCGAGGGGTAGGGGGTTCGAATTAATTCCCGTCGAAGTTTACTTCGGGCCCGCGAAGATGATATCAGGATTGGCACATGAAATTGAAAGTTCCCTTTCGTAATAGCGTCGGCTTTTGGGACTTAATTTTGAACGTATTGGTTTAATTTATATCTTCGATTTGTGAAACTTTTCACGAATGAAATGAAAATATTGAAATCATTATATACAAGCGATTTTATTATCGCAAGTGTTTGATTGAGTGAAGAGATTCTTTAGTTACACGCAATGTAACAAAAAAGATAATTTAGATTAATTTTAATTAATTTATATAGTTGAAACCTAAATAATAAAAACCTTTAATTAATTTATATGTTCTTGTAGATTACTCTTATATTCATCACACGTGTATTTCACTATCGCTACAAGCTTGAACTAAAGTAATTTATATTAAAGCTTTACTCTTCTCAGAATCACTTGTGAATGCAAGAAATATACTAGCTGCCGCGTCATCCGACACAGAAACAATTACAACTGTGGACCTAGATCCTTAACTATGTAATTAGATTGTCCGAATTGTAAATTACTCAGCTTTATCATCGTTACAAAGTTTTGTTAAGCGGTAGACGACAGTAAACATATTAAAATAACTGCCTCTATGGCCTATTACACTACAACCTGGAGGTCCTGGGTTCGACTTTATCTGGGAACAAACATATTACTAATTTTACGGACATATTCCGATCGTGCCGCTTCAGTGGTCTAGCGGTATTGGCCCATGCTTTATAAACCGAAGATCGTGGGTTCGAATCTATGATGATGATGATGATGATAATTCTGAGCATGTTACGATACTACAATTGCCTGAAAATAAATGGTCATTTAAAAAACTAGTTGTAGGTGTTATGACCATCTACCGCTCATTCACAATTCACGTTTTAACTTAAACATTTGGTTTATGGTTATCAATTGCCAGTCTTCATTCAAGTGAATAATGCCAAAGTAAAGTAGCTAATAAAATTCTAATACCAATTAGTCTGTTTCTCATAACCATTATCCCAAGTTATCATGGGGTCGGCGTACAATCCAGCCAGAATCACTACGTTTTTACGCTTTGTGCGTAAAAAGTATTTATATAGCATGTTTAATTCAACGACTTTAAGATAGATATAGGCTAGGCTCGGATAACTAGACATATAACCTAGACTGTGCGACTAGTATTTAGGGCATGACCTGTCGCTTAATGACCCTCATCTAGCCTGATGAAGACCATTATGTGGTTTCGGTCTAACATTTAACGACAGACAGATTTTATATACATACAAAAACAAAAGCATAGCGTAATTCATATAGCATAAATCTTATTTTATTTCTAGTTATTTTACTTAAATTCATGTTTAGATTTCCTTTATATTAAACTAAGATAATCACTTGTCTCGTATCTCATCTCATGGCTCAGATATCGTGTCTCAAATCATGTTAACTTTAGCAGTAACCAGTGACAGATGGTGTAGGTTTTATAATTGTTTAAACTTTGATTACTACTTAGGTGTAAGATTTCCAATTGTGAAACTGTTTGTTTGTCCAATAAATAAGTAAAAACAATAAATAAATAAAGTGCACTTATTTTGGATAAACTCGTTTTACTGTTAAATATTTTTATATCACTACATAGTATAAAACATATGTATACTTATATCTTTAATACTATGCAACGGACTTTGATGCGGTTTTTTTAATAGATAGAGTGATCGAAGAGGAAGGTTTATATATACCACATGCTTTATATTGTAGGTATATTTATTAACAGCATAGCACCCGTGCAAAGCAGGGGCGGTGGCTAATTAATAATATTTGAATGCAAACTCTTTGAATACTCCTTTTCTATAAAATTAATTTTTGTAATTTTTTTTGACGACACAAACATGATAGTTATTTC
The DNA here is from genome assembly GCA_029286875.1 of Lamproptera curius. Taxonomy (NCBI): domain Eukaryota; kingdom Metazoa; phylum Arthropoda; class Insecta; order Lepidoptera; family Papilionidae; genus Lamproptera; species Lamproptera curius. The sequence continues at coordinate 487,040 of JAGSMT010000027.1, read as the reverse complement.
TTTCATATGTTTTTACATTATGATTGATTCCTTGTTTTCTGTTGCCATTGTATCATTAAAGAATTACATAGCACGCTACGTTAAAGTTGTATCAAATTTCCAAAGAGTTATTCATTAAAGCGAATCATTACTATAATAGTGTTTCAATTCAGAATTCTAATAATACTCGCCACTTACTCGTATTTCCTTGATAACAATCTAAATTTATCTTTTCGCGTAAATGTTTTATCGTACTTGATTGAGTTATCATTTTTTTTAAATTTATTTTAATCAATAATCATTCAGTTAAACTTGATTGGTAGACTATATTATGTATTAAAGTCAGTACATTCGTTGTATAAAATGGATCGTCCTCGGTTCCCTTCAATTTTATTCAACGAATGTAAAAAGTATTTCACAAAATTTTGCCATTGCTTTTTAATAATAGCAATAAAGTGGTAGTAATAATTATAAATGTACATTCATATGTAAAATAGAGAAGGGATAACAATTTTAATAGTTCTATTGATATAGTTTGGTAAATCATGAAAATATTTTCGCTCGTTTACATAGCTTGAAATCCTGATTTTCATTCAATACCGTGTAGCTCGCAAGCAAGAGAAATAGTTATTACAAAAACTATTCTTTAGAATTCTCGTTCAATATTTTCCAGTAGAAATGCGCTCAACGACCGACATCTGGCGGTCAGAGCGGATTCAAGTTTCAACCTCTCAAAATATCTTTACAAAGAAATCCACTCGGGAACTTCTTCTTCTGCCTTTTGCAGCGGAATACTGAGCCGGATCGAAAGAATATACAGAGAATAAATACTTTACTTGGATTGCGATAAGCGGTTTGCAACCGAATAACGGAATTGATGGAATGAACTCGAAATTAAAATGATAACTTTATTTTGAAGCGAGTAATCGTGAGCCTTAAATCGATGTGCATTTATCGATTTTAAATCGCTTAAAATCTCGAATTTATCAAATTTAACGTCACGCAAAACGTTGCTTTTGCCTTTTTTTTTGATTCTGTGACGCTAATTGCATGTAAATTTAGCCGTCGTAGTTACGAGAAAAGCACTTGAACATTAATTAGGTTCTGATTAATGTTTTTTAAAATGTTTATTTGCATTGCAATGGAATCGTGAATTATTTTTAAATGTTATTTAGTATGAATAAATTACGAAGCAACGCGCGTCAAAATTTAAAATAAATTATGTCCATTATATTGTAATGGAGTCCTTAAATTACGTTCTGGTTAAATTTATGTACGTGCTCAACGGCCACACATGACCACCGATTTAAATGATCTCTCACGTTAGAATATTATAACATAAATTGACTTTGGAAAATCGCTCTTTAAAGGGCTCGTTTTATTCTGGATGTCTCAAATTACGTAATCCTTTGAATAATCCAGAGAACACCTTGCCTCTATAAAGATAAAAAGAAGAGAACCTCACATAGTTGCGTTTTTTGTTACAGAGCAAGCGAGACAGTTGCCATCCAGCTGCGAGTGCGAGCGGGACGACCTCAATAGTGTCCAGTTCAAAAACCGGTCGCGAGAAAGGATATAAGTTTTTTTGTTGTTGTAGGAGAGCAAAAAAAAGTGATTTTTGAACGCATCATCTAGTTATGCACGAGTTCGAAATTCGATTGGAGTGAGTGTGTGTCGTACCGGTCGTGCGTTTAGTGTTTAAAGTTTTTGAAGTGATCGACTCAAGATGGCCGCCCTTCCCGCCTTTTTCGGTTTGCTCATGGCCGTTGCTGTAACAGGTGAGTTTAATAAAAATTATATTTTAAGAGAAATGTATCGTACTTTAATAATAATTGTATGTTTTCACTGAAAATTCACAAAATGTAAAGGTAATATTTTACAATCATATCCAGCTTATATTTTAGGTAAAATCTAAATTTATGTCGGTGTTGAAAGTAAAGGGTGAACAACTTTAGCAAGGCGTAACTTAAAACCGTTGAACGGGATAAAGTTTAACTTGATTACGGACTTTACGCATGACTTGTTCGAATCTGTTACAGTGTAATTAATAAATTATTTAATCAACTATTATAACAAACCCTCGTTAATGAAACTAAATTGTTCGTTACTTGAAGTTCGTTTATAACAAGTTTTGCTTTGCAAACACTGTAAAATAAAACCTTTATTTATTTAATATTATAATAATATATATTTTTTTTAATTTAAAGAAACAGTGATGCCTATACATGTGTTTTTAGCCCTAGATAAAATCGGCTTTTATTTTTTAAATAGATATAAGTTTTAATGAAATTTTTTGTATATTTTGCATTTTTTCAATAATAAAGAACCATATCTCCATCTAAGTCTGCAAATAATTTTTTACGTCTCTCAAGAGACAAAATATTTTAATATAATTTTGATTTTTCTTTATATTTTTCAAAATAGTATTGTTCTAACGTTGTTAATATTTTGTCGCGTGCATCAACTTAATATTTACAGGAATAACCGAAGCCGTTTTAACTTAAAAAATATGGTATAAGTCCAACTTTAAAAGTTTTGATTATCCCTTGCATTTTGGTTTTGTTGTATCTTTGTTGTTACACCAAAGATAAATGATATTAAAAATGTAACCTGGCATTAGATTCTTGAACAATGCCAAGGCTAAACTTGCATTTTTTGTTGAATGCCAATCTATTAAGAATAACGAAGTACATACCACGGTTTGTCGTTATCATCATCAGCCTGTGTTAGTCCACTGCTGGACATAGGCCTCCCCTAATGCACGACCATTAGGGGGTTTTTGGACCGTATCCCGTCACGCTGGTCCAATGAGGGTTGGTGGTGGACGGACTTTTTACATGCTCAGGTGGCGCATGGAGCTTCTTACTTTTCAGACAATCGTAATCGGTAATCGGTCCAAATTGTCCTAACCAACCAGAAAACAACGATCACACAAAGTTGTATCCCCCGCGTGATTCGAACAACGACCATCGGTTTATAAAGCAAGGGTCAATACCACTAGACCAGGAAGGAGATTGTTGATGCCACGGGTCAACATATTTACATCAATTTTCTATGTTATTTAGCTTTGGTTATTTTGCTTTGCCCTTAAAGTTACAGGTTCTTGAAATTATAACGTGTAATATTAAATAATGCAGTACAACTACACTTTATCCCCTCATACGTGCGTGTCGCGTAAATGCGGCTAATAATATATTTAAGACAGCCCTCGAGCAGGTCGTAAAGGGGCCAGGAGTTTTTTTCTACGGCAAGTGTTCTCGTGAATGGCACATGAAAGAATTATCACCGACCTGTAGTATCTCTCATGCGCGTTTATAAATCGTAATGTAAACAGCCGTCTCGTTTCCCGCCTTTTTTCAGCTCCGCGGAGATCCGTTTTACGACGTTTTAGAATGCCACTATTTTTTAATATGTTAATGTTTATTAACATAATTTATTCAATAGTTAGATTAGTGTATTTTGTGTGAAAGCAGTCTTTTTATTATGTCTGTACGTTTGTAAATGTTTTTTGTATATTTTTTACACATCGTTTAACACGTTGGTAAACATTTCAAATATTTTAGACTTTTCTAATTGACAGTATTATGTTTATAATAGGTCCGTTATATTAAAATTTTTTCTAAATAATTCTATTATATCCTTTGATAGGAATTAATAATAAGTCTGTAATATTCAAATTTCGTGTTGTTTTCGTTATGCGAATGCTATGTTATCAGTTATTAACTATTTTTTTTAACAATTTTGTTATTTTCTTTTCGAGTAATTAGTTTTATAATGCATAGTTGTGGACACAAGATGTATTTAATCTCTCTCATGTCGCCTCATTCCACTTTGTTGTTATTCATTTAATTAGGGTCCAGTCACCGTCTAAATTATAAACGTCTCGTTTGCATAACGAAAAAGCTTTAAACTATGCTAATTCTGCGGTGTGTTTGTTGTTTTAGGGCAACGGTCTTAAGTTATTTCGGTATATCCCACCGTTTTAACATCACAATTCGCTGCGTATCTTATATAGGGTTTTGACCATTGTTTAATGGTATTATTAGGATAAGTAAATTTCAGCCAGAATTACCTTTGCGATATTCAATAGGCAAGTGTAACTTCAGTTTGTAACGCGAACGCAATGTTGAAACTTGTTATTTACTATCGATCGTGTTTTCATCGTTTCGGATTCAAGTTTTCTATTTTGAATACTGCTTAAATTAATTACTTTAACGTGTACTATTAAAATTTAATAGCAAAAATTTCATTGTTACTATAGTCACAGCTGCCAAAGATCGTTAAAACCGAAATAAAATTTGTAAAATATTGTGAATATATATTGTTTATTCAAAATATAATTACTCATTTTATAACAGAAATACATATACCCTCCCCATAAAACCCCTAATGTATAGGGGTGTATTAGGGGAGGCCTATGTCTAGCAGTGGACTATCAGGCTGATGATGATGATGACGACATATTATACTCGTTATATGGTTTAATTTAACACGTGCAGTATTTATGTAAATTATTACGAGATTTATCCAAATTAACGTACGAAACCCTCCTAGATCCGCCTCCTAACATCGTGTGGCGGCGGATATGCCCCCTTCTTTTTTGTCAGCAGCCGTACAACACACTCGTGTTGTTTACACGGCCGGTAACAATCGGTAAATATTTACATCGCAACGATACGTTACAGGTCCCTTTGTCTTGTGTTCGTTCGTCTGTTTGTATTATTACGCGGGACGTGTTCCGGGAACTGGTAAAAGTCGGTTAGCTGGTTACAAGGTTATCGGGGAGCGTGATACACGGGCGCGCCTGTAACGTGACACGGTGGGAGCACATTTTTGTATGTGCCCAAGGCCAAAGCTACTTATTGCGTCGTAATTAAGTGATCGTTTCGAGCAGCGGTTGATTGAAACTAGAGGCTAGACTGACTAGGGCGGCTAAATTTTGAAATTGAATTTTTTTTAACGGTGGTTATCAATATTGTTCCGTTAGATTAATGAATTCTATCTATTTGTAATTTTCTGTTCAATTGATAATAGAAAAATCTCGATTCATTCTTTTTTTTATTGTTTTCCCCCCTTAAATAAATTCTAGTACCTATTAGGACGAATATTCACCGACGGTTTGCGATTGTCAAGTGTTTTTCGCAGTGTTTTGAAGATTTTGCGATAGGTACTGATGAAGTCTCCAATGGCGTATAGGTTACTGACTGTGGCATTTGATTCGGAGTGTCCAAGTTCAATTCCCATTGAATTATTATATGTTTCTAGTTTGGGTTTAAATAACTAGTAGTTTAATAAGTAGTTGTTTAAATAACTAGTAATAACTAGTAATTTTAATTTTTAAACGTTCTTCATATATAATTTGACTACATTATGGCAAATAACATTTTAATGAAAGGCAATGTAGGCGGCGGTTGGTTATAACGTGTTCCGTGTAATTTTCGGTTAGTAAATTACATTTTGGCGAATGTTAATAATTATGGAAACGTGTATTCGTGGTTCAGAGCCATTTTGTTGACGATTTTATTCAATGCACAATTTTTAAATCAACTCTCGTTCCGGTTAAATTCTGCATAAGTTTTTATTGTGACTCAATGATTTTTTTTTGGTTTGGTTTTAATTTACAATATAAATATCACCAGGTATTTTATTTTATGTACTTTTATCAATTTAAGCGACTAACATAGCAGAAACTTCACCTGATACAAATGCGCCTCACATTTCGTTAACCCAATGATAACATTAATGACGGCGCCTTTCAAAACACATCATACTATTGTTTTAACCCGAAACAGCAGCAACACAAGCTAATAACCGTCACGAGCATTATCTTTATCCATACTAATATTACAAATGCGAAAGTAACTATGTCTGCTTGTCCGCTACAACTGTCTTAACCTTTGAACCGATTTAGATGAAATTTGGTACATACTTCGAACAGATTCCGAGAAAGGACATACGCTTATAATTATTGCGGTAAAAGGCGTTGATAGGGTTGAAATGGGGGATAAAAGTTTATATAGAAATCAGTCATTGTCGAAGTAAAAGCCATAAAACTTTATGCCTTATGATAGACACATACAATCAGAAAACCTCATTTATATTAAACTATACATTATATTTCAACACATTCAATTCATTCTCGTAAATTTTCTCCTATTACACTAATAAGAAGTAGCTTAACAGCTAGTACTCCATATGTGTACTAAACATATTTTTCTCCCTCCTGGCACACGTACATATAGACATATCGTGAAGCGGAAGTAGCCTCCTTTCATCCCCGCAAAATGCCCATTTCCTGTGCGACATGCGGAAGTGGAGTCCTTCGTCTTCGGGCAAAATGGTGAGCCGCACAAGTGTGATGAACCAAGCGAAGTCGCGCGTGGCTATTAGTGCAAATTTCTTTATCGTCAATCAAGTTTGCAATTGCTATAATGCAGCCGCTTTGATTATTTTCCATTATGTTTTATAGTTATATTCAACACATTATTGTTGAGACATCGAGGGTTGTTAGATTAATATTTTTTCTGAAACGCGTACACTGTATATAATGCAATGAAATTAGTTATAACGGATTTTGTGGTCGGACCAATAAACAAGGGTGTCCATAGAACACATGGTCTGAATAGCGGTAAAAGTTTTAATTTATTTTTAAACTCGTTCACGTCCTTTCAAAGTTTAATCGAAACTGATAAAAAAAAAATGCGAAAATAAAAATCCTTATTGAACATAAAGCTTTGCTCATAGCTTTTCCGTAACAGTTGTTCAGTACTAAATCTTGAAAAGTTCAGTAACGGTTAAAACCGAACCAAAATTAATTTAGCCGTAGGCGATGTCTGCTTCGAACTCAGCGCTTCGTCAAAAAACGGCCATGACAGTAGGGCAGGTTGTGTTTTGCTTTTAAAAATAACTAAAAAATCCATTGCTTGTTGTGCACTCGGAGCGTTTGAAAATAATAGACAATGAAGGAATAGAATGCTCCATGGCCAATTTCGAATAACGAACTGTTTCGTACCGGAAGTTCAACGATCTAGCGGAAACGGCATCGACGTATTTATTCGTTTCTCTCCGGTTTTTTTTTTAATTATTATTGGCTGCCATGTTTTTATTGGTGGGCGCTGTTGAATTTCTAAGCTATAATAATAATTGCTTTTTTGTAATGCCTTCGTCTATATCGCAAATTAAAAATTTATAATACCTGCGTAGTTTTAAGCAATATTGTCAGATATAGTCAGATGTCATTTTAATATATAGGCCAAAGTTTAGATAATATTTCGTAAAAATTAACGAGTTTCACTCCAATCACAGATTTTCTATTATTTTGACAAACATGACAGATTTTAAACATTGAAGTTTTTTCGTACACTTCATAACTTCTGTAGCTGATAAAATAAAAGTTTACCTTTCAGGCAGTGTCCTTTACCTTTAATCGCTTAGCTCATGTTACTTATTATTTCTGACAATAAAAGATACATGACATAAATGTACTGTACATAAAATATGTCGAATTTTCAGGCAGTGTGTGTTATTGCGTTAATGAATACCATTAGTTAAAATAGTTTCGTGAGCGATTCGCCCGCAATGCGTTGTACACGTATCGTGTCACGTTCCGGTATTAATTCAACCCCAATTATCCCGGAATGGTGTTCGTTGTACTCGTAATAAGGCTATTGCATTTTAACGCGGCCACAAAACATTCACGTTGTTAGATTGTCCGCACCGAGTAATATAATTGATTGCTATAATTTGTAGAATTTAATTTCTATTAAATAGCACTTTAATTATAACGACTACAATACATAAATGTAATAGATAAGGTTTAAATCGCTTTATGTGTTATCTATTCAACCTATTAATCTATCAACAGATTTTTGATTAATGTTTATAAATAAATAATAAAGATATTAGATAGAGTACCATGTGTCCCAAAATTTAACATATTATCCGAATTATTCCACTGGCTACTAGTTGACTGATAATTAAATTTACATTTAATTTTAAAAATGAGACAAAAACACTATATATTCATCTTTCAATCAATTTCTATAGAGGGTATTAAACAAAGATATGTCTTCGTCAGAAGTCGCTTACCACTTAAATCGATGCATCATATCGTCTTCAATATTACAAGTAATAACAACCTGCATTTAAATTTCATTAAAAACTTATCATCATCATCAGCCTGTGTCAGTCCACTGCTGGACATAGGCCTCCCCTAATGCACGCCACCGCTTCCAATCTTCGGCTATTCTCATCCAGCCCACACCGGTCACTTTGCGAATGTTCTCACTCCATCTTGCCACAAGGCGTCCTACACTACGTTTGCCGTTAAAACTTTTACAGTACTTTAAAAAATATACTGCTATATTCAAACTATGTCCCGCTCATAAACTGTCGAGCATTCTGACCGCCAGGTCAAGCGGTGCTCCGGCATAATGATTCATCGTCACAAGGGTCATTATTGCTCGACACGTCCGTTTGTATGTGACTCAGTTACCGTTACATCATGTTGCCAGTTCGCTGAATCACCTGTGATTCAAATAACGACTTTAATGACTTTCGAGAAGGGACCAGGACTCGAATAGGGCGATTCAATTATGATATGTAGCAATTATTTCTACATTAGCCACGAATACTGAGTAGATTAGAGCTTGTGTGGTAGTTACAAGTATATTACTCTCTGTTCGACGCGTTTTGTTTGTGTATCTACTAGAGTGGTGAATGACGAAGTTAGTACATTATGTCAAGATGTGTTCCATTGAAACGACGGAAAATATTTTTCGCACACTTTTGTTTATGGAGCTTCGTGCGTACTAATAGGAAATTATTTTTCTTGATATATTAAAGCGTAATCATGGCTATTCAATAGTCAACATCAAATTAAAGTAAATTGGTAATGTAAACGTACGGTTTTGTACCAATACAATTAAAAAGGACGTCAAAGTTAATAGTACTACTTATCTACAAGGACAATTTAATTTAAAATGTACAGTATACAATATTCATAGCTATAAGAGAGCACCAGTAAATATTTCCCCGGGGCCTTGTTAAAGCCATAAATATCAAAGAGGAGCGGCAGCGAATACTATCTGCCTCTTATATTCATAATGCCATTCTTTTAATACACACGGCATCATAAATTCCCGATTCGAGTATTATTTCCCGAAAGGAGCGATGTCGGGAGAGCGTAAAATTGCGTAAAAATCTCACCGAATTTGCGGGAAACGACGGGTTTCGGTTATTGGATTTTTCAAATGGCTACACCGAGCGGTGCGAAGGGATGTTTCTTTTACACGTGTCCGATCCACCCTCTTGGGGGTTTTTGACGATTGTGGGCTTTTCGCGGCCATAGATATCGCTTTTTATGGATGGAAAGGTTTAATTTACTTACTTACTACCTTATGTTTATTACAACTGCCTCGTAGCCTAGTGGTATAGGCGTGTGCTTTAGAATCCGGAGGTCGTGGTTCCAATAGCGGGGACTCAACAAAATTTTCATTGTTGTTTCCTAGTTGGTTAGGCAATTTGGGCCGATCACCCATTTGTCTGAAAAGTAAGATGATCCATGCGTCGGATGGGCATGTAAATAGTCGTCCACCCACCAACCCGCATTGGACCAGCGTGGTGGGATACGGTCCAAAACCCCTAATGGATAGGGTGTATTAGGGAGCCCATGTCCAGCAGTGGACTATCAAAGGCTGATGATGATGATGATGATGATGACTACCTTATTAATGTTACTATCTTATGAATATTACTTTGAATTTTGAGAAGAAATGTCTTTATGGGTTTTATGATATAGAAGGACACGACTGCTAGGACACGTTTTGGTAATACGTCGTTAAAATCTTATTAGTACGTTTGTAACATTGTTTTTATTAAAGAAATTATGTTAAATTATATCATACTGACATGCCAATAAATTGTGAATGTGTTTTATTTATTAAAATTATTTCATACGTATATTTTGCGTTCATTTATAACTTTTATTTCCATAGTTTTATACATTTTGCAGCTGTCGTGGTCACGTCCTTTTCTTTATGACGGTTATAATATTTTTCGCTGTCGAATTTTAGTACTTTTGTCTATTTTCACATTTCACCTCGAACTAAGGCAAAGTACTTTCGGCAAGGTATGTGAAAACAAATAAAACAGCAATAAATCTCTAAAAATAGTTTTAATTGAATATATATATTATGTCTTTGCTATAGAAGTAGTTATTGTACATATTGTACATATTTTTGTAGGGTTGCGATAAGTACCTTAATATTTTCCGACAGCGACAACAGTATAGCGGTATTTTGCGTGTTTTTCATAACAGTGCGTAAACAATTGACTCACCTGAATCGTAACGACTCCTTGAGTCACCGTTACGTAATGGCAATTTAATTGTTAGTTTCCTTTAATAGTACGGATAGAGTAACAAAATGTTACGTTACGTTATAATAATAATTAATAAAGCGACATATATTTCTAGACGGTCTGAATTATACAAAAAATAGTATAATTTAGACCTTCTAGAAATGCAAAACTTGTAAAAAGGAAACAATATTAATTTGTTAAGACTGTACGGAAAAATCTTGTAACATAACAAAAATCGTCCGTTTTTATTTCAAATAAGGATGTGAAATTAATACGTATTCATGGTTAATTACAAAAGAGACTGTGCAGGGGAAAATACAATAAGTTTATCATCTTACATCCGACGAGATGGACTGCACGTGGAGTTAAGCCGGGATAATCGTGTTACACCCCCAGTAGGTGGCGAAGTGAAGGTTTCTCGTCTAATCCTTCGGGAGACTGTTGAGGTATGCCTTTTCTTTCAATGTAGATGTGGACATCTCGGTCATTCAGTGACAGTTTGTACAGTATTGTTTCTCGATGCTAGAATAAAATATGTTGCTTTTGCAATCGAAAGAACATGAGCAACAAGTAGTAGCTAGATATAAATATTGACTACTCGACTATGGTGCAAATTTAAAAGATTTTAAAGCCATACTAGAGCTAAATCAAAGATCCTGAAACTGCCTCCGTAGCCTAGTCGTATGGGCGTGTGCTTTAGAAACCGGAGGTCGTGGGTTCGAATCCTGCGGAGACTCAACAACTTTTCATTGTTGTTTCCTAGTTGGTTAGGGCTATTTAGGCCGATCACCCAATTGTCTGAAAAGTAAGATGATTCATGCATCGGATGGGCATGTAAAAAGTCGGTCCACCCACCAACCCGCATTGGACCAGCGTGGTGGTACGGTACAAAACCCCCTAATGGATAGGGGTGTATTAGGGGAGGCCTATGTTCAGCTGTGGACTATTACAGGCTGATTATGAATGTGATCCTTGACAACTAAACGGCTACATATATTCAGCGTTCTTATTGATGTATTGTCACCAAGTTTCTATTGATATATTGATATGTAAGGTGCCAAAATTTCCTTATAAGAGATAGGAGTATCTATCTACAAATCTTAACCTTATCTTTAGAAAGGCCTTTTTGTTGTCATAAGTCATAGTGCATCCATTCCATGTCTTAATTGGGCAATGTAGAGTTATGATGTTTATGAACTTGTAAGTAAAAAATGTTAGGAATTCATTGAATATGTATGATTATATTCATCAATTATAGAACGTCATAGTTATATTGGTTTATCGCCAGCTAATAGTTACCATAAGCACGCACCAATAAAAACGTAAGTTCATTTACGTCATTTCGTTGACTTAACGTGTGTGGTTTCACTATTTCCTTCCTCAACTAACCGCTAAAGCAAACTATATTTACGACCAGTAGCGTAATATATATATGAGCACAATAAACTAGAGAATAAATGCTATCATTCTATGATTTGTTCGTAAAATGTCATTCAATTTAATGAGACGTTGCTACTCTAATTTTATCAATAAGCGCGCAATATATCGTTTTTACGGTTCACATTATTAGCATTTTTCTTATTTGTCTCACATTTAGTTAAATCAAAACAAAAATCTTTCCGTATTTTTTTTTAAAACAGCAGACAACAATGATAGCGTACTTAAACACTGAAAGCTTTCCGCACTAAAGGAGTAATCGCACTGTTAGTTTGTTTCAGTAAATATTTTTGCTGTTATTTCGGTCGGTCTGCGAATGATTCGCGAGTTGGCACTCATTGTTTCACGATTAAATCCATTCGCGATGACTTCCGAATTATTCGCACACGAAACAAAGGCCCAGTTATGCGAAACTTGCGAATGATTGTTCTGAAGGAAAGAAATGTCAGCGTTCTGATGTTCGGTTTGTTCTCGTTTTTGACTCTACTCAGTCTGATATAAAATCTTTTAATATGGTATTGAATAAGGCAAAAGTCTTATGGGCTTAAGCATGATTGTTTATAACAGTTATCTGTGTAAAATCATACATGTTAAAACACGAAACGTACAAGAACGCTGTCTTTATACGATATAAAATGTAAGTAATATTTTTACTGAAAGCAGAATAGTACTCCCTAAAGCAGTATTTACTTTTTACAGCTTTATTCAATCATATCTATTGCCTAATAACTGCTGTATAAAATGCTAATGTATCTCGCACTGCACCCGCTTAGCTTCGACTGAAGAAATAACTGTATCCACGAGGCCTGACTGTTTCGCACAATGTTATTCTAACGAGTTAAATGTTCCCCGAACAATGGCGGACGCGATTCAGTTTTGAATGTGAGCCCCGGTTTATCAGAGCGCGACTGTAAAACTCCTTTTGTTACGGACCGGCTTTTCGGTTTGCCGTGTTGATGCGCCAACATATGTTTGCGTGTTGGTGATTCGATCGTGTTGAAGTTTACGTGTTGGTATGTTGGATGTCAGATACAAATTGTGATACCCACTGATAGTGTTAAATGCTTAGCGGAGTTATTTCAGATAATAATTATGTGTGTAATGACAGACACGTTTCAGAATAGTTGTAATTAAATAAATAAATACTGGTGGGCATTAACATAAGAGCTAGTCCCGAACTAAGCAAAACTTGTGCTAAGGTAGGTACATAACAGATTAATATCCAAACTACCTTTTATTTGTTCGCATTTGTGAAGAAAAGATAAGTGTTTTTCATGGCGATTATTTTCAGAATCGCAAACCTTCTGGTGTAAAAGTTAGGAACACTAACCAATACGCCAAAACTTCCGTTTTTAACATCGTTATTTTCTGAAAGATTACAAGAACTTACAATCAAATGAGAAAACATTTACACATGTATCACTTTCATGATTAACTTTCCGGTAGACTGTTTGTATGTTTTATCATTATACATTCCTTTACTGTACTTCTCCTTGCTAAAAAACATGTAAACTAATATCTCTATGAATAATTTAAAAAAAGCTATATCAGTCAGTTTTTTCCCACTAGCGCGCTACATAAATCTGGAAGATATTTCACTTTCATATTGAATAATACAAAAAGCAACAAATATGCTTCTATTACCATACCCAGCATTACCATAGGCGACGGCAAAAGTACCATAAAACAAATCGCTTGCTTACGCCGTCTAAAAGGGAAACTTAGTTTATGCCCAAACAAATAGTCAAGGCGGTAAAGTAGCAAAGCGAAAGATTTACAAAGGCGAGGAGGAAACGCGGCGGCATTCGTTCGCCCTGAAATACGACGTAGGCGCGTGATACATTTTGTTGTATTAAGCCTAATGCGCTGTAACTATATAACCTCTGCTCGGTAGTAATGTTGGACGAGACCGAGATTTTCACTATTTACAAGACTGTATGCTGTTGATATTATAGAACAATCTAATTTAATTCGTACCTATCGTAGACGTACTTATTATATTTTTACTGCGTATGTGTTTGTTTAGTTATTTTTAGCCTGTCTTAGGCTTAGTGCTTTGCCGTGAATAGTGTATCCAGTAATGTTAAAAGACGTTATACTCTACTTACTTGAATGGCACTATACCTATATCGCATATGATTTGAAATATAAAAACTGTGCCTCATCTTAAACAATCTATAGCTGCAAATCATAATTGCTTGATTGATTCACCGTATCAGGGATTCTTGATTTATACGAAGGGAGCTATAAACGTCAATTGAGTTTGACAGATGCCTTTGTTAATATAAACATCGGATATTATTTGGCTTTAATATATTGTAAAAATTCATCAAAGTTGAGGTAATTGAGATGTTACGTCGCCCCCGAGAGCAGACGAGCCAAATCACATTGTATTCGACGAGAATTCATTCAAATGTTTCCTTTCGGGTTTTAGACTATTTCATCTTGCCTCCTGTCACGGATTGCACATTCGCCAATTACACGGTAGTTGACCGCCGAGCTGATAATTCCACAATTTCACGCGCCCACGTAGTCGAGGCGTTAGATAGGGTTGTCGCTTCTTTATTGTGATGGGGTATTGTATTAGAAATACATTTTAAACTTGACTTTGTATACAGCACTGTATACTCTTATAGCAACAGAGTTTTTGGCGGTAGATTCTCTTAGAGTCTAAGAGTATGGATTAGGAGAATATTACGGCTGTGCCGGTTGTGTGAAGGCATTATTGTGTTTCGGTTTGAAGGACAATTTAGTTTCAGTGATAACGTAGAGATATTACATGATGCTCTGAAGACGGCAAACGAAAACTTCATGTTTAACGCTGCTTTTATCAAAATATAGGGCTGAACTCGATTATTTTGGGAAATAACTTATTTGGTTTCGATAACTTTTTTGTGCTGAATAGTCTCGATCGAGGCTGGTTTGAAACTTCATGCTACGGTCAAAAGGAGCGAGAAGGTGTATGAAGAATTTTGAGAAGATTTTAAAGAAAACAAAAGTAATGTTGATACTAATGAATAAAGCGTAGAGCAGCATTTTAAGCTTTGTTTTAGTATATATATCCGTTTTATCAACAAATGCCTAACCCTATGGTTGCAGTAAAATTTTGCAAATTCCGTCCGCGCCTCCACGATCCAGCGCCATCCATTGCGCACAATTTACTTTTGACGAACCTCGTGTACTTTTACTACGTGCCCGCAACGCACGGATGGTTTTGTTTAAGGTTTACGGGATGTACAGAGGGAAGATGTGAAGTTGGGTCGGTTGGTGACTTTGAAAGTGTTTGTAAATGCCTGGTTAACTGTAATATAGCCCGCTGAGTTTCTTACGCCGGCTAGAGGCTGCCACTTTCGAACCGGTGTTAGTTTATTCGACCATCAATAAGCAAGTGTAATGCTTCCATATTAAATAAAGATATTTGACTTAGAAAGAAAAAAGTATTTAATACATTGTATTATAGCCAATTTTTTTCTTTTTTTTGTCTAGTTAGATAGTTTTCTACTCTCTAGAAAATATTTTTTAAGTGCATGCTGTTTGCCTATAATTTAAATATGTACATAAACTGTGACAACATTAATATACATAACTATTAGTTTGTAAATAATAAATAGCAATAGTCTTATGTCAAATTTAATTAGCGCCAAAACGTTAGGTTATTGATAAAACATCGCATGGGCATTGCATATTTGCAATTCCAACATGCAACAAATGTTATTAGCGTAGTTTTTTATAGGCTGGGCGCATATTATCATCAGACTGTATTACTAATTAATTTTGGACTATGTTTCCGTTAACCTGTGTCATTTATCTGTACAACTGATTTTAGATAGAGTTAGACACACCTTTGGTACCTTATTGCAGTTCCTAAATAATTAACGTAACTATCACTGTATACAAATATTCTTTAGCTTCGAGAATAATTTACATTATAGTCTTGTCTGTGATGATTGTTGCAAGCCTCTGTTTTGTTTAAATTCCTCTTCTGATGAAGAGACAACAATCGGATGTTTGTGGTCTTAGAGGAGTATAAATAATATCGTTGTTTATAACATACAGAGATCTGTTGTTGTTGCGTAGGACCAAAGCAAACACTCCTTGGATCCCCAAGCGACCAGATGGAGATCGGCAAACATGGTAGATAAAGTAAATATTTTTTTTTGTGTACGAAGGGGGTGCGAAATGAAAATATTGAGCTTTCGACTTTCTGACTTTAATTAGAGATTGATAAATTAATTATGTTATCATAATTTAATTATCATAATATATCCTTGAATTGGTTTTGGCAATAATTTTGCAGCGTTGATTTTGTTAGGGCACCACTTTTTGATGCTTTTTTACGTTTTTGAAGGTCAACCTAGACCTATTTTCATAAACGAAATTGTAGTACTTGTATGGAAAGTGTGCATGCCTTTTTAAATACCAGCTTGTTATAATTTGTTACTTAAGATTACAAAAATTATCTGCAAATTCTATTGTGCATGATAATGGAGCTAAAGCTTGGACATATATTTATGATGCAAAAATGCTAAAGATTATGCGCATAATATTACATGCGCTGTTATTACATAGGTACCTACTTCAAATTTTATGTAAATATTAAACAAAAATTTTAAGAAAATTCTGCACAAAACCGTACACTTACAAATAGCAGACACGGCCTTAGAAATGCAATGCTATTCCTTTCACAAAGCGAAGCCGGTGGAATAGTTTCCTCTACCGGTGAAATGGCGTAGCATCAGTTCAAATACGCGGCTCTTATCGAGGCCCTTTTGTCCAAATTATTTAAAGCTCATCGGCCATTAAACTCTGGGCAACCAATAAGATCCGTTTTGGCCGAACGAAACTAATTTTTCAGACCTACGTGAAGCTATTCTGTTTCATTAACAAACGCCCGTAGTCACGTTCCGCGCCTTTTTCACTCACGGTTCACTAAATGGCCGTTTTTCGGGTAATCTTCGTGTCGCAAACGCGAAAATAAGTTGGACGGACAATCGCTACGGCTTTGTTGTTTGCGTTTTAGTTATTGTTTGTGCGGATCTCACCGTTTCGTTGGGCGTTGAAAAACGGTCTAGTTAACGGTTTTTTTGTGATGATTTTTTGCGAAGATTGCCTGGAAATTTCGACGTAGTTCTTTTTGGTTGTTTATTATTGCAAAATTTTCGTATAAATTGTGCCCGGAGTGGAAATTAGTTTATCTTTTGTGCGGTCTCGTTAGGGCAATGGTTCGGTAAGATTGTTATTAATAGACCTTGATTTTGGCTTTTGAATAAGACATTTAGTTGGAGGCTCTGAACTATGCGGGTTTAATATTTAGGCAAAATAACCTTTTAGTATGGACAGTTAAACTATTTGCCTAACAATACTTTCTAGTTTGTTTATTAATTAAAACTTTGTTTGAAGACTTTATTACTCCTCTAATATAATAGATATAAACTAACTTTCTATCTCTTATAAAGTAGATTTAAACTTTTCTGAGTATTTATCAGAATCCATATCCAAGATACCATTTTTCTTTTAGTAAGTAGTATTGTGGTGTAGGCTGGATGAGAATAGCCGAATATCGGAAGCGGTAGCGTGTATTAGGGGAGGCATATGTCCAGGACTGCACTGACACAGGCGGATGATGATGATGCTTAATTAGTATTATATTACGATATTATATATAAATACATACATAACTTGAATGTATTTATATAAAATATGGTAATATGATATGTATATTTTAACAATATTTTCTTTCTGTGATCATCGATTACCGCTGATTTGTTTTAAGCCGCTTGTTTTTATTTTAGAGCGAAACTTTACGGAATAGATGTACGACTATATAAATTATATACATTAAGTAATAAACAAGGAGGTGCCAACTACTGCTATATGGAAAGATGATACTTAATATAAAAAAAAACTTTGAATTCTGAGAAGTGTATTGTAAGAAGTAATTGATTAAATAAATTATATTAAAACATATAATGGACATGCATTATAATATTATTAACATAACTTCAACTTCGATGATTGACGTTTTAATTAAATGTTTATTGCATGACCACTGGCGCTGTTAACATGTGTGTCGCACATGCGTGCATGTGACTGGACACGTCAAATTTAACATGTGATATGTTATACAATGTCAGTGGCTCTTCTTTAGCAAAGTGCGCGATATTACAACAAGTTGCTATGTAAATGTATTGTTAGTTTGTTTGTATATATTTGGTTGGTATGGTTAGGACAATTTGGGCCGATGACCCAATTGTCTGAAAAGTTAGATATTATCCATGCGTTGGATGGGCATGTAAAAAGTCGGTCCACCCACCAACCAGCATCGGACCAGCTTGATGGGATACGGTGTAAAAATCAAGCTAGCCAGAACAACTTTCGGGATAAGCTTTGCCATCTTCAAAATGGAAACACGATCAATATTTAGTTATCAATTGCATGGAAATGTGATCTGTGGACGATGGACGAAATGCAATTACGTTCAACTGGAATACCGGCCGCATAGTTCTTTCGTTAGCTTAAAGAGCACGTTCCGTTTACCAAATGCCGGTTGGATGTCTGGTATCCGTCGTGGTGTTCTGAATGGAGCATTTTGCATTGCAAAGTGCTTCTCAAAGTTCGCCCTTTGTGCGACGCGTTAGACAATCTCTGGGATTGAGTTATCTTGTTGGGTAATACTTGAACGGTTTAAAAGTTTAGTTTCGTCGTGAAATTATTAGACGTGGTAACGGTTGTATGATTACATACTCATGGTGTTAAGTACTTCGGTAACTAGAGAGGTCTGTGAAAGTTTAGTTATAGTAGTTATCTATCGAAAAGTATTAGCTGACAAAAATGTTAACATGTTTCAAAAGTAAAAGCGACATAGGTCAAGTTAAAATTTAACTTTATTTTTAATAATTTTTCGATTTTCGTTCCGTTAGTTCAATCTATCTTTATTTAATTAAAATGTGTAAATCTGAGTAAACGAGTAACAGGCAATAACCTCAAAAATGTATCACCTAGAAGGCGAAATCGATTTTGTAATCATGTTTTCATATTCTATGTTGTCACAAGCGTGTACATAAATTAGCAATTGAATTATAAAAATAAAACCGCACATTAAGGAATTATTCGTAACTATTCTAGGCTGCAGTCTAAATCGAATAAACTGCAAATCTAACAAGAAGCAGTAGAGGTACCTACGAATTGCAGCTGATTTTTATCTCAAAACAAGTCTGTGTGAATTTGTTCGTTGTAGAACTTCGACGTTCGCTCCGAACTGAAGGTGCGGCGTTTATCGCTTTACTAGCTGGGGGCTGGTTTGGGAACTTTCGGTGTTCACCGGCTGCGGTTTGTTAGCGATTGGCCCAATTTGCGGTGCGGACGCGCTGCAATTTGCTTTCGATCGGCGCTACTGTTCAGTTACGTAGTAAAACATCGTGTATGCTTTTAGTGCATGTTTTTCGATTGGAATGCATGATTGATGTTTTATATATCGATATTAACTGTTGGTAGGTATGCATTAGGGGAGGTCTATGCCCAGTAGTGGAATCACACAGGCAGACTATGATGAACTGTTGGTGATTGGGTACAGCCTAAGCTATGCCAATGGAGTGGCGTTATTATTGTAGGAACAAGTGTACGATATTTTTATCGTTTACAAAGAATCCTAATGTTATTTGTCTATAATATTGTTGAATGTTCCGAAAAATAGTTGTGTGAATATAATAATAAACGATATGACGTAATATAGACAATACTTTGAGTGAACATACTTTGCGATTGTTAGTGGAAAAATTAAGCTTCTAGCATTCATTAATATGTAATCGATAATTTTAAATCTGAAAACACATGAAATATATAAAATAAATATATATAACTAAAAAATTACGTGTATATAATATATTAAAAATGCATGCAATCACGAGTGTTATCAAATCCGAAGATAAATAGGTTGAAAGGGTTACAGCACGTGGGATAAATATTATGAGAATAATCTATTAATTGTTGACATTTGGCTTAGATTAAAACGTATACTTATATTCAATAAAGTGAGTTAAGGAGCAAATGAGTAAGCTAAAACCTTATGATAGTTTTTTTTGGCCATCACCGTAATTGTCTTTGAGTGATTCTATGTGTTTAAATTACAAGGATCTCAAGTTAATGAAGAAATGTTTAAACCGTTATAAAGAAAATATAAATTGCCACTGCTGTTTTCAGCCAATGTATAATCATTGCGATGATAACATCATAAAGTCTTATCAAATCAGAATTTGGGTCTTCCATAACCCTATCTCATTGGGAGATAAGTTTTTTATTGTCCTCTATTTTCGACGCAACGATTCGGGAATATGAGCGACCGAGGGAGATAACACGTCTACTTTACTATCTGCTTGATCTTATTTATAATTGAATGTTTCATATCATTTCTTGATACAAGCTAATGTTGTATTAGTAAATGGTAGGTCTACATACTATTAATTTCTAAGGGAAAAACATTGAAATGAGATCTTTTTTATTACATTCGATAATGCTGCTTGCTAAAATTTAAAAAATTTTTAGTAAATGCCATAATTTTTTAAAAATATGCTAACTACGACTTAATTTATCCTTAAAAAGCGCCCCGCCCCTGCTTCGCACGGGAGCTATGTTGATAGAAAATATAACTACAATATTAACCATGTGTTAAACATATAAACCTTTACTTTAATTACTCTATCTGTTAAAAAAAAACCGCATTAAAATTCGTTGCGTAGTTTGAAATATTTAAGCATACATAGGGATTTAGGGACAGAGAAAGCGACTTTGTCTTATGCTATGCAGTGATGTGTAATGATTTTATTTTTGAGTGTATTTTTACCAACGTAACTAAATTACCGGTGTATACAAAACAAACGTCAAGCAAAATGTGATAATTAAGCAGGAACAAAATTATTTCAAGCCTAAGTGTATCCTATTGGATAAAACTCAGTCTGATTAATTAAAACAAAATTAACTTTTTACTCGCCATATATTCATTATGCATATTTCACTTGAAATTATAAAAAAACACACCAGTGCGGAACCATGCCGTTCTTTACTATAACTGAACTTCACCAAGTCGTTAATACATTAGCAATCTATTCTTAGATCCCATTCGCACGACCCAGTTACGTTCATGTGTTCCAATAACAAGTCCATATCCTATTTGGCGTATGTATAAATAAATACCAACTAAAAGTGTCGATTCTTAGAGCCACTGCGGACGTGATACCGTTACAACCCACTTTCAATACTCCGAAACGAGTGATTCAGGCTTGTTGGGACGTTGGTTAACTTTATATCAGCCTTAATGTTAAATTCTTGTGTGTATACAACATACATCAACATAAAATGTATGTCTTTTCTTTATATATGCTGACATTTTGTTATGTAACTTTGGTTAAATACCCTGTGTGTTATTAAGTGAAGGTCAAGTATTTTTATTTCATAAGGAAGCATTACACATTGTTATTGATTGACGAATAAACTGACACAATCTACATTATGATTGCTTAAAAATGTGCAAACAGTTTTAAATAGTGACAATTTTAAATAACACACATAATTGAGATTATGTCTCTTACGTTTATTTCGCGGTTTGTTTAATCAAAATGTTATTACCTTGATAAGTTCTATGTCACTGTGTCAGAAAGATATTATATGTATTAAAATTTTATTCATTAATGATTCATAAAGTCTTAAAATAAAATAAATAAAATATCGTCTGCCATGCAGCGGGAATATTTATTGACGGGGCCTAGCTTTATATATCATATCATCATTATCAGCCTGTGATAGTCCACTGCTGGACCAAGTCCCCCCACATCCCGAATTCTCATTACCGCCTCCGATCTTCGGCTATCCTCATCCAGCCCACACCGGCCACTTTGCGACAGTCGTCACTCCATCTCGCCGCAGGGCGTCCCACACTACGTTTCCTTCATACAATCGAACTTTATAGAGGATGAAAGTAAAATAGTGCAGTCTGTAATAGTTCAATTGAAATAACAAAAGTATTAATTAATCATTTCATATTCTTTATAGTATTATATAAAACTCTTAACAGATTAAATCAATAACGTGAACGCAAAGCGAATTCTCGAGCGTAAATAATAAATGCATAACAGTTTGAGCGCGGTACTTATTTTCTTTTTTCGTTAATACTCGAACGAACACGCTTTCAATATGAGAGCACACAATTCATAATTCAAGTTTACCTTTTGGCCCGAAAACCGTCGCGGGTGAAAAACGAGGCGGTTCTTTGCGCCTTCGTCTATACTCTATATATAAGAATGGAAATTTGGGTGCCCGTTTGTAACGTTAAAATATTCGTTTTTAAATAAGTATTATGATGTACCAGTATATATACTAAGAATTAATAAAATGTGTAATATCTTTTATTTAGCGTCTATTGGATCAGACCTTCACTGAATGATAATTGATGTAACAAAGATGTAATTTAAGCTACTTTTATTTGATAATAAAGGTCTAAAAAATTATATTCGATTATATTAGGAAAGCTCAGCTTCACTGATACGTTCTGTACATGTTCATATATCTCTTTTATTAAATTTTTACTTCATCCATAAAACTACAAACTATTTGTTTATAAAACAAACATCATCATCATTAGCCTGTGTTAGGTCACTGCTGGACATAGGCCTCCCCTAATGCACGCCTTCTCCATTAGGGGGCCTTTGGACCGTATCTCAACACGCTGGTCCAATGCGTGTTGGTGGGACCGACTTCTTACATGGCCATCCGACGCATAGGTCATCTTACCTTTCAGACAATTGGGTGATCGGCCCAAATTGCCTTAACCAATCAGAAAATCACGATAGTACAAAGTTTCCCACAGTGTATAAAGTGCTGTACTACATAGGCGCGTTGGCCAACAATAACTATTTTGTTAAATAACAGGCGTACAAAATCGCGGGTAACAGCTAGTACTGTATACACCTAAACCTACTCATTCTTTATATTTTTACAATTATAAAAGCGTTTTTCGTGCGCGTTCTTAACTCGGTTTGAGGGAAATTTATTCGAGCCGCTTCGGCAAATATTATCCCGTTCAACATCGTGTTTGTAATTCTGTATCGGGCTTTGGTTCTGTATTTTAAAAGCGGTAAAGCGAAAACATTTCCCAATTGTTATAACACAATATATTAAAAGTATATTAAAAATCATTGTGGTAGAAACGGCATTAAAATTAGCATAAGGTTAATATGTCTTGCGTGTTTTGTCGAGTAAGTGATCGTAAAAAATTTATTATTAAATCATGAAATTGTTTCAGCAACTGTATTTGATGTTGCCTCTGATAATTTGTATAAGCGTTCAAGTTATGAAATCGTAATAAAAACACCGCGTATACTTAAGAAATCAATAAAATGGAAAAGTAAATTACAAAACCATGGAAAAATACCAAGTCGCGTTTCAAATCATCATCAGCCTGTAATAGTACACTGCTCTACTATCCATTAGGAGGGTTTTGGACCGTATCCCACCACGCTGGTCCAATGGTTGGTGGGTGGACCGATTTTTACATGCCCATCCGACGCATGGTTCATTTCAATTTTCAGACAATTGGGTGATCAGTTCAAATTGCTCTAACCAACTACGAAACAACAATGAAAATTTGTTGAGTCCCCGCAGGATTCGAACCCACGACCTCCGGTTTCTAAAGCACACGCCCATACCACTAGGTTACGAAGGCAGTCGCGTATATTTGCATTAAAATAAATCGATCAAAGAACAAAGTAGACTTAGGAAAAGCGTCTAGGAATGGTGTACAGCTTCTGACGACTATCCAGTCCCGTGTAATTAGCAGTACATGCATTTGCATTCGCTTTTACAACCTCTAATCTCTAATGCAGGTAGTTGTTGATTGAGCGTTTTCTGTACGGGTACTGCGGTCTAGTATTTTGCTAAACGTACGTAATGCTTAAACTATAGAAGCTTTAGACTGTATCTTCTATGCGCCTTTTATAATTAGGTGCTAGGCAAATTTTAGATTTTCATGTGATTAAATTCGTGAGTACAATAAACCTTGTAGGGCTTTCAGAAGCATTTATTTGCATTGAAATTATTGAACATTAATGTGCAAGCGATATGTTATGTCGATAAAGAATGGGGCGGAGCATATTACAAAATCTGTTATGTTCTACGTTTTGCTTCTTGACATATAATGTCAGACTTCTAAATAAAATGGTAGTAGTATTTGCATAGTCTGTTATAAGGAAATATAGAGATTACGTTGGTGCTTTCCTAGCAAGCCCTTGAAGTAATGATGAATACTAGTGTTCTAGACAAATTAGTAGTTTATTACCAAGACCAAATGTAATCTATTGATTAAGTAACAAAATTACATTTGTTGTTACCTTTATTAATTAAATTTTATGTCACATATGTTTTGCTTTCTTTCATATTCAGATAAACAAAAAATCTTCGAGAAAGCATGTTGAAAAGATTAAACTTTCTTTCTTCTTGTTCTTTCTTTGTAATTTAACATTAACATTGAATGTTACCGAAAGCGAAGTCTTCATTTTAATTTCGCACTCCGCCTCGCCCGTTTCGTGTCGAGAGCTCGTGTAATTGTGTGTTGTTAATTAAAAGAGGTAATTGCTCATCTTGGCGGATAACAGGCGAGTGCGTTTACTAGATTAATTCTGTCGCCGGCACTGAGGTGGTCGGTAAGTCATCGTTTTGTGTGTACATAGCTGCTGTTTATTATTACTGTACCTGAGCCAAGAAAGATTATTATATTAGCCAGATAAAGGTTGAAAAACGTTTGCCGACTTAAGTCTAGCGTCAGATTCTGATAGACTTTGACCATGATATAAGTGCTGTACTCTTTGGCATTTTAATTGTATATATTAGGATAACAAATTACAATTTTAAATTCTAATAAGCCTGTGTTGAAACACAACGTTTGATTTCAATGCTATGAAAGATTTAAATGATTGCATATTTAAATATTTATCTTTTTGAAGAGATAAAACACACAGAACCGTAGGTTTGCAATGTACCCGCACCCTAGTTTACTTTTAAAACGTAACATAGCAGTTTCTAACACTACCGCTTTGAAAGAACATTCTTCCTTAGCCTGGTCCGCAGTAGTCTTCTACAGACTACTAGATATTATGCTTATTTTATATACAAAAAACTTACTTGACCCGTTATACAAACAAAAGTGTTTCATATTAACCAACTTATTCATAAAGGTGTGCATTAAACAACTTCTAAAATTTCTTGGATCCGAACATGTTATATGTTAACATTTGTCATTAATAATTATAAACGACCTTAAATACACGCAATCATTTTAATCTAACAATATTTTTCAACGTTGAAAGTATGTAAACATTTCACGTTTACGTCCACCCACCCCGCTCGACGGTATAGCTTGAGTGACAGCTTATCGTTTACAATAACAACAAGCTTATGCTATTAATAGCTTGGACGTTATTTTCTAAGCCATTAGCGTCACGTAAAGGCCGACTAAAGTGTGTTGTGCTTTTTAGATTATTACGACGGTTTAGCTTATGTTTGTGTTTCGAACAGCATTAATTAAGTTTATGCTGTTATTGAATTATATTAAAAAATAATAATTGTATAGTTTTGATAATTTGATTGTCTGTGTGATTTCCACTTAATTTTTTTCTAATCCTAAGTACTCATTTTTCTTTCTATTTTGTTTCAGGTATGCGGACGTTATATGATGGGTTGTGAAACTGTTTATTGGTTTGTTAGTTTAGAGAAATAATGTAGTTATCTATATTATATATTCTGTCTAATTACCTTTGTCTCCAAACATTACGCAACTGGTTTCTAATCCAAATGAGCAACTCATTCCTGTATGGCAGAAAATGCATCCGGCTACCGCTTAACTGAAATGACTTGATCCTCATAATATTACTAAGACTTTTCTAAGCAGTGTCAGAGGTCATCCAGAACTGACTTTCATACTGAAGCGTCTAGTAGATTTTGTCAGGCCACTATGTTTTCTGTAGACATCATCCAACTATATATAAAATAGATACTCATAGATAAAAATGTCTTTGTAATATTCGAACGTACGATCTCCGGTTCGTAAGGCAAGCTCATGTGACATAACTAGGCGCAATTAATTGAATATAGAGGTGTTACTACGATCTTTATGTAAAATAAGGTATTTAGAACTTTAAAACGATAAATATGGGGAACGTATGAATTTTATTCCCATGAAACGACACATATCAGCATAATACCAGTACCACTTCTTGTATATTACAGATGCTTAAAAGATTTCTTTTAGGTTCAAGATATCAAATATATCTGTGAAAAAAAACAAATAATTAAAATTGGAGTGTATGTACAATGTAAAATTTTGTTTTGGCGAATCTGTGAAATTACTGGTCTGATTTTGATGGGACTTTCATTGAAAGATAGCTGAGGTAATCGGGAAAAACATATGCTATTTTTTACAATATAAGTTTTTTAAATTACCACGTGGAGAAAGTCGCGGGCAACTGCTACTCTCGAGTATATTATTCAGTTTACCTTCGTAATACTGTGTGAATAGGAGTGGCTGTGTCTCCACAAACATATACGATAGGGGAAAGGCCGATTTGCCAGCGTCGGATTTCAGTACAAATATAAACTATATATTGGGTGTCTTTGAGTCGAGACGAATGGACTTTTATGAAGCTAATGGCGTATTTTAGTCTTGGACATGTGAACGCCATATCTAATTATAGTTGTTCTTTATACTAATGTTTACATTGTTAAGTTGCTTCGTTGTCGTTTTTAAATTAGAAGATTTTAATGTTACTCGTTTTAAATTCTTATGGTGTTAGATAACCTATTAATTAATAAAAGTAACACAGGAAGGAGGAAGGCTAATAAGATCGGTGTAGAATATAAATGTTGAATACTTTTTTGTAACATAAGTCGTGTGTAAAATTTGTAGTTCTGAGTAAATTGTAACTTGGAATACATTGTAACAAGTTTAATCAAGTTTGATTAACATGCAGCAAATTAATTAATACCTTAAGATTTCAGATTACAAATTAATTACTATTATAAAAGACGTAATTTTATGTATATATAACGAGATTATCCTTGCTTTATAAAAATGTTACCTCGTAAAGAAAGTCAAAAATGTATGCAATATTTTCTTTGTATAAAACATTATCCATAAACGTTCGCCTGTGAAAAAACATAAGAATCGATCAAATTTCCTTACGCATGGATGTCGGTAGAACGCAAAGCGTTTTTAATATTTCACCCTTTGCTACGAAAGATACAACGTCGTTTCGGCTTAAGCGAGCAAATTGTAATAATGGAAATATACGATGCAAGGAATACGTTATTCGATGTGGGGAGGAAAGAATAAATTGTATTTACTTAATATTAATACGTATTCAAGTATAAATATACTTTATGTTAGCCAAATAGCATTTATACATGTTTTAAAATTATAATTATCTTTATTCTATGCAGAAGTTTACACTTGCTTATTGATTGTCAAACACGTCATCACGCGTTCGGAGTAGGACGCCTCAGACCTGAGAAGAACTAGCGAAAGAAAGTACAGGGGGCTATTTTAATATTATAATAATCTTTAACACATAAACGTTTAACTCCAGCAGCTTTAACAGCATTTTCACCCTTCACTGTCTCGCTAGAAACCGCTGTCTTAGTTTATTATGTTCGTTTATCACAATTTTTACAACTGTATTTACATGCAATCCTTATTTTAAAAAACAGAAATCTTCATAAACTTATTAACAAATTTCATTACATATTTAAACGCGGCATGCAGTAAAAAGGTCATAAAAATCTATTTTTCATTAAAAATTAACACGTATTAAATAAGATTCCTCAATAGTTTCTCAATAATTTTTTTTTCTACATTAATATATGTTCCTTTTACGCGGGGCGTTATTGCCTTTACCTTGCTTATATTTGGTTTACCGTTCGTGTTGGATCTGATAAATTAATAAAGATCGCACGAGCCGAAACAATGGCCACGAATCGTCCCGGAATCCCGGCGGGAACGTAAAAGGGAATTCCGTAAAACGTATCCTGTTCCCTGACGCGTTTGATTTACTCAACAACATTTGCCATGTAAAAGATACGAAGACCGGGTGAGAGATGAGAGCGAAGTTGTGAAAAATGTGCGATTGTTCTCACACTGCAAACACAAATAAAACGCAAAGTTTTATTTGTTTAAATATTATTTTTATTTAAAGTAAAGAAACAATTTTGTTTTGAGTCCTCAAGACGTGATACTCCTAAACTAAAATTAAGATATTTTGTCTTTGACTACCACAGCTAATCTTATATTTTATGACAGATTGCACATTTCGTCTCTGTCTAAAATAACAATTATCAAGACGTTTATTCGTATTGTTTTTAAGAGAATAAACTCATTTTTAATTGTTCCATCAACAATCGATATAATTAGGTGTTGTTTGTGGCAACGGCGGATGTGCAGCGGCACAATGACGATATTCCTTCTTTTCTTCCTCGGGTATCAAAATTCAATATCTGTAAAAGTTGCCTATGTAACTTGGTAGAGTATATTTGACAATCAAAATGGGTGTAATCCGCACGCGCAAGCATAACGCTTTTCGGTTACGTGACGATCCATTCCATTAAGTATGCGCAGTATAAGAACTTTGTTTCAACAATGAGAATTGTTCAAAGAGTATTAAAATAATTGAATTCGAGTCAATATTTCAAAAGTACAAAGCTCGCAGGAGCTCCGGAGAATCGGTATTTCCAGACGAACCACCTATAAGCTGTACAACTCGGGCAATAATGGCGTAATTAAACAATGGAATTAATTAAACTAGCCGCAATGTTATTACACTTAGCGAAATTTAACGGCGGGGCACGTCCCGAATGGTAAAGCGTCGTTGGCGGGAAAAAGAGAAATGGCGCGCGGGCGAAATTGCTCCCCGCTCTCATTGTTTAAATACTGATGTTGAACGGAAGACGTTTCAACGTGGGCATGGACGAATGGATCCTTCGTTTGTTTAAGTTTTATTCTTTTTTGAGTTGGAAAAATATCAGCCGGTACGTACTTGGCGGGTTCATGGAGTCGGCCGACTGTTATGTTAATTTCTCTTTGCTCTTCGGAGTGGTAATTGTTTGATTTAATAGTAATAATAACGTTATGAAATAATTATATATATATATTTGTGTTTTCGTTGTTCGACACCATTTCGAAAGCGCTTAAACATTGGATAGAATTTGTTTTGAAAGTAGTATAGCATAACATGCGGATATTATACCTTTAATTAAATAAATAATCCTCCTCCTTCTTTATTTCAATTATTAGTGACAGTATTTATGGTAAAATCGTTGTTTTTAAAGTAAATTTTATACTGTGTTAAATGATTTTTAATAGTTAGACTTCGAATTCATCCACTAAGGATGTGCACAGAAGAAATTTTGCAGAAATTATTTTTGAAAAGTGAAATCCAAATAGGTTATACTTTCTTAGCACTACACAGTAATATACTTCGTGCTGTAGTGAATATGGCGGAAGCTCAGGGCATTTGTCAAATTGTGAAAGGCTAGTTCAGAATGGGGCTGCGACTTGATGATGGAGTTGCTATTATGACCCGAAGAATAGATACGCAAACAACAATTCAGCAGATGAATCATTAAACAGTAAATGGCAGCAAAACTTTTGATTGTTGCTAGTATCTTGAAGTAGTAGAAAGGCTATTTGTATACTGGTAGAGATTACTTTCCTTTTGCATTTTAAATTCTATGCATTATGTGTTTATCGTTAAGCATATGATTAAATGTGAACAGATCTACTGGTGAAACTATAAAGCTTTAAAAAGCGTAAACGTTAACTTGAAGTATCTTTTTCACCATTTAACCTCTTAGCTGTTCTAATATATATTTATTATTCATCATCATCATCATCATTAGCCTGTGGTAGCCCACTGGTGGACATGGGCCTCCCTAATACACCCCTATCCATTAGGGGGTTTTGCACCGTATAACACCACGCTGGTCCAATGCCTACTCGACGCATGGATCATCTTAATTTTTCAGACAATTAGGTCATCTGCTTAATTTACACTAACCAACTAAGAAATTTGTTGAGTCCCCGCGGGATTCGAACCCACGGTCTCCGATTTCTAAAGCATACCCTTACCTCTTGGCTAGGCTGTTATTTATTATCAAATAAAACTATCATGTTTATTTGTTTGAATTTGTCCAATGTACATTATCAGTTCAGTTTCATCCACTCGGATGTACGAGCATTGTCGATTTGTCCCGCCCTGAATCATTGCCAAGTGCCATCACGCCTATCACGAAAGCTATTCAATGGCCAATGTCAATGGAACGAATCGATTTGTTTATGGTGCTGTCATTAAAGATAGTCTGGTTTGAATGTTAAGGTTATGAATATTGATCGATTTTGTGGTATAGGTAAGTTCATAATATGTTTATTAGACTCGTTGTCGTTGCAAATTATAAATGTATTTGTATATATATGCATCTATATGCTCATCCAGATTTACCTGTATAACAGTTTTACGCTCCTAGCCTAGTGGTATGGGCGTGTGCTTTAGAAACCGGAGGTCGTGGGTTCGAATCCTGCGGGACGCAACAAATTTTCATTGTTGTTTCCTAGTTGGTTAGGCAATTTGGGCCGATCACCCAATTGTCTGAAAAGTAAGATGATCCATGCGTCGGATGGGCATGTAAAAGAGTCGGTCCACCCACCAACCCGCATTGGACCAGGGTGGTGGGTCCAAAATCCCTAATGGATGGGGTGTATTAGGGAGGCCTATGTCCAGCAGTGGACTAACAAAGGCTGATGATGTATGATGTATGTATGATGTAACAGTTTTACGCAAAGCGACTGGTACTGAAGTGGGCATGGATTATCTTTTATTTTAGGTAGTAAGATGATTATATTATATTATTCTGCACATGATATTATCCTAAACAATCAGAAAAAACGGTGACATGATGTTTCCCAGCAGGATTCGAATTCACGTTATCCAGTGTGTAAACCCAGGCCCAATATCACCATACCACGGAAGCGGCTACGTCGGCGCTCTTATATAATAATACCTATTTATGACGAGGAAACTTTTTATTACAACGTGGTAGTGTATATATTTTGTATTATACAAAAAAAAAACTACAAAGAATAGCACCTTAAAAGGAAAAAATATGGAAGCTTTTAACCCTGTGACAGCTCCGACTAAACTTATTCTAACACCTATTCTAACGCAAAACAGCTTTCTTTACTTTGTTAGGTTGAGCAGTTTATAAAAGCTAATATTTAACTCGTATTTTTCTCCACGAACATTCTTAAATAAAATGTATTAAACACTATCAACTTCGCACCTTCCTTGTGGGTGGAATTTCGTAAAATCCGTTCTTAGCTGACCTCTACTCGGCGAAAGGAATATTCCTACCAAATTTCTAGTCGCTACGCCTTATGGTTCCAGCGATATAGTGATGAGTCAATATATAAGTGCGAATCTCTTACATATATATATATATAGATTACACAATTTCGAATCGAAATGAACAACCAATTTTTATTTGCGTTTGCGAAAAACAACTGTTAAACGTAAATCGCAAAGGTTCTCTAATAAAATTGGAACACCGCTCGGGGCGGCCATTTTCGATTTTCCCCCCAGAAACATAATTCCCGCGTAGTCGTATGAAAAATTGATCGGATGAAATTAAAAACAACACCGCCGGCGATTCGATTATGCGAAAATCAGTTTTGTTTTTCTTTTTTGTCAATTAATATTAAATATTAATTGGTATAATGGATCATAAGTCATGTTGTGATATTTTAAATCATGGGTCAACTATAACAAAATCTATTTATGTTTTAACATAAAATAATGATAAGGTGTTCTAGACGAGTTCCGACTAAGGCGGTCGATCTATATAAGAGATCAGCCAATTGCGCGAGAGATATTATAATGCACAAATGTTCGCGCAAACATTTCCCCTTCCTCTTCCTTGACTCTCATGGTGTGATGGGGACGGTTAACCGACCCGACCGGAGAGAGATCAGGTGCAGGACCTACTTTTTACATGCCCATCCAACACATGGATAATTTTACTTTACAGACATGCTAAAACAACATAGTTGAACATGTTAGTCTGTGTTTAAGTCTATAGCAATTGCAACTGAAATTAGTGGTATCAAAATCCGGTTGCGCAAAAGGCTCTGGGTTCGATTCTCAACACGGCAATTATAATGCCTAATTAAAATAATGTTTATTACAAAGTTAATTTGGGTATGCACAACAAAGGATATCCAGTGAGGTAAATATTGTTTCAACGAAGCAAGCAAGAACCTACAACTTCAGGACTGTTAAACCTTACTAAAAGTATGAAATTATCAATCAATACGTCCTTCAATACAGTTAACAATATATAATTTCATCGACTATTCGCAACTACTTGGCTCGTCTGGGTGCTCCTAATTGAATTGTATAAAAGTAACCATTCAACTATTTATATAAATATCTTGAGGATTACGAGAGCTGTCTGCGATCTAGGGTGAACGTTCTCCCAGTCGTTGGACCCTAGACTACGTCCTGACCTCTAGCTTACGTCAGATAGTGGAGGTCGTACCTGTGGCAAGCTCTAATTAGATTCCAACTAAAGTTTAACAAAATGGACGCTCCGCGGGGGCGAGATATGAAATTTTAATTCGCATTACACCCGCTCCGTTTCTGCTGACGTATGCTCACGCCGTTTTTCTCCTGTGGTAGGATTAAATGAAATTTGCTTTGTTATAGTTTCGCGTTTGTGTTTGTTTTCGTGTTGTTTTAGATTTTAATCTGTAGCGTTTGTTTACGGTTTAGGTTGGTATTTGTATTATATTTAGAATCCAGTCGGAGATGGACTTCGTGTGAATACGATAACTCGTAGCGATGACCAATACACTTTGTTATCGTGAAGCTTTTACTTTTCAAAATTCTACTTAAAGTAACGCCTTATCTACGACGTGAATAATATGTTTAGATTTCAAATCACATTTGGTTCAGGAATACATGATAGAATTATATAGAAAAAGGTACAAAAAAAAACCTAAGCAGCTCCTACTAAAAGTTGTAACATTAATCGTTAATGCGATAAAAGTTTTTCTAGTAAAAATTCTTTATTCACTTGGTACACAACGGCTATATAGTAAACATCCAGATCGTATTTAAGCCTGCTATAGTCGATCTATAGTGGCCGTGTGGGCTGGATGAGAATACCGAAGATAGGAAGCGGTGGCGTGCATTAGGGAGGCCTATGTCCAGCAGTGGACTAGCGCAGGCTGATGATGATGATGATGATGATAGTCGATCTTCTATAAACAAGTAACCTTTTACTTCTGTCATTGATAAAAATGAAGCTTGGGACATATTAAACCTATTTTAATTGCCCGGTAATAAATATGCTGGACATAACATACAGTTTTACTGACTACAAGCTAATTACTTTCCCTTTTATGGATAACTCCAAAGTATGAAAGGGCCCTCCACACATCATCGTTCATTTACATAGCTCTCACACCGCGCGACCTTACCTTTGCAAACGAAATTACCGACACATTTCCATTTTTCCCTTTGGGCCCATGTGAAAAATGTTAGGCCTTTTTCATGTCATACACAAAATATTTACCACCTGTAGAAAAAAGGCAGAAAAAATACTTGTATAAACTTTTTGATGGACGGGACTAGTAGGTTGTATTCCTGAGGTCTGTACTTTTCATTAGGAATGCGCCGTCAGTTACCACTTTATGTCGTTGTATCATCATCATCATCAGCCTGTGTTAGTCCACTGCTGGACATTAGGCCTCCCTAATGCCCGCCTTTCACCATCAGGGGGTTTTTGGACAGTATCACGCTGGACCAATGCGGGTTGGTTAGTGGACCGACTTTTTACATGGCCATCCGACGCACGGATCATCTTACTTTTCATGGTATTCCGCCCAATATGCCCTAATCAACTACAATATAAATTTGTTGATTCCCCGCAGGATTCGAACTCACAACCTCCTTTCTTTAAAGCACATACCAATAGGCTACGAAGTTGTATAGTGAATGTTAATTTTTGTTTACGGATTTATATTTTATATTATCAGCTTCGGTGTCCTTCAAACCGGAAAGAAGTATCATACTCCACACACTGTATATTAAACTATCCAATACTTATTGATATATATTTTAGTTACATAATATATGTGGCGGATTAGATTTCTCTGCCACCTTACCGACGTAGGCAAGACATCTTATTACAATACATAATACCGGAAAATGTAAAGCTCTAATAATCAAGCCAATAGTATAGTAAATGTGACTGTTGAAGTTATATAAACAGGCGTTTTTAAAATTCTAGAATACCAACTATAAGACACTTATTCATAAAATTAAGAGAGGCCTTATATTACAAATAATGAGCTATTGCGTACCAAATTATTAGTGCACAAATACTAAATGCGATGATGATGATGATGATGTCTACTTTTAACGACAATTTGCCAATGAAACTGCTGTACTCGGGTACTGTTTTGAAATTAAAATATATATTTCACTCCGAAACCCACTCATCGGATACTAAATTAAATATACAATAACATATATACATATAACGTATAAAATTTTCCGGTGCCATCGGAATTTTTATAGGCTATATTTATTATTAAATAAAATGACTTTACGGATTTTATCGCGTTTATTTTACATTAGCCGCTGTGGTCACGGGGTAGTCTGCCCCGTGACCACGGCCGCTGGAAAGTGTTCGAAACGTCGGGAATTTAAAATGTAAAATAAACGCGATGAAATCCGTGAAGTCATTTTATTTAATAATGTATAATATTTGCGCAAACAATAGTAATAATTAGGCTATATTTAATCAATTTATAATGAGAATAATTAAATATTTTCTTAACAATACTTTCTGGATACCTAATTTTTCATGCACTAGCGATTTCTGTGTAAAGAAAACATGATGCAGCTTGTCTTCTATAAAAGCGTTGTCATGTTAATAGACCTATGGAACCACTTTGGCGATTCCAAAGCGTTGCACAAAAACATTAACACCCCAACTGCCCTAACTTTAATCAAGTTGTAGTTAACTCGGTAACAATTAAAACTGCACAGCGAATGTTTAACACCGCGTTCGGCTATCTTAAACTTCCATGCGGTTGGCCTAATTCAATAAAATGGCGGCGCACTCCATTCTGCCGCCTAAAGCCTTGGAGTTCCCTTTATTCACTTCCGCCACTTTGGGTGGGTGTAGATAAAACGCCAATTAAATCACTTCCGGAAATGCGAATTGTTCGTGTGATTTATATAAGTTTTCTGTATGGGTCTTCTTCGGTTTCACATTTTCGCTTCTGCCGCGCAGGCTCGACCTCACAAATTCATGATAATTTACCCAAATCTCTTGATTGTCTTTATTATTAATTACAACAGCGGTATTGTAATATGTCATCGTGTATTTAATTAATGTTGCCAATACGCAGAACTAATAAGAATCTGTAAAAATACTATTTGTAATCGGCGTTGTCGTCTTTAAAGCTTGTCAGCCCACTGCTGA
This sequence comes from Lamproptera curius, assembly GCA_029286875.1. NCBI lineage: Eukaryota > Metazoa > Arthropoda > Insecta > Lepidoptera > Papilionidae > Lamproptera > Lamproptera curius. Next base: position 451,685 of record JAGSMT010000027.1, on the reverse strand, counting down.
GCATGGCCTATGTTCAGCAGTGGGCTCTTCTTCATAAGTCTCGTAATAGCAAACTCTTATTATTATTCATTGTTCCGAAAAATTTTTGCTTTTCGAATAAAAAAGCTTTTTCAATTCGATACCTAGAATAAGTAAGCGTTCATCGTTGGATGTTATTATTTCAAGAATTGAAACTGAACATTTTTTTTAGAATTTCCGGTTATATTTCCATTAATATCTTTTAATAATATAGTAATAAAAAAAGTAAAGTTCTTGCATTCACATTGACATCAGCCCAAAGCAAAAGCCTTACCTTGATTTCGTACGTTGTAAACTCTTTAAATATTCTAATATTGCAGGAGCTTAATAACTGCACTTGATAAATTGAATGTATATATAAAAATATAAGTTTAAGTTCACCTACAATTGATACGTATTCCATATAAAATTTTATTATTTTATATCAATACTGAGGGCAACAAACTGTATAGGAAAGTCCCGTTAGGAAAGGTATTTTGAGACGGCATTCAAATACTTGCCATGTAATTTTATCTCCGCGCATCCACAGTCATAATACAAGCTTAATATAGTTTGTCTTCGCTTTCAATCGCTGAAATAGATATGGTCCATCTTTCTTTGGACGATTCTTACTGAAAAGATTTCTACATTTCCACCTTGAGTAATTTCTCCTTCTGTTTCAATGTTCCTTAGAAGGGATTCATTATCACATAAAGCTGTGTGCGTCACCGACAAAATTAAAACTTGGTTATACATATATTTTTCATAAATGATCTTACAACTAAATGAGATAAAGGATATAATACAATTAACAGTGAAGAAAGTAATATATAAAACAAAAACTAGGTTAATTATCAAAAATATTATACATTAACATATATGTCTGTTTTATTAGATGCTTCGATAATTAACTTAAAGCTATTCTAAGCACCAAAACGATTTGAATCTTGAGACGATAATTGATTCAGTCACTCGAAGCGTCTGAGACGGTGAATCCATTGTCCGACCAAATTATTAATCAATAAACGTTTCTGTTTACATTGCAAATTAAATCGTCTCACAGTGAATGTCAGAAGAAGGTTAGCCCCGGGCCGGCGTGCTCGATTCTCGGGTTATAGCCCGTTTCAGTCTGAAGACGAACGTCCATTATTCAAGTTTTATTCAATTTTAAACCGCTGCTGTAACTACAGTAAAGTGAACGAAGTACTTTGGTAACCGCTTTTCCAGAATATTCCATCATGCGACTTTCCTCTCTCGATATTTCAGTTTTGCAAATGAAACACAATATTTCTTTTCCGAGAAGTTAATATACTTTTGAGTATTATTATGTACTAATGAAATGGATTTTACTTATCTATAATGTTTTGTGTCTCTGAATAAAATTATCAGAGAATTATGAAGCATTGAGTATTTATCACTACGTTATTATAAAACAAAGTCGCTTTCTCCGTCCCTATATCCCTATGTATGCTTAAATCATTAAAACTGCGCAACGGATTTTGATGCGGGTTTTTTTTAATAGATAGAGCGATTGAAGAGGACGGTTTATATGTAAAATTTATGCATAATATTGTAGAGTAATGCTGATAAATTTGTATATTTTTCCATAGATTTGACTGATATCAGTATTGCACCCGTGCGGAGCCGGGGCGGGTCGCTAGTTGTTTATATAAGTAACGGATTGGTAATTGTATCTAAAGTTGACCTTTTGCATTATGCTAAGTAGTTTGTTATATTATTACGATAAGATATTTCTTCATTTATGTATATTAACCTCATACTAAATTCCATTACTATTTTAAATGAATGTATTCGCGTTATTGGTCACGGACAGACTATGACGATATTTGTCTGCCATAGTTTGAAGGAGTCCGACACGACCGAAACCTAATTTACAAAATAAATGCAAAACACACAAAAAAAAATTACGTTTACTTAGCGTTTGAACAAAACAAACAATTATCTACGTTATTTCTATCGATAGATCAGAAAAGAACAAGTAATATTATTGTAATGACACTCCCACCAAAGACCGCCGTCGCAATACCCTAACGAGGTCTTCCCGTTGGAAACACTACACTTTAACGAACACTCAAATCCTCGCAGTCAATCGAAATAGTTTCCGTTAAAAATAACCAAGAAATTCACGACTTCCGGCACGCCTGAATGGATATAGATTAAGTGAACGTTTAGTCAACTCCTGTAGTTGAGATGCCGCTTGGTTTAGTGTCAAAAGTTATTTCGTATAACATTTATGATTATCTGAAATATTTAAAAAAGGATTAAAAGCAGTCTAGTCTCTATAGTAATACATTTTTTCTAAAGTACCTTAGCTTTTTATAATAACTTGATTACAAATAGGCGATGGTAATGGCTCTAAAAGTTTAATATTTTTAATTCAATTGGCTAATTATATAGAAATCGTATTAATAATAGTTTCAAGTTAAATAAACTTGAAACTATTATTAATACGAACATATTGTAATATTAACATATTGTCTAATACAGACATATTGTATGTGTATAAATTATGTTGCGTAGTTTATTCACCTTAGATAAAAGATTAATATTTTTAATTAACTTGTTATACATTATTCTCACAGCATGTGTCCTTATCATCTGGTGGCCACGTTTTTCTTACAACTTCATTCATAAACAGAAGAATGATTGTATGTGCTGTTTTAATGTTAGTTTATATCTGTTTTGGCCAATTACGGTTACCGTAACAATAAATTAACGAAGTGAAATGAATAAACTTAATAAATTAATTGCCTCCGTAGCTTAGTAGTATGGGCTTGTGCTTTAGAAACCGCAGGTGGATTCGAATCCTGCGGGGACTTAACTACTTTTCTAAGTATTTTCCTGGTTTGTCAGGACAATTTGGGCCGATCACTCAATTGTTTAAAAAGTAAGATGATCCATGCGTTGGATGGGCATGTAAAAAGTCAGTCCACCCACCAACCCGCATTGGATCAGCGTGGTGGGATACGGTCCAAAAATCCCCATATTGGAGGAGGGGTGTATTTGGGCAGGCCTATGTCCAGCTGTGGACTAGCACAGGCTGATAATGATGATGATGAACAGTAAATTATTAAAGTCATTGCGAAAATTTACCAGTCATACGTCTAATACTTAAAAAAATCATGTTTTTAACATGTCGAATTAACTGTTTTTAAACAATGGACTAATTAAGAAGTGAAATGGATAGTTAGTAGCACTGTGCGTTTTTTTCTACAAGTCTAGCTTTGTACAGACGGTTCACGCCTAGTTAATTGATATAACGTTTCAAGTCATTGTTACCACACCAATTAGCATAAATGAAGCGGTCAGTATACGCTTGTTTGAAGTGAGTCGTGGGAATTGGTTTTTTACTTGTGCTTCTGGTTATTTATAGATTGTTAGCCGAGGTCAGTGTTAAACTTTCGGCGCGTTAACCTTTTTGCTTCGATGTGTAATGACAGTGTAGTGGGTACACGCTTTTAGAAATAGAACTGAATTCTTTGTTAAGTTTTCGCCTTCGTGATCTAGTGTTAATGGCCATTGCCTTATGAACTGGAGGTCGTGGGTTTGAGCTCTGTAGGGAAATAGCTTTTTTATCGTTGTTTTCTGGTCCTTTGAATACCGAAAATCCAAATGCCTGAGAAGTTTGATGGTCCATGCGTCGCGTTATTTTTTAAAATGTCAGTACCGTTTTCATAAATAGTCTTAGAATCATCATCTTAGAAGTCAAATGCACAGACATTCATCGAATGCATTTGCCATTCGGGTCGTGGTAGGTCAGATATCTATCACTATGCGTAAAAACTTTTACTTTTTGTTCATATAAAACTGTGAGAACTGGAAGCCGACCTACCTTATAACCTTAAAAAGAGCTAGGTTCTTTTTCTCGTAGAAAACAAAACAAACGGTCATTTTTCAAAATAATATATTTTCTTGTAATATTTTACCTCAGTCACAGTTTGAACGACTAGCACAACTAATTGAATACATTCACAATACGACGAACAGAAACCATTTATTATTCATAACTTGTCCGGTTAATGTCACAGAGAATTCTTATTATAATCACACTCTTTCCACGTTGGTGCTGCGTCGTGAATTTTAACTATTCAACCGGCGTTATTTGCCATTCTCTTATGTTATCCGTCGCCGTGTCTATTATTCTGTGCAATGTAATGCAGTTGATACGCCCGTGTACATTCGTACCTACTGTGTACACTTGTACAGGCTGACGTGGCGTTAACGACCTCTCACTTAGTTTTCCCGCCGTTGTGACTTTACGGACGCTAAATGTGATGTGGGGGAATCTGTATCCAACAGGTTATAAAGAAAATCATGGTAGTTTGAACTGCCTTCGTAGCCTAGTGTTATGGGCGTGTGCTTTAGAAACCGGAGGTCGTAGGTTCGAATCCTGCGGGGACTCACGACTTTTCATTGTTGTTTTCTAGTTGGTTAGGTAATTTGGGCCGATCGCCCATTTTTCTGAAAAGTAAGATGGTCTATGCGTCGGATGGGCATGTACAAAAGTCGGTCCACCCACAACCCGCATTGGACCAGCGTGGGATACGGTCCAAACCCTAATGGATAGGGTGTATTAGGAGGCCTATGTCCAGCAGTGGACAACAAAGGCTGATGATGTATAGTAGTTTTGTTAAATATGGGCATAAACTGTTTTTGCTAAATGAAGTGACAATCAGGAAGTTTGTCTAATGCTAATAGACAAAACTTTTACTAAAGAATTGTAAATAAATATGTGACGGTTTCTCTCTATGCCCGTGGATATAATGTTCAATGTCTCGTTTACCCAGTAATTACAGTAGCTGCAATACTTTTTGAATTACAACATACTATTGATTTTGCTAGTGCTAAAGTAGTAGATATAGACATTTTGAAGGTACTGTTCTAGTCAGTCCATTATCAAAAGAAGACTGAAAATCCCAACCTTTAAAATTTTAAAACTCAAGCTAGTATTTTTTATTTAATTTAGGTAATAAAAACATTCACCATCTTTATTTTGTTTAAATTGTGTTCTGTAATTCTGATTCCGTTCTGTTCTGTAACACTGTTCCCTTAATAGACATTGTTAAGACAAAGGAATATATTGCTTATCAAGTATAACTTGTAAGACATATCATCTAACAAAATATTCGAGATACAAAAATACTACGAAATCATTCTCAAACGTATTGTAGAAAGTTCAAAGTCCTCAAAGACAACTGTGTTTGCTTTCCATTTTGAAGTTACCATAAGTTTTTATCGCTTTAATAACGTTCGAGATAGAAGCAATATTGCAAAGCGATATTACAAACGTCTGGGGATTTTAATTAGCCGATGTAACATGTGATTACCGTTCTTGGAAATTGTAAGCATTTTTTTACATTACAAAAAAAAATCTGCATTAGTTTAAGTGTAAAGTAAACTGCAAATTTAGAGTTTGACTCGCGTATCATGGGTTCCGTACTATTATATTATCTACAAATAAAGTAAAAGTCATGTATGGTGTATAATATTCTACTTCTGTATAATTCTTTTAAGTATTAATTGAAGAAATATTTAATTTTACAGCGGCAACACATCGTCTACCAATTTAAATTGTCTTACTGTCCCGGTGTATAAAGACAGACATACGGACAGACGGTCGGATGACCTTCTGTGCGTGTGACCTTCGGTTTTTGCAAAAAGTGTTGCTCACCGGTTCGTTGGGACGGTAGCTTCCTGCGAACTCTGTGTTAGATGAAGCTTACCAAAGACATGAGTCTGGAAGCATAACATCCTTGCCACAAAAAAAAAACCGCCGCGTGGAAACGGAACTCTGAAAATTTTATCTTGACAGTTTATCCTTTTTTTTTTTTTTTTTTTGTAATAGCCAAAAAAGGAAATTTTTCAACAGTTCTGTTTATACAATTACAAAGGCGCATCTGTTTGAGCGTAGAATGGGGATAGAGATTGAAAATATTGCCGTTTCTATCCAATCCCATCGTAGTTCGTTAACAAACAGTTGTTGCAATGGACCGTAGCGATGTTTACTGTTGTTTTTAATTTAAAAAGTACCACTCTGGAGATTTTGGATCGGCTCCAAGCGCAATAAGAACTGTACGTATCTCCAGGCGACTTTATTGCTTCTAAACGTATCGAATCTGGGATAATAAAGTGGTGTGCGGATACTGAGAATCGTGATACTAGTTCTACTAGGTCTTTGCTGTTCGATTTTTAATTGTGAAAGATACTATCTTAGTTATACTGATATTGCTCCAATTATTTAATTGCAAGCGAGTTACCGTTCGGGTTATCACTGAACAGTACTGTGTTTGTTTAATAGAGGTTTACTATATGTCACTTTAAGAATAAATTGTTTGAATTCATCACGTAACGAAAAAGCGTTAGAATTCTTTCTAGTGACCGTTTTTCTTACGAATTAACTATGTACTTACGTTTATTCGTGTACACTGTTACATTTTACGGTTATGCTATCATTTATTAGAGTGCCAATCTCTTTGAATTGTAGACACCAGACCGCAGATAAATTTGTTGTCATTAAAAAAAAAGATTTTATCAAGAATAAAGCTAAAACCAATTGAATACTTTAAATACTTTGAGTTACCAGGATATCACAAGATTATAGGTGTCTCTACAATATTTTTTTTCTGATTCAATTTTTATTCTATCTAAAGATAAATATTATATTTTAGCAACTGGCAATGGTCAGTGACGCTGTGAGGCATGGGTTTGATTCTCAATAAAGGAAAAATACTGTAGGGCGCGTTTCAATCATAGGGTTACTAGGATTTTGTATGAGCTCAATATGGGTTTACTTATCGAAACAAAATCACAACACAGTGTAAGCTTTGTTTTGTTATGGATTGAATTGCGCGGTGTTACCGATATAATTGTCATAATATTTTTGATTTAATCGTAATAATATTTATTACATACTATTTATGATTCAATTTATAAAACTAATACGGGCATTTCATATTGGATTCATTCCATTTTGATGTTCTTACGGCATATTTAGGTTTAATATTTTACAAAGTTTAAATATGATGCAAGAGGATTAAAAACATCCTTTGGGAGCTAAGGTAATGCCGTTGAAACTTTATCCCGTTTTAGAGGTTAACTCCACGCGATGCCTGGGCGAGTCAGTTATTAGCTAATAAAGAATATGTGGTCTAGGTACTACTTTGATATAAACGCTGAGATCGTGTCATCTTATGTTTGTATTGCGCTCAAAAGTTAGGTATTATAAAACTGTGAAATGTACGTTATTTTCTATTAATACCTGCCTGATGATTATGATAGTACGATTAAAAAAAAATTATGGTAGATATACTAATAAAGACAAATGTTAAACTTAATGCCAAAGCGGGAAGCGCTCTGATTGCTTTACATAACTAGACGTCATTCATCACGCAATATTTGACCAATAGGGGGCCCTATGATTTGGCGCTATTAGAGGTTGATGTTTAATTGAATTGATATTTAGATGATAGATAAATGATCTACGTATCCATTGGTTCTTTCTAACCTACATAAAGCGTCTATTGTTATTGATGTATGTAGTAATTTAATGGTATGTACTGAGAATATCATATTCAATGAGTTTAAATATTTAACGAAATTTATTGACTTGTCTTTGCTAAATCCTGCTAAGTTTCTTCCTTTACATAATTTTTTTGTACATATAAGCTTTTATAGTTTTTTCTTCGATTAATATGACTATTTTTTGTGTAGTTACTTATAATTTATATTATATTTACTTTATTGACCTGCATAATTTGCTTTTGACTTCACAATGAAACCATTACAGGTTTGTGGGGCTTTGACTAAGTATTATGTACATGTTGAATTTACTTATTGGCACATTGACCGTCTCCGAGGTCTAGCGGTAATGGCTCTTGCTTTATAGACCGAAGGTCGTAGTTTCAAATCCCGCGAGGAAACAACTTTGTGTTATCGTTGTTTTCTGGTTGGCTAGGACAGTTTGGGCTGGTCACCCGATTGTTTGAAAAGTAAGACGATCCATGCGTTGGATGGGCATGTAAATAGTCGGTCCACCCACCAACCCGCATTGGACCAGCGAGGTGGAAAACTCTCCAGAAATCCATTAATAGAGAAGGCGTGCAGTAGGGGAGGCCTATGTCAATCAGCGGACTAATGCAGGCTGATAGTGATGACGAGGACGCAATGTCCTTATTGAATAAAAACACGCAATTTTCTTTATTTAATAGTTTTTTTCATAATTTATATAACAAAAGCGGTCTCTATTATTTATTTTAATTAAGTACCGCATCCAAACTTTGTGCGGAACTTCCACTTCAAGTAACATTCACACCTGCTTCTAAAGTAGCATGCGCTTCGTAAGTTTCACGAGTGTGAAACGTTCAGTTATAACTTAAAATGCATTTAATGTTTCTAGTTTTATTTGTGTTCAGCAAACGGCTAATTTCCTTTATTTATAGCTCTCTATAGAAATAGTTTTCTATATTAACAGCGTTGTTATTCGTAGGTGGGTGTATCATTATTATTGTGAATATGATAATCCTATTTTTCTTACTCTATTTACAAATATTCGAGTTGTATATTTTTAAAGGCAAAATTTGTGTTCTAAGCTAGCGTAAGTTCTCGTAGATCTGATTTCAAATCCATCCAGATATAATAATTTTTATATTTATTTTGATTTTAGTAATTTCAAGCCTGAATTTATACGATATACCTTTGATTTTTTGAATTGTACTCATCCCAAATGTTCTCTGAACTACCTCAAGGCTGATTAGCAGTTAATTATGTTTACATCTGAATCAAAACCAGATATTTCTCTTTTCATCCTCCCCTATATCATATTTAATTTTCCCCATAATTAAATAACTCAATTATACATTGCTAACATTAATCTCGCCAAACGAAACTGTCCCGTGTAACGGAAACGAATTTTCCATTCGTAAAGAGCAATTTACATAATGCTTATTCAATTTCGTGTTTCTCGTTTCCGATCCCGTGGGGGGGAATGCCTTCAATCAAATCTGTATGAGGGCCGAATCGGTGTTTCTGTCGTCTGTTTGTGTTGCGCTAATTTCGTTTTTTGTGTAGTGAACTAGGTTTTTCGATATTATAACGTCCATGTTTTCACTGAAATTGTATGGCGATAACAGGGACTGAATAGGGAATACTATAGTAGTAAAGGAATACTATTGTACGGCTTGAAGGGTGCTTTAGCTAGTGTAGATGGTGAGGAAACGAGAAGTAACATTCCATGTCTTAAAATGGCCAGCGGGCTCGTGGCGTCTGACACTGCATTTTTATATGCATGTTTTTAGCCGCACCTCCCAATTCTCTGACGCTCTTAATAATAAACCTACACTAACATTTAGAACCTAGCACTTGATTCAGGTCATTATCAATTATACTAATCTTGGACGTGTACTTTAGCACAAACAGCTTGGAAATTCATCTTCCATGTACTAAACAGCAAATTAGTTAAAATTATCCTACATATTGCTTCCTTTACAAGCTTAATGAGCTAATAAAGCTATTACAACCGCATTCAAACACAATTTTTGCCATTTAGCAGCTGAACAGGCATCCTTAAAACTGACAATATTTTATATCGCGTCATACGCTTCGTTACTTCCATTACCAGTAGTTACACAAGGTAAGTACTGCAGAGAGTGAGTGATGCAAGCCCCGTGTACCCTTTTAGCGGTCGTGCCTAGTGTGGCAACACTTTAAGCCACCCTTCCGGCTAATGTGGCACAACTATGTGCAGACTTAAATGCCACCTTCTTGGATAATGTTCGAGCATTGTTTTGAGCAAAGACGTTTTCGTATTTCGCCTATCGGTTTTTGAATATTCATTACGGTCTCAGTTATAGTTTTGTTAGTATATGGACGCTTTGATTTGATTTAGATATGACTTACAGCCAACGGTATATGAACAAATTCAGTTAAGCCGTTCGCTTATAATTGGCAAAACGCTCAAGCAATAAATTGTGAAGGAGGCCCATCCATATTTGTCATTTTAGAGTAAAATTCTACTGTAAGCACTGTTTAGTTTTTATTATTTGTATTTTATAAATTCCTGCGCAACTATTTTAGTATTTTACGGTTCAACAACGTTCCTTACCGCAAGGTTAACCCGTCTACCATTTCTTTCAATTAATAATTGCAGAAAAATCAAAAATACAGCTGTTTAGCTTCTTTTCGACAGCTTTTTGTATTAATATGCTTCTATTAATTGCAAGTATGTTATCATCACTTTGATAGTTTCAACAACGCGATTATCATCAGCCTGTGTTAGTCCACTGCTGGACATGGGCCTCCCCTAATGCACCGCCTTTTTTATAGGGGGTTTTTGAAGCGTATCCCAACACGCTTGTCCAATGCGGGTTGGTGGGTGGAACTTCTTTTTAAATGCAACAACGCGATTACATATATAAATTAAAAGTGGACTTTAATCGACAACATTTAAGTATATGTTACGTGGCCATTAGAGTGGCCATTGTGGATTTGTATGTGGTAAAAATTAAATCGCCAGTTTAGTGGCCACTCACGTACCCGCTTAACAATACCGCGCAATCAGTTTGTAGTCGCGCGTTGACTGAATACGCGAAAATGTCGTCGCCCCATTGACGTGCCACAATGGAACCGTGACGGGGTCATCGAACTCTATTGTTTAGTTACATGTTAAGTTTGTCTTAACCCTTTTTGATGCTATGGTATTGTCCACCCCATTGTGTTTTATGTATGGTAGTGACTTTTAAGATTACAAAACAGCTAAAAGAAGATTGCAAATGGTAATTTTAATTCCTGTTTTTGCGTTAATGAAGTTCTTGCCAAAAAGATAAACGTCTATGTAGTCGGAAGTATGCGTAATAAAAGGGAATATTTCTGTGAGAATAATACTCATGTGCATGTAAACATACGCACAGAGGTACACAAAACTAAAACAAAATTCATTGTATTAAAGTTCGAATAAAACATTGTAATTTTATATAAATAATTTTTAACTGTCTAAAAATATCGAGAGCTTAACAGTATGATCGGCTTAAAGGCTTCAAAATAAACGAGTTTTAGAAACAAGTAAGAAGATTAACTTTATATTTTCATTTATTCTAGCGCAGCTAATTGGTACACCCTAATATTATTTTAGCTTTCGGCGTCCGAGTTAAAAATACCCAATAAAATTGGAGATTAGCGTACGAAAAATAGGACAATATATACTCGGAGTAAAAGTAAACGTTATCCATTGCCGAGAAATGGCGTCATATACGCCATTTCTTATGGTGAATTGAAACCGAGATGCCATTCCTGAGTGACAGTCGACTAAAATTAACGACGTACGTGCGATACAGCCTCCGTGGCATAGCGGAGTTGGCCATTCGTTTACAAACTGGAGGTCATGCGATCGAATCCTGCGGGAAAGAATATTGTGGTATCTATATATAGTATGTCCCACCAAAATTTATGAAACGCATGATGATCCATTCGTCGGATGATCATGTCAAAAGGCAGGCCCAATTGTCATAACCATCTTTGGCAACGTTATTAGATTTAATTCAGTTTCTTCAAATTTACCGACAACATTTATCTATAGAATGCAGTTCCCCATCTGGGTTGTGGAGATCAGATACCAGTCAATCTGCGGAAAAACTGTTATTCAAATAAATTTTTAGGGATTAAGAGCCGACCACATTATAACTTAGGAAAATTACTAGGAGCAACATAAAGGTGCGACGCTCCTTTCTTGAAATGGGTTATTACATTTTCTTTTATTCCAAATTAAAACTAGCTGAATTATGCCAAATTGTTGTGTCTTTAAACATTTTCCTTTTCTTATTAGTACCTATCTTTAAGCTTAACGGTTCTGGCAAAAATCAAATATAGATTAAATCCGTTTGGTTTAAAGGTGTGCGTAGTCCATAACCACTATGGTCCCGCATTGAATGATAATCGTGCCTTATCGTTCCGAATGATCGATAAACGGTGAACCGAAATAATAAATTATTCGTTGTTATCTATAAAAATGTTCATTCTCCGTTTATGCAAAGGCTAATCGTTCGGAGATTGACACGAAGCCTGTGACTTTTCAGAATTATCATTCATTCCTCGTTCAATTGTTCTTTCTTATCGTTAAGAATATTCATTCACATTTGATCCAAAAGCTAATCGTTCAAAGATTGTCACGTAACCTGCGACTTTTCAGAATTATCATTCATTCGTCGTTCAAATAATCTTTCTTATCGTTAAGAATATTCATTTAAATTTGATCCAAAAGCTAATCGTTCAAAGATTGACACGAAGCCCGCGGCTTTTCGGAATAATCATTCGTTCGCCGTTCGATCATTCGCTCTCGCGCTCACGTATCCCCATTCCTTTTTGCCGCTTTTTCTTATTATGTGGGAGCTTATGTAATACGAGCCGGGATTATATTCATTCGTCTAGACATGATCGTATGCAGGGATTTTGCGAACATCTCGTGACTCGCTTTGGCTTTCTTTTCTTTTATGTACGGTTATATGTTGCTCTTTTGTGTTGCTATGTGTAGTTATTAAGTCGTGACTTTGTTTCTGCTTACTGTTTTATTTTTAGGTGTTGGTAACATCGTCTGTGTGCGTTTTGTTTTAATGGTATGTGACTAAATTATTGTAGGTTCTAGGATCGAATCCGATCACATGTTTGTTACATTGTTATTTGGTATGAATCAAAATGAATTTTTAGTAAAGTTTTTTAGCTTAAAGTAAAGTAGTTTAACAGTTCAATTAAACACTTTTTGTATAAATAAAGAATATTCATAAATATTGCATATTAAAAATACTGCAAAGTAGGTACCTCGTTTTAAAATTACAACTTGTTGTCTTTTATTTACACTTTGAACGTTATTTATACCTAGTAATCGGACAGAATCGACGGTCAATGCAGTAAGTTATGTTTAAATCACTAAAAGTTTCACTTTCCATGTACAGAATTCCAGTTTCACGGGGAACGCTCATTTCCTTTTGCTTTTATATGGTCAGTGACGGTGTACCTCGTACGTTTTATGTTAATTTTTACTGCTACACTAATTTATGCAGACGGCTTTGCTTTCGTTTCGCTTCTAGTATGTTCCTTTTTGGCTAGTCACGTTGTTTCAGGTGTGTTTGTGCAAAAATAAAAGTCACTGTTCTTTGAAATCGTCGGCTAGAAAGGTCTCCGGCTTGATTTTTGCTATTTTGAATGACTTCCTGAAAAAAATCAATTGAATACCTAATTATATATGGCGAGCGGTATTTGTTTATATTAAGTAAGAATAATTTATGTTTCATTTGAATAACACTTGGTTTTATGAATTTAAGCATAAACCTTTAAATGCTGTTGTGTTAAGATTGATAAACATTATATTTTAAGCTTTTCGGTGTATAATTCAATAAGATTCGCTCAATCAGTTCTCTTATAGAATGAGCTACCTCTTGAAATCAAGATGGCGGAGACTGATAGCTTTTAAGGTAAAAGTAAAAGAGCACTTACTTAATAACTTAATAATAATAAAATTATGTAGAAATATATATTTATTATTATTTAAGTTTTTAATTACTTCCATGAATGTAAATGTTTTTGCAGTATTTTTGTATTAATTAATTTATTTATAGGTATATATTTATATTAAAAAAAAACTTCTATTTCCAATATACAGATATTTGCACTTACCCATGTTTCATCATTGCATAATCTCAAGGTAGTCAGAAAATGCCATCGACATTATGCCATTTTCTTAAATTGCGCATTAAATTTTAATAAATAGATCATAGATAGTAATTTATAGGCGGTAATTTATACTTTTAAACTTATATGGTTTTGTAGGATTCATTATAAGTCAGTAGCTAAGTTTAATGTCGGATAAGACCTTAATGAAAATCTTGACTAAAAACTTTTTGCTTTGATAAAAACTTCACAAGTAAAACATGTCCGGCTTGAGCAAGTGGAAAATGCTTTTCGCAAACTTTCGCGGAATCCGTGTCAAGTCTCTAATTAGGCGGGACTATTTCCATTGAGGTTGTTACGTACGTGGTCAAAGGAGGGAATGTTTTATTCATTACATTAAAATACAATAAAGTTTTTTATTTTTTTTTACATGATTCCATTATTTTTTTAGTAAGTTTTGATTAGATACTGCCAACCGCCAACCCGCATTGTACCAGCGTAGTGGGCTACGGTCCAAGAACCAAGTCCAGCTGTGGACTAACACAGGCTGATGATGATGATATCCATTAGTTTTAGACCGTATCCTAAAAAGTATTTAGGTGTTGCTTAATGGATCACAAAACACTACCCTGTTATTACTATGTAAAATTCTAAACAATAAATCCAGTTATAAATCACTATTAGGTTGAATTGTCTAAGTAACTAAATTAATAAATAACTTATATTTAACTTTCTGTTTGTTTCAGGTACGTCGATATCAACTAAAAGAAGGGGAGCTCAATGTTATAAGCATCTGCTACATCGATGAGGTGCCTAGTTGTAAAGTTATAGTTGAAACTCATGGAAGCGGCTGCTGGCATTTTCTTAATTGCAGTTTAGCGTCGACTCATTTGTATCTGCGAATTTGATCACACTTAAAAGTGTCGTTTTATGAAATTATGCGGTTTATAGTTGATTTGAAAGTTTATAATTTGGTTTTTTAACGTTTTGTAGCTTTTGGTGGAAAAAATAAGTGACTCGATAGTATTAACACTGTAACTTAGGACTAATAATAACAATTTTCCAATACAGTTTATTAAATCCGATGGTATGACTCAATAAGGTATGTCGCCGAAACTAATGGTAAAACCACAGCATATTAAATGCTATAGTAAAGAATTATTTACGTATCCATTATTATTACAAGCACTAAGAGTAGAGACTTGTATTGCTTGATTTTTTTGACAATTTTCTCAACCAGATATTGCCTAAAGTTTAAATTTGTTTACTTATGGCAAAAATATATTATTATAAAGATTCCATTTTCCTTTATTCTTTTATACAAAAATAGCAGCAATCATTAGCGTCATAAGCCTCCTAGATCCTCTATAGCAAGCAACTATAGCAATCTGCAGATGATCTACAGTTGCATCACAAGTCACCGCACTTCCGATCCCGAATGCGTCGTATCCGTAGATTCATTATCGTGAGACTCCGAGCACAATTCCGGTCGCTCACTGAATGAATGAACCGCCGAATTCGTACAATGGGCCTCCATTATGAGTCGTCGAACAATTCGCCGTTTTCATTAGTTCCTAAGGCCCCGTGCCAATTATGCACGAGGGTACGCTACTGAAAAATGTACCCATCCCCCCTTATGAATATTCTATATGCGGCCAGCGCGAAGATATTTATGCGACGTCAAAAATGTGGAAATTCAGCGGGCTTATTAGCCCGCCTTTGTCGACGTCCGTGGGTTGAACGCGACGGACGCCATGTTTGTTCGTGGCCTCGTGTGTTCCTTTTTCGAAGCGGTGATTTCTAAATTGTTTTGGCGGCAAAGACGCGTCATGTAATGTCGTTTGCGAATATTTCTTAATCATCATCGTCATCAGCCTGTGTTAATCCGCTACTAGATAGGCCTCCCCTAATGCATTAGCGGATCTTTCGACCGCATCCCACCACGGTGTCCAATGCGAATATTTAATAGATTCATAAATTATGAATTGTTTAATGGGTTATCATAGATTCCGCGATATCGTTAGACCCATAATTATTACACATCACACTAATTTATAAAACACTCTATATGTTTTTAAACTATTCTGTTTCTTTTAACGCGTTTATAATTTATTTTTACCTTAGTTAGCTAAAAATGTAAAGCAATTAGTTAATTCTTAGTGTTGTATTGGCGTAATTAAAAGATAAACAGTCTATCACGTGACTACAGGTCTGAATCGTCGCGTTTTTAAATAATGTTAAAATAATTGAATGCTATGAAATCTTTAAAACTGCATCTTGTATAGTTTAGGGGTTAGCAACGGAAAATATTTTACTAGATTTATATATAAAGCTAGAAAGTAAGTTACTAATAATATAAAGGTCAAAAGATAGATGAACATAAAATAACAAATTCTCATCACTATCACATAGTTCGAAGGAACGCATTTACCTTAATCAATTCGGAATACTATAATTTATATGTTCGGAACTTGGATGTTCGTGAATTTAATTTACCCTACTGTCGACAACATAATCCAGCATAAATAAGGATCTTGCGAACTATGACTATTTATTAAACTTTTAAGTCTTGCAATAGTTTACATATCAAATTTCCTAACTTTGTTGGTCCTAAGACTAAAATGTGTTTTGTGAGAATAGCGATCTAGTCGTTGAAATTTATTATATAATATGTAACGTTGTAGTGATATTTTTTGTATATCAGTTGCATCGGCGACTCGTAGTGGGGAAGTAAATGTGATTAACAAATAAATACCTTCTTATAGGAAGAGTGCTAACTCTATTTCAAATTTAAAACGCATAGACTATGTTCAGTCGAAATTAAAGCCGTTTCTCCCGAAAAAATTACCGCCTCGTTATCGTCGAAAACGTTTGCGTTTGCAGTTACATTGGCTACGTTTTAACGACTATTCAATATCTCAAATAGCTGCGAACGCTACGGGCGCAGTGTTGATACAGCGAAAATTCCAATTCGAGTGGGCCCAAAGCGGAGTTGGTTGAGTTTTTGTTTTTATCCGCTTCATATTCACTCGACGTTTAGCAGTAATTAAAAGGCATCGATCCTAGTGACGAGTTTTATGTATGTGCTATGTTATTTAACGTGGTATAAACTTTAGGTACTAGGATAACAGAACATATGGGGTACCTTTTATCCGCTTCATATTTAATTGACTTTTAGCATTAATAAATTAAAAGGGCTTCGAGCTTAGTAACGAGTATTACGTGATAGGTACTTGAGGTACCAGGATATCATAACATTTAGAAAAGTAATTGCAATTGCAATTTTGTATGCATTTTCGCCTGGTTATTTGATTTATTTTTATTCGAATTACATGATATAAAATTCCAATTGGAGTAGGCCCAAATCAGAGTTGATTTAGTTTTTGTTTTTATCCGCTTTATATTCACTCTACGTTTAGCAGTAATGCTACCCCATTTTGTAAGTATTCTCGAATGGTAGTGGATTTATCTGTGTTAGAGTTTAACGCGGAGTTAAGTTTCGCTTATATCCGCTTCGCATCGATCATAGCCTTTATGTATGATGACTATATATTGATATTTTTCTGTTTAAGAATCATGAGGTACCCGGTAATCAGGACATGAGGGGTAGAAACTGCAATTGCAATTATGTTACGCGATTTTGCAAGCATTTTCGCTTTTTATATGACCTATGACTGTTTGAACTTAACGGTGTTGGGTTTTTGTTTAATCTGCTTCATACTCACTCGTCGTTAGCAGTAATTAAAAGAGGATCGACCCTAGAAACGTATTTATAACGAATATACTATGTGTCTGATCTACTAGGGTATCATAGCCTTTAGGAAAGTAATCGGTTAAATGTTATGCCAGCGTTCTATCTTGATTCATTTAGTAAGAAGATTTATTTTCTTTCTAATGTGTATTAGTGGTTATAAACACAAATACTTTTTCTTGGTTGAAGGTAATGTTAATTTTAGCAGTAATTCAATAGGAATCAATTAATTTTTAGCAAATAAAGATAATTTTATTTTAAATATACATATGTCAAACCTGTCCTACCAGGATAACATTACATAAGGAGAAGTATCGAAAGTTACAATTGTTAGACCCGAACGTAGTGTGCAAATATACGGTATTGATATAGTGTTAGTATGGAATTAACCCTCAAACCCAAACATAGTTTTATAGATAATTAACTCTTTTGTTTGCGCGAATATTACACATTATTGAATAAAACGACTTTTTACGGATTCGATAATACCACTGCCGGCTGTAATGATAAAATAAGTTGAATTTGCATAGGTCAGAGTACAGACTAAAAATATTTTAGACTAAAATTATTACAATTAAGATTGGGAAACCCCACTTGAGCACTAGTAGTTGCCTTGTGTACAGACAAGGCAACAAGACGCATGACATCTCAGTCTACCTCGTGACCACGGCCGCTGGAAAGAGTTCGAAACGTCGGGAATTTAAAATGTAAAATGAACGCGATAAAATCCGTAAAAGTCAAAGTTTTATTCTATAATAGTTTTTCTCATTTAGTCATCTCATCAAACTTCGCGAATACACTCGTAAAATTGATGAAACAACGGAGTTTACTTATGAATTACTGTATATATTACTTTCCATCTATACTATCACGTTATATAGAATAAAATCGCATTTCATAAGCCTCTCAATATAACGATTCAGAGTGGAATCGAATGTAAGCGCTAAAAGCATCAAATAAGCCGGCGTCGGATTGACTCGTTGACTTACATAAACTGAAGTGTATAGCTTCATTCGCTTTATTTGGTTTGCTGAGATTTAATGAACTTGCCCGTTTTCTGTTGGCGCGTTCTAGTTATATTACTAATGAGAGAAATGCGAAGGTATTGTTGTTTGAAGTGATATTTGGTTGGGTTATTACACAATTAGCTTGATTGTAGATCAAATTTTATGGGTGTTAGTACAACAGAGCCTAATTAGACTGGATTATAGGCAATGGAAATACTTATTGACGCCAAAACAACGAATGTATTGTGTGTTTTACTAATTTCGTCTTATTATAAGGTGTATATTCGATATGGAGGTAAATATTGCATTTGGTCAAAGCACAAATACAAATTTACTTGGTTGCGGAAAGCATGTTACTTCATGCTCTGCCCAAATAATTTTTCAAACATTATGTAGTTTAAGGACGTTCAACAACTGCCAGATATGTTTTTCATGAATCGCCAACTTACTTTTCAGAGAATTGGGCGTTCGTCTTATGTTGTCCTAATAGCAATTGTAACGTAGAAAACAATAATAAACGTTGAATAATGCTACCTTCCTAAAGATTCGAGACCAAACCTCTGATTTGTAAAAGAAACTCAAATTTATGTAAAGAATTTTAATGTCCAATTCTGCTGAAGCCATATCACATGGAGAACATGTAAATAAAAATCGCTTCGTTGTTTAGAAAACCATTTCAACCTCTTTATATTAGAAGTCTGAAATTAAATATTGTAAACATAAATTTCATCTTTTGACAACTGCAGCATATTTGTCGAGTCCCCACAGGAATCGAACCCGCTGCCCGTAAAGTCCGCCTCAAAGCTACAGAGGCAGTAAACAATGTTACCATCTAGCCTTTGCCGCTGTTACTATTTTATACGAAATATCGAAGGGGATCTGGGGTCGATACATCGCTCCGGGCGGACATTTGCCTTGTAAATGTCTCGAATATTTGTGTCGATCGGTGTATCCACTCATGTCTGAAGCTATAGAAACAATTCCTACAATGTTTCTACGTGAAATCCTCTTAAAACAGTGTGCAAATGGTTTGTCCTTCACTTTTCATTGTTGTTTGTTAGAATAAAAAAATGGGTGCGTGTACTTATGTACGCGCGTGAGAAGTTATACTTCTTTGGCATAATTAAAAAATAGTTTTTAATTGCATGCAAATAATTAATTACAATAAAATAATAGAAGGATTGAAAAAGGATAATCAACAAAGTTCAGTTTAAATTTGAAAAATTAAATAAATAAATATTTATTTTCTTACATTAAGTCTGATTTTATAAATTGATAAAAAAAAATAAACGCAACCAAAAACGAACCTTAATCCTAACTCATAGAGCACATTATGCAACAACTATCGCAAATAAAAAACGACAACTCCATTATCACTACACAAAAATCAACCTTATCACTATATAATAAGACCCATTTCACCTTTTTCTTTATAAACTGTTAATTTTGTGTCACAGGTGCGCGCGCATCTTAAAATTTCACTCTCATCATTTTTTCATAACGCGCCTAAAGAAGTATAACTTCAAAAAAATTTCAGATGCACGTTATAGTACTAAAATTACATACAATACATATATATATATATATTGTAAATATGTAATTTAATGTGTAATTACTATACTAAATATACAAGTAATTTAGAGCTTAATAAGAAAAACTCATATATTTGTTCATAGTGTGTTGAGTGGTCTCTGGTGGCCGGGTAAAAATCTTTGAGTGTCGGACAACACCTCAGTTTCCCCGTGACCATGACGTATTTCGACTTTATTAGCTGATACGAAGTTTTGCAGATCTTCTTAATTTATTATGAATTGATTCACCATTTTACAAATGTACAAAAATCGTTATTCAATTTCATCCTTCGTTGAAATCATTAAATGTGATGTTTCAATAAATTTATTAAAATGATATATTCTTTCAGCTTCTTAAAGTAAATTAGTTTTCAGTGCCAGCGTCAGAATTTGGCACCGCTTTGCTCCAGTTAATTAAAAGCGAACTATAGATCAATGAGCTAGGTCTTTTAGTGCATTAAATACGCTTTGTACATTTAATATACTACATCTAGGCATTGCAATATTTCGTTAGAGAGACCGAAGATATTTATCATTATTAATCTTTTAAAATGTAATATAGACCATTTATGAAACTGGATTAAGGAATAAAACGTTCAAGACATCATATGGTCTAGTCTGGTTATGTTTACTATATTTTTTTTGCTGCTTATTTTCTTTTTATCATTTCATTGTAATACAGTAAACTCCCATAATATTAGGACGTCAATACTTATGGAAATGTATAATGTTCTGCGTACAAGAAATCAGAATCTATACTTAACTTTGTTATGCAATAGTGCGCTTTCATTACCATGTAATTACATTAGTTATGGTGCCTTAAGGTGTAAACTTAATGTGTGTGAGGTACATAAATGTCTAATCATTTCTCTAAAGCAATACGACATATGATATAAATTAGACATCAGGCGCAAAGGCGAAATTGGACTTCAGAAATTGAGCTCTCGGCTCTTTTTAAATGCGCATCCGATGCATAATTTCAGAATGAATACGATGTCAATCCAACTGGGACAAGCAAGAAATTGCATATTCACGAAGGTTCAATTCTGCGTTAAAAGCTCAAGCTCATACCACGACGTATCATCATCTGCCTGTGATGGTCCACTGCCATAGGCCTCCCCTAATACACCCCTGTCCATTAAGGAATGATGGACCGCATCCCACCACGCTGGTCCAATGCGGGTTGGTAGGGCTGCCATAACCAAAAGCCTGTTAAATATGCGCAACTTTAAACCGTTTCAATTCATCGTGTCCCGTTTAAAAACGTCACGCGATACCGTGATCCGTAGAAAATCACGCGGCATCGAGGGATCGGTTGAATCGGTTTAATTCCGGTCCCGTGTACAGCGAAACAATCGCAGTTGCAGTGCAAAAATCACCGCATCCTGCCATCGGCCATAAGTTAGCCGGTGCGACGTCGACCGCTGTAAATCTGTCCCGGCCAATGTTTCCCCGATTGCCGCTTGTGTGGACGGAGTGAGAGCGATTTTGTTATAATAAACATTGAAACTTTGGAATTGTAAAATGATACTGAATAAACCTAAGCTTCTGCTGCTTAACTGCCTCCGTAGCGTAGTGGTATGGGCGTGTGCTTAAGTAACCGGAGGTTGGTTACGGCAATTTGGGCCGATCACCCAATTGTCTGGAAAGTGAGATGATCCTGATGATGCGTCGGATGGGTATGTAAAAAGTCGGTCCACCCATCAACCCGCATTGGACCAACGTGGTGGGATACGGTTTAAAAACCCCCTAAACAGGCTGATGAAACCTTAGCATCGCTGATAAATGTCTGAAGAAATTTCTTACTTCTTATATGTTATTCATATTTTGATATGAACAATAACACTGAGTGAAATCAAACACGATGTGTATTAGATAATATTTTTTTATAATTGTGGGAATCAAACATGGTGTATGTTTGATTCCCACAATCCTAGTACAAGGCTTCCTAGCCACTACGCCATGTGGGTCGTTAAATTAATGAAAAAAAAGCCAATTTTTTTAATTTGCTTCACAAGCAATTAAAAAGTTTGGCAATAATACTTCTGTAAAATAATGAAATTAAAAAACTGGAGGCTACTTCTTAATGCTACTAGCTACTTCGTCTACTCTACTTCGCTACTTCTCCCATAAATATTATATAATAATGGTAAATTATTTATATTTTAGGACTTACTAATTCTGGTCGTCTATCAAACTTCTAACGGCACTGGCATATCCAATCGTATTTACAATTATAGCTCGGAAATTGATTTAAAAATATTACCCACATTTATAAAATAATTATCCGAACTGGAAATCAATAACTGTATTACTATAGACATAACCGTTAAGAAGACTAACATATTCAATTTATAATTAATCAAACGACTTCTAACGTCTAAAATCGTTGAATCAAGCTTTCGGAACAACTTCGCTGATATGCAATAATGACGCGCCAGCACCGCAGTTCGGTTAATAGACTGAATTTTAATTAAAACACGTGAGCATTATCTGCACGATTCGACTCTACATTAGTTTTTAATGTCCGCTTGAAAGTCTAGACTTTCAGCGAAATGGATGATAGTCGGTTAGTGCCCAGTTTAGCTTACGGAAGCTAGAGTTTAGCTCTCATCGTCGTGCTATCAGGAGCAGGTACAGCTTACGTGTAATTACCGTTCCGGATGAAGACTTGAAACTTTGTTTTAACAGCTTTATAATATAAGCTGTTTTAATTCGAGCCACAACAGATATAGAGCTATTAAGGCTGGAGGAAGCTGCAGTTTATGTAAACAAACACACGTTGAATGTTTATGTATATACGTTTTGTTAATTGTTGTTATTAGATGAGGCCTGATAGTTTTAGTAGTCTTAATTCAAGTAAAAATAAGTTTAGTTCACCGTTAGTAATTAAAGGTTTTTGTTTAATAACTAATTAGGAACCGACGCCGCCGATAGCCTAAATGGCTTGACGGGTTCTAATTGATTGTATATAAACTTTGCTCTTCAGATTTTAGTGTAATAATATTTAATTTTAAAAAAACTGGTACAAAGTCATCATAAATTTTCTAATAAATATTGAACTTAGCATAAAATTTCGTACAAAATAATTTTAACCATGGGTGTTCTATATTATGCACAATAATGTGTTGACAATTTATTTTATAATATTTATATTTTTTTCTGCGTATTATTAAATATTATATTGATAGTACTATTACGATACTGACCACAAAATCTATCACATTAGACATGTGTGAAGATTAAAGCATTAAGAATTCTCATCAACAATTTCTACAAACTTCTATAAGATTCAATGAGTCGATATCGCTAGTACTGCAACCCCATCCGATCTCACACCCCGGTCGCGTATATTGTGTTTTCCATTCTGCGATATTTAATTTCGAAATAAAAATGATTCCGCACAAATCCATTGCTTAGCTCCCTCGTATGGGAGGGAAAAAGCAATCTATTATTGCATCAATACTGTTTTGCGGTGTCTAATACGGAAATTAGATATGTGATATTTTTTGTTTAAATTTTCATGTTATTTGTAAGCTACGTACAATTTACGTGAAAACTACATTACGAATTGAGATAAGACTTTTTAGTAGCAAGGTTTTTATATTGCGTTAGCTTACGGTTTATAATTTATAATGATATCATCATCATCATCATCGACAGCCTGTGGTAGTCCACTGCTGGACATAGCCCTCCCCTAATCCATTAGGGGGTTTTGGATCGTAGCCCATATGATAATATAGTAAAATATATTTATACACGCGTGTGTAAAAATGAACCAGTGGAAAACGTTAGAAAATTGTTAAAGATAGAAAGTTTTCAAAAAATAAACGGAATGGAAGTGGACTAAAATTACATTTATATGTATATCAAATTTTACTTCATCAAGGTAAGAATGTTTTTAGGATTTCATAGGCCGAGCTTACATGGAAAAATTACGGAAATCGCCACACGTATAATCATCGTAACAACGCGGCCGGATTCGAACCCGCAACACCGCTCGCGGCCGTGAATGCGCCGCAATTTGTGGCCATTCATACCTCGTCTACATATTCAGTCGGAATTGGTCCAAATTACACGTCTATTCCTCTTAATCCGCGG
The DNA here is from genome assembly GCA_029286875.1 of Lamproptera curius. Taxonomy (NCBI): domain Eukaryota; kingdom Metazoa; phylum Arthropoda; class Insecta; order Lepidoptera; family Papilionidae; genus Lamproptera; species Lamproptera curius. The sequence goes on along the minus strand of JAGSMT010000027.1, from coordinate 427,584 downwards.
ATCGCGTGATTCCGACGATACTCGCTTCCTTTGAATGTTTAAAGTTTTTTCTAATGATTCATGTTTTATTAAACAACACAGTACTATTAGTGTAACAAATAGTTAGTATTGTCTGTACCTCATAATTTATTGCATTTCAATCATGATTAAGGGTTTGTGATCACGAATATTGTGAAAATTTGGAGTAGAATATTCTTTAAAAAACAGATAAAGCTTATAACTTTAAACTTTTCTGCTCATGTCCATTATTTTACACTTGACTGCTAAAATGAGTTCTTAATGAGCTCCGACCCTTACCTCGATAAGACGTGCGTTATGATATTGGCGGTAATTTGCTCGATTCCCCCTAGACACTACTTCCAGGTGGCTTGAGACCGTCCGATATTAGATTTGGAGGTAATTAATGTGGTACATTCTTGTGGATTCTAGGCTATTATGATTAATCATTATTATGATACGTAGAGCAATTATTGTAAGAGACAAATGGATTTGGCAGTAGATACAACTTAAGATGGGAGTAAGACAGATCCGCAGTACAAGTGCAATTAGTTGATTGCCAATCCGCCTGCTCAGAGTGGCAATTATGAAATTCTTTTTAATGGACGCCAACAAGATCAGCCTTCTTGGCTTTCATTAAAACAAGTCTATATCCAACAGTGGACTGCTAAAGGTTGTTTATGATAATGAAAAATAAATAGTTTGTAACCCAATAAAATGTCAATAGTTGTGTTGCACCAGTAGGAATTGAATATACACCATTAAAGAAAATATGATTCAGCAACTTCATCGATTCCTAACCTAGCCTATTTCTGAACACTTCAGCTTATACTTAACTTAAGCACATAAAATGTCGCTTACAGCAATGGATAGACACATTTCGACAGGCGACCTTTTTACTTTCCCCTCGACGGGTTCAAGTGCAATCGAAATACCGTCGCCGTTCCGAATTATGAAGTCGAATGTTGAACTCTCCTTTAACTGAGTTCATTTTAACGAATGAAATGCTGCCTCTTTTACGGAGTTCAGGTCGCGAGAGTCGAACTATTTTGTAGAGGAAGGATTTCTAAATAAATATTCTAGAATTTCATTTTATAAACTATTTTTTTCATAGAATGCAACAAAAAACAAAATGGCGTCGGTACGTAAGATTTTCTCATTGGTCGACTTTTAAAAAGCGTCATTCACCTCGCGATGTTTTGCTAAATATACAATAGATTTAGGTGTTATTATTGAAAAAGACTATTCTTTAGATGCCATATATATATTTTGATCAAAGTAAAGATATAAGGGAGATCTATGTTTACTAAATAAACCATTAAACATTCAACTCTTTCTTTCCACTCTTTTTTTCGATAAACAATTATAGTTGATATCACTTTAAAAATGTATAGCATAAAGCAATACTATTTTAATACTAGTCTCATATCATGACCTCAGTCGACCTTGTAACAACAATAACCATAAGCACCTCCATCCAGACAGACTAATAACGACAACGAGTAACAGTTTCTTTGAACGGTTACAACGTAGACTGCTATTGTTATTTTCCGGTTATCGATAAATTATACCGAATTTATTAACATCATGTTTGATAAAGGAGAAAATAAAAATTGTATTTTACTTTTTGAAAAGCTTTTGGAATGTTAATATTAGAAAAGTCAAAGAATTTTATGTATATTGCAAAAAGTAGCGCAATTATCTCTTATTTCATTGTATGAAACAAGTTTGGTTTTATGAATTATGTCGGTATAAAATTGATAATAGTGAGATATTTTCGAAAGCGTTTTGCTATACATTTTGCTTGGTATTTTTTTTGGTTTTGAAAAACTTTGATGCGTTAAAATAACCTAAAGCACTTGAACGTTATGTTAACGTTAAATGTCAATTAAGATTGACAAGTTTTGTTTATCATGATAATCCAGTTTCTTAACCACTTAACCACCTTCACGGTTAAAACTGTAACGTTTCCTAAAAGTAAAAACGGATTTAATTAAATCTAAATGGGAACATTATGACGCTTTGTTGACGTTAGCCGCTATAACGATGTTGTTTAACACAATATCAGTTATCTGTTATTTCACCCGTAAACAGTTTCTTAATGAAAATACTAGAGTATTCTTAGAATTATTTTATTTTTTTAATTTGAATTTTGACAATATATTTCTATAATAAAATACGTTATGTTAAACTTGAATAATATAAGTAATAATAATACGAATTGATTTATATATGGTTTTGTGTTACATAAATAATAATATGCGAATTTATAAGATATTATATTTGGCCTAATTTATGCTTAAATGACATCGAAAATAAACGATAGTACCGTTATTCGACATCAAAAAATACTTTTGTATATCGAAAAAGGTAAACTTTCAAACCTTATATGGAAATCAGGATCAATATTAAATGCATAAAGTATTTCTCGTTTTATTATTTCGATTTAATTCAACTGTACAATAATGGCTTAATACTTCCAAGTCATTTCAAATTTATACAACTTTTGATTTCACTTTAACCGTGTTTTTACCAGTTTTATTTATATCTTTACGATGTAACTGTGAATTCTTAATATATAGCTATATTATATAAATAATATGAATAATATGTTATGTTGCGGGTATGGACTAAATTTGGATATTACTAATGATGCTAAACCAAATATTTGGCTTCGTAGTTCGATGTACACACTTCATTGGTGTTTGATAAGTAGCGGTTCACAGAATATATATTTTGATCTATTACAAAGGTTATAAACTAAAACTACACAGTTTGATGATGACGGCTAATTTAAACATGGCGGTTACGTATCCGGGCGGTTTACACTAAACATTTCGTATATCAATACAGTTTAATATGAAGTTATTATTTATGCTAAATAAATTTTGAAATAGTAATTTTTTACTTTTATGTTGTGTCTGATATTAATTAAATAACATCTTTTTATTAAGCCATTTCACTGATCGTAACATTGACTGCCAACAGCCTTCGTAGCCTAGTGGTATAGGCATGTGCCTTAGAAACCGGAGGTCGTGGGTTCGAATCCCGCGGGGACTCAACAAATTTTCATTGTTGTTTCCTAGTTGGTTAGGGCAATTTGGGCCGATCACCCAATTGTCTGAAAAGTAAGATGATCCATGCGTCGGATGGGGATGTAAAAGTCGGTCACCCAACCCCATTGGACCAGCGTGGTGGGATACGGTCCAAAGTCCCTAATGGATGGAGTGTATTAGGGAGGCCTATGTCACAGTGGACTATTACAGGCTGATGATGGAACATTGACTTAATTGCTAAAAAGGCTCAGGAGATACATCACTACTATCACTACATAGTATAAAACAAAGTCACTTTCTCTATGCCTATATCTATGCTTAAATCTTTTAAACTACGTAACGGATTTCGATGCGGATTATTTTAATAGAGTGATTGAAGGGGTAGGTGTTTATGTATAGCTAATGCTTAATATTGTATGAATATTTTCTATCAGCATTGCTCCCGTGCGTAGCAGGGGCGAGTTACTAGTTAGAAATAAACGCAAGAATTTCCTTAAAATTCGTTTAAAAAAAATAAGATTTTGTTTATGCTTAACTTTCAAAAAACATACGAAATTATGTAGATGTAAGAAATAAGACATACTAACTACTCTGAAATAAGCTTCTTAAGTTTACGTAATGCATTATTATAAAAATTATAAAAGAAATACGTTATGTCTAAAAACAAATGCAGAGAATATTTATCCTCGAGTTTGCAAATGGAGCTCGGACGAGGATTTCAAGCGATCCCTTACCGAGGTCGGTTAGTCCTTTTCGTATCCTTTTAGCTCCGGCCGATCCTGTGTATATTTTCAATTTCGTGTGACTCCGAGCTACTGTATATATTGTACGAAGCTTTATAAGATGCTGTGTATTATTTTAAGGGATGGTCTTTGTGGCATTTTTGTTTACGCCAGTACTTTATTCGTTATAAATATGAAATCTCTGAGGTTTTTATAGTGTTTAATTACTTTGAAATTATAACTGACGTTCAGAGAATCTTCAGAGTAAAATCGATCTCTTGACCATGTTTGTGATCCGTCGAATTGAATTGTGGAATAGAATTTCTAAACCTACTAAATTTTTCAGATATTATTATCTTACTTTTATTTTAAAAAAAGTAACAAGTTATCTTTTAACAGTTATGCGACGTCCATAATGGAGTCACCATACGTAGTAATTATTTAGTAAATACACTAACAACCGGGCTTTTTCAGCTCAAACACCCGCTGTGTTTCACGTTCGTAATCACACTATTGTTCGTCGTTATACGGTCTTTAATAATATTTCCTGGAACCGTTTATATTTTGCTACTAGTCTTTAATGTAGGGCTATCTTATCTTTACCTTGTTCAGCATATGTAAGTTACAATTAGAAACTTTTCACTTGTGACATGTGCTCGTTTTTATATTTGTATATTGGCTGTTTTACGCAAAATCAAATCTAAAGATATCATAGCAGTTAGACGCAGTAAAAACATTTAATAAGAGCTGTTAAAATATTAAGCTTAGAACACACTAGAATATTTTTTATACTGCTTAACGTTATTAACGGTTTAATTTATTATAACGCTATGGTAATTAGTAAGGGTGTATTATGGCTGCAATGTAATTGTACTCTATTTAAATTTGGTCACCGTAAATTCCCATGATTCGTACCCCTGTCCCCCCACAGGTGACAAAACGATTATCTATCCATTACGCGCAAGAGATTTTATCGCTCTTTAACCGGAAACGGCCTCGGGGGTTGTCTGTGGTCATTGCGGACCATAAATTTGACGAATCGTAAACGGCCATTGTTTCGAATCAATTTAAAAAAAAAAATACATGAATTTATGGCGTCCCCCAATGTTTCCCGCCAATCCGAATGATTGCCCAATAAAAATATAAAATGGAGGTAAACGCAAACTTCGCTCGAGAACCGTTAAAAGTCAATCAGGCAGAAACTGTCGAGTGGATTCGATTCGAGTAACGGTTTTCGGAATCATTCGTTCATTTCGAAAAACAAATAGCGAAGCACTAACAGATACGTTTTTATTTGTAATTAATTAAAAATCTATTTGTGGTTTCCGTTTTAAATTGTATTAAAATAGAATCCAATCCAATTGATTATTTCACGATATTACTTAAGTTTAGACTCGTCCATTTTATTTTATTTTAAACAACAGATTTTAGTATACCAGATATATACATTAAGGCATCGATTTTATGTAAACAACGCAAACTTTACGTCATTTGTAACGAATAACACTATAAATAACACAGCACCTATAGTTTTTTACAATTAATCTATACCTTGTTTGGGTGATGTATATCGTAAGATCAGTCAATTAAAAAGTTTCTTTAATTATTTCTATTGCTTGCGAATATTATACATTATTAAATAAAATTCTTTAGGATTTTATCCGTTTATTTTACATTTTTAATTCCCGACGTTTCGAACCTTTCCAGCGCCGTGGTCAGGGTAGACTGGGTGTCATGCGTCTTGTTGCCAGTGTTGAACGGGGTTTCCAGATCTTGGATTTTTATTTAATTATTTTGATCTGTCTCCGACCTATGCAAAACGAACTGATTTTATCTTTACAGCCACAGTGGTATTATGCTTGGGTTTAAATTTTAATTTATTAATTATGGGATCCCAAACAGGTGGTAGAACAACCATCTTCCTCTATTGAAATTTGGATGTTTTTAATCTCAATAGCCTCACGGTCATCCTTGGTAGGAATCGGTGTTCTTTAGCGAGGTTTGTGGTCGATCAAATCCTGATGTAATGGTTTGGTGATTTAAGGTATGGTCACACCTGCCAAACTTGTTGGGTCTTCTATGTTTGATGTCAGCTATATTTCCTTCACGCGGTTCTTATTGCTCGCTTTTTTGTCCAATATAAGAGGCCCGTACAATCTAAGCTTAACCCTCCTGGGTCTTGTAGGAATATTGCACTTGACAGGTGGTGGAATTGACAATCTTCTTCAACGGCTTGAAATAGTTTTGATTGAAGCCCGCCTCAAAATAACAATCTTGTCAGTTACCCTCTCACAAAGGTAGAACAGCAGGTACTCGCTCCACTGTGGCTGCCTTCACTCGGTCACTGTGACGCTGCCGTGGCGCAGCGGAGCTTGTTGTGTCGCAGTACTTGCTTAACATTTGTAGAGCTCAGCCGCCAGGTGTTCGTCATCCTGAGATCCCTCGTGCTCTCTGAAACAAAGATTTGCCCACGGTAGCTAACTGGGATGGATGGTGGTGTGAATTGCCATTTAAATATTTATTTGTATGGGTTGGTTTCCTATACACAGTATGGCTCAAGGTGTTATCAGGATTGCGAATAACTAAAACATAAAGAAAAGCTAAAAATTGTACTTTCTAACTCCATAGTAAACTGTATTTTTGAATTAATGGAGTTAAGGTGGTTTAAAAATGCATTTATTTTATCATATGGTAAGATGGTAAATGTATGAGCAAATTGTATGTAGTGTGGAGGATTGTTTGTTCAAAATCAATTGCAAAAGGAAGATTTGGAGCTATCCGACAAGATATTTCGTCAATGTTGCGTCGAAGCAAAGTGCCGAAACCTAATCTTCCTAAGGATGAACTTATTGCATAACAACTTACGCAACAACAAGGACTAACAATTCTCCGAGCAGACAAAGGTAATTCTACGGTGATCATGGACGTCAGATTATAATTCAAAATTAGAACAACTGTTATCGGATGAAACTACTTATAGGAAGGTCAAAACTGACCTACTACTAAAACGCTCAAATTAACTAGCGATCTTATTAAAAAGCACTCCGAAAAACTTAATCTTGACGTAAATTGATAATGACCTTCATGTCCCAAACCCCCAAAATTGTATAGGGTTGCCTAAAATACACAAATTAGATGCTCCATTGCGCCCTATTGTTAGCCAAATTGACTCACCTACTTAGTAAATTGGCTCAACATTTAGTAAAATCCTCTCACCACTCAGAGGACAAACAAGCGCGTTTACAAAGGATTCATACCATTTTGTTAGCAGTAAAACATCTACATCTTGCTGACAATGGAAACTATGGTTAGTTTTGATGTTCAATCTTTGTTTACATCTATACCTATAGAAGATTGCATCAATATTGTAACAAGAAAGTTAGAAAATAACATCTCAATTGAATATGCATTTTACTAAAACATTGCCTAACATCTGGCTATTTATTGTGGAAGATGAGTTCTAGCTGCAGATGGATGGTTGTAGCGATGGGTTGCCCAGTGTCTCTATTGTTGCTGACATTTTTATGGAAGACTTTTGAGGAAAGGCCTACTCACTGCTCCCATTCATCCAAGATTTTTATAAGCACTATGTGGATGATACATTTACCATCTTACCATATGATAAAATAAATGCATTTTAAACCACCTTAACTCCATTAATTCAAAATACAGTTTACTATGGGTTAGAAAGTAATAATTCTTTAGCTTTTCTTGATGTTTTAGTTATTCACTATCCTGATAACACCTTGAGCCATACTGTGTGATGGAAACCAACCCATACAAATAAATATTTAAATGGCAATTCACACCATCCATCCCAGTTAGCTACCGTGAGCAAATCTTTGTTTCAGAACACTGAGGATCTGTGATGACGAACACCTGGCGGCTGAGCTACAACATGTTAAGCAAGTACTGCGACACAACAAGCTCGCTGCGCCACGGCAGCGTCAGTGACCGAGTGAAGGCAGCCCAGTGGAGCGAGTACCTGCTGTTCTACCTTTTGTGAGGCGTAACTGACAAGATTGGCTACATTTTGAGGCGGGCTTCAATCAAACTTATTTCAAGCCGCTGAAGAAGATTGGTCAATTCCTACCACCTGTCAAGTGCAATATTCCTCTAGGGCCAGACAGGGTGTACAAGCTGAGATTGTGACTGCAGCCTCTCTTATATTGGACAAACAAAGCGAGCAATAAGAACCCGCGTGAAGGAACTATAGCTGACATCAAACATAGAGACCCAACAAGTCGGCAGTGTGTGACCATACGCTTAAATCACCAAACCATTACATCAGATTTGATCGACCACAAATCCTCGCTAAAGAACACCGATTCCTACCAAGGATGATCCGTGAGGCTATTGAGATTAAAAACATCCAAATTTCAATAGAAGATGGTTGGGTTCTACCACCTGCTTGGGATCCCATAATTAATAAATTAAAATTTAAACCAAGCATAATACCACTGCTGGCTGTAAAAGATAAAATCAGTTCGTTTTGCATGGGTCGGATACAGATCAAATATAATTAATAAAAACTAAGATCTGGAAACGCCCTTCAACACTGGCAACAAGACGCCATGACACCTCAGTCTACCCGGACCACGGCCGCTGGAAATGTTCGAAACGTCAGGAATTAAAAATAGTAAAATAAACGCGATAAAATCCGTAAAGTAATTTTATTTAATAAAAGTTTCTTTAATTTTTTTTGGGTTTTACCTTGACCAACCTTCTATACATTTCTGACCATAAACATAAAACACCTTAATTTGCTCCTAATACATGGCATTGACCGAATTATCGAGCGGCCATCTGCCGCCGTCGTACCGGGGTAAAAAATTTCGAATTCGGCGAAATAACGAAATTAGGGCCGGCAGCAATGGCGGCCATCGTATTGGGCCTTCTTCAAAAAGCTGGGCCGGAAATGAAGCCGCGGAGTAATTACGCCAACGGTCCTCACTTCCGGCGGGCCAGCGACACGCTCCGTCGCCCCACCCCGCTCTGGTGGGCGCCCCAGTTTTGTTTTTTTTTTTATTTTATCGTTTAAAAAAATAGATTATGGTCTATGCCCGCTTTTTGATATGAGGCCTACGCGACAGGAAATTGTTGTGTCATTTGTGGTATGATCGGTTTTTGAATTTCGAATGACGTGAAGCGGAGGAAGGTTTTTTTTTTTTGTTAAGGCAGATCTTATGCTAGTCTGATTATTTAACTTCTATTATGCAATGATTTTAATTAAACCTTCAACAACATAGCTTATATATCAGAATAACTAGTAAGCTCTAACTTATCAAGATATGGTCTAAATTATTCTAAATATAATAAAAAATGTTATTTATGCAGTTACAAATCTTACATCTTCGTGCTGCTGCAACGTGCACGACAAAACCTTTGGGTTTATTTAATATGAGTAATCGCCATTATCACGAGCTGAAATCACCATGCAAGTGAAACAGCGGGACTAATGTTATACATACATAAATGTTTAAACTTTTGAACTTACATATTTTAACACTGTGTTTAAAATGTCTTGTGGGTTGTCACTCCGATGAATGGAATTAATTTATGGTCGAATAAAAACGAAAGCTTGTCCTGACGTTATCTGTATCACGGAAATCGGAAACTATAAGAAAAACATTTGGTAAAGAGAAAGCAGTAGAACAATGTTGCCATATCTGATTTATATTTTTAATAACGCTTACCGAAAGCGAGTTAACGATAAAGCAATTTTTAATTTGTTTCTCCTGGTTGTTATGTTATTGGATTAAATGTTTAAAAAAAAAAGTAATTTCCGTTCGCGCGAAATATAGCATTTCCCGCCATACGGTGACAAAGTGAACGCCAACACAAAAGAGGTAACGAGTCGAATCGGATTCCGACATCGAACGAAATTAGTTCGTAAGCTGACCGGGCGCCGCCATATTGAAATATTTCCGAATTGATACTTTAAATTGGAGATTTACTACCGACTTTGGGAGACGACATCGCTTGGCATTCCGTAGTTAAAAGCAAGCAGTGTTATTGACCGCTTTGTACTTTTAATATATTATTGATATATATAATTATTGTTTTAATTCGCGATAATGATACAGTTTATTAATCTGCTCTAAACTATAGATTATTCATATCGTCAACATTGGATTAATCGTATATTTATAACAGTCCTTGTACGCCTAAACATGATCTGACTGAAGATTCAAAACAGAGTTCGATCAAGAGAGTTCTAAATAACGCAGACATAATCTACGCTGATTTATTAAATATGTACTTTGTATATACAGATTTATTATCTGTAATATTTTCTATCATGTAACTTATTGATTATATCGGTAATCATAAAGTCCTTGTTCAATCACATAAGGCTATTGTATAGAAAAAAGTTCTATCTTTGAGCTTTTAAAACTTGCAGACATATTATCGGTCAGTTAGTCAAAGATGATCTTTGTATTCGATTAGTATCTCAAACATTTTCTGATCCTGTGTCTATATGTTATTGTATCAGGTAATTTTCAATCAATTAATAATGAATGATACGCAAAAGTTGTTGTCTTTGTTTTAGTGAGCTTTGTATGTAGTGCGTTCAAATTGGATCCTAAGAATTGTTAGTTTAACCTGACCTGGTCTATATGCTTTTCATGGTTTTCTTACCAATAATGAATGTATAACTGCTTAAAAGTATAGTTGTCTTGTTTGTTAATGACTTTTACGCATGAAACTCAGTTACAAGATTGAAAGTTAACTAAGTAATTTACGTTTTATCCATACTTCATGTAAATTATAACTTTAGAGATATATTTTTGTTCTATTTACATTGAAACCTAAGTCGATTTGAAAGATTACAGTAATTTGTTTTCACTGACATGACTAAGCTTATGATTAGAATTTATGTTTATTACATTCCAGTCGATTGAAAACCAATGTTGTATATGTCATTATAAAGTTTATCTTTTATTCCATTGACTGTAAACCAACACGATCTTCCTATTCATTATTATTCTAAAATTAAAAATAATAAGTATATAAAACCATAACCATCAAATTCGAAGAAGAAAAAAACAGTGTCATGTCTTCAGGAAATTGGGAGATTTAATGTATACTTTTTAATATTTTAACTTAATGTATGCATTAGATATATAAATAAGCCAATTAAAGTATGGAATATTCGTAAATAAACAATACGAAAATCCTTTCTATTGGTGCAACTTTATGTGTGCAGTCACAGCTTTGTGACAGCAACTAATAAAAAAGACAAAAGCTTGACGCTGTGACGTCACTTGTGAGTTACGCTGTACGCCGATACAAAATATTCAATAGCTTTTTTCGGTTCAGTCACAAAAGACTTTATATATTTACTATCTTTTTCATATACCGGAATTTAATTTCCAGGCAACATTCGCCTCGCGTCGCTTTTAATCTAGGATTCGGTATTATTCCTAGTTCCAGTTAGGCTAGGCTAGGCTAGTTCATTAATTTAGTATTTATCACCGCAAACCGGATGCACGAAAGCGCGCCGCCCTATGCCTGAGCTGTGACGGCTATAATTAATTCGGCTAATTAAATGTGCCGTGCTAAACTCTACGCGTACTGATAATTTGGAATAAACATTAGGTATGCGAAACGAAGTTGTTATCCGTATTGTGGTAAATAAATAATTGTAAAAACTGTTTGAAAGGATATTGCAGGGTTTGCAATGCGGACTGTATTTACAATTTTTGCTATTTGATTTTGAAAGTGGTTTTAAAAATACTTATTGTTATTACTGTTATATAACATACTTAAGAATCTACATCACTTTATAAGTAATATATTATAATTTGTTAAGGATTAGATGACTTATGGTCATCTTAAAAAACAATTTTAAAGATTACTATTAGTGCTTTAAAAAATCGTATAAGTGGTTTTAAACTGAAGTCAAGGAGACCAGTTAATCTATACTATCTGAATTATGATTATATCTATATATATGCAGATGTGATGCCCTACTCAAGGTACTCGAATAAAACAAAATCAAACATAAAAGTCGAACGAAACTATTACATAAATTGAACTTAACACTTCACACGCGAATACATTTCATCCGTATCGTATTTCACATTTTCCATTACCGACGCGTGTTCCGTTATTTGGAACAGTTTTCCATTTGTCACCGGCGAATAGATGTATGTCGTAATATGAGTAAAATCAATTTGTTTATCACATATAGTTGTAGTGTTCTAACGTTTGTTACGCCAAAGTTTTGCATTTGTCATCACCGATTCCACTAAACGTTGCTCGTGCAAAGAAATATAACGTGGCATGTCTTCGTGAATGCATACCCCGTTGTTAGGAAACATTTTGTGCTAGCTAAAGCAATGTGCAACGTGTTCGCCTAGCAATATAAAGCGCTTATATTGCATGAGTCAGTTCAGATTCTATGTCATGTAATATAACTGCTATTTTAAAACAATTTTATAGTTTAAATTTGAATTCGAAACTGATTAGAGGTAGTTGTTTAAGACTAGAAAGACCGTGTTATGTAAGTAGTTCCTTTTGTACAGTGGATCAAATTGGTATCACCATGGTGCCGACATTGGCCGCAAAGCCTGATGTAGATATACTTGTAAGTTCTGGTTTGAGCTATAACAGACTTAAACATATTAACACTCTGCACAGGAAGGCGAGCTGGCTTATCGGGATTTATAATACTCCTTTCTTTCAAAATCATCGCCATCATTGTGGGTCTGTCCTCCAATGCTAGACCTAGACCTCCTCTAATGCACGCATCCCGTTTCGATCTTCAGCTATTCTCATTTAGCCGACACAGGCCACTTTGCAAATGTCGTTATTTTGTCGCAGAGCTACTTCTGCCGAGCCTCGGTCCACTCCAGAACTTTCCGAATCCAGCGGTCGTCAGTTCTGCGGCTTATGTGACCGCTGCCACTTCAGCTTACTAACCTCGTAACATATAAAAGTTAACGTTGCGATTATTATTATCGAAAAGTCAGTTCATTGACGGTAACATATTTTGCTATAGGCCGCCAAATTTAACATGTCCCAAAGTAATACGCGTAATAGCGATGGGCCGGTGTTCGTTAAAACTTTCAAACATTTTGGCGACACGTGTTGACGTCATAAAGTGTTATAGGGATCGTGTTTTATGGATGTACGTTGTGCAAATTTAGCATAAAGTGTTTCGTAGTAACTTTAATCTAATAAAGTTTTAAAATAACCAATATAAAATAATTTATATATAATATTATTTGACACATTATGAGTTTTTTAAATAATTCTCAATTCTCACACCACAAAATAGTGCTTTTCACATTTCTACCTAAGAATCACTATGTTAACAGGTGTTATCAATAAAATATTTGCACCCATAAATTTAGATCGTCAACGAACTCACTTTTTTAAACATCGTTCCGATTAAGACAACTTTATCTCTATAATAGTCTAATTAAAGGAGATAATATTCAAATGTGGTCTACAAAATGGCCTATTACCGGATGTTCGATAGTTAACCGGTCTTATAAACCGCCACGAAATTTCACGTTAGAACCGGTCCGTCGAGAACTTCGCCGTCGACATCGGGGCGGAATCAATTTCATCACTTGAAAAATTTCCGCGGGAAGGCCGCAAAAAAGGCGGGAACCGGCTGACAGCTGTCAACGAGGAAAGACGACGAGCGAAATGGCAAGCTCATTATCTGGTAGAAAAAGCGTAGAAAGATCTATTAAGAAATCTTTTTTTTTCACTAGACGCCGGCGTTGAAACTTGTGTGCCTAAGGCCTTAAAATCAATCCTACTTTCTACTCCTTTACTCGACAACTACTTGATGTATTTTTATGATACTTAACAATAATTTAACTTACATCAGAATAACTTTAGATATAATATATATATTGCGTTTATGTAGAAAAAAATTGCAAGCTGTAGTTTTGACGTTCATCACAAAAACCTTTGACTTCAGGTATTGTATGATTATCATTATTATCACGAATTAGCCTCACACAGGTTTAACCGTTAGGAGAAGCTGGAGTATTATATTTTATTGTTTGGACGTAGAAGCCACTGCAGGAAATATGAAATCTATGTGATAAAAAGTTTAGAAATACAAGCACAAATGCACGTACATGTTTTTTAAGTCATATATAAGTATTAGATATAGTATTACTAATACCTTTGCTACATTTACCCCAAAATTAACATTTCGTGAGTCGGTGAACCGTCTAGTCTTTCCGTTCAAACTTTAGGCGCTAGTCACTATGCAGCCATATTGAATTCGTGGAACCGGTATTGAATTCACTGTTTGTCTAACGTCAGTTTAGCGGACTCGCATACGTTTAATCGTATTCAACACCACACTGGCTTTAATATTGTTGAAAATTGCGACTAACTTTACTATTGGTCTTTGTGTTTTGATCTTATTAAAAAATATACTCCGGTATAATATTCGCGTGTTTTTATAGAGGTTGCGAAGTAATTTATAAAGACTTTGTTTGTAGATTGATAAAACTTTTACAAAAACTCAATAGAAACATAAAAACATAAAGGTATTTTATGTTTAAGCGATAATTTAAGAAGATTCTACATAGGTTTTTAACATTATAATAGTCTGGAATGAATGTATATATGCATGTATATATATGTGATGTATCATCACGCCGCTCGAAGCAGTGCAAGCAATTATTAATTATTCGATGTAAAGACGAGTAAGGAAAAATAGTATAAAAAAATTAAAAAATAGCCTTGAACTGCATCCTAAACCAACATCAGCACTAAAAATGATGTCACGTAACACGAAATTCTGAATGTTCGTCATTTTTGTACCATTAGAGGAATTTCGCTGAGCGCGTGATAACCTCCTCCCGTTGTAATGTTATTTTCGTAACGTCAGTCGGGCTGGCGTTCGCTTTTAATATTTTATTGCTGAGGGTTTCGTGGCAAATTTATTACTACCAACGTAAGCACGATAGCTCAGAATCTGTGTTGTTTGCTTTTGGTTCTGTGTTCCGGACGTCCTGGATTCATATCCTATTTTCCGTTTAAAAAATGTACTAATTGGTTACGATTCTCGTAATCAATTAGTACATTTATATTACATAAACATATTAGACAAAAGCGCTTAAATAAAATGAACAACGGAACAAAATGTGAAATCTTGCATATATTCCTTTGCTATAAAATATTTTTCAATCACAATTCGAATAGTAATAAAAGAGCTGATGTATCAATCTCTTTAAAGTTGATTCGTTGAATTTTGTTTACCTTTGATTTATATAAAATTTCGTGTAATGTGGCAACATTCGAGCGTACATATGCAGTTTTCAACGGACGCGCGCATTCCCGCCAAAGTGGGCGGTTGACAGCTGTCAGGTGTCACGGCGCTGTTTTATTATAACCTATTTTATTGCACGGGCACGCTGTGCTTTGTCAGCTGGTTTTTTTACTTATTTAATTTAATTTGTGAATTTTTCGTGTTATTTATTGCCAAATACTCACCGCATATAGGTTATATATCGTACAGGTTATAAGACATTACTTGAAATCGAATTAATGTCAAAATTAAAATGATGTATTTTACGAACGAATAACAATCTCCTTTGTCTCCTTATTATCACTATGGGTGTGAATTGGATTTCTTTGCAAAAGCGTTCTTTGTAAAAACTTACGAACATTTTCAGTAGGGACGAGTGAAAGTTTCCAACAATTTAAAAATATCGCAGTACGACTAGGCGTTTAGGGTCAACATATTGCTTTAGAAGGCGTCAGTTGTACTGCTTCTCGCTACGATATGAGAGAGCAGCTTCGAAAGCACGTGCGGTTGTATTTTCCAAGGAAAATTATTTTACGGAAAATGCACTTAGTTTTGCCTATTCTATCTGTCCGTATTAGGTGCTAGAAATATTTACGATTTCTTAAGACTTTTCGTTTGGTTAAACGCTAAGTATTGGTAATACGATGAATATGCGTTAACTTTTCAACGTTTTTTTTGCATCCCTGTGCTATCCAAAAATGGGCAGAAAATGCCTGCATTAAGTTAATCTTTATATACACTTTGCAAGACGTTTAAAAATAGGTTATAAATGAAACTACTATTAGAAACGCAACACATTACGCACTACGATATTTAATATAGTGACAGATAATGCTAAAAATAATTATGTTCGGACGATTGGTTTATTTGATATGATTTTTTTACGGTTTCCGATACAAACCTACACGTTACGTTTATATAATAATATAATGATTGTAATTTTATTTTCGTTAATCGCCAAATCTATAAATTATGGTTACTATTTAAAAATGTATATATTTAAACATAGATATTTTTATTAAACTTTTTAAAATGCCTAACACAGCTTTACTACTTCTCTTAACCCGAATTTCAAATAGCGTTATTGCCTGTGTGTATTTAAGTCCCAGCCTTTAACAATACTAAGCCATAACACGTGTAATTTCACGGGCGCAGAACACGTCGGGTTAAAAATTTAACTGCAGTTTAGTGGGTCGTTAAGTTAACTGCGTGATTGGTCTTTAACGACGGTTCTAACTCGTTAATGTTGATTTTGTTCTGTTTTTAACTATAAAGCTGAGAAGTCGTGACTTTGAAGATAGTTTTATTGGAATACAAATAAAAATAGACCTTGGTTTATTAATGTGAATTCTTGGAGTAATAATTTATTATTGATACTGTACAATATTTTGGTTTTTAATTGCTAATTGTAGCGTACAAATAAGCGAGTTGATGAAAATTTGTGTCATGTCATTATCAGCCTGTGATAGATTAGAGCCTGTGATAGTCCACTGCTGGACATAGGCCTTCCCTAGTACACCTATCCATTGGTGGGTTTTGGACGATATCCCACCACGCTGGTCCAATCCGGGTTGGTGGGTGGACCGACTTCTAGATGCCCATCCGACGCATGGATCATCTTACTTTTCAGACAATTGGGTGATCGGCCTAAATTGCCCTAACATTTGAAAATTGGTATTTTTAAAGAATTATGTATTTAGGGATTTTATGATATCGTAATTTTACGTTCCCTTAATCAGCGACGGCAGCAACGAAGTACCACCGCGGTACTTATATCTGCCGCAATTCATTAGTGTTTGAACACTACTGTTTTGCATCCACTGGGCACGGTAGCTAGAGTAATACTGGGTAAACCTGACGTCATCATCTTAAATTTCAGCGCAGTAAGCAGATATGTGAGTTTTTCTCTGCGTCTTATATGGGTATGGCTTTTCACTTACCATCATGCAAATAAATGAATATCCTGCCCTCACGAAAGGGCACGCATATTCATTATTTGCAGCTTCTCAGTAAAATAAATGTTAATAAAGTTGCAAGATATCATCATCATCAGCCTGTGTCAATCCACTAGACATCATCATCATTATCATCATCAGCCTTTAATAGTCCACTGCTGGACATGGCCTCCCTAATACACCCTTTCCATTAGGGGTTTGGACCGTATCCACCACGCTGGTCCAATGCGGGTTGGCGGGTGGACCGCCTTTTACATGGCCATCCGACGTATGGATCATCTTACTTTTCAAACAATTGGGTGATCGGCCCAATTGTCCTAACTCAACTAGAAACAACAATGAAAATATGTTGAGTCCCCAGGATTCGAATCCACGACCTCCGGTTTCTAAAGCAAACGCCTATACCACTAGGCTACGGAGGCAGTCACTGGACATATTCCTCCACTAATGTACGCCACCGCTTCCGATCTTCGGCTATTCTCGTCCAACCCACACCGGCCACTATGCGAATGTCGTCACTCCATCTTGTCGCGGGGCGTCCGAAACTACTTTTGCAAGACTAGATATTCAATATGTCAGTATTATTATAGCTACTTAAAATCGGCTCATATTTATTATTTGCCTCAAGTGTATCCGCTTCCGTAAGGATAACCGTTCCGCCGGTATTTAAATTAACCCCCGTCAATTATACGTTAAATCTAACCAAGTTTAGTTTAACTTAGTTCACCTCTGTTTGGATTTAGTTCTGTCTAGTTTCCATGAAGTTGCCCGTCTTAGAACTTCGACGGAACATCCATTCCAGTTGACATTGGCATAATAATCATTTAGGAAAATATGTTACGTGTTGATGTTAGTGAAATTCAAGCATTCTTGATAAGTTTTTATCTAATTGTAGTTCGTTTTTCCTCATTAATAATATCATCGTCATCATCAGCCCGTGTCAGTCCACTGCTGGCATTAGTCCTCCCCAAATGCATGCATTCTCCATTAGGGGGTTTTTAGACCGTAACCCATCCCGGGTTGGTGGATGGATCGAGTTTTACGTGCCCATCCAACGCATTAATCATCTTTTCATACAATTTCGGCTCGATCGTCCCAGATTGTCCTAACCAACCAGAAAACAACAATAACACAAAGTTGTTTCCCCGCGGCATTCAAACCCACGAGCTCCGGTTTATAAAGCAAGGGCCAATACCTCTAGGCCTCAGTTGTTAACTAATATTAATTAAAATTAAATAATGATCGCACTATTTACTAATATTTACCTCCCTTTATCTGTCTAATGTAAATGATACCTAGGAAACTGCTGTGCAAGGTAAACATAGTGTGGTCTACATTTTGGGTGACCGCACCAGTTCACTAATTGTCCGTCAATATTGTTATTGCCATGGAGGCTGGCCAGTAGGGTAATTAATTCAGTTTACTACGCAAGCTACACAGTACGTACACGTGTCACGAGTAATTAGATGTACCGATGCTACTGAAAATACGCCTGTTACCAACTTCTGTTCTCCTGGTAACAGTTGCTTTATTATTAGGGCTTCAGTATCAAAGTTACCAACATTTATGTTCGTGGGAATATTTGTGTTGTCATAAATACATCACTATCAATATATCGATAGTAGATACTTCTTGGTATATATATTTAATAAATTAGATCGGTGTGGGCTGGATGAGAATCGGAAGTGGTTGCGTACGTTAGGGGTCGCCTATGTCCAGCAGTGGACTGGCACAGGCTGATGATGATGAGATTAATATATGATTTATCATCTAAACTAAGCACAAGTACTATCGAAATCAGAAAACTGATAAATACATACACTTATCGTATTGTAAATAAATACATGTAGTATAGATACAAATACCTAGATACGAGAAAGACAGGACAGGTTTATCACATTATAGTTGTCCCGTGGTTGGAATCGAACTCACACACTTTAGCGCAACATGGTCACTAAACACTACACTAAGCGGGTGATCAGTGATCATTCTCAATATATTTCACGTTTGTTATTCTCACTTGGCTTGATATAAATTAATAATTTTGTGTCAAGAACTTAATATATAAAATAGGTTTTATATATATATAATATAACTTATTATATATATCAGAGTCCAATCTACAAACAACATCAAATTATTCCTCTTCTTAATGACTTAGTATAGATTGATATGTGCCTTCCACGCTCTTTTCAAGACATATGTTAGAATTTCGACTGTAGGAGCATTCTTTGAACCATCAAAAAGAGCTAGCAGATATAATGGCCACTTCAGCATTAAAACAATATAACATTGACACGGAGACTTAACTAAAAAAACTATGCAATAGAAAATAATAACAAGGACTATAAAAATAACTTATAATTAATATGTAGTGTCTCACAAAACTTCAAGATTGCTTATGATTTTTCTAAACAATTTACATTAAAAAGTTTTCAATGTACACTAAAACTTTACGAACAATGCAGCTTATAAAAATCTCAATTATTTTATTTCTTAATTTTATCGTTATAACATCGTCTTTCATATACGTATAAGATAAATTGACTTTTATCTCTCCCACATTGTTTGTATTATTTGTTTCGAGTGGCTTACATTTCAACACGTTATTGCCCAATAAAGATTATATGCTCCTTTAAAAACGTTTATTACACACAGCTCGACTGTAAAATTGAGCGATACGTATTGAAATATTTAATGCCCTGTAAAAATTTCATGTTATTCAGCCCGTAAAGGTTTTAAGGCGAGACGTTGTTATAAATAAATAAACTACAACGAGATATAAATGGAAAAACATTGTAAAGAGAATCATTTATATACCTACCACTAGTTTATTGCATAAAACAAATTTTATATTAAATTATTTTGGAAGACCTTGCGGTTTGGTCGTTTGAAAGTCTTCGAAAGTATTGAATAGAATTGAAATGATCATAAAAACTTTCTTCTAATATTCTAATGTCACTTGCATGAAATTTCTATTTGCTAGATCAATAGTATTCTCTTAAATATAGCTGTCTCGGTAACTTTACGTTTGGTTTTTAGTTTATGTACAACGTTATTCCAACATTGATGGCTGCTACCAATTGTCTTGGTACGATTTTATCTAGTTTAAAATCTGCCTCGGTTAATATGTTACCTGAAATTAAAATAAAATAATATAATTTAGTTGGTTCTTAGTTAAGCATAACATCGTACTTCTCAACTTGATGATTTCATTCGGTCAGGTCTTTAAAATTATTCAGTCATTACTCTTAGAAGCGTTTTGATAATTTCTTAACATTTTAGTAATATTAGGATAACGTAGGCGTTTTATTAATATGTTTCAAAGGGTAAAATATATAAGATTCTAACATAGATATTATTTAATACGTATTTCAAAGCATCTTAATTACATATATTTTCTTTTTTAATTAAACAGTAAGTAATCGTTTTTCGATCTTTGTACCACTTTGAGAATTGAGTTACAGATAAGTAATTAACTTTGTCAGTGTAGATTGGCAGAGTGAAATGTTACTTTTGCCTTTTGTCCTTGTATCAAAGGACGACGACGAAACTTTGTTAGCCATTGTTAACTCCTATGTGAAAATTGTTACTCAGTTGTTCTTTGTTAAATTGAGGAACCTCTCTTACATATACGACGTATGATGCCGTTAATAAAGATTTTACAATTTTCATTTAATGATAAAATATGTTATAAAGCTTTAATGCGCTTACATGGCTTGAGCTTTTAAACCTGAGGTCTTGGGTTTGAATCAGTTGTGGCTTTACAACCTTGCGCTATTGTTAACAATTAATTGGGACAATGGAGCTGATCATTCTTTATTAGTCAAGAAAGATAAATCATCTCACTTACATTGCGATTAGGCAATCGCCATGTTATAAGTAGCTCTCTAAAGTTAAAAGCTTTTCTAAAGTTGTGCTGGCTCTTCTAGTCGCAAAATTACGAGTCGGTTATCCGTCCCGTTGTTTTTTTTTTATGGCTTACGCAGGCAGATGTGCAGTCGGGCCACCCGATGGAAAGTGGTCACCGACACCCATAGACATTGGCAATACCAGTGGTATCGCCAACGCGCTGCCTACCGTGAGACATAGGGTGTTAAGTCTCGTTTACCTAGTAAATGCGCTGGCTACGGTGCCCTTCAAACCGGAACACAGCAGTGTTTTCACACTACTACTTCGCAGCAGAATAAGCCACCGCGGTGGTACCCACCCAGACCCCAGACCTGTATGCTGAAAATGTAAAAATAAAAAGTGCACGTGGAATCAGAATACGATGACAATGCTAATTAAATTAATATAAAACAAAAGATTACTAAGGCGTCAATCACATTTATTATAATGATATATCATCATAAATTTGTGATTCATCCAACTTCACATGTGTACCTAAACAAACGTACTTCCGAACACATCTCCTAAAAGCATTCCCGCACCGAATGAGTAAAACAATGTTTACATCGGAGCATTGCTCTATTCTTTGTCCCGAGTAATCTGGCAAATGGACTAGCCGGATGGAATATTTGCTCAGAACAATCCACACGAATCGGATTGTGAATTAATACGAACTTGTTACCGCTGATCCTGCTAATATTATGAATGCGAAAGTTTTTGCGTACGGATATTTGTTGCCCTTAACTCAACAAAAACTGCTTAATGGATTTCAATGAAACTTTACAATAACCTAGCTTATATATTTGAATAGATTACTGGGTCTAATATAAGATATAGTTTAGTTTATGCAATATATAATATATAAGGAAAAGTGTAATTTGTGTAAAAAAATCTGCCGAACGTAAAATCCTTTAGGGTTATATATATGTAACTAGTAGTCAGTCCTGGCCTCTGATCTGGACAACATAGGCTACGCCTATGTTTCACAAGGTGAATGTTATTTTTAATGGCAACAGAAATATTCAAATCGGCTTAGTAGTTTTTGAGTTTATTCATTACGAACAAGCAAAAATACAAATGTTCATTTTATAACAAAAGTAGGATCGATTTGTATTGATTATTATCTCAATTTACAATCACCACGCGGTGAAACTGCGGGACGAAGCATTTGCTCTCATAAAACTGTTATCGGTAGTGGATTGGCAATAGGAAAGTTTTTGATGGACTCTGTGTACGATGTCTGTATGAAGGTCTCTGGCTTTAATAGCTACGATGAAGAAGAACTTTGCTGGTTATGTCTTTGTCGTTCGAGCTCGGTTTGTTGAACATGGTAGATGGCATTAGATGATGTGTTCCGGAATTCTAATGAGCTGAGCAGGTTTATTACCTGCAATATGCAAAACGCGAGGTTTAAATCTTTTAGCTGACGATCACAAGTTATTATTGGATCGGGTTCTTATACCAATATTAACTTAATGACGGTTTGTGACACAAAGACAGCTATATCACCCCCATAACCCATAGGATTTCATCATCATCCACGTATACATCCAACGGATGATGGACAAGAACTAACAACAAATAAAAATCATTTTAGGTGCGTTCTCCTACGTACTTGGCTTAATATAATTCCAAATAATCTATGTCTAGAAGAATGTGCGTCGTAAAAGTGATATTACAAACATACAAAGACAAAAAATCATTCTTAGACCAAAACTGTAGACAAGAATTATTTAATTAAAGTTACATTAACCAAATCGTTAAGTAGTGAGAAATTATTTTCCTTCAGGAAAATGCGGAACTTCATCGGAATACGATGACATCCGACCTGTCAATGAATTATCGCATTAAATAAGTGACATTTTTATAGGTGTTAATATGAAACATTATTGTGTGTCAAATGTCAAAATAAATAATGTATTATATGAATAATGTAATGTAGTATAGGTACTGAAGTTATCTGATAGAGCACGAGAAACACGAACTTTTCCGGAAATGTACGAAGGAAAATGTTTTTTAACTATCTACGACATCTAAGAACTTAAGGCGTCTCTGTATTTCCTATGGACAGGGCTTATCGTTTACCATCAGGTAAACATCCTGCCCCTTTCCTCTCTTTATTCGACAATAAAGAAGACAAATACGAATGATTTGCATATCGCCTGAAGACAAAATTGTTTAGTACACAAATAAGTTACTTTTGTCTATGGCTTGAGGAAGTTACGGATCATTAAGCGGAGTGAGTCGACGTTGTCATGACTCATTGTTTCGCGTTCAATGGCCATATTACATAGCCTGAGGAACGCCCATCTTGTACAATAAATTTACGACCCATAACGATGTTGATCGAGATTGTAAACTTGAACTTAACCTATATCGTATAAGAATCATCAGCCTGTGATAGTCCACTGCTGGACATAGGCCTCCCCTAATACATCCATTAGGGGGGGTTTTGGACCGTATCCCACCACGCTGGTCCAATGCAACCCGCAGGCGAACCGACTTTATGCATGCCCATCCGACGCATGGATCATCTTACTTTTCAGACAATTGGGTGACCGGCCCAAATTGCCCTGACCACCTAGGAAACAACAACGAAAATTTGTTGAGTCCCCGCAGGATTCGAACGCATGACCTCATGTTTCTAAAGCACATGCCCATACCATCAGGCTACGGGGGCAGTTGGTTATATCATATACCAGTACCAAATTGGACATTAAAATTATTAAAATAAGGTAAACTTGAAGCAAGAAAGTGGAATCATTCCTATAGTGTTTTTATTGTCAATCATCAGTAGTAATGATGGATGTATGACGTCACTCGTTGCCATGGCTACAATGTTTACACCAATTCCATACTTCTTTGCCTTTGGTACAGATTATGCTGATAACTGATGTAGTTTTGGTATATTGCTTGTGTCTTTTCGTGAGGAGAATTTGTAACCAAACAGATGCATGCAAATTTGTTTACTTTGAGGAATTTTATTTTTGCACGAGGAGTTTTACATCGTATGAGGCGAATAACGCATCATATGATAGTAGAACATGCAAGCGTATTCGTAGCGTTCTTTCGTTGGCTTGAAATTTTTGCTTAATATTTCAATAGTTCCGTCAATTTTTATAAATAGTAATTTCAAGATGTGATGAACGTTATTTTGCGCTACTACGGTCAGTGTGCAAGAGATTTTTGGTAGACCTAAGCTTTAAATATTATTATTTTATGGGATACTGTGTACGTTTGGCCTACAAAAAAGATCCTGTTTGATGATTGCTTAAGGACGTTACGTCCCAATCTTCTGATAGTCTAATTTAGTAATAGTAAAAGTACGATGTAAGGTTTTCCTTAATTATCGCGGATAATATTAATAGGTGTATCAAATATAATACTAAGGAGTTAACGGTGCAAGGAATCTAAACAACACTATTATAATGATAGCAATAATAACTTTCAATAATTAATAATCACAGAATGGAAGTTTTAAGTCAGTAACAATGTTTTTCTCGCGCGTAAAGTTGACTATAGCTAGTGACATTGTGAAAGTAGATTATTTCAATATATGTAATCGCAAGTTTCGCACCAGTTATACACCTAATTACTGTAGTATTGCGCAATCGCTGTGCGGCGTAAATTACTTTGCAGTTCAGGAGAAATGTTGTATGCATCCATTGAACAACTTCATCGGAAAAAGTTTTTTGGGTCTTTCTGCGTAGATTGTTAATCGAGTCTGTGTAGGTTTTTCTGCGTCGATTGTTCGAGAAAGTATATTGTTACGAACTTTAATGTGTTAACGTCCATTGAGTCATTTATACAAAGTGTGTGCAAAGATAATGGATGCTGTATACGTACTCTTATGAAAAAAATAATATTTAATTGGATTCGAAGTCGATACACACAAACTAAAACCTTGGGAACAGTAATAACTTATATTTTTTATAATAACTGCAATATTTATGCTTCACTATTTGCTTGTTTTAAGTGACTGAAATCCTATATCGACTAATATAATAGCTCACTTGTTTTATTAACCAAAAATCTATCATAATTCTGTTAATTACATCATTATGATTACTATATACGTTATTTTACAAAATCACGTTTCAAAATATCAGTTACGTAAATTACACAGATTAATTAAAACCCAACCTAACTTCTGCCCGACCTTACGCAGTCGGGGCATACTTTCGAAACTATAAAAAAAAGAGGCCGCTGAAAGTGAACGATTTCTTAACTCTGTTTCAACATAAACAAAACTTTCCCGTTGTACCGTTCGTTCGACGGTGTTTTTATTGAAAACTTCCGTTAACCCGAAGAATTAATGCCGCAAACTCGACTGCCGCGAGTACTTGGTGAGTTTGAACGGAACGCGAAGTAATTTGGAGCGAGCGAGAGCAATTGTCTCGGATTTTGTCAAACGCATCGTTCGCGCGTATTTTTAACGACACCAACGTTGTATGTTTAACATAAACTTTTACAAACAGCCGCATTCAAAAGATACAGAAAATTAAATTGATATAAAATTTAGAATTTATTTCACTGTGATAAATATGTTAATTATTTTATTATAATATAAACGTTTGAGTCTGACATTATTTTGCTTCTGTAATTCTTATTTGATCTAGTACATTGTTTAAAATATGGTCCGTTAAGTTGGATTTTTCGACAGATTTTTTCATTAGTATACTTGTACTAAAAAATTTAAACAGAAAAAGAAATATAGGTACTTTAGAGTGACGTTTGACGTTATTTAATCAATTGAATTTTTACTGTTGCGACAGTTCTTTTTAAATAAAAGTAAAAAGTATTGAAACAGATAATTAATATAAGACAAGTAAAAACCACACATACAAAACTGTGTAGAGGTCCGTCGTTACAGATTAAAAATATTGCGTGATACGATCGCGTGCTGGGCGGTGTGGCGCGCCAACTTATAACAATAATTACATAGACCACTCGTTCGTGTGGACAAAAACGAGTTCATCGCTGGGGAGCTGCTCTAAAAACAACTCCCGTTTCATTTACACGTAATTTTACACGATCGGCGGCCATTTTGTTTTAGCGTACTGGTGTTTGAAAAGGAAAAAAATATTATACAATAAAAAGGGTCAAAGGTTCGTAGTAAATAAAAATATAAGCTATATGTATATAGGCATAATATTGGATTTAATATCAAAAATTTGTGCAGAAAGTCGGTGGACGCAGGTGGCGCAGAATTGTACCCTTTGGAGGCTCATGAAGTCTTTGTGTTCAGCAGTGAACTTTGTTGGACTAATATAATGAAGATCAAAATGTTTTAACATACTTATACTTATTTATTTCCTCGAGGTTTTTGCACCAATTTTCTGCATATAGCACTATGTTAAAGATGTTCGACTGTAACTACCCGCGAGAAAGATAAGCGTTTAAACATTTAGAACATGTAAACACTTCGTGCTGCTCAATCATCATCATCATCAGCCGTATCCCATCGCTGGTCCAATGCGGGTTGGTGGGTGGACCGAATTTTTACATGCCCATCAGACGCATGGAGCATCTTATTTTTCAGACAATTGGGTGCTCGGCTTAAATTGTCCGAACCAACTAGGAAACAACAATGAAAATATGTTGATTCCCCTCAGGATTCGAACCCACGACCTCTGGTTTCTAATGCATAAGACATTACCGCTACTGAGGCACAAGCTTTAACCAGCCAATACTGTCCCAACTTCCAATCAAGCATTTTCCACACATCTATTATTATACTTACTTATACAGTGAATGTTGTGTTGTAATTATACCAAAGGGTTTCGTAACGTTCACTTAATGTTGCGTGACCTGTATTCGAATGCAAATGTCCATTTTCAGTATCAAATTTGAAATAATTAAATGTTTAAATTAATTAAATGTTTAAATATAAATATAAAGTCCAAACTTATATAAAAAAGAAGAAAAACTTTAGGTTGAATCTATACATAATGTGTAAACACAATTTAAATATAATATTGGTTTTAATAAAAGTCCTATCAAATTGGAAATACTGCAAATAAACTATTATAAATTATCTTCCCAATTCCGACGTTACATACTTTCATATCTAACAAAACAATACAAACCGTAGCAATTATTAAATAGCCATTAGTATTTATCTCTTTTTATTAAACCATCCGGTACTTCGCATTTTATGTTGTAAACAAAATGACGGTTGCAACGGTCGCTTATGCCAAAGCACTAGGTTCGCTATTCCTAAAGCACTGACTGTCGAAGTGCCGCTTCGATAAAGCTCTGTCGATCAGTCTGCGAAATAGATTGACTACATATTAAACGTCACTATCACTCAATACATCTCCCGCTTGGACGCACACCGCAATATTGCCGTGTTGGAGTCTGACACTGGGACATTTCGTGCGGACTTTTGAAGGGAAATGCACGCTATTTTCGAGTTGTGAAACGTATGTATTTTGGAAAAAAATTAAAGTGCAAATAGAATTTATTGAAAAGAAAGTTCTTAGGCTTCAATTGGTGAAAAGACGCTCGGTAATTGACTATTGAGACAACAGAGTTTGAAAAGAGACTTGGTTGAAGAAAAAATACATTTTGTTCTCTTGACTCTTGTTTAGTATATGATATTTTTTACTATAAATAAATCGTTTAGATTTATACGTAGTCATTAGTAATGTTGATTAGATATTTAATAACGCATTTTGTTTTTGAATCGTAACATGTATTGTCGCTATAAAATATGTATTTGCGGTACTAATATGTTGTTTAATGTTTGTTTTAGTTATTACTTTTGTTTTAAGTTCTTTCTTTAGATTATAAGACAATTAAAATTATCATAAAATTATCTGTATTATATTCTAGATCCATTCTAGTAGGTAAACATCATATGGCCCTCTCAACAAACTTTTTCTTTAAGTGCTTTTGTAACTATTAATTTTTGTTTTTTGTAAAAATATTGTTATATTCTTAAAACTTTATATCTTGAAAATGTGAGGACGCTGTTTCATGATGTACAGGTTTCGTCCCTAGTTCATGTATCAGGGGCTCTTTGAACTTAAATAATCTGTCGATAAAGTATTATAAAACTTTTACTAAGCGAGAAAACGTCAGTTTTAAACGAACTATTGACGCGAAAGAATCTATTTACATAAGAACGGTGCACCATTAAAAGAGAATACTAATGCTCTTATCGAATATTTCCTAGAAATTTCTATCGCGGAACATAATATTGAGAGTGTATCAAAGGCGGTTGCGGGTGTTCCACTCTGGGCGGAGAATTTTAAATTGATGGAAGCGTAGACGCCGTCGCAAAAATGTAAATTGTCCTCCCGCCATTTTCTCTTGGCGTTGTGGGTTTTCTCGGATAGCATTTTTATCGTGCCATCCTGTTTCCGTTTACCTCCATTAATTGGGGGAGGTATTTGAATTCGTGTTATGGGGCGAGCGTCATTTTTTATTCCATAACGCTAACAGTGTCATAGAACGCTGTTGAACAGATAAGAATAAAAAGTTTCGTTCAAGGCTTTTTGGGTCTCTCGTCAGACGGTACTTGTGAAAGACCTAAATGTAAAATATACTCGTATTCAACGGGGACTTTCAACATTTGTTTTGTAACATATTCTGTGAAAATTTGTATTCATCATGCGCGCATAGTGAAGATAATTAATTTAATTAAATATACCGAACTTTACGGATTGCGTGAAGGGAATACTTTATTCATTAACTCTCTTAATGTTCTATGCGTGAAACGACACGAATAGATTTTAATACGAACATAAGTTTTATTTCTAAATATGAGTATAATTGTATAATTTTTAAGATCTTCTAGATGTAGTTGTTACGAACCCTGACTTTCATATGGTGTGGTTCGATTCCCGATGCTTTAAGAATATTGCATTTTGTCCATACTGTTTCATTTTTTTTAAAAAAGGTATTTAGCTAAATTTCAAACATTAATATCCGAAGTACAAGCACAATACATCATTGTACATACATCGTCTTGCTGTGCTCATGTATGCATAAAGTTAATTTTTTCTGTCTATGCACCCTTTCTCTTCTTTACGTGTCAGTTGACACTTGGCTATTAAAATCTACACAGAGCTATGTAAGCATCTCAAGATGTATGTATATTAATTTATTCTAGGTTATCATATCATCAGCCTCTTTGATAGTCGACTGCTGGACATAGGCCTCCCCTAATACACCCCTTAGGGGACCTTTGGGCCGTATCCCACCGCGCTGGTCCAATGCAGGTTGGTGGGTGGTTGATTATTGTCGGTTACCAACTACAAACAACGTAGGCATATACTGCGTCATTTGTAGTTGGACTATTATACTATTAAAACCATAGATAGACCATAGACCTAAAGTGCTACCTTCTGTACGTGTGGCCCTCATTTTTAGCCAAAAATGTTGGCCTCCTAGTTCGTGGGGACGGGAGCTTACCAAAGACAAGAGTCTGGAAGCATAACGTCCGAGTCAAAAAACAAAAAACAAACCTAGAGTGCCTATTTCACATTTTATGTTGGTATCCACGATTGGATAATAGACAATTCTATCCCACATAGCGTTTGAGAGTTCAATGACACGAGGCAACTTACGTAGCGGGTATTATCAGAGTAAATTAGGTACAATCACTTTGTAATGGTTCACTCGTTTATTCCTGACTGACGTTGATATATTAATCTTCGTGTTCACTGTTAAAGCGGAGGTATTCTTTGGTACGAGTTTTTAGAGACGGGCTTTAAGAAACGGCACATCGAATTTAATTCCGGATTGCCTCGGTGTAAATAAATATAACAATTTTCCAAAATGATCAAAAACAAATGCTCATTTTACGTTTTAATTAATATACTTAAAGATGTTTGATTTTCCGACTGTGATAAATGTTCAATGTGCTTTATAATGTGATAGATCTTATTCTTTCGTCTGTTATTTTGTGGATATATTTATAGCGTTGTTGTGAAGGATTTTAAAATGTTACGGAGAGGCAAATGTTCGTACTTTTTTTTTGTTTGAAGCATTTATTTTTTATTTACAATAGAAGTAAAGCCTCGTGTTAATGTATAGGGATTCAAATTTAATCAATGTGCGTCAATCATTCATTCAATTTACCAAAACTGTTACCTTCAGTTTGGGTAACTCTCAATATGTTTCACACTTTTCGCAGCCACATGATGTACATAGATGAAAACGCATTGGAAAACCTACAACAACATGGTGTGTATGTACGCATTTCAAAGCCCTCCATTGTTTATATTTTTTAGTCATATTTTATAGTATAATTGTTGTGAAAAAGAGATATATAAATAGATAACGCCTTCAGAATTCATTGTTTAAGGAGCTTTACATTAAGTGTTTTAATCTATATATATAAAAAGATTCCTACCTATATATTGACTCATCACGATATCTCCGGAACCATAAGGCGTAGCGACTTGAAATTTGGTAGGAATATTCCTTTCGCCGAGTAGAGGTCAGCTAAGTTAAGCTAACATATTTTACGAAATTTCACCCACAAGGGTTGCGGGGTTGCAAGTAGTTTTATTAAAGGCACTAAAAGACTAGTATATTTTGTTTACATCGGATTTCTTTTTTAACGCTTATTGTGGTTGCTCAGCTCCTATTACTAATCCGTACATAGTATGTAGTATTGTATAGTATAAAAGCGCTGTAAAGCGCTCAATTACAGCCTTCAACAAAGCAAACCAATTGTTTAGGTTTATGGATTACGAAGACATATTATTATACACGATGTATAATTTAATGACGCTTATTTCTATTAAGACGTATCGATAATTTTTCAACTCCATTCTAAAAGGTGCTACATAAGCAGTTACTTGGTGACACAAGATGTTACGAGAGACCAATAGTATTGCCAGCTTCTAAAGATAATTAACGTCAGTCTGTATTTGATAGCGTTATAAAGCCAATGTATAATTCGTCATCATCAGCCTATGTTAGTCCACTGCTGGACATAGGCCTCCCCTAATGCACGCCTTCTCCATTTTTTTGGACTCTCCAAAAAGGCTGGTACAGTGCGATTTGGTATGTTGGCCGACTTTACATGCCCAATTATCTTACTTTTCAAACAATTGGATCATCGGCCCAAATTGTCCTAGCTAAACAGAAAACTACGATACCACAAAGTTGTTTCCCCGCGCGATTCGAACTCACGACCTCCTGTTAATAAAGCACGGGCCAGTACCGCCAGACCAAATGGGACGGTTATAATATATAATTAGCAATATTTGATATTCACTCGATTCCGCTGAAATATAATTTCGGCGAATACAAAAGATTTTAATGGGCCCGACGTAAAATTCGTTCGGAGGCAATCAATTATGTGTACAACCATTAATGCTCGTACATTACCGAGAACAGCTTAATGGCTTAATTAACCAGAGTGACAATAACAGGGTACGGTTTGTTAATATTGCGAAGCAATAATAATTTGTGTATTAAAGTCACTCGTTACGAATATACGATCCAGTCAACAATTTCAGACATACATAAATGGTTTATTGTAAATATCTTTTAGTGAAGCCCTCAAATATTGTTATGTTATACGACTATAGTATACGTAATATAGATTCTATACTTATATTATAAATAGCGAAGGTTTCTTTGTTTGTTTTAAGTCTCGAAACTACTGAACCGATTTAAAAGATTCTTTCATTATTAGAAAGGTATTTTATTATTATATATATAGAGTATCATAGACTACTATTTACCTTAGGAAAATCCAATCCAAAAATTTAAAAATAATACGGACTGAGACGGACTGCTAGTATTATATAAATTCATGATGTATAAGAAAAATATCAGATATATAATATCCTCCAAGTCGTACCCGTCCGCGGCCTATATCAGAGATCAGTCAATGCAATGCAAATGCAAGAGATATTATAGTACACAGGTGTACCAGCCAACACAGGTGCACTCCCTATTCCTTTATACTCTCAAAGACCGATAAGACGGATAACCGACACGACCGGAGAGGGATAAGGCGCAGATTCGACTTTTTACATGCCCATCCGATGCATGGATCATTTCTCTTTACAGGCAATCGGGTGATCAGCCCGCATTGCCCTAACCAACTAGAAAAAAAAGTTAAAAGTTGTTGAGTCCCCGCAGGATTCGAACCCTCGAACTCCGATATCTTAAGCACATGCCTTTACCACTAGGCCACGGAGGCAATTAATCAGTTATATAAGTAAGATATGTACTATTTGTTACTATTTCAAGTGAGAGCTACTGAATCTTTTCTGATGAAACTTCACACTACCATATTTTATTAATTGAAATCACATTCAAGATAAATATAGATGCCAGCGAAAGCTAGCTTTTTATAACGTCTAGTTTCGAAACTAAGATTGAATTATATTTTTTTAGGTCTCCTGTCAAGCAAGGTTTCGTTGTGAATATGACGGCTTAATTAGATAGTTGTTAAATGTACCTAACGATAGAAAGTGGTTTCCTTTTGTGCTAATATAAAGATTCTTCAGTGATAACTAACTACGGATTACTTTGACAGCTACGCCATGTCGACAAGTCTTTACGAACATAATGAAGTGGTGTTCTGACAAGTTTAGAAAAGTACAAAATGTTTTTTTATGACGAAATAAATTAACTTGATGATTTGCAAAACAGAGCATAACATATTGTGCCTATTTTAAATATTATTTATAAAAACAGGTCAAAGCTAAGAATAAAGTTTATTTTGTTGATTGTTATAACAGATAGGACATAGTTGATTTTATTTTATATGTATTTTATGTTTAAGATATAATAATGAGTCCTATTTTTCTGTGTATTCCACATAATAACAATCCATTTAAACTGATACATTTTACCAGATTTTAGTTAGTTTCACTCTTTGTATATATTTACTGTTTGCACTCTTTGTTGTTTGGTTACAGCAAATTGATACAATGCTCGGGGCATTAAATTTTAGATACAATTTGATCCATTAATATTTGTTTTGGCCTCGGAACTATTTTGTTTTCATTCCATTCGTCTCGGAGCGAACCTTGTTACATCACGAAGTTTAATTTTACAAACGAAAAAGTATTCAACCGATATAAATAGTCATTTTGTTGTTTTCTTATTTTCAGGTACCTACTTTTATTCTATCCAGACTTTTCGCAGTTGAAGTAACATCAGAATGTACAGCACACGTAAGTATGCTCCGTTGTATTACAACTATCTGAACTACTGGTTACTATCTGAATCCGAGCCAAATAATATAAATAGATTGTTTTAAAATAAGGTAACCCATAGCAAGAAGATGCTGTACGCCTGGAGTGGGTAAGGGTCCCCATCATACCACTAAGCCATGATCGTATGTGGTACCCTTGTAAGAGTGATTACTATGTAAGCTAAACGCAATACCCAATGCTAATCTTTAGGCGGAGTTTTGTGACGTCTCTCTCCCTCTCTCCTCCTCCTAATCAATAGTAGACATTATCTCTAATCATAGGGTAACGCATTTAGTCGTCGTGTCACTTTTTTAAATAATACAAATTATCGAACGCTATACGACGCCACTACGTTATCACTAGTTCCATTGTTTACATCCCATACCTTAAGACATCTGTCTCATGTATACAACGTCATAATCATCATCAGCCTGTCTTATTCCGCAGCTCATAGTCCTCCCTTAGTGTACGCCTTCTCCATTTAGAGTATTTTTTATATACACCATAACTTGTACACTATAAGTTTCGTGTAGTTAAATAGCACACCAACATTGTAAAGTCACACGGCTTTAAAACTAACCGTTAAAACCCTAGTGCCGAGCTAATGGCCGTGCAAAAGGCATTACCCAGCGAAAGTGTTCACTTTCTATCGGCTTATAAATAACCGCTTTTGCTTTTGCTGCTAACGCCACTTTAGATTGAAAACCTCATTCGAATATTAGCACTCGTATAGGACGGACGTATCCGTGGTAGCGAACGGAGGATACTGTGGAATATACATTACTATTTAAATTTGTGTGAAATATTGGAGTAAATTTATTGTTAATTAATAAATAGTATACTATGCTAGAGGTTGTTAACGTCGAGAAAATCACACATAATAAAGTTAAAATATAGTTGTGAAAGCTAAATATCATTAGATATTCAATATAACCCTACCCTCACTTTAAGATAAACTTATAATGGCTATCCCTATAAGAAGTTACTGCCTCCGTAGCCTAGTGGTATTGGCGTGTGCTTTAGAAACCTGAGGTCGTGGGTTCGAATCCTGCGGGACTCAACAAATTTTCTTTGTTGTTTCCTAGTTGGTTAGGGCAATTTGGGCCGATCACCCAATTGTCCGAAAAGTAAGATGATCCATGCGTCGGATGGGCATGTAAAAAGTAGGTCCACTCACCAACTCGCATTGGACCAGCGTGGTGGATATGAGTCCAACCCCTAATGGATAGGTGTATTAGGGAGGCCTATGTCAGCAGTGGACTAACAAAGGCTGATGATGATGATGATAATAAGTTACTTCCGTCTTAATTAAAGAGAACAATATCATACTAAGATACATAAACTATTACTTACTCGTTAGGCATGTATAAATTTTTTATAGATCGGTTTTTCTGTAATATATCGCTGGTGACAAGGTTCTATGTCCAAAATTGTCGCCGTGGTATCTCCCTGGCGATCCTGGAGAAGTGCGTAAAAAGGATACCTAACCTTCAATATATATTGCGCTTACATACTGTATTTATTATAATTTTTTTATATACATACATACGAGTTGAGCTTTTATTACGTAACACCAGTTGACACAATAACGGCCGAGTCTGCGTATTAAATTCAAGTGATTGATTCCTTTCGCCCCGCAGACTCCATTGCGAGTTCAAACACATTACGCCCCCAATTTATCTCCTTACAGCCACCTACCGGCGGGATGAATCAATTTTCGTACTGCGCTACGTTCTCGGAGGTGGGTTGTTTAATTTAAATTTGGCTACTGATATGAAAGTAACGTGTTCTTTCATCGTTCATTATGTCGAGTATTGTGGACATAAAGCATTGTTGATTAAAATTATTTTCCCGTAAACATATGTAACCGTGGTTAACCCACAAATGTAGTGATACTCAGAGATAACCCACAAATTAGAGGTCGTTTGGGGTAATACTAACGCGGTGCCTATTTCCGCATCAAAGCAGTAGTGTGAAAACGCTAGAGTGTTCCGGTTTAAAGGGCTCCGTAGCCAGCGTATTTACTGTGTAAACGAGACGTATCATTATATGAGACATAGGAATGTCTCACGGTAGGCAGCGTCTATGGGCGTCGGTGAACACTTAACACCAGAAGCCGACTGTTCGTCTGTCTTCGAGTGCAAATGTTTAGTTATCTGAATATTAATGTAATAAAATTTGTCTTAATTTCATCATTATTATTAGTTCTCGATTCGCCTGGAGACCTAAGATTGTTTTTGAATCGTACAATAAAGTATAACCACAGTCGCAGAAACGTTTAAAGTGCAAAGTTCTGTAGCTAAAAATAAGCTATTTATCTTATATATTTACGTGTAATATCAGTTTAGATCCAAAGCCCGTATGTAATAATAATAAATATAACCATATACCCTAATACAGCAAGCGTTACCCTCCCAACTTTCATGCTCGAATATGAATTCCTCTTTACCGACGTGTATCGTCTGAAAGGATGCGTGAAAAATATTGTAATAGCAATACTTATATTTTTTTAATTTGCAAAGAACAAAGGCCGCTTGAACGGAGGAGCCTCCTTTGAGGCAACAAATGTCTTAGGGCGATGCTTTGTGGGTAACTTCACGCGCACACGTCGTTGCCTGTGTTATGTGGAAATGGAAATTTCAATATCTTTGCATATATATTGGTTTCTATTACGAGCGTACTAAGTTTGACAATTGCTTAAGCAGATTATGGATTATCAACGCATTCACAGCTGTCCTTTCTTATTTGATCAATTCATCTCTTAAAGGATTTGATTTCGCTTAATTTTGTCATCTATTCCCGAAGGAATGGATGTTTAGTCGTTTCACTTCGCTTTATTAAGACGCTTTTAGTGAGGGAGGACTCTTTGAAAGTCTTTGCGGGGAAAATATAAAATTTCCGTTGCGTTTATTAATAATGCGAGGCAATTCGCTGTCACTAACAATTACTCCCTTTTAACCACTGACGCTTTTAGGTCCGTTTTTTACGGTTGGAAATATCTTACTTGGAAATAAAAGCTTTCTCCTTTGAACACCTTTCAACCGAAGAGATGTTTTTGGTAATAAGCAGATGAAT
Source organism: Lamproptera curius (assembly GCA_029286875.1). NCBI lineage: Eukaryota > Metazoa > Arthropoda > Insecta > Lepidoptera > Papilionidae > Lamproptera > Lamproptera curius. The sequence goes on along the minus strand of JAGSMT010000027.1, from coordinate 391,422 downwards.
CGGATGTTAAAGCATGAAAAACAAATAAGTGTCTTTTTTATAAATAACGCTTTAATATTAAAATATCTTTATTCAATATGGAAGCGTTACACTTCCTTATTGATCGTCAAATAAACCACCACCATGTCGCAGGCAATAGAACGAAATAATCTAATTTAACTGTGAATGTTCTGTCTTCAATTATTATTAAATCTATGTAATCACAGGGACGACAAAACAAGGAAACCCTTTTTACGACTTTATCATTACTAAATAAAAAATCGTTACACTAACAATTCAAAGGACGTACTAAAACAATTTACTTTTGCTAATATCAATCCAGGCTAAGTACATCGGTACGAAAGTACAAAAAGACCCTAAAGAAGGTGATACGTCACAGAAACTACATTAGGGCATAAAACTTTTCAGTTGTTCGAAAAGCCGTTGAACACGACACGACCCACTTAGAAGCACCGCTTGTTCACATAAAGTCCGACCAATACAGCTAAGAGCCGCCACACCTGTACGGAACACGCGCCATTTGCAATATTGGATAATTTTTTTATGTGTACACAAGATGGCCGAGTCGACAATGGCGGGAAACAGCACTGAGTAAATACATCGGCCGTTTTCTTTTGCGAAATTTGCATTTTTTTCCCTCGCTCACGAAGGAATATTGTTTACGCAACGCTTTAATGAAAGCAGCGAATGGACAATGTGCTCTGTTTATTCAAGTTTCTTTTGTTATATTAATTCAAATAGGGATTGCGTATTTAAATGTTCCACTTAAGTGATGGAACGGTCCGAGCTGAGTGATTCAGGAATGTAGAATGACATTTTTTGAGCACGACAAATACTGTCATTATTGTTTAAACTTACAAAGCACAAGATCATTATATAAATTTTAATACGTAGCAATGTCATAAGCTAATGAACTATAATTGACAATACATTGTTATAGTAGCATACGGTGTCAATTTTGTAAATATTTAATTCCTGCCTACTTTATATTATACTAGCGACTCGCCCTGTTCCGCACGGCTTCAATACTGATATCTGTAAAATATATAAAAACATATATGTATGTATAAATTAAACAGCGTTTCTCTATAATAATATGTATGAATAATACATATAGACCTTCCTCTTTAATCACTATGTCTATTAAAAAAACCGCTCTAAAATCCGTTGCGTATTTTTAATGATTTAAGCATACATAGGGATGTAGGGACAGAGAAAGTGACTACAATCTTTACTAAAACCGTTTAAATTAACATATAATTATTATAACTACGTAAGGTAACAAGAACGTCTAGTCTATTTATTCAATTAACATCTAATGACCCTTTTTCTCGATTATGCCGCGTTAAAAGCGATTAGTAATCGAAATTTGTCTATGCATACAGAGCAAAAGCTAAACCATCACGTTTCCTTTTAATATCTAGAACTTTCGATTTCACACGGGCCAATAGGGTCGTCGTTTTATCGATTAAATGTTATGTTTTTGGGTAAAACGTTTGGTTGAAGACGCAAGAGGAAACTTTATTTTATTATCATTAAATTAAAAATTTCGCAGTATATGTGTGTATAATAGAACAAAACAAATAAGGGTCTTTATTTAAATGTATGCCATAAAATATATGTGATAATAAACGCCAAATTTTTTAAGACCTAAATCTTTTGCATTTGTGTTTAAACTATATCCTGACGCCAACTTATTTTTATCTGTGCAAATATTTAAGACCTTATCAGGTTCATTTTCAGGCGTTTTAAGCAAACACTGCCGTTTAAAACACTCCAAACAAATGACGATTCTCGCATTACTTGCGGCAATAAGTCGGGCTCACTAGTGTACCTACAACTTTATGCAATACCGTCTCACCCGAAGTCTGCGTGATCATAACTGAAATTGTAGTTTTATGAACCTGAGGGGGGTGTTAGGGGGTCAGGTGTGGCCCCCCCTTAGACGTTAAAAGTCCCACCACATAGAGGTGTTTATTGTAATACTGTTATACATTTTTATAGCGCAGTTAGGGCTAAGTGTATTATTATTGTCCTAACCTATTCCGAGCTTCTACGAAATGTTATTATATGATTACTGTTGATGGCCATCGTAAAACCTTTTCGTATTGCATATAACAATGTATATTGTTATTATTAGACGATGGAACGTACATATAAATAAGTAATGATGCTGCATTTTAAAGGAAATGTAATGTACATATTAAATAATTATCATAGTTTTCTTCTGTCTCCGTAGCATAGTGGTATGTGTTTTAGAAAGCGGAGGTCGGCGGTTCGAATCCTGCCGAGACTCAATAGTCTGAAAAGTAAAATGATCAATGCGCCGGATCGACCTGTAAAAAGTCGATCCACCTACCAACCCGTATTGGACCAGCGTGCAGCGTATCCCACAAACGGACCGAAACCATCTATTCGTGAAGCCGTGCATTAGGGGAGGCTTGTCCAGCAGTGGACTAACACAGGATGATGATTACGATCAGAGTCGTTCTTTGTGTTAAATTGTCTCCTGACTGTATTAATTCTTATAATGGCTTATAAAAACTATCTCCGAGCGTGAAATATGAAGAGAACTGTACACCTAACTTAACTGTTACAACTTCTAAAGCAGCAGAAAGGTACTTTAAGTACGTCAGCGGAAAAATTATTTCCTCACAGGAGTACAGGAAAGTATTGCAAGCGTTAAAAGAGCGTTAATGGCTGTTGCGAAAAAGATATTTGACGCGCGACTTAGTGAAACTTTTGCAACGTAATTTATTTAGGGGTGCTTTGTGTAACTTTTGTTGGGAAGTGTTATCTCTTGTTAACTGAATAATATAACGGTTATCGTGAGATATGCGAGGGGAATAACTGTTATTTTCTTTTGCTGCAGTTATTGTTGCGTATATGTGTTATAAAAATAGCATAAGTTATAACACTTTTTTTTTCGATACATAAATTAGATTGTGTATATTTATACTTCGCAGTGCTTTTGCATGGAACAAACGTTTTTTGTTTAAATTGTCCCTTTTTATACAGTTATATATCTTAGGTTAGTTTTGAAAGGTTAATCAAATCGGTGAATCGACTTAGAACACAATACTACTATGAATAATAAAACAAATATTGGAATTTTATTAACTAATGTATATTATCATGCTTTAGTATTAAAATCTACTTCAAACAACAATAGTTGAATATGAAATAAAATATGACATTAAATCACTTTTCTAACCTCTGTTAAAAGACTTCAAATCAACGGATCGGAATTATGATATGTCAAAACATTTTGAGCTGAAGGCAGCCGACCTACTTGTACGTTATTTATGGAGGCATCATATTTTTGTACTTAACACGTCTCGCGTGTCCTGTCATAATTAGATGCATCGTTTAGGACTTGTTACGGCCGCGCCTTCCTAATTTTAATTAACTGAATTTCACGCAATGTTTCCTGACAACGTTACTGTAAAGTATACACTAAAAAGGTGTATTTATTTTCGTTTTTAAACGACTTATCCGCTGTATATTGTGCACGATGTTAGCGCATTACGGATTGACGGGAATTCATTTGAAATCGGGGTGCAAAAATGTTTTATAGGCGTTTGGATCTTTAAGAGATATTGGTTAACTTCTACCAATATTAATAATATGCAAGTGATATATGTCTGCGTTAGAAACAATTTTCAAATATTTTTGAATATTATTCTAGTTTACTAATTTGTTTTAAAACAAGAAATCTCTTGCTGCTTTTAACGGAATTCTACTTAATTTACTGGTTAGTGCTGTAAAACTGTAAGGTAGCTCTTAATCTTCCTTGAAAAGAATGTCACTTATTGTCACTAGAAATTATTGCATTGTTCTTTTTCGAATTATAATGTTTATTAGCGCTACCCTTGCATGCTTTTATAAATATTGTATACAATATTATTACAATTCAAGAATGTTTTTGATGATATTAATTTACATACAGCTACATATAGATATTCTGTTCGAATTCAGGTCAATCCATATTTCATCAATAAACAAAACCGTACAGTATACGACCGTAAATTTTTATCCACTTTAAATGTCAAAATTTAACGAGATTTTCGAAATTTATCGTCTCGGATTGACTAGAAATTATTATGAAACGGTACTTTCTATTTACCGAGACACTGATTCCGATCTCATCTCGATCGTGGGGCGAAATCGAAAGTGAATTAAGATTATAAAGTCACTTAAAGTGAATCGCTCCTCCTGAAGTCGCGAGCCTCGAAACAGCCAAGTTTTAATTGAAATAAATGAAACGTCCCCACCGCGTTTCAAATTCCCTTAGAGGGCCACCCTCCCGAGTGAAAGTTTTTCAAATAATCACGGCTAATTCGCACCGAAATGTTGGGATTTGCCAAATTAAAGCTATGCTGCAAATGTATATTTTCAGCATTATTTTCGGCTAAAATTTTAATGTTTTTTTTTTTGTCAGCAAGCTTTGTTGTTATAAATACACGATATTCAGTAATAAAATTTTTATTATGAAGTTTGTTATATTGTTAGAGATCGAATTAAAGTCAATTTCAATTTGCCGTCAAACATAAATTTTACGATAAGTATACATTATTCAGTTAATAAAAAAAATCTTGACCTTTTCTTGGCTTTTCCAATTTTGAAAGCTATTTAGGTATTGACTTTTAATCCCAAAAGAGTGGTATAAGTAACGACTTAGTCTTTAAGTGCCTGCCGTCTAACTTCTATAATCTGGAGTGATTGATTGCACTTTATATTACATTGGAGTATCAGCTCAATTGTAAAATATAATATCCTAAAACGATTGACGTACGTATTATTGTCAAATGGGACGCAATTTAATTTGCGCTGGCGAATATTTTAATCGTCAGGCATTTAGGTCACCATTGCTCTTATCAATGAACGATCCGCTTCGACAACATACTTGAAATTGCAACCGCGACTTTTAAGTATGCATGTAAGTTCAAACTCTAACTGTATATATCTAGTAGTTTTCATATTTTAGCCGTTTCTTTCATCAAGTAATCGCAATTCTGGAGCTTTATGACACTCCCTGTCACATAAACCACCACGAAGGCCGTAGATTTCGCCCGTAATGACGTCACGTTAACGAACCGCGCGCAATTTGTATCGCTCAGCGCGACCATAAATAAGGCTGTCATCGCGACAGGCGAGCGGGAACAATAAGCGTCCGCGGCAACTGTCATCTCCTATTGTCTGACAATGGGCGGGAATAATTCCACCTGTATCAGTGCTTTTTATGAACTCCTGGTAAGTGTTAACCTATACCTCGGCCGGTTAAGGTATTTTCTGTGCAAACAAAATGGCATCATCGTCATCATTATCAGCCTGTGATAGTCCACTGCTGGACATAGGCCTTCTCTAATGTACCCCTGTACATTAGGGGGTTTTTGGACCGTGTTGGACCACGTTGGTCCAATGCGGGTTGGTGGGTGAAACGAATGTTTACATGCCCATCCGACGCGTGGATCATATTACTGAACAACAAACAACAATGAAAATTGTTGAGTCCCCGCAGGATTCGAACCCACGACCACTCGGTTTCTCCTCGGTTTCTATAGCACACGCCGGCTACTGGCTTTATCAACCTTCATACCGGAACGTAAAGTTGTAACGACGCTACCCGTTTTGTCGCCATTCTATTGTTTGGATTACGTTACTAACTAAGGTTTAATAATCTAGGCGTTTAAACTTTTAATTAAAACTTATATTCGGACATAATCTTAGGCTTACTAACTCCAGTGATTCTTAAGAATTTAATCATTGTTTAAGTCCTAGCTTAATCTTAGCGTAGCCTAAAAAGTTTGCGTTAAAACAAATCATCAATCTAAACTCTGACTCCTGAATCTGACTTTGAGAAGCAAGCTTAGTTTAACAACGTCGATTAGCTCCAATCTCAGTAGTTTCAGTCGTAACTCTCGGCTAAGTCTGTCTATTTGCTTTTATTTCTGTGAAGTAGACGGTGATATTCGTTTAATATAGTTTCTTCCGTAAATCTATGCTATTTTCTTCATTATGAAGACTTTATTTGGTTGTTTTAAAGGGCTATTTATAATCATTCCTAGTTATGTTATTAAGTAACTTTATATCAATTATAAATCTTTGTATAGAAAGCTTACTCTTTTGTGTCAATTATCAAAATCAAAAAATAAGAAGATTTTATACTTTATGTGCATTTAAGAAAATACTATTGAACTCGCACTAGTCAAACCCTATAATTGTGACTACATGTAGGATTAGCAATGCTGCTGTAATTAATGAAATTCAGTTGACAACAAATAACACAGGAAACATCGCAAGAAAATGGTAGCTTCATAGCACAATGGTGCCAAAGCGCGCCCAAACAATTGTTTCGGCGTCGTCCTCGACCGGGATTTGCTAACTAATTACTTTCATCTCAACCCCGCTAAGGACACGAATGCCGATCCTTTAAGACGACCTTCTCTTGTCTCCGAGTGTACTTTTTGTCAACGAAATACTTTAACCAACTTAATGGTCAAACGGCTGAGCTTAAAGCTGTTTTGTTGAGGACAGTCCAGCTTTGATTACATTTTTAAGACATGTCTACTAGATCTGAACTGCTAAAGAGATAATAAACTTGTAGCATTGTTACGCCTTCATACGAATTTCGTGTCACAGAAGCATCGGAGAGCTACCATTTACTTTACCCGAGTTATGTTAGGCATGGGTTAACTTAAACAAAATTAAATTTCAATCTCTAATGTTGTCCAAAATGGAAAATTTATTAGTTAAAGCGCCACGTTTAATCATCACTCGTTGTTCTACCAACGACAAAGGTTTTTCTTTGACCTTAGAAGGATTTGTCATAAGATATTGATTACGTTATTTTCATGTCTTATTCGGCTTGGGTAAGTAATACAGCTTAACTACCTTCATACTAACACTATTTCTTTGTCACGGATTACATTATTTATAAAGATGCCATATCTCATTTCATACAGGTCTATACATCGTATTTTAGAGCATAAAATACGACAAGATCTGTTTCGTTTCTCATGAATAAGAAAGATAATTTATACGCGTCTCCTTCGCAGTACAGAACAAGCGAAATTCGCTGATATGATGTACATTTCGTTGAGAGGGAAATCTTTTTATTTCGCTCAACACATCCTATTAATTATCAAGGTACATTCGCAGATTCTTTGCCACGACAATGTTATCTCGGATGTAAGAATTCTCCTTATATTAAGGTAAATAAGAATGTAGGGCATTCACCTATTTTATTTAACGAAATATGATAATAAAAAGAATTTGTTCCGTTTACTTATGATGATGATAATGCTATGACTGTCACTAGAATCTCGTATACAAAATATATCAGCTTGGAGTTAATACAAAATGTTTGACTTTAGATCTGTCCGTTTGTGACCACAAAACCTGGTAATATCTATAACTTCGAAAATATTAAAAAGAAAATTAAACGTAATATAGTGTACTTAAAGGCGATATAAGTATTTTTGTAATTTATGTTTAGTTATCAGATAAATCCAAGACACTCAAAGTTAACCCAATCAACCAATACGCTACAAGTGCCGCAAGAAGTTCAGTAAAGAACGTTCATTGGTTAAGCGTAATAAAATGCTAAAGTTTGTTCTACAAAGCACTAAGGCGCGCTCGCCCCAATGTCGGTTTGTAGCCAGGTCGTAAAATTATATAAAAGTGTAAACAAGAACGGTCAAAGTTTTAAACGAGCTAACTGCTACGAACCAACATTTCGCGTAGTTCAGCACTTACACGAGGCGATAAATTCTGAGTTTTACACAAAAAACCCTTCGTTAGTATCAATTACACCAAGCCTTTGATGTGTAACTTTCATAATGAAAAACGGGACGATGAGAATAAATTGCTTTAGCGTCTTCTGTATCAGCAACAATTTTTACACAAAAAATATTAACACAAGGCGTGTACAAATAATAATGTAGAATTATATTACGAGTACTTTAAAAGCATAATGTTTTACAAGTCAAATAAATTTGCTTTCGTGATTAAAACCTGGAAAGTCTCCGTATAATTCCCTTGATAAATATTTAATTTGGTTAATTAATCTAGCTTATCCACTGAGACCATCAAGTCGTTAAAATACTTAGTATTTTATCTTAGCTTAAGTAAAACGAATTATTCACTTTAAAAATCTTGTTAGATAATCTAGTGCCTAAAATCTAATTCGGAAACTGACTAGATTGTAATTAATCCTAACTTTAATTCAGCCCCCGGCTAGACTCGATATCTTCTATGCCCGGTCCCTACACGTGAATTGTAGAATTTAGTTAATTCTAAACTTTTCCTTTGTACAGTAGGATGTAGTCACACACTTAGCCCAGGTTCGATTTAGAAAACTAGACTTTTGTATACTTTAGTTCTTATACAGATAACCTAATTTTTATGACTTTATAAACGTCTTAATTATTTAAATAATGTTTCGTTTAATACATACTAGTACATAAATTAGGTACATTTCGATTGTTTTATTAAGCTTCTAATGACAAGCGTCCTCTTGATCACTCAATTAATTAGCGTAGTTTATTTGAAATTACTTTTATTTCACATCATCAGCCTTTGTTAGTCCACTGCTGGACATAGGGCTCCCTAATACACCCTATCCATTAGGGGTTTGGACCATATCCACCACGCTGGTCCAATGCGGGTTGGTGGGTGGACGACTTTTTACATGCCCATCCGACACATGGATCATCTTACTTTTCAGACAATTGGGTGATCGGCCCAAATTGCCCTAACCAACTAGGAAACAACAATGAAAATTTGTTGCGTCCCGCAGGATTCGAACCCACGACCTCCGGTTTCTAAAGCACACGCCCATACCACTAGGATACGGAGGAGTTTTAGAATATTTAAGTACTTTTTTTAAAAGTACTTAAATAATCTAGTTAAAATAAAATTATTCTTTATTGATTTGACAGTTAAATTATTTTGTAAAAGTCTATTGTTAAGTAAACTAAATATAAAATATTTGTAATTCGTAATAAAATCAATGTCTACACTGGGCAAACTCTATGACACACGTGTTACTTTAAGTTTTGTTAAGTTACAAAACTGGTTTAACTTAGTTTCGGTAGTTCCAACCTGGAGCTTGAGTTAACTTAATGTTTAAGCTATCCCCGCGAATGTTAGCTTAGAGCTAGCCTGTTATTTCAGCTATGAAGACCTCGGTTGTGTACAGACCTAATGCAATGAATTATTTTTCTATATCCTAATAATATTTATAAGAAATGGTTTGTTTCTCAATCACGCAAAAACTCAATTATAGATATTAATGAAACCTTCCAAAAATATATCTGATAAACCACAATAGTTTAAAGGCTATAAAGAATAAAAATATCGTTATGGTAATGTAATAAAATATGTCATGTGTGTGTGAAAAATCAAATACTTGCAAGTAATCAATGTGTAAAAATCACCAACTACCATCACAACGCGTGTGAAACCACGGGGCATAACTAGAATTATACATAAATCTCCAAAAAACGTAAGCAATAAATTAAGTCGGGACACCGGTGGGTGTCCAGAAATATTTCTGTTATTTCGTGTAATTTGTGATAACGTGTGCTGTTAATGTAACTGAATGGTATGTAATTATCGCCTCAATTGCTTGTTCATTTCGTAGCAAATTAATTAAAACGCCGTGCAAATAATAATTTATTGTACACAATTATTGAGTGACAACGAACTGAGCGAAATCACAAAGTATTCACGAATTTAATTAATGTAGACGTGTAAAGGATCTGACTTTAAAAATAATTATATTATTTGATGTCTATTTGAAATTATATTGTTTTAGATTGCTGAACATATTGTTGCTCTCCTTGTTTACTTTTATAAAGTATTATAATTTGTAATATGAGTAGTCACAAATACGAAAACTCTGTCTCTCCCTCTAACTCTCTTGCTTTCTTACATCATCAGCCTGTGACAGTCCACTGCTGGACATAGGCCTCCCCTAATACACCCCTATCCATTAGGGGGTTTTTGGACCGTATCCCACCACGCTGGTCCAATGCGGGTTGGTGGGTGGTCTTGCTTTCTTACTCTTTGAAAATTAACACTTCGTTGTATTATATTGTTGTTCGTTGTTAGGCTTATATTGTCAAAATAAAACATAAATCTCTTGTTTTCATACACTTAATAGTTACAACACACAAGGCACATGATTCATAGATAATTTAGTTTCCTCTTTTCTATTATTAATTAATAAGAAAATAGTACAAAAATAATGGTACAGAATAATTTGTTGAATCATATTTGTACGACATATTATATGTAACAGTTAGTTTCTGCTTTTAAAAATGAGACATATCAACGGTAGAGTACGGAATTCTCTTTTTCAGCATATGTTAGGATTTACAATAAAAATGGCCAGAATAGATAACGTTCCCACTCAAATGTGCCCCCGACTTTACCGGCCGTTCGAGTTTCGCAAAGGCCGGCAAGTGCTTGCCGTTGAAATAAACTTTCCTCGCGCTATAAATTATTTCTCTTTCAGAACTAGTTCAGTTACTCCGCGTATTTTGTTGAATTTGTTTAATTTAATCACCTCCGCCTTGTTTACTGTTGTTTGAAGGAAATTTAACGTTGTAAAGTTGCTAAGAGTTGTGTTTGGTAAAAGGTTATATAGATTATAAATTTATTATCTATATAGTTCTATAGATAGTTATGTCGAATTTAATAAAATGCGCTATTTGTTAGTTAGAAAGGCTTTACGTTAAAAAGGCATCGTTTCTTTTGAATCTCTCTCTGATATATAAATAGATATGTTGGATAATACGATACCAAATTATGCAAAGGTTGTACTATGGCAACTTCTGGTAAATAAATATTTATTATGTAGATATGAACGCCCAGACACGACAGAAACGTCATGTCTATCGCACAATACTTTTACCGTGGTGGGAATCGAACCCACACCCTCTGGGGCATTAGTCAGACTCAATACGCCAATATTTATTTAAAGTAAGTCTGAAATATTTTCCGCGTCATCAATAGTTTTCGATAGTTTTGTCTAACCCAACTTTTATAAGCCAAATAAATTTTGTTTATTAGATGTTAAAATATTTAAAGTTCGTATTTTAATATGACAAATCTATTATTTAACGATTAGATCTATTCGAAAAATTATATACCAAATCTTTACAGGCTATTGGTTTATACACTGGGTGTACTGCTGTAATGAAATTACTTAACACTTCTATTAACCCATAATTAAACAAGGATCGTAATTGGTGCAGGTGATGTTCAACGATCATAATGCAACAATATCTCCGACATTTTTATTCGAACAGATCCCTAAATACGAGATCTCTCGAGCTAGATCACTGAACTCTGCGGCACTCTTTGTCAGTTTCATTACCTTGAATAGAAACAAAAATTAACCTTGTTCATTCAACGTACAGTGCATTAACCTCCTCGCTTTGAGAGCTTACCGCAACTTTGTGTCTTTTTTAATTGAATATAAAGAATATCTTGGAAACTGTTTGGAAAGTAGTCTTTGACAGATAAAGTTTATTGTCTGAAGGCGGTCGCTAACCTCTAAACGGCTTTCTATTTTGTAAGTTACTATAGGGTTTTTTAACGTCATTGAAAAGAAGACTATGAAAGAATTACGATGGAAATCTTTTTGATTGACAGTTTGGTGTTAAAATAAAAGCAGCTCTGTAATGTTGAAGATAAAGCAACAACTTAGCTTAAATAAACTCCGTCTTCGTCTTATGAATAGTCAGTTCAAAACGTATTTTAATCGTGTATGTTTAATTTTCCTTCGTTAACTTGAGTGTTCCACTTATACCATATCACTATTTTTAACTAAACGTACACAACGTACATTATACAGTGAAAATAGCAAACTTTTATCTATAAAACTAAGTAAAACGACACGTCCAAAGTATAAAGTGCACAGACGTACAATTGTTACAGCCTTTTTACGTGCATAAATTTGAAAGAGTTACTACTAGTGAAATGACGCTCTTGTGTCTTTTATACGGGCATTTTGTTTTAATAGCACTTGTGAGTTATTTTAGCGTAGTATTGTTAACTATCTCCATTACTTGATTTTACATTTTTTCAAACATACTTAAACTTTTCTTTGGATAGTCTTCATTACCTCGCATTTGACAAGCTTGACCGTAGGTTATATTGTGTCTTGTAAAATGACAATATGAAATAAGGGTTTGTATTATCTGAATCAAGACATAAAAACAGTAATAGACTAACTATACCCAAATAACTATTAATAATTATCTACTGTCGAATAGAAAATATAAGTTAGTAACAAACATAATTTTTAATAACAAACTGAATGGGGTCGAAATTGACTCAAGCAAATCAGGTACAAAGTTAGATCTTTATATATTTCACTCTTAAACTTTCGTTATCCTAATAACAGTTTTATTAAAGCAAAAACAGCGTAACTACAAATTAAACTAATATCACGTTCTGTCCCGTGACCGCGATTCTGCGAAAGGGTTTCGGAATGTCGACAGTTTAATTATAAATAAACGCGAAATAATCCGCTAAATTAGTTTAATTTCGCAATATCAATTAAATGTTTTCCCCTTAAAACATTTGGTAAAAACGAAACAGGAGTATTTTCATTAAGAATGTTATGAAACATTCACGACAAGAAGCCAAATGACTGTACTCAAGGCAATGCTAAATGTTTATATGGAGTTAAGATTTCCACGTTTCTAGTAATGTGACATTTTCGAACAATATTGAGAGACTTGATGTAATTTCACACCGATTAATCTGAGTGACAAACCTAGTGATTGATTCATCTTAAGACCTTTCATCTAGTGGAATGGGACCTTGCTTTACGAACGGTAGGCCGTGGGTTTAAGTCCTGCGGGAAACGATTTTGTCTTACAACTAACCGATTTCCTCATCGCCTGAAAAATAGGGTTATTTCAAAGTCAGATCCGCATGTTAATAGTCGGTTATGTATGTTAATGCGTGCGTATTTGGAATTATAGGCCGCTAGTACCCTTAAATTTACTGCCAATTAAATAATTTATCACCCACCAACCCACATTGGACCAGCGTGATGGGATTCGGTCCAAGAACCCCCTAGATAAGGAGGAGTGGCGCATCAAGGGAGACCTATGTCCAGCAGTGATGATGAATGATGATGATGAAATCACTAATCGAAAGTCACATCTCGGTGGCGTTCAAACAGTCATTCAGCTAAGAATAAGAAAATTATGAGGATTAATAGCTAACTCTGCGATAACAACGGTAAGTGGCCAGGGAAAAAATATTGTTCGGGATTTTGATAGAAACGTGAATGTAACGAAATGCGGACCTCTCTGAGGGACCCTAATACTTGTATGGCTCAAGTGACTCTCGAAAGCAGGTCAAGATAACAATTGATACAATTACTTTATGCCGACTCAGAAATGTTTGTGTGCGATGAGTACCTAAGGTTTTCTTCGAATCGGTCGAATTGCGTACACTGTCTAAATAGAAATATCTAATTCAGTTTATTTCAGGTAGTTTTATATTTGATAAATGATACAGTTTTACGGATTTTATCGAGTTTAATTACATTACAAATGATTGAAATTACACCCGACGTTTCGAGTAAATGAAATAAAGTAATGGCCGTAGGCACATAAAGTATTAGTTTTATGTTTGTTAAGAGTGACTTACGATACCTTCTGTGTAAACCGAGCTATGTTTCCTAATATTTTATCGTTAAGAAGACATCCCTTTTTTAAGTAAGGATTGATAGAAATATAGGTATTTATTTTATTTCATGTTACAAATCTTGACCTGTTACTATTAACATCAGGAAAATACTGTAACTATTTTATATGCTTTGATAAGTATCATACGTATAAAACAAACAATAAATTCAGTATTAGAGTTGATTTGTTAGTCTGTTGTAATATCATCTCGTTTATGTACAAACCAAACAAATATCAAACAACAAAGACTGATATTAATATGCTGAATAGAAGCTTTGTTCTAGAATAAATTATCCTTTTATCTTTTAATATAGAATAATATAAAATATTTCTAAACAGAAACATTCAATGAATGCTTTCAAATGAAAACTGTATGGGGCTTACAGAACAATACTCTAAATATGAGTTCATTCGTATGAGTTAAACAAAATGTTGTGTAACAAACAACAGCACACTCGTGTGGCCGGCACAACGTATCAAAAGTGCCTTGAAGTGAGACTAAAAACTTTTGTTAGGTTATTACAAAGCGCGGGAAACTTTTCTAAGTGGTCTCGTTAAATTTTATAACGAGTGTGTCGACACGGCAACGCTTTTAGGGCCCCCTCCACCTGAGGGGACGGATATAAATATGGTGCGCGGCCGAATTGCGAAAGTTCCGCGGGGGAAATTACAGCTAATTGTGCGTCACTTTGAGCGGTGTTCGGCGGATTAGTCTTTAATTTCGTCCCAGATTAAGTTAGATCGATAGAAGAAGTGGTCTGATGTTTATTGTTGATCTACGGTTAACAGAAGGCAAAGTAGTTGTACGTAAAGCGTTTGGTATGTATACTTCTTCGCGAAATATAAACGAGATGTTGAAACTGAAAACCGTACATTGCTATAACGTTTTTTCTTCGCGATAAGAAACATTATTCTAATTTGTATATCGCTTTGTCATGCTCCGCGCATTGCAATTTTGTTTAAGTGTTATTATACATTCCGTATTTTTTGAATTTATAAATGAATCACAGGAGTTAGCAATTCAAGCAGTATATTTGTAGATAGACATACTGTTACACAGTCACAACTATACTTTTCTACGAGACCAAGCCGAACTATCTTTTAAGCAAGCGCATTTGCTTTAAAAACACGAATCGATAGGTTCTTCATATCATTACAAGGTATAAACCAAGTCGCAGTCTCTGTCCCTATATCCCTATGTATGCTTAAATCTTTCGAACTACGCTTCGGATTCCGATCCGGTTTTTTAATAGATAATGTGATTGAATAGAAATGTTTATATATAAAAAAAATGTAGGTATGTTTTCTATCAGCATAGCTCCCGTGCGAAGAAGGGGCGGGCTAGTTCACTACATAAATGAATATTAGTATCAGTCATTGATATCATGGAGTGGTATAGGCGTGTGCCTTAGACACTGGATGTCGTGGGTTCGAATCCTGCGGGGACTCAACAAATTTTCATTGTTGTTTCCTAGTTGGTTAGGGCAATTTGGGCCGATCACCCAATTGTCTGAAAAGTAAGATGATCCATGCGTCGGATGGGCATGTAAAAGTCGGTCTACCCACCAACCCGCATTGGACCAGCGTGGTGGGATACGGTCCAAAAACCCTCTAATAGATAGGGGTGTATTAGGGGAGGCCTATGTCCAGCAGTGGACTATCACAGGCTGATGATGATTGATATCATATAATTTTCTAAGGCACACTCAACGCTCTGAACATTTCAATTGAAATACAAAAGTGCTTCAAACCAGCAAAAAAAGCCAACATCCATGTAACGAAACTCGCAAGGACTTCACGAAGTCACATGATAATGTTGCCGCTCGCGTAATTAAAGGAGCAAGGAACGTGTTAACGTGTTTGTAGCGAAAAGTCGAGTACATGTACATGTCGACGCATAAAGGATCTTCAGTTGCACAACTAGGCACTTCACCGTAGTTCAAAAACAAAAGGGATTTTCGCTACGAATCGGTAACATCGTTTCACACTCGGTCCCACTTCAGGCTGAAAATGTTTTTTCGGTTCCACTCCGCGATCGCTTCAGTGGAAACTTTGTCATGTAACTTTTTCAACGCTCGAACGGTTGTTCTGAAAATATTTCGTAAATGGAGACAAGATGTTTCTTTGACGTATTTGATGGGATGATATATGCCTTTGATCGTATTTTTGGGTACTGTTTTTATTATTTTTGTTTTATTGATTTCATTTTATTAAATTATGATCGATTAAGGAGAATTTTTATAATTGTACATAGATTATAAAAGCGATTATTAGAGAAAACTTCACGCTTTGTTAAAATATTATAAATAATATCTTTATCTATGTATGTTGATATCTGTAAGCTACTCCCGCGTTCACTGCAAAAATCTTAGGGCTTGATGATGAATCCATGGGTTGAAGGTAGTGAAGAAATATATGTGTTGTGATGCTGTGACTGAGAAGTACCAATGATTATTTTGTTTTGCGTGTTAAAACGTTTGTTTAAAACGGTTACCACGTATTATGTTAAGGATAACTTCTTTTAAACGTTCTGGCACTAGAAGGGTTCAAGTTACAATTATATAAGAATCAACAGTGTCCTTTAAACAATAAGATCATACTCAATTAAAATAAAGACATGATTACTAATGTATTTTAACTTAAACTATGTATACACAGACACTTGTGTGACATACATTAAGATCATTTACACAAGTGAGACATCAATCACTCGCCATGTTTGATGTCACACCACAAGCTATACACTTGTTGAATTAATCTTGTAATTAGTGGATAATCGATAACATTCACTGAGAGCTTAGAGACTTAATAAGTATTGTATATCACTGTATTTTAGCGAGATTAGACTAAATTGATGTGAATTAAGTAACTCAAAGAATATGAGCCGCGTTGTATCGTGTTGTCTTCTTCTTTTATTTATAATGACTTGTTATTGGTCGAATGTCACACAGTGATTGACAATGCGAATTCGTCAATTTTTTTATTTTTGGCTGTCTGAACGTTCTAGCTGGAGCGGCTGGCTCGATCTGGAACTATTTTCTTCTGCAAGCCTTGAAGTCAGGGGCATGAGCTAGTAATAAATTAAACACATTATCTAAATAATATTATAACTTCTTAATTTGTTCGTCTGCTAATTTGCTGCCTTCAGTCAGTTTCATTATCAAAAGCATATCTTTATCAGTATATTCTTGGCCGGCGAAATATATCCTTGCCCCTTTCCCGCCAAAATCTGACTCTTAACATCTCAATTACCCTCCGGTTTGGTTTATCGCGTGTTATGTTCATAATTACGAGTGCTTTTAACAATGTAAGCGCGCATCATGTCACACAGGGCTATTAATAATACGCGATATTGTAGCGAAGGCAATTAAATGTTTTGTAATAAACATGTTCGTTCGTTTGAAGTGTGTACCGATGGGACTGATATTGAATGGCAACTATTTTGACGGATGTGCGTACGTATACAGTTATATCGTATAAATAAAAGGGAGTTTTAGGATAATAGATTAATTATATGATTTATTGGCTGCTCGATCTCGTCAGAACGTTATATGTTAAGTTTCTATCAAATACAAGATTTGTGGTTTTTGTAACTGGTGTTTGGTACGAATATAAAGTCATTTTTTCTAAAATATATTCAAGATCCAAATAAAGGTATGCACCGTTAATATTTATACACTTTTGCCCATCGCATTTGTGTAAAAATTGACCTCTTTACACAAAATAACGCTGCGGTAAAAGTGATACCAAAGATAAAAATGTGTTTATGATAAAATACGAATGAATGACTCTTTTTAAAAGTCAAATGCACCAGCTAAATCGATTTATAAATTTCAGTTAAACTTAAGTCTTAAAGGTGTTTCTTATATTTTTTTAATAGTGACGGTTAACTTAGCTTTTAAATGTTAAACATAAATTTTATAAAAGTTTTATTTTAAATTTTACGTATTCTTATTAGTAAATAAAAATGTACAATGACGTTCGTAATAAATTTGTTCTTCTTGTATTTTGTAAAAAAATATAAGAACAACCCTTCTTATTCCATTAAAATACCAGGAGCGCATAGCCAAAGATGTACTATCTAAGGAAAAGAAATTCTTTGTAGGAATGTTTGTTTGCAAATGTTGACACATATATTGATTTTCGAATAAACAAATGTAAAATTACGTTAATTACATGGTATATGTAAATTGTTTTTAAATATGAACTCCACTGCTAATTACTATATCATCATTGCCTCGTTCTGCTTAAAGCATTATAATAATCTTGCATATTCACGTCTACCTCTCGAGCATTGTGAGCGGCAAAGCCTCCACGTAATTATATAAATGTACCAGGAGAACATAGCGCGCGCTGCACTCTTCAACCTTTAATAATGAGCGTGCACTCCGCTTTGGGATTCGCCGGGGATAATGTTACGTGCATTAACTGGGACGTGTAAAGCAGTATTACTCAAACCGACGCCCGACATCCGACTGTCCCAATTAGCGAAAGATGTGTTTCACGGGTTCGATTCTCAAATTTGAACATTTATTTCGTATTAACCTCACATCTGTCAAGGTTTTATTTATTTTATTCTGTTGGTTAATTGTTTTATTTTGACATTTACTGTTTATTGCTTAGTAATTGTTGCAAAAAAAGTATCGCTGATTTATTGTGTGGTAGTTGAATGGCTATAAGAAGGTTAAAAGTAGGGTTTTGCTTAATAAGGATTTACTCTAGACTGCCTCCGTAGCCTAGTGGTATGGGCGTGTTCTGTAGAAACCGGTCGCGGGTTCGAATCCTGCGGGGACTCAACAAATTTTTATTGTTGTTTCCTAGTTGGTTAGGTCAATTTGGGCGATCATCCAATTGTATGAAAAGTAAGATGATCCATGCGTCGGATGGGCATGAAAAAAGTCGGTCCACTCACTAACCCGCATTCGACCAGCGTGGTGGGATACGGTCCAAAACCCCCTGATGGACAAGGTTGTATTAGGGGAGGCCTATTTCCAGTAGTGGACTATCACAGGCTGATGATGATGATGATGAAAGATTTACTCTTCATAGGAAGGTAAGTGTCATCTTCATTTCATGATTTGAAACCAAATCCTTCGTATTTTTGTACAAAGCTTGTATAAAATATGATAACAGCTATGAATACGTTAATTTTAGGATATAGGAGTAGAAACTTAGTAATTGTAAGTACTCGTCTTTATTCTTTTTTATATTTATGTTTTAATTTGTGGTTTACCGGTCATTTTCCCAAGATTACCTTAGCCAATTTTTACACATTTCCTTGCTTTCGATAATAAAATTTGAGCACAAATTGCCAGTATTAAGTTTTAGCCGTGTTTCCGCAATGGTTTCATTTATGAAAATCAACATTATTGCAAAGTGTGCTTGCGTGTTGCAGGACAAGTCGTCCATATGTTACTGACAGCTGTTGCATTGTCACGTTGGAATAACGTCTATGTTCCATTTTCGTACGTAGGATGAGACCTATATAGACGCAATTTGTTATTTAGGTCTTTAGACGATGCGTAAAGTTTGGTCTAGATCTTAATTGCCTTACGACATTATGTATTAGTACATTTCTGAGATGCTATAATATTAATTTTTTATCGTTTCAGTAAAATAAATTTACTTCTGGAAGATTTATGTTTGCTTTTAAACTATTTACTTGTTTCTTGTATTTCGTAGGATAATATCGGACCGATTTTAATTTAACTGTACTGTTTCTTTAATACGGTTTTTAGACAGACGAAGCGATTATTACTCCTCGAATGACTGAGTTTGTCTGTAATTTTTGGACAGAAACGATCATTTTATATTGCTTAGTTACAAAATTAATTTAAATACGTAAATTTATATACGTCTATCTTTATCTATGCATATAGTCATTGTAAATGCTCGGTATTCAAACCTAGCACTCACCTAAATAAAGCGCGGATATATACCTCCAGATCACTTTGATAGTGTTATTTACACTTCCGTTTATACGCCAAAGTATTTTATCTCACATACGTCTAAAGAAATTATCGAGTTTCGAAGCTAAACAAACATAAGTTAACGCAAATGAAGCCGTCAAGCGCCATTTAACTCTACCAGACAGTCGGAACTGCGTTATTTTATTCAAATTATGAAATGGGAAAGTCGCACTGTCACAACTTACGCTCAACTTGTCTCGCAATGAAATCGTGCGACTGCAGTACAAGGAGATTGCAATTATGCGAGAGTCGCGCCCGGACGGTTTCTCACGGCGACATTGCGTAACGTAACGGATAACGGATAACGTTATGAGATCGTAACGAATCGACGATGTGCTTATTTTTAAACTTGTTTTCGGTTTGAATGAGGAAATTGGATCTGTTTTTGTTTTTGTTTCTGTCAATTTGCAGAACCATGATATTTGAATGCTGGACAACTTCCTAGTCTATTTTTAAATACTTTAAATTACTGTTCTATATTAGAACTCCTGTTTGATGTATTAATGCTACTATGATATGACATAGCCTATATGAATAGTTTATAGACGATTATCTATATATATATATAAGAGATTCCCCACCTATATATGGACTGATCACGATATCTCTGGAACCATAAGGCGTAGCGACTTGAAATTTCGTAGGAATATTCCTATAGTAGAGGTCAGCTATTAACTAGTTTAAAAATGTCATGTAAATAGATGAAAAGCGCCCCTCTATGATATATTGCGGCGTGCTCGCAAAATCCTTTGGGCTTACAAGCATAAAATATGTGATCATACTTAATATTACTATCAGGTAAAATTGCGGGTTGAAGTTACTATCACATAGTCGATAAACCAAATAAATAGACAAATATTAGGGAAATAAAAAAGACAAATATACGTTTTCTATTTCGACATCTCATATTTCTCGCGAGCGCGACTCGAACGTTTCTTTGTGACAAATTTGTTCCAGAAAGTTTCGGTCGTTCTTGTGTTTCATTTGTTGTTTTCTTTGTCGTACTCGATATGTGCAGATAAAAATGTCACCGAACACTTTCGTCGGTTCAAAACCGCGGATAAAAGATAATTTGTTATGGTAATACTTATCTAAATTATTTTGGTAATTTTAATGGAAGTTTTATTTAATGATAAGTCTATCATAGACAAGTCTCGGAGACAGACAAAGGAATAGTATGTTCAGATCGAGAATATATGTTAAACCTCCTGCTTCCAGTGATGAACAAATCCAAGGATGATGAATGAACATCGTTTTAGGTATCGTGTATATTTCTAGTCGATTACCGAAAACATTTAAACTTACTAATTTTAAAACAACGATTGTTAATATAAAAATTCTGATCATAAAACAGTTATTAGTATAAATTTGTATATATGAAATTGTCTACAAAATAAAACGAAACAAAAATGAGCAAGTATCTATATCCTACATTTCTGTATAGCGTTATTCTATTTGATAACTTTACTGTTTACAGTTTTTGCCTTCACTTTGTAATAATAACGTTTAACTAACAAATATTTAAACCCCACTGACCGATGGGTACCCATAAAAGAGATCGCGTTAACCCTTCTAAGTCCTACATATTAGTAGATGCAAATTGATTGAATCAATAAAGTATCTACATAACTAAAGATATAATCGGCTATCTTTATTCCAAGCTCGATGTTTAATTTTTGCGACGTTACGAAACTATTTCCCGTGTGAGAGATGGTCCAATCAACTGGTAGGACGACGTCTGCCATGTGTCCGATTTATCGCCGGCCCACTACGTCCGGCTAACAAACGTGTCATAACTCAATCGAATATTCTTGTTATTTATGTGAGGAACGTACCTTGTTACGTGTACTATGAATTTTATCGGCTGGAAAGGAGCAAAGTATATGTTTTCATTGCATGTTTTATGTAAATATCTATGGGGAAAGCTCTCAGCAGTATCTCCACGGCTCTGTCTGTCTTATTTTTAGATTAATAGCGGTCTACTTAAGGATAGTATAATTTCTTGTAATGGAAAGTTATTTTAAACCGATTCAATAGTTTTGGAGCCATTTGAAACTAACAAACAAACAAACAAACAAATGTAATAATAAATAATATCTTTATAATTTTAATATACACTGATTTTATATTGTTTTTGTAATAAAAATTATAACGTTTATTACGTCTCGAAGGTTAAAGTGCGTTTCACTTGTTTAACGAAATGATATAGGGTAACAAGCCTCCATTTACTAATTGTAAAGAACAGCACAAGCACAGCGTGTTTCTGACGCAAATCAGCAGCGTGAACGTATTTGTGCTTCGGTTTAAAGGACACCAAAGTATTCATACAGAGCTAGACTGTCCCAACGGTTTGACAGGCGTGGGCAGGTATCGTGGACAACCACGACGGTATAACGAGGATATCGTCCTTCTAGGCTTCTAAACTTCCTACTTGCATCACAGTGAGTGTAATTTTTAACGGGATGGGCTATACCATATAGCCTATCATCATATGAAGTCCTGTTCATATCGTCACTTAATTCAACAACAAAATATGTCTCATACAAATCAACAGTAGAAACCCGTCAATAAAACTCATTTAAACCAACAGTTGTCTGTCTATTTTGCACACTAGTTTATGGAAAACTAGTAAATGCGATAGCTAACACTGTCAATAAACATCCGCTGCCTATCCACATGTCGTAAAACTATACTTTCATCGTTGAAAGTTTTATAAAACGCCTCTATGGTTTTATCTCTGATTTGCGACCAACACTTCTCTCTTGTCTATCTAACTTGTCAAACAAACTGTCAAAAACATCACTTGAATAGTTGGTATTTGTAGGAATAAATTAGTATTCTTGTAAACTGAATATTGTCATGCTAAATGTATTTTGTAATTAAATTAAAAAAAAATAAAATTCTAGGTTTTAACAGACATAACAAAAAAATATCAAATTATAATCTGTCTTTCAGTTAGAGCCACAATAAATTCTAGCGAATTATAGAATATATACAGAAAAATAAACTTAATTTTCTTATAGATGTTTAGAAATAAGATGTTAGTTCTTTAACAGTATTCTAGACTTCGTCTATAACTCAAGTCAAGAAAACAGCACATCGCGCCGTTTAAGGCCTAAACCAGTTTTCGTTTTTAACATCAACATCAATAATATCTCAACTATGGTTCACACATTAATCAAACTCTCTCTCAACAGGCTGTACTTTGCAGCATAAATCTATAGGCGCGTTTGAACGGTTTCTCTTTACTGTTATTAGCGAAATCTCTCATGTCTGTCGGTTTCTTAAGGTTTATGCTGTGAGGAATGATTGGAGATTGCTTCTGGAAAGTTCTGGTCTTTGTTATTAATTGAGTAGCTTATTTGTCATGTTAAAAAGTGCAAGAGTAACGGAATTCTTGTTCGCTCATGATCATCTATCGATTTTTATTAAACTGTATTCAATCCATTAAATTTAACAATGGTTTGTAATATTTTGATATAGTGCAATAGGCTCGTATTTATTTTATTATATCTTAATATTATGTGTCATAATATTTTGTTTTGTTAAGTAAATCGACAATATTAAGACAACGGATTAAGTAAAACAGTTCATTTCGATTATATAAATTGCGTCATCATTAAATTTTCCTTAATTTTCATCGCTTTAATGCAAGAATCAATAAATTAGCCTCCACTCTCATTTAGAAACCACATGTATGATAGTAAAGATTTACCTTACCCCAAAAATGCAATAACGTAGCAATTTCTATGTCAAATAGGTTAAAATATATAATTTAAATACTATATGGATTTAAAATATTTAAATTACTTATAGACTTAAGTTTATCTTAAGTTTATATTGTAAATGCTCCTATATGTTTTAGTTGGTTAGCCATTTATAAATAAACTATTCGAGAATCGAACTCGAAGCGTATAGCTAACAACCACTGAGCCATCGGTCATACAATAGTTATTGGACAATGTTTAATTATCCAATTAAGTGCGACACGATCCATCCCGCGCTGCATGTAAAACACTGTATTAATAACCCGTATTGATTCAGGCGGGGTGGTCGACGCTTAATTGATTTCTGATTACGGTTTAATTGATATGTACACATATGTACGTACATTGTCCACGTAGGTGACTGTTGAGGATAGCCGAAAATCGGAAGCGGTGGCCTGCATCAGCGGAGGTTTATGTCCAGCCGTGGACTAACACAGGCTGATGATGGCGACGATAATGATTACGTGACTGTCTCTTTCGTAGTTGTAGACAAATCCTTTTGTTGCTCAACATAGAAATATTACACTTGACTATTGATTACAAAATGGTTACCACCGGTTTTAAATAACACCCCCGACTTATGATAAACTGGGAAAAGAAACTCAGCAGGAATTTTTTTTGTCAATATCGTCACAGTCAACAATAAATTTTAAGTAAACAATGGTTATTTAATTCAAAGAAAACTTGAATCGACCATTAATTTATAGTTCCATTGTAGAAATAAATGTTATCATTTAATCAATAATTTATATTGTATCTGCCTCCGTAGCCTAGTGGTATGGGCGTGTGCTTTAGAAACCGGAGGTCGTGGGTTCGAATCCTGCGGGGACGCAAGCAAATTTTCATTGTCTGAAAAGTAAGATGATCCATGCGTCGGATGGGCATGTAAAAGAGTCGGTCCACCCACCAACCCGCATTGGACCAGCGTGGTGGGATACGGTCCAAACCCCCTAATGGATAGGGTGTATTAGGGGAGGCCTATGTCCAGCAGTGGACTAACAAAGGCTGATGATGTGATGTGTGTGTGTATATTGTATTATCCTGAAATAAAGAACACCGTGCCTTGTGCAATTACTGGGCAAAAGAGACTAGTCATCTGATCTAGACTAGTTGTTTTCCTAGGCTTTCCCGTTGCATAGCTTCATCCTTCTTCTTTTATTAATAATGGCTCCACCGAGGATGTTTCGGTGATTCTGCCAATGTCAAAGTTGAGGGTAACACAAAGTATTTGGTTGAAACCAATCGGTAAAAGATGAAACTTTACAGTAAAAAGGCTCTTAATCAGTTGAGATACCTGGGACAAGCACAAGACAATGAGTTAGTAAGTACAGAACTACAGACAACATGTTAAAACATATATTTGGTACAGAACAAACATTGATACAACCAAACAAATGGGAAGAGAGAAGAGGGGGAAAAATTTAAAGTTTTATATTATTTACATGAATAAATTTACAAAGAGTTTTAATTTGGTATGGTTTATTAAATGTTAGAAGGAATGGGATGTTGATAGGCCTGGGTATTTTAGGAGGGAGGACATAGCTTCATTAAACATACAAAAAGGACACACAAATAATGACATTTTTTTTTCTATTTACAGGTAATTAATGTTTCGAGTAGCCGTGGTCTTATTTGAAGGTAAAGATTAATTAAAGGAAAACGATTCAACGAAAAATTCGACGTGCACCTACTGTTTGTATGGAGATGTGACGAAGAAATGAGAAAACAGTTCATACTTTAAGTTATTTATAACTAAATTTAAAGTAATACTACAAAAACTAACATGTCTGTCAAATAAAGTTTTTTCCATGATAAGATTCGAACAAACATCCTCTACGATGTGAAAGGGTCTAACCTCTATGCCAATGGGGTCATTGAAATAAACAGCAGGTTTTAGTAAAATGACGGACAAAGGACAATCGTTGCAAACCCGATAGGGGTATGTGTGCTTCCTAGGGGAAGTCAAATAAAACATTTGCAGTGGAGCGACTGTTTCAAAGTTATGTGGACAGAACGGTCCAACTATTCGTACAATGCCATCGCTATATTTACCGTCTCTTTTTATATTTATTACTATTTTATTATAAATTTATTACTATTCACGATATTTGTACATATATTAAGCTAGCTTTCAATGCAACATTAACCTGACTTAAAAGACGTGGTATATTAGCTGTGAAATTGAAAATTTTTTCTCTGTCCGCCTTACGGGCGTTAAGTAGAAAATATTCAACTTTTTTCGATTTATAGACTAATTAACGATAAAATAACTTTCAAGTTTGAAAAAAAAAGTTTGTAGATTTTATAATATTACAATTAAGCGTTTAAACAAAGCAACTGTTAGCTTTATGTATTAAGATTCTAGAAACAAAAAAAAAAGGTTTTTGGTACGTTAAATAAGTTAATACCAAACTAAACTTAACATCCTCTGTGATCCTTGTTTTTTACTTATAAAAATATAATTTTATGTCCGTGTTATCACCGTCGAACGTTCAAGGAAAAGGTCGTGAATAATAAGTATAAAACCGACTCTAAAATCGGCAAAACAATGCAAACATACTGTCACGCCGAATCGATATTGATATTCATCGTTGCATCCAAACCGAATTCTTTCCTCCTCATACAACTCACGTAGCGACCGGGGGCGATCCTATGCCGCGCGAATTCCAACTAAATGGGATGCAACTAATGAATTCGTTATTAAAAAACGGAAAACGCGAAATTGGCGGCGTTTGTGCGCGAGATTTGCACGGAAGTCACGGATTCGTGGCGGGAAAGTAATTTTTTTCCGCGCCTTTTTTTGCGCTTGTCTTTGTCTTCTAGAAACATATATTCAGGATTATATTTGATTTCACACGTATAGAATTCCATTTAAATCAACATCAAAAGAATTTACTTTTGCTTAAATAGAAAAGATTCAAACCAAAATTATGCTTAAACGATGTTCGTATAAAATAACACTAAAATATCATTTGCCTGTATTCTGAACAATAAGACAGACATAAATATTACTTATACATAAAATATAAACACATCTTCTATCCGGCACGTGTAATATCAACTGAACATTTATTAACACCGACATAAAATAAACAGACTAAATAATAACACGTCCTGTTAATTTTTACTCAAACAATTAATTACTCCAGGGCCGTTCCTTAACAGTACATCACGAAATACGGCCGACCCAATTTTTACAATTCCCATTGACAAATATTTCGTCATTCGCTAAAAGGAAGGGTGCGGAGAAGTGATAATAAGGGAAAATAATTGATGGCACAAAATATTTTATAATATTTTGTATATTGACTGTTAAATTGTTATTTATCGATTTAAGCTGACAAAAATCACTATTCTAAGTATCTTAGCAATTGGATACAAAAAAGAAGAGGACAATGATAAGCGCATAGAGATATGATAACTTGGTTTCTTTGTTATTTGACTATTATGAATATGATATCATGTCGAGAAAAGGCAAGTTATTTAAAAAAAATGTGGTTTAATCGTATGTGTTTTTAATTGTCTATTACCAGACTATATATTTATTATTTTTATACTATATTATATAGATTTGTTAAAGATCTGTTCTATTATCTATATTGATATATTAAACTTATAATAATAGTGTTTATATCTTTAGTAGTGACACTAATCCTGTTCTATCTTCTATTAAAAACCATACAAATTAAATTCTGAATTCTAATATTTCTCTGTACGTATGCTAGAAGTATCTTCTTACATGATATAACTGCAAGATATAAATTCAAACAGTCATAACGATTGAGACACGATGCGTTTCGCGCCATATCTCCACCGCTGGGTGTACAATTAAAAGTAATTAGCTCCTTGAGTCAGTCGTGTAATTAATAGTTTAAATTGACCCCAATTGGGTGTATGTATCCTTACGTTCTCACGGTTTCACTGGTCTATGACGTTGGGGTCAGTGATTGACCCGCACGTTTTGGGTGTACTGCGAATAACTGTTCATAATTACACTTTGGATCTGAAGTCAAGCTTCAAGTACACTCGGATAGCTGTAAACTATGTGAAGTTAAATGTGAAAGGTGGTTTATCTGCCACGACCTGAGGTTGCATCATAATTAATTATATACTAGCTTTTAACTAGTTTATACAGTGGTGAAAATATGTCAACATACACTGCAGGATATAAGCTTAAGACTTTTAAAGTCAATGTAGGGAAATTAAGTTAAGCAAAACACCGATTAAAAGATAATTTACTAAAAATAAAAATGTGTAGTCAGCTCTAATTAGACATGTATCCGCCTTCACAAATAAGATCTACT
Source organism: Lamproptera curius (assembly GCA_029286875.1). NCBI lineage: Eukaryota > Metazoa > Arthropoda > Insecta > Lepidoptera > Papilionidae > Lamproptera > Lamproptera curius. The sequence continues at coordinate 363,664 of JAGSMT010000027.1, read as the reverse complement.
TATGCCCTAGACTATTAAAAGCTATCTGAACATCTTCAATCAATACCGTTGATTCTTAGCTTGATGGAAAATTACGATAGCCCACAACAAATTACTATTGATCGAGCAAAAAGCATGTAAATATATAGGTGTCGATTACTCCACGGGCTGCAAGATTTATAGCGGCTCAAGGTCCGCCCTTGAGACGCTCAGTAGGAGTGACTCTCTACACCCGATGGCAGTGGAGGCAAAAGAGGACATCGCCAAACTGAAAAATCGGGGTGGCTCCCTTGACCTCTACTGGGTTAAAGCTCATGCGGGTGTAGAGGCTAATGAAAGGGCGGACCTATTAGCGAAAGAGGCCGCCACGCGAATAAAAAGGTGACCGGACTATGACAGGTCCCCGTTTCATTCGTCAAGAGGATTCTTCGGCAAGAGTCCATTGACGAGTGGAACCGGCGCTATCATCGAGCCAACTGCCTCGACCACCAGCTCTTCTTCCCCGATGCTGTCGACGCGTACCACACAGTCAGGGGACTGGATCTGGGCCACTGCTCGTGCAGATTTTGACAGGGCACGGAGGCTTTGCGGGTACCTGCACGCTTCAAATGCCGGGATAGCCCGGCGTGCGATTGCGATGCGGAGACCCGCAGAGCCTAGTGCCTATAATAACTGAGTGTCCGGCATACGGTAGGGACAGAGTAGAGCTGGAACTCGAAATCAAAATTAAAATTACCGCATCAAATTTGGCAAACATTATAAAAATAAGAAAATTAGTCAAGCCTTCATTAAATTTAGCACAAAGATCATGCAAAGTGTAAATGATAAGAATAGAGATTAAGGATTTGGAACACATATCGTAAAAATATGTTGTAACCATATCATAGCATTTAAGTGTAATAGGTTAGACTAGAATAGAAGCATAGACATAAGATAATAATGTAAAATAGTATTGTAAAACATAGAATAGGAAATAAAAATAATTGTAAAGAGTGGTGGCTTGGAGTAAAGTACCCTTGAGAATGTGTAACAAAAAAAAAAAAAAAATGTAAATAAAAATTGTAACAAAGAAAAGCAAAATAAAAATCGTAACATAAGTAACAAGAATAAGATTGTAACAAACAGTAAAACTATAATATGTAAATAAAATAAAAAGATAAATGTACAAAAGAACACGTACAGATAAAGAACAAAAAAGAGCTCATAAGGACCTGATTAACTACGTTAGGGAAAACAGTATAAATAAATAAAAAAAAAAAAAAAAAAAAATATATATAGGTGTTAATTGCAGGGTGTTACAAATATCACACGCTGGTCGTAAATGAATTATATATACCGCGAATCGTTCGACAGCACTATGCAGCTGGCGTTTCTCACAATCGAAGTGAAATCGCGCTGGCTCACTTTCATCCGAGGTTCTCACTGAAGGCGTCGATGTTCAACTTTTTTGAATTCACAAGTGCGAAAGCCATGACTTGAACCGTTCAGAATGTTACGAATCATTACAGCTCTGATTATTGATACGTGACTCGGGGAGAAAGTGCTGGCGAATGGCCCGTTTGCTTGATAAAAGTAGTCGGTAAGGAATCCAAAGACTGTTGTTGTGCGACAAGGCAAATAGTTTTCTCTGCTTAGTTTATACTTTCAGATAACGATATCTTATAATTCAAGTAAGTATTTTAACTGATAAATAGAATATGAACCTCCTTTGTGGCTTAGCGATATTAGCCCTTGCTTAATCCGTAGTTAGAGGGTTCGAATCCCGCGGGGAAACAACTTTAAAAATGTTTAAATATAATCGTCGTTTTCTGGTTGGTTACTGCAATATAGGTCGATCACCTAATTGTGTGAAAAGTAAGATTACCTAATAACGTTACCTTTGGCAAGATTTTTGGCAGTCGTTAAAGGATTCTGACATCCTTCAAATTTAATGACAACTAGTTCATCCTTAGAGTCAAAGTCAAAGTCAAATATCTTTATTCAATATGGAAGCATTACACTTTCTTATTGATTATCGAATAATCTACCACCGATTCGGAAATGGAAGCCTCTGACCTGAGAAGATCCGGCGTAAGAAATTCAGCAGGATTTTTTTTCCTTTTTTTCAAAAATTTTACATAATATATTACATTTTACTACTTTGAAAACTACGCTATTGGAGCGAACAGTTCATTACCAGGGTGTGTTATCTATCAAGTAGTCATTACAACAATAATGTCCTTTAACACAAACGTTCCTTTACAACTTTTTAGGATTTATTTACAGATAAAAGCTGAACGTTTTCTGGTATTTTATTGTAGAAGAGTATACATTTTCCCATGAAAGATTTCATTGTTCTTCGGAGCCTAGTTTTTGTAGTTTGAATACAGTTTATCCTTTGGGTTGTGAAGGTCAGATGCTAGTCGCTCTGCTAAATAGCTGTTATTTAGGTAAATCTGGATAGATTAGAAGCCGACCCCACGAAAATACGAGATATGTTACCGGATTTATGCTGCATAGAAGTAGTGAGCAAACATTGCTTACTTCAGTGTTAAGTGCAGCTGAGCTAAAAATAGTGATAGTCCACTGCTGGACATAGGCCTCTCCTAGTACACCCTTATCCATTAAGGGGTTTTTTGGACCGTATCCCCCATGCTGGTCAGATGCGGGTTGGTGGGTGGACCGACTTTTTACATACCCATCCGCGCATGGATCATCTTACGGCCCAAATTGCCCTAACCAACGGGGACACAACAATGACATTTGTTGAATCCCCGCATGATTCGAACCTACGACCTCCGGTTTCACTGATTAGGTTAATTATATGCCTCTTAGTATGTTTTATTTGCGGTGCCTTAAGCAATAATAAGTAGTATAATTAGATGTATATACTCGTTCGTTTAACGTAGAAGTTGTGGATAATGAAACAAGAGTAAAATCGGAACTAACATAGAAGCTGCATTAAATATAAACCGCGAGCAACAGAGTACAACTGACTAGAACTCTACAAGTTTTAATCTTTCTACGTACTGTTGTAATAATTTCTGTTTTCAACAAAGCTTGTGTTACCATATTAGCATTGCATTGCATAAATATGATTTTTCGCGCGCATATAAGTATTTTAAACGTACATAATTCTGTAATGAAAGCAATAATAAATGTGTATTAAAACGTATTTCTATATCTTTGGGTGATCGCGTAACTATCAATTCGCATTATTAGGTGAAAAAATAAACCATCTTATAATTTTAAACAAAACATATTTTCAATTTAGTTCCGTTTTAATAAATAAGCATCTGAATGATGAAAGTAAAATAAATTCTCTTTTGTAAATTCCCTTTGTTGTTATATTTATGACTCTAAAAAAAATACAAAACATTTTACAACTACACGCAGAGGCAAAGGTCAGCGGGCACTCTGCCAACTGCAGTCGTCCTCATCCTTGTAGCGGATTCAATTCCCACTTGAGGTGTACAGGCCACAGATTTTTGACCCGAGCTTACTGTAAATGTTTTACTCCATATTTGTAGCTACTTTCGTGGGTTTTTGCACTAACTCTGCGTTATAAAATCACAAATGGATAAGCTTATTTTTTAAACATTTTTATCTTGTTCGCTCCTATTGATCACGGCGTAATGATATTTTGATATATCATATAGCGTATTAATCTCTACGTAGGTAATTAAATTCTTTCTCTTCTTACCCGGTTATTTTAACTTTAGTTTCTAGCTCGATGGACTATGCAACAAATTTGTGGAATAGCTTCTCGTGAACTCTGTGTTAGATGAAGCTTACCACGGACAAGTAGTTAACAAACAAAAAAAGCAAATTATGCGTCCATATAAATAAATTGTTGTTTTGTTATCGTGTTTTGGTCATTGTCTTAGTGCAGCGAAAATCATTTACAGACAAGCTTTATGATCGTTTTGCTTTGCGTGTCTCTGTGTATCAGGAAGACCCAGTTTCAGTGATGTCAGACTGATTTTATCATGCTAGATGTACACATTGTTTATTACATGAGATCTCGCTCTTTGTAAAACCTCTAATATCCAAAGTGCTCCTTATAGCATAACTCGCCCCCTCTAACCTACTTTACTTACGAGTGAACCAGTTTGACTGCTTTTACACATTGCAACCGCACTCTAGTAACGCTTAACTAAAACAAGGGGAAAACATGAACATTCAGTTAAAAAATATAGTTATAGTGAATGCGAAAACTTTGTTAACCTAAACGCAAAAAGTACGCACTTTTCAGACCTTTGGACTAGATTATGTCGTTTACAAATCACGAAGTATTTATATATTTCCTCATATTAAAGTTGAGTAATACAATTTAATTTATTTGTCCAGCCGTGCGGAACGGTATACAGATAAGTACGTGCAAGGAGTACTATATTTCGGTCGCTTTTACATTAGGCGGTTGCATAAAAATCGCGCAATTGCAGTATTACGAACGGTATCAGTGACAACAATCTTGCAGCATTTAGAGCGAAGCAATACGATGCGATGTACCTTTACATACAGCCTTATACTCTGTCGTCGTGTGCGTACGCTTTATGTTTTTTAATGTTGAATAATATGTATTTTCTGAAGCCTGACTCGGGCCGAGCTATATCATAGATCAGCCAACAAAGCGGGAGAGTGCCGTTGTTACGGGTTACAATGCTCGTAATTCAATATCACGCTAACGCAGGTATATCGAGTGCATTAATTCCTTGTCAATAAGTAAGTTTATGACGATTTCTTTCAAGGATTCGGATCACCCCGTCATTTTGGTAGGAAGACTCCGTTTTTAAATTATCTTCAACATATCGATTCCGGTTATCGTAACTCGACACTACCGTTGCCATAACGAAATAATCTCGCGGCACAAGCTCAATTCGCGGAACACGACGACTGCATAATTGTTTCGACGCAGCTAATGTCGTAACGCGGGATTTAATGAAATTCCACGGCACCCGCTTGAATCTTGTTTAGCGCCGTTTCGACTGTTCTGGCATTGTGATGCAGAGCTTGGTATAAAAAATAAATAAGTACGTTAATATCTTTTTGTGTCGTTGTAACTTGTTTAATTGCTGTTTTTCGTATAGTTTTTTTATATATTTTTTAGAACCGCCTCCGTAGCCTAGTGGTAAGGGCGTGTGCTTTAGAACCAGAGGTCGTGGGTTCGAATCTTGCGGGGATTCAACACATTTTTATTGTTGTATCCTAGTTGGTCAGGGCAATTTGGGCCGATCACCCAATTGTCTGAAAAGTAAGATGATCAATGCGTCGGATGGGCGTGTAAGAATCGGTCCACCCACCGCATTGGACTAGAGAGGTTTGATACGGTCCGAAAACCCTAAACGGAGAAGGTGTGGTAGTTAGGGGAGGCCTATGTTCAGCAGTGGACTAACACAAGACTGATGATGATGATGATTTTTTTTAGAGAGACCAAAAGAATAATAGCTGAATAACATAAAATTGGTTCCCTTTTTACATGGGACCGTCTGGTGGAGTACCACCACGGTGCTATTTCTACTGCAAAGCAGTAGTGTGAAAACACTACTGTGTTCCAGTTTGAAGAGGCACCATAGCCAGCGTATTCACTGGGTAACCGAGATGTAACATCCTATGTCTCACGGTAGGCAGCGCGTTGATGATACCAGTATTGCCAATGTCTATGGGTGTCGGTGACCAAAAAATTAGCCCTATGTTTAGCGAAGATGTTTCAATAAGAATAAACGTTTCCTTACAACTGTCATACAAGTTATTAAATGCGTTAAATACAAAATTACTAGAAGAAGACTTTATAATGCACAAATGACTTGACAGAAATATTGTATTGTATTTAAATTTTGAGTAAAATATCCTTTAAAATAACGCAACACGATATCAATCGAAAATCTCTTATTAAAAAAAAATATTATTATAAAATTGAATATTTCCCAGCGGTTTCGTTCCGTTTTACGCGACCTACGTTTTGCACTGCGAAGAAATGACAGCATATGTATTCATGGCGCGGATTGGCACTCGGCGAACACGCAGTCTCTATTAACACTGTCTGCCTCGAAATGTGGGCGCATTTGATAAATATGTGCCGTTATTAAATTCGGTAGACGGCGGAATGCTTAATTTGGCTTAATATGACTTTATAAATATGATTAAAGCACATAAAAATGCGTACTGTATGTCTCAACAGGAGGACGCTGATGAAACTTCACTATGTGGCACTGCCATTACGCTAGTTTTTACGAAGCAGTAGTGTGCAAGAAGTACTGTTTCCGGTTTGAAGGGCATCGTAGCTTGTGAAGTAACTAAGTAAACAAGTCAACGTATCATGTTTCTGGGTGTAAAGTGCGTTTTTGGCGTCTTACGATACATTTCTTGTGGCTTATTGTTTTACCTAAACTGTCGTAAAGTATATTTCAAATGAAACTAAAACTATGTAAACGCACAGTATTGGTTTTGACGCCGTTTCATCCCGTGTATGTACGTTGTTTGCTAAATTGCATTTTATATTTAGTTTCCTGTTGGTACAATACATCAATTTTCTTTTAATTTGTATTAACTTAAAGCAGAGGAATTATTGTTCTTTAATAAAATTTAATCGTAATATAACTTAATAATGTTCGTCAACCTGATCAAATAATTACAAGGGATCCTTTCGCTTTCAGTAAAATACCTGTGAATGCTCAGTATATATAGGTATAATATATTGGTTATTTCCTATTACCCAAATACATTTCAACCCTGAATAGAGAACCATGTTCTATTGTCTTATTCTATTATTCAAAATGGATTAAAACGTTGCTCAGATTATACACCGATGGTCAGGGGACAATCTGTATTGAAAGCCTGTGGCGGACTCACGGACAGACATGAGTCATTCATGTAGTTAACTGGCTTATTGGAGCGTGGCTTACTGGTACGGAGGACAGTAACATTGAATAGCGTGTATTCAATAGAGGCATGTGTTGCGCTTTAATTAAAATTTAATGCTGTATACGGCTAATTGTAACGTAATTAAATTTGGTGAAGGATTTAAGATTTAGCATCACTATTATATTGACTATTTGTTTGGTTGAAAATTTAGTTTTGTGTTTTGATTAGTAGATAAATTATCAAATTTTGTTTAACTTTCTTTAAGGAAGATACGAATGATCACGTTTTTAAACCGATTTACGCAAGTTTATACTTGCGTAAATCGGCAGCATTATCTTTTAGTTTTCTTAACTATAGTTAAACGTATTTTTTTGCGTCTGTTTTGAGAAAAAAATCACAAACGTGACTTCTAAAACCTCTGGCCGGTTTATATGAAAAATGGTTAAACTGGTAGTCAGTTTAACCATTTTTAACGCTAATATTAATACATATAGTAAGCCTACGTTTAATTGAATTAACTTTCTGAAGTTTGTTTATAAATCTTACATTATTTTTGTTGTTGTAGTTGTTTATGAAGATTGTGTCAGTTACGCGTTAACTGGCACAGTCTCCAAATCGCATCTATGAACTTCGAACCCACGATACGTAAACATTGGACAGCAAACTTGCCACGGAGGTACTGGATCCGAAGGTACCTTGAATCACTAAACACAACCGCTTTCTCAGCTCATCGTACTATATAACGATTGTTCAAAAAGAGGATCGCTTTTCATTCACTTCACGCTCTCGAAAACAATGGCATAGCCCGAACGAGCCACTATTGGCAACATCGGCCTGCCCACGATTAAACTTATAATTAATCCCTCGCAACTTCCCACTGATAAGGGTTAACTGGCAATGTTATTAATTAAGTTCCGCCCTTGGAAGTGCTGAATAACTAGGCTTCGAATGATGAGTTACGTTGGATGTACCTGTCGGGAAGCGTCTTATGATGGTTTACGGTTGTGATTCGATCGGAAGGACGAAATTGTCACTTTCGAACAATCTAATGGGTTTAAATTGATGTTAGAGTTACAGTTTTAGTTATAAACAAGGTTCAGGAGTAGGTATTGTTCATATCAATTAGGTAAATGTTGCATTATTCGAGTTTTTCACTGTGTATTATGTAAATTATTTCATTACAATATTTTTATTAGTACGTCCTTAAAGAACCAACCCGCATTGGACCAGCGTGGTGGGATACGGTCCAAAACGCCCTAATGGATAGGGTGTATTAGGGAGGCCCATGTCCAGCGGTGGACTATTAAAGGCTGATGATGATGATTGATGATGATGAAAGAACCTCCCAATAGATGCAAGATAATACGGGTTGCACAAGTATCCATACAGTTTATTCTATTTAATTTAGAAAGCAAATAATGGCAATATTAAAAAATATAACATCGCACAATACAAACGCGCAGTCGCACCCGAAATCCGTGGCGTTACAGCGACGTTCACTTTGACCGTGTCACCGTCACATTATGGTGATTTATTTGGCGTCCACTCCGCCCGCCGCCCGTTCATTGCCTAATAACGGGTGGATTTCTCTGTGAGACAAATGCTCTACGTGACTGAATGCACTGAAAGGTAATGTGCGCCGAAACCTACTATATCAAACTGTAAACTGAAGTAAGGCTGTATATTGAAAAGCTCTCTAATTAAAAAATGCCTGCTGATAATACTAAATAATAATACTACTGCTGATAATTGTTACACATGCTTATTGATTGTCAAAAATGCTATGATTGGTTCACAATAGAACTCCTTTCATCTATAAACAACCGACGAAAGAAACTCAAATGTATTAAAGTCGAAGTCGTTAATCTTCTGTCACTTCCACTCATCTTTACAAAAATAGCTAATTCTTATAGCAAATGATGTTTCCTTTTTAAATTCTGTTAATCAGTTAATAAATCTTAAAACGATAACAGCGTTTAGTTGCATTATCATAGTTTTAAGTGATTAAAAACTTTGAGGGACATATAGAAAACTCCGTCTGACTTAAATATGATAAGTCATTTTTAAGTCAGACGGAGACGGACGGCACTAATAATATTTTAAAATGAACTATCCACTGACATAGCTGATTAAAATATTACCAGTCGTAAAATTAAGCACATCTAAACCTTATTAATAATTAATAATAGTTCAAAACGATTTTATAGTCGAAATACACCATAATTTAGCAGTTATTTCGGGCCTTTCGAAATAACAAACCAAGACAGGCTTTATCGAAGCGCAGGGTTGCGTCGGCAGTCTCTCTCGCAGCGGAAATTAAATGCATCGTGTCTGCACCGCACTTCGTCCTAACCCGAGCGTGTAGGATACACGCCTTCTGGCAGACACGTGACAAACGGACAGCCAATACGTTTAATATGTAATATATATTTCTGTCTATGCTAGGGCGAACGGAGCAAGTTTTATTTGTTGTTATTTTAAGTGCAAAAATAGTATTGTAGTATGTATAAAGGAGTACCTTACGCCGATGGCATTGTATTACAAATTTAAATTGGATTGGATGATTTAAGAAATGTTAAGAGATATTTCAAAGAGATAAGAAAATCTTTTATATATTATTTTATATACCTATTAAATAGAAGTTGTATATGTACTGATTTATTTGTGAACTTATAAAATGAATATTTGTATTATTTATGATATTCGCAATGTATATATGTGGAATGTATGTATTGTGTGTAGGTAGGCACGGAAACACTGTATTGTTAGTAAATTAGCATTTATTTTACACACATGTCTTATTGCGTCTTACATTTTCTTTCTGTCAAACGTCACTTGTTCGTACCGTAGATAATAAATGAAAAGAAAGTGAACATAATAAATGAATGTAAATTAAATACTTATTAATTAAAACCGCCTACATTTCCCACATATATATATATCATCAAAACGATAGCTAAAATTGAAACAATGTATTGTACCAGTGTTATCTCTTACATTGTTATAATTACAACCAAAAATATAATAATATATCAGGCCATAAGCGAAGTTGATGTTCTAGCTGCTTGGTGTATTACAGTGGACGGCTATTCAGCTTCTAAATATAGAAAAATACTACCATTAACTTATGTTTGCTTGTTGCAAAATTTTGTTGTTATCAAATAAGATTTAGTACGTTATGATAGTTATAATCCATACTTTAATGATTGTAAATAATAATACAATAATATTACAGTCTTATAGTAATCGTGTCTAAAAAAGAAGATTATTAGAACGCTTAATATCAAAGGGCTTAACTTTAATCATATTCATGTAATTTTCTCTTGTTCTGAAGTTAACTACACCGTATTTTATTTTTTCGATAAACCTAAGGCTGAGTTCCTAGAATCACTTAGTTTTCTTGTTAACTCTATGTAATTTAGCTATTAAGGATTTTAATTGTTACTAGAGAAACTTGTTTCGTTATTAAATCCTAAATTACCTATCACAACTTTATAAATATTTCATCTACATCTAGACAAATGTCTTTAAAATATTCTTATTCAATGAAGCGACTTATGATTTTTTGTTATTTTATAGCGCTAACTTTTATTGTATCTGCCTGATGATTAATATTTTTAATCGTCAAATAGGTTCGAGTTGTATCTTTAAAAACAGTTTTTTATCAATTATGTCCTAAATTCGCAAAGTGTAAAAAAATAACAATATACTTTTTCAACTAACACTAGTAATGAAGTAGTTTTATACTTGTTTAAAATTCCAATTTTTTCTTACAGTTTAAATCCTAATTATCAATACTTTACTTAAGCCTGTGTCAGTGTAAAATAAACATATACTTATACACAAGAACTTCCTTGTTTTAACATGATATACTCAAACTTAGAAAATTTTGTAAGCAATACATGTGTATATAAGATGGTATTTTCAGCCTTACATTGTTCCCGAACTTGTAAGAGTTATTTAGGTCATCTTGTATGCATCGTCGGCCGATGGCTGCGACACGGTCTCACAATTTATCCGAGGAATTTTTACATGCTCCATATTAAATACCGAAGATGAACAGCCCCGAGCGAATTTACTCTCCAAGATTTACTATCATAACTTCGTTATTAGAGCGAGTCAAAATGGAGGATTCTTGCGAAGTCTAGGCGTTGTATTGTTTGTTTTTGAATAAACAAAATGAGTTATATAACATTTCGGTGACAATCGTTAATGATGTACGATTATTAATAAAAAGTTTGTGCCGTTCTCCTTGTGTACTGTACTTTCATACTTAACTATTTGTGTCGCAAGCCTGTAGTGTGCAACAGTTTTGTAACTCTAAAAGTTAAAATGGAGGTGTGTTTCAATACCCAATTTTTTTTCATTGAAAGGTTAATATCCCTTCTTGTTTGTCTTCGTTACAAGGAAAATTGTAGTTTTATCGTCTACAATAGCAACTTTTATTCCCTTATTTTAATCATTATCATCGGCTTGTGTTAATCCACTGCAGGGCATAGGCCTTCTCTAATGCACGCCTTCCCAATCAGGGTGGTTTTGGACCGTATCCCACCACGCTGGTCAAATGCAGGTCGGTGGGTGGGCCGCCTTTTTACATGACCTTACTTTTCAGAGAATTGGGTGATCGGCCCAAATTGTCCTAACCAACCAGAAAACTAAGACATGCGACAGCTGGGCAAGTGAAAAGTCGAGTATAAGACCACGTTTCCGTAGATTTCAGTTTCTTTAATTTACTGAGATTTCATTTAAATATAAAATCTGTTTACCTATATGTTTATGGAGTTCTTAAGCCAGTTTCTTGTCTATATTTTCGTTAAACGACTCTGGGTATGTTACAAGCCGTTCCCGTGACGTTTAGGGAAAATAGCTTTAGAAAATGCGTCGTGAATATATATCATGACACATAACTTTTTGTCTTTCTTTTTGTTTTATACTAAGCACTGTTTCCCGATTACAATATTCATTTCCACTGACTAACAAATTACGTTTACGACTCCAATAAAACTGCTTCTTTGTATATCCGCCATCTTTATTGCCCTCCGCGCGCGAATGATAAACTTTTCCACTAGTGCTCATTTGTTTTCCGTGATATCTTAAAAATGAAATAGGGGCCCATTATTTTTTTCCTACGAGTGTTATCTAGGTTAGAGATTGTATGGAGTGGTGTACATTAAATTATGAACTTTAGCGGGTAGGTATTTAAGACGAGATTGGTTCGCTTCAGCCCTAATGCCCCCTTTGCTTGATACTCATCGAGTCTAGAGAAGTATTAAGATACGCATCATTATGCTAAATAACTGTACGCGGGTGGACCAAATGCCGAAATCGAGGAGCTCTTGCTTAGGCAATATCTACCATATGATGTATGTAATAAGTTTCAATTCGTTGTTAGCGTTTGAGAGTAACTGTTTTTTATCAATTAATTTCGTCACGTACAAAGAGCGATGTTGATAAACTTTTTACCTCTTGCGGGCTCGAATTTCTCATGTTTAATTCTGTAGAAAACAAATACGGTTCTTATTAATTCTCGGTGTGGCGCTGAGAAAGTAATTTACGGTGCTTATTTTTTCTTAGATATTAATTGCTTTTCAATTATTAATTTTTGCACGAAAGGTGTTAATTTTAATTTTTCGTTCAATTTCGAGGAGAGTGCCGTTTGCGTTTAAGGTTAAGAAAACTGATTATTTTGTTTGTTACTTGATTTCTGCGTTGATTGGTATAGTCGTTTTCGTCGCGGATTGATTGTTTGTCTAAGTTTTTAATATTTTCTTATAATTGCTTTTCTTATAACCCTTTGTATAGTTTGAATTCATCTTATTTCGTACCTCACCGTGGCCATTATAACAGCAGATACTTCAATAGATGAGTACGTTCTACTAAATTATTAGCTTTAGATTAATTTGAGTTTACATTGACTTTTACTGTAATCAATTTGATCTAAAGTTAGCGGTAGATCTAAAGAGTGTCTGTAGGACAAGAAAGCTTGTACATAAAAGAAATATAGTGTCAAATCACACAAAAAATTACTTTTTGTTTTAATACTCATAATTAATTTGTCAATAAGATAAGTATGATGTACGAACTTCGGACATAGTCTTAAATGTCATTATTAGAATGAGCAATAAATGATTAAACAATAAAATACCGTATAGTATATATCAACCATCCTAAGCATCTTAAAAAGTTTAGTGTTCCGTACGCCGTTCGATAAAAATCAACCTGGGACCCCTTAAGCGGCGACTTGCCTTGTCAAGGGATTTCGCAATGGGCTTTTCGGATTACTGCCCCCCCCCAAATGGCGTTTTCAATTTATTCCAACTGGCGGAAGGAGGGAATCGGATCCCGTGTAGTTGCCCATTGTAACACGAGTGTCGGACGGTGATAGCTGTTGCGCGAAAGAAAGTAAAACGCGTAGAATGTGCGGATACTATGACCAAAAGTATATTGGGATGTTTGTGTCAAATTAATCTCTAGAAGAGTAGAGTAACTGCCTCCGTAGCCTAGTGGTAAGGGCGTGTGCTTTAGAAACGAAAAGAGGTCGTGGGTTCGAATCCTGCGGGGACGCAACAAATTTTCATTGTTGTTCCCTAATTGGTTAGGTCAATTTGGGCCGATCACCCAATAGTTTGAAAAGTATGATGATCCATGCGTCGGATGGGCATGTAAACAGTCCGTCCACCCACCAACCCGCATTGGACCAGCGTGGTGTGATACGTTCCAGAAACTTCTTAAAGGCGTGCAGTAAGGCCTATGTCCAGCGGTGGACTAACACAGCCTGATGACGTAATCTATAGTAGAGAAATGACTTCATAAAGTAATTAATTTTTCTTTAGTTACGTAAGATCGCAAATCTTTGTTAGCAAAGAAAAGTATAACATGTATATTTGTGGAGTATTTTTGTAAGAATAGACGAAGATCGGATGAGCTGGCTTGGATTAGGGGAGGCCTATGTCCAGCAGTGGACTGACACAGGCTGATGATGTACATTACAAATATACCAAGATTTTATACCCATTAGTTATACATTTACTTGATAAGCGATAGTTGGGCAATGTTGTGATAGTAAGGTGTTATTTTTTAGTTTAATTTGTAAACAAAAGTTGCATATCTTGTTTGTCTAAAAATGCTTTTTTAAAGATTATCTCAATCAAAACGTATTTAAATGCTTTGTTAGCCAATATGTCGCACGGCTTGTGTTCGTGGTGTATCCGCACTTTTATGAATGGTCCCACGCAGGCGGCCGGTCCGTTACTTCGATGTACGTTTCCATTGTCTCGAGTTGACGTATTTGATTGAGTGCAGCTAACGTTGTTAACGGTGTTTCAAGGTGGACTTTGTTATATGGACAAGTAGAATGTAATTCTGACCCGCTGTTTTTATAAAAATATTAAAGCACTGCAATATTATTTAAACAGATAGAAGCAAGACGGTATCTCCATATCGATTTAATTGTATATGATTGATAAAATAATGTTCTTAAGAACATGTAAACAAAAGTCAATTACATCAATTTTAAAATTCCATTTTCGACACGTAAAATAAACATAATTAAATTAAAATCCATTATAATAAACCTCTACCTATATTGTTTCTTTTTATGTTCAAGTGATGTTATATAGCACAAAGTCATCCTCGCTAAATGGATGATATAACAAAGAAGTGGATGATATAGCGCGTTCAACTTTACTTACTCAATTGTTTATATGTTCTAATGGATTCCATTTTATCTAGTTTAGGCTAGAGCTGGTCTATAGCTAATAATATCTATATAAAACGGCAGGGGGCGTGTCAGCCGAGAACGTTGTCACTTGCACACATCCGATATGCGCTATCCACTATTTATTATTCGATAACCACTACTGGATTTCCAGAAAATGCTTATATTCAAAGTTGAATGCTAAGAGTATAGGCATGATAAAGAAAAGAAATGCTTTGCTTTCCCTTGTTCTCTCTTGTGTATAATGTTTTAAGAGCAGTTCATAAAACGTGACTATTTAATTGATTTCAATATTTTAATGTCTCTTAAATGATTCAGAATATATTTATTATTACTACATAACTTGAATGTTGACTATTTGAAAGCAAAGTCTTCACTTGAGATTTTGTAATATGCATATTTTCTTAATAAATAACGAATCCGAGGTATATTTATTCTTTTTGCACAATTAAAAATGTACACAGGCGGGCTAAATGCCATAAGGCATTTTCTAACGGTCGACCTTAGGGAGGTTAATGAACTACACGTCAAGTACAACAAGAATTTATTTTTATTTTTGTACAAATAACTATAACCATAAGATGATCCATACGTCGGATGGGCATGTAAAAAGCGAACCACCTACGAACCCTCATTGGAAAAACGTGGTGGGATACGGTCAAAGAGCCCTTGTTAAGAAGAAGTGCATTAGGAGAGGCATATGTCCAGCGGTGGACTAACACAGGATGATAGTGAACCATCAGTTGGTCTTGTATATTTCTAATGCACACAGTTACTTTTTTGCCAATTATACGATTTAATAGAGCAATAATAACTACTAACTATACAATAAGACTTAACATCTTAGCGTATATTGTATCTAGTTACCTTAGATTTTAGAAATAGACACGGCAAATATTCTGCAAGTAAGTGCTACGTGCGCAGTTCGGACAATGGAGGTGCTATCCAAAATCAGATAGTACTAGCTTACCAACATTAGCTTGGGCTCAGAATATATTACATTATGCGGTGTTAAAGTTATGTTAGCAAAACAAATTTGAGTCGTGTGCAAGAAAATTTAGTTGCTGGATTAATGAGAGTTAAAGCTGTTATAGTATATAAAATATTTCTTACGAGTTCTATAACTTTTGAAGTCTTTTCTTTGCAGGTGACAGTTAGGCTGAAAATAGCTTATAATTAAAATTAGGGCTTAGTTGCAATAGTATACAGCACGTTGTAAGATTACTTCACAATTATAGTATGTTTTATAACAACAGAAGGACTAAAGATACCATTTATTAAGGAATGATTTTAATATAATAGAGAAAACTGACAAAAGTTATTTAAACTGCAAAAGTAATTTTACGCTTCAAGTTTTAGTATCGTGTCGTATCATTGAATGTTTTCCAAACAAATCCCTTTGCTATCACGTCAACTGTCAGTGTAAATACGTCGTGGTCGACCCGACAATGGATACTTCCATATCGTCGTCCACTATCTCACGACATTGCCTCGTCGTGAGTTCGTGGAAAAAAGTACGTGCAAACATTTCCTCATAAGTAATCATAGACCGAGACGTCCATTCCGATTAATCGTTGAAAGCTAAGAACTTAATGATTGAATTAAGATTAAACTTTGTGCAAATACTTTAAGAGTCTTGTTACTTGTATACAATTTTGTATTATATAATATAGTATAACTGCCTCCGTAGCCTAGTGGCATGGACGTGGCTTTGAAACCGAGGTCGTGGTTCAAATCCTGCGGGACAGAACAAATTTTCATTGTTGTTTCCAAGTTGGTTAGGGGCAATTTGGGCCGATCACCAGTTGTCTGAAAAGTAAGATGATCCATGCGTCGGATGGGCATGTTAAAGTCGGTCCACCCACCAACCCGCATTGGACCAGCGTGTTGGGATACGGTCAAAACCCCCCAATGGAAAGGGGTGTATTAGGGTGAGGCCTATGTCCAGCAGTGGACTATCAAAGGCTGATGATGCATGCATAGTACCTTTATGCAGTTAGGCAAGTCAGGTAAAATTTATGTAAAAAATAGTAGTAATTTTTGCAGGTTAGGACTACTTATATTTGTGGTTCCATTCCCCGGGTATGCCATTTAAGTAAAATATGTCTTCGGCGAGATGGTCTGTTAATATGCCTAACATTTTCCTTGATATGTTGTATTATCATTGCATATTGTTGTGTTAATCATCGCAGTGTGGACTACTGTGACGCCCATCTGTTAAAGATTTAATAATTATTATTAACGTCTCATGAGTAAAAACAGTACAATCGCGGAATTAATGCCAAAGGCATTCTGTACGATTTAACCATTGGCCGTTCATAAGAATGTTAAGTAGGTGCAATCATCTAATATAATATCAATATTAAATGTTATGGATATGTATATAATGTAAGTGTATCCATAATTAAAAAAATAATCTACTTTATTAGCATTCATTTTATTAAAAATATAACAAAAATTACGACCTATGTTCTAATATAGGTAATCACTTGTATATGCTACCAAGATTGAGGACGAAATAAAGTCGGCGTTTGACGGCGTGTGATATATTTATATAGAGGCAGTAATGATTTTTATACAGTAATCACTGTAGTTTTTTATTACTAAGCAGTAAAGAATATTCCATTGATAAATTTGAGCCGTCGCACAGTACTAGTATATTGCGATACAACCTACCCCGCGTACTCCCAAATGGCCTGAAGCGTTTCCGGTGTACAGGAAATGAAGGCTGGCTCGAATGCAGCTCGTAAATAAACCGGGCAGCGGTACAGGGGGCTTATGGGGCGAAATCAATGACTTCCGGCTGCGGAGAGGCATTAGGGGGACACGCTGTATTGTTCGGTATTACGTAATGAACGGCGTACATGGCGTTCGCTTCGGTGTGTGTCGGATTTCGATGGTAAACTATGATCCTGAATGTGCGATTGTATTTGTTTTATTGATTTGTAGAAACTTTTTGCATATATTTGCACTGTCTAATTATCAAACGTTATGGGCCCAATAATGTTTAAGAGGTAAAGGAGTTTAGTAGCTGCACACAAAGATATGAAAGGAGATAGATGATAGATCACAATTTCTTTTGTTTCTAGGAAGCTTTCACTTTAGATGGGCCCTTTGATTGGAAAATTTGTCTCTGTCTTAAATATATCTGTACAATCGTTTATATTGTCTTAAAAGTACTCAAATATTTATTTTATCTATTCGACATTAACTGCCCTCGTAGCTTAGTGGTAAGGGCGTACGCTTTAGAAAACGGGGGTCGTGGGTTCGAATCCTGCGGGGTACTCAACTACTTTTCTAAGTTGTATCCTTGTTGGTTAGGGAAATTTGGGCTGATCACTCAAGTGTCTGAAAAGTAAAATGATCCATGCGTTGGATGGGCATGTAAAATTTCGATCGACCCACCAACCCACATTGGCCCAGCGTGGTGAAATAAGGTCCAAAACCCCATTAAGCAGAGGGCGTGCATTAGGGGAGGCCTATGTCCAGTAGTAGGCCTATTTCCACACAGGCTGATGATGATGATGAATGAATGATTCGACACTAAAGAATCGAGAATAATTATATTTGTTTCAGGTAGTAAAGTATTTTACCATGCTTTATTCAGATATTTGAAATTTTATGATGAAATGAAAAAGACATCATCAAATAAGATTAAGACCATTGTTATATGTTCAAATCCTAGTTACACAAAGCTGAGGTCTATAAAGTAATTTTATTACTGTTGTAAACATTAATCGCGTGTATAACATTAATCAAATAATATTTCCATCAAAACAATATACACTGGCGAGTGCTTTTAACCAAAATCTGGTTAATAGATTTAAGCCTAAAACCTCGCCTTCAAATACATTCCATTGGCCGTTAATCCCGGGCTTATCCCCCATCGCTAACGATTACAAACGACTGTAGAAATCATCGCCGCAAAAACTGGGTAGAGTAGCAGAAAGGTAATTTTTCCATTCTACCCGCACTTTTTAAATTGTGATTCATCGAGTCTCAGTGTGACGGCAGTCTGTTACACCGCGTCTTAACGGGCGGACGTGTTTGGCGTGGAACGAATTAAATTCTTCACCGTCAACCATTTATCTATTGTAGTTATTTTCTAGATGAATCTCACGTAACCCGCTTTGTAATAAAATGTATCCGTTTTAATAGGATATATTCGTAATGTAGCTAAGCTGAGTACTGTGTACATTATTCTGAATATTGATTATTCAATCATTAGGGGTTTCATATATGAGTGTTCATTAAGGCTAATATCTAACAAAGTTTTACTCTTATGTAATACTATTAGTCCGCCCTCAGCACTGCCGGTGTTATATTTAGATTTTTTAATTGGATTTTCTGTAAAAAGTTCTACTACTGGGACTGCAAATCTTTACTGTTTATAATATTAGAATAGAAAATTCACTTACCCACTATTTAAATATAAAGCAACCATAGACTGAGAACGTCATTGATAGATATAGAAAATGTACTTGTATACTGTTTTATTATATAGAATCTGTGTCTCATAGAATTAAGAAGTCGATTAATCATTTCCATCCGCCTACGGTGTGGCCGAGTCCCCGGGCGCATTGTTATAAATTATTCCATTATTTCGGAATCCATGAAAAATGGCGCTCATCAATTTTTTACTTTGAAATCGTAGATTCTAATTATCCCGCTACTTTATTACGTGCATTAGTCAGATATTAGAATGGGATATGAATAATTTAAAGCGTATCCTGAGCGCGGTTGGTTGCTGACGCCGCGCGCGGCGATATTAAATCATGATGATTAAAATTGTGCGTACAATGCTGGCATTCTCTATTATTATGTGGTTATCGATATATTACATAAGTTATTACTAACGTAGAATTGTTTCGTATTAGTAGTAAACCTATTTTAAATACGGGCCCGAACAATAGGTGTCTAATTCAATTCTAAGTGAAGTTGGTTTTTTGTAAGGTTTAGGTAAAGATAAACTCTTATTATTATACAGACTCTCTCTTCTTATTATACTGACAGTTAAGTCGATTTAGACTTCTAAAAGTCATTAAGGAACCTATAGCACTATAGCGTCATCGTATGTGTTGGATGTCATTTGTCGACGGTCACGTAAAGATTGTCATCTTAACGATAGTTCATGAATAAAACGTTGTATTGCCGTTGGTTACTTTTTCAGACAGAATTGGCGAAACTATATAGAATTCTATACAAGGCGTAACAAACAAACAAAGCTACTTTTTGTTAATAGTAAAATATGTTTACTTGTCGTCGTTTTCGTATATCGAGTCGACATTCAATTATGAAATTACTTAGACGCGATAAAATTTATTCCATACACGTCCATGCATAGTCCATGATAAGCGGTTATCTAGGATGTAGTCGGTTGCCATAGCGACCAGAGTATTAAGCATCCCGCATTTGCATATTTCGAGACGGTATCTGGGTTATTAAGCAACCGACGTGTTATTTTACTCGGATGGTGTAATACCATATAACGCTAGAGTTAGGAGTACTAGCTTGAGTTATGCACGAGAATGTCCTAGGTATTCGATTAATGCAAATTACACTATAATAAGGCGGCACTTAACACAGTAAAGCATATTTATAATGGTGTATGTATTATGAAAGGCATATGTCATTATTATGTAAATATATATTTATGTTGAGGACTTTGTCACCTAATTTAAAAGTGATAAACGACTCGGCTTCTTCATCTTGATGTACTGTCTTTTATATTAAAATGATTTATTCATTCCGCGATAGATAGCTTAATTAAGGCTGAAATTGATTATAATAGATTAATAGGGCTAAGATGAAGGAGTTTAAGCAAACAAACAAATACACAACTATATACTTGTTATTCTAGACATTTCTCTTTGCATAAATTCGTAAGAAAGTTTAAAAACATTAAATTTAAGAACTTTAAAGTACACGTTGCGCTATGGTTGGAACTTTAGATCTCATATCGAAAATACGAAGTCATCTTACGTAGTTTTCGCTCAGAGTATTCTCTCTGTACAATAAATAGAAAACGTCCGAAGGGATTTTACTCTCTCAACCGATAATAAAACAGTTACGACCTGTAAAATCAGAGCTGCAATAAAAGAATGTATGACAGAGCAAGGATCGAGCAGAAGACGACGGGATTGGATCCAGCAATGATTGCAGTACCGTTGTAGAGTCGTAAATATTGCTTGTATAATAATACCAGCTCTATCCCGCGGTTCTCGTCCTTTGATTAATTTTTGATCCTCCGTATGAGCGGTTAATATATGTCATATTTAATATGAATTATGTTATAAACATATTTGATATTTAAATGCGCTTATTAGAATATGTTTTTATATTAGATCTGTCTCATTTCTTTGCTAATTTTAATTTATAAAAAAAACGTATGGTCATTATTAAGTGTCTATTGCAAACAACTTCTATTACGACATTAACGTCATCTTTCCTTCTTCCTTTTTAAGAAATAATTAATTGAAATCGCTTTAGACATTTGCACAGAATCATCATTACAAACATTTTTATTTTCATTCATATGTTTTAGGATCTACCACCGTATTACGATTGCTTGAAATCTTGTCAAGTTTAGGGCATTTATAATGCCCTAAACCGATTTTTATTACGTCTCAAGGCCATAATGGACCATTCTGACCTTCGGGCTGGCTCCTCAATGAGATAGGGCACGTTTTTATGCGAGAAGTTTGTTTGTCGCATAAAATTGCCACCACCGTCGGTGCAGTAAAATATTTTATTCGCTCAGCCTAATTTGATCGCAGGCTTAAGGGGAAACTATGAGGGCGTAATTTGTTTTTATTAGTTTATTTATCAAAAGTTCTATTTTTTTTCAAATATTTTTTGGTTTATTATTGCAATCATATTAGATAAATTAGTATGTTATGATAAAGACTTTATCTACATATAATTCAATATTTTGACGGAATTATGTCATTACGGGAGAAAGATAAGTCGGTCCTGCGCCTCTCTACGGTCGTGTCGGTTATCCGTCCCATTGGGCTTTGAGAGTAAAAGAATAGGCAGTGCACTTATAATTTACACTTGTATATTATAATATCTCCTGCGCAATTGGCCGATACACTAGGAGCACATCATTATTACGTCATGACGTTACAACAATACATGCAATAAAATCATGATTATCATAGAGAATATTTAAAAATTATTTTCCCTAAAAACGTCAAACTTAAAAAAAAATACCTTAAACTTATGTTGAATACGGTATTTTAGTAAAAATTATTATTCCATCGTGTTTTAGTATCTATGGTCGACGAGTTTTCCCGCGTAATTTCTCTTTCGCAATTCGCCTTTTGTCTTTTATCCAATATCGTAGTCGTCACGTGACGGACTTGCGCTTCGACAGAGTGCACGCTTTAGCGCAGTTCGTGAAATGCAATATTTCTTCGACGCCATTCCGCTGTCAAAAATACGCGGCACCAGGCCCGGAAAGTTGGTACATGCTTCTAGTTCCCGCCAAAATAATGCAAAAAACGCACCGGATGTACGATTCAGTTTTCAAAATTGTATTTCATTTCGAAACGACACGTTGCTATTGTATGGAAATTTTAAAGTTCAGTGAGTTAATTTGTGTATTTTTTTGTTATTTAACCACTTTATGTACAATGGAAAAGGAGTTTTGTTATTTGAAACAACGAAATTAACAATTTTTCGGCTATACTTCATGCAGGCCGAATTAGATAAAAGCTTTTATCATGAAATGGAAATTGCCAGTACGTGCTATATTTTTTTACTGCAACACTTTTAAGCCTAAAATAACGACCAAAGTCGGATTAGAGTCGCAGTTTCGTTTTAATCCATTCGGCAAAAATAAAATTCGGCCAACAACCAGTTTGCTTTAAATCTTTAAAAATATGTACATAGCATTATCTATTTTTCAACTAGCTTCTTTCTTTTTTTATGAAAATATATAATCGCAATTAAATACATTATTTTTTCAAATTAAAACGCAAAAGGACTGAATGATCTTGCATCTTTGTATATTGCAAGACTAATTTTCATCATCACAGCATTAGTAAAGTTGAAACATTATAATAAAACTTAGTTTATCACTTGCGGACCCAGATCTTTATATTAAGTATAAACAAACTGCTAAACAGATAATCTATTTCTCCGCATTCCCACGGGGACTTCTAGCACGCTGCTCGCATGTTCACTCCGCGTCTTTAACAGGGGGGTGAGCAGCGTGAACGAATCTGCATATGAATGAAATTAACATCGAATCCACTCGCCCATAAGGAACGCGACTTGACATTTTATTTACGTCGATCGGATGCCGATACCATATATAAGTACTTTTACGAGTCCCCCAACTTGAGGGATTTATATCTATACTAATAATATAAAGGAAAAGATTTGTTTTTATGTATGTAACGCATAAGCTTAAGTAGTAGGCATTAGACCGATTTCAAAAATAATTTTCCCCTAAAAAGCTACAGCGTCACTGAGTAAATATTAAAATATATTCATGTTTGAATAGGGCTCGATGTAATCGTAGAAAAATAAAAATCCATGGAAAATTTTTCATTTATAAATTTTGAATTTCATTGTAACATATTTTCGAGAAGTTACTGAACGAACTAACAAGTTAAAATTTTAGTATTATGCGTTTGAATGAAAGTTCATTGCGTGTAAACCTTGAATGGAATCCTTAGAAACGATTTTAGATTACATTTATCGCTAAAAATAACCGAAAAAAATACTGACCGTTTCGCTTAATGGACTATAATGATATAGTTTATGGGAAACATTTGCAATCTAAAACAAAAATAATTTAAGTTAACACTACAACATTATTAATATAATAGTTATTCTGAACGAGATATTGGTCTCAATCTTAGGAAGAGATAAATATCGGACTAAGTTGAAATGTAGTATGCCTCAAAGCGTTTGTCCTACAATTTGCACTAGTCTCACATTAAGAGAGTATTTGGTGCGCCTTGATAGCTCAGTTTCCAGGTAGCTTTTAATTCAACTCAAATAGCCTTAATGCAAATAGCAGTTTCAAGACAAATTCATTGTTAACTGCAGCTACTACTTCGGCGATAAACCGAAGTATAGCAATATTACAGACAAATAATTATAACCTATGTATTAATCAGTTGAAAAGTTAGTTTGATTAGTTTACATCGCTTATCTTTTAATGGATAATTCATTTTCAAGTCCAAACGCTAAAGCGCCTAAACGCGTCTACATGTTGGTCAAATATAACGTGATGCGTGACGTGTTACGGCAAAACCCAATCAGATCGCTGTATTTTGCCGCCATGACAGTTTGACATTTGATTTCAATTTTTTTCATTGCCTACTTTAATTATCATCTGACCTCACTTATCATCAGTATTTAAAGAAAGTATTTGTTAAAAGTGGACAGCTGACGTAATCGTCTACTAATTAAGACGCCCAGAGATAGAATCTCATCGCATCAAAGGGATATTATTACCGCAATAAAAATTCGCACAGTGGCCGGTGTCAAAATCGACAATAGCCCACCCCAGCGGATTAGGCCACTGTGACGGAGCGGCAAAAAATGTACGAGCGTGTCTCATTGCGGGCTCCCATTGAAATTGTCACAATAGGCACTTAGACGGACAGATGTGCAGTTTTTTTCTGTATATATATATCGCGTTTCACTTCTCGTTGACTGGTTTTTATCGTGGTAGTGACATCTCAAATGTTTGATGACGCTAGTTCAAACAGTGGAACCGTTAGAATTCAATTGCTCACTGCGAATAGTGGTGTTGAATAAACATTATTTGAAGATTTTTTGTTTAGGAAACTCTCTGATCTCGACTGAATTGCAATTTTTCTGTGTCAATTTGATGTTTTTTTGGTTTTATTTCTGTTACTAAAAACTTTTACACTGTTAATTTTTACTACTGTACTTTTTTTATTTTTGTTAATGCTTTACTGTAATTAAAAGTTTCTGTTGAAATATTCAGTACCTACGTGCTAACTTATTATACATTTTTTGTTTCTTTCGAAAGTCATATTACCCTGAAGTGTAATAAATTACATTTTTTTTCTTTTACGCTGTAAAAGTTTTAGTTCAGATTGCTCAAATATGTTGGTTGATGATTGAATAAATCACCTTTGCAGATTGTCTTGCAGTTATTGTTATTTATTTAAGGTTCTTTTGGTGCTGCTTTATTTTTAATTACTGCAGAATTGTTTATGATTTGGTATTGTGACGATATAATTTATAATACGTGGCGGAACCTGAATGGATCGTTACATCGAAAAGGCGTTAAAGGGCCAACAGTCGCAATCTTCATAAGCAATTTGATTTTCTATAAATACAAACTGAATAGACATACCCTAAGACTGAATTTAATAACAGATTGCGTGCCTTACTTACTACGGCTTAAACTGATAATCCGTTTATGCGTTTTTAAATTGTAAATCGGTAAACATATAGCAGATAATAAAAAGTTTTGTTTAATATTTTCGTTTTTGAATCGATAGTAAACTGAAATTACTCATATTAGGCACCTTACGGATTATTAAATTAACTAAAAGCTTTTGTATAGAATTAAGGACTATTAAGGACCGCAAGAATCGAACCCACGACCTCAGGTTTCTAAAACGCAAGCACATATCATTAGGCTACGAAGGCAGTTAAGATATAACAACAGACATCAATACCCAATAATTTATTCATGTCATATAGTGACAGTGTAGCTTTAAGCGGGACCACAAAGGAAGAGTGACACCCGGTCCTTTTGTGGTCCCGCTTCGGTCCCGGTTTTATTTCATTGTGGTCCCGGACCACTTTAAATCGTCCCGTCTGATAATTGGACACGCGTTGGATACTCAATGGAGACCGCTAATCTCTCAGCAAATAACCGCATATTATTATTTGCCTTCGGGATTTGAGGGGCCCTGTTTAGGGGGATTAGGGAGTAGGGTGGCCATGGCGCGGATTATCGATAGTTGGTTATTTATGTGGCGTGGTTACATTATTGAAATTAGCAATGGGATATTGTCGATAAATCTCGGTTGCGTTCTTTCATAGGTCGTTAACTATGACGTTAAAAACAGTTTGGCATATATAGGTTTATATTTAATGTTTTTTATTTATATAATAGTTACTTAAAACGATACCTATGTTAGATAAACGGCATGAAATTTCGCACTAAATTGCATGTACAGTATATACATTCTTAATTATTTTTATTATTTATTGAATAAAATTATTTCTGCGGTAGCAGAGTACCATACTGTACTATCATGCCAATATATAAAATTCCAATTGGATGTTATAAATACTTCTGATTAGTATAGTTAAAATATATAATTGCGTACATAGACAATGCGGGTTACATCTCGATAAGCAGTTGGTTATCAAATATAAAACACTATAACACACACTATAACACTTAAATATTCCATTATTCTCGTATATGTAAAATTACATACATTTTCGTAAAACACAAGTATGCATTCCTTTTTATAGGCGATCAAACGTAGTAGTTTATAAATATTTTTGCAATTTGAAGGAAACCGTAGTTAGTGAAGTTACTGGCTTAAAGAGATATAAATCATATATATTAGGAATGAGTTAAATTGAGGCGTTATACGCTGCATTTATTATATGTTTAACATGTCACTTACTTTAAAATTACCATAATCAAATATCTAAGTACTAAATAATTACTCTCTTTTTTATTATTGATTATTTATAGGCAGGTATGCCAAAGCAACACACTTAAAAAACAAAATCCGTAACTTTGACATTAAAAACATGTTTATGCTTGCCAATTACAGACAGACATAGCTATATTATAAATACTATTAACAGCAAAAAAGTGCAAAGTTATGAATGTTAAAAAAAATACGTTTTTGCGTCTTCAAAGCTTTAAAGAACTTGTGCAATTGACATTCATTTCATGACAATCTTTCTTACCGCATAAGCAACGTGTGACAATATACAAATACGCAATAATGTATTCACCCTTATGAGGGCATTGTTAGATGATACAATTGTGCCCTTGGGCTACCAATTGCTGTGACCACAAGTATGGATGAGCTAGGATAAGGATTGTAAAAAGCTTATTCAATCTCTTTCGCTTTTTTTTTGTACTGTTTAATACGAAAATTACGATTCAAAATTGTAAATGCTCTATGTACGCATATTGGACTTTTTTATTGTGTAATTTTATGTATAATAGACAGTAAATAGAACATGTTGTCTGACAGCTGTAGGCTTTGAACACGCCGTATAAAATTAGCAAGCTATAGACATCGGTGATTGATTTGTTCACGCAGAAATTTGACTAACCAGAGACTAGTCGTCTATGTGTGTACACTTAAAGCCATCGAAAGAAAAATGTAGTTTGATGAAAACGTAACGAAGCTAGTCTCTTCCGAACTAAAGACCGTGCATAAATAGAGTGATTAGGATTTAGTGCTCTTGTATCGAGTTCTAATGTTATTTTATTTATGCGCCTAAAATATGTAACAATTTCGTAGATTATTCAGGCAATTATTCAGGCGATTGCGTAATGTTTCTATTCGTACATCAATTGCATAGATCGTATGCATCAAATAATAGATTAAATTATAATTAGTTATAACGCCATCTGCCGGCAAAAAATTGTATTGCCCAAGCGAATTAGCGTACAGAAGGCCGCGGGGTGATCGCCACAGCGTAACAACGTGCGAAGGCGTCATTTGAATATCAAAGAACATGTAGAGTTTTATTCACAAAGCAGAACCCGTGAATCGATTGCGAACTTGGCCATCCCTCGGGCCACAAAGGGTGGTCCGAAATTTGATTTTATTAAGTGTTATACAGGGGAGTGGGTCGGCTGCCAATTATCCTTGCAAGTTATATTAGCTGACCGCACGCTAAGGCGCAGCGGATGAATATATTATGAGGGGTTGGGGCGTAATTTTTTATTATTTTACAACCCCATTTGTGGAACGGTTTCGTGGGGGAAGCTATAAAGTTATGATAGTCAACTGTAAGTTTTTGATGCAGTTGTTCACACCTAAATGGAGGAGTATATAAAACAGGAGTAGTTAATCGGGTCTAAATTTTTTTGTTGTTTCTTTGAAGTATGATATAAGTCATAATCGTAGAGCCCTCTCAAAAATGCATGATAATTTGTGTTTTCCAAAGTTATGGTTGGTTGGCAATTCTCCTATTATCACCCTTACGACAGTTCTACACCGCCTCGTAACCTAGCGGTATTGGCCCATGCTTTATAAACCGGAGGTCGCGGGTTTCGAATCCCGCGAGGAAATAACTTTGTGTTATCGTTGTTTTCTGGTTAGTAAGAAAAATTTGTACCGATCACCTAAGTGTCTGAAAAGTACGATCATATATAGTATAATCGTACTTTTCAGATTGATAACTTTACAAGACTATATGGATCAAAGTCTTTTCATTAGCTCTTATTTTTTCCTGTAGATTTAAATTCTACATCCAGCTAAAATGATATAAATATGAGCCAATACCACTTGGCCACGGAGGCGTTAATACCCTGTAGAGTTGACCATTAATTGCAATGATTGAGGGCTAAACAATCCAACGTTCATTATGGGACATGTCCAAACATGCCCCAACTCAAAGACATTATCGATATCTAAGCTCGCCCGAGGATGAATGATATATGTGGTAATGATGGGAATACAGAAGATGTATACATAGCGCGTCAGACAATACCCACTGCAATTTAATCCATTGGCCTATTGCCCGATTACATCGTATATATGCAAAACAAACAAGATGTACACATTACCGCTATAAGATAAAGCAACCATTGAAGCCGAAATTTGGATGAACGGAACATACTCAAATATTGTGTCGTCTAATTCCATGTTTGTAACAATATAAATAAATATGTAAAGATATGTTTAAGAACATCAGATAAACCTTAACACAAGACCTATAAAGTATTAGTTTCTTCAATTAACTTACGTAGCAAGATTGTTGCTAATATCAGCTGAAGCAACAGCATCTTATACACAAAAAATTAATATTAGCAGTAAACAATAATAAGGAGCCGTCCATAAAAAGCCGTGTAGCGCATAACACTGCCGAGTCGTGCTAAGTGCCGCCAATAAACGCCAAGTACTGCCACGTACCACTAAGTTTAGCAGAACGAAACAGCGAAACCAGTAATCCGAAACGCTTAACTTCCCTAAACTAATATACGGCACCTCAGGGAGCGTGTATGTTCAAATTTGCTCTGTAGCTTTTTAAACTTCAACTGGTCTAATGCGCAGTTATCTAGTAGTTAAGTTATATAGTTTACTTGGTAAAAATATAGTACTTTGATATAATTGTACATATAAAAACTTACTTCTACGTTTTTTATTCTGATTGATCATGATTTAGCGCGGCTAGATAGGGCTAAGTAAACTGGTACCAAAAACAACTTTAATCAAGACGATTAAAATATGGAATTTATGCATTACAAAGTCTAACGCTTCTTGTGCCATTTGTCAAAAATACTTTGCAGTCATTGGTTGAACATCGCGTGATTGTCTATGGTGGCGATCCACCACAAAGATTAAGTCAAAACCAGTAACTTGAATTTATTTAATGACTTACGTAAATTTTACCTCTTTTTTTTGTCTTGGTTATAGTTAACTATTGGCAAACTGTTCCAGTAATGCATGCTCACTAAAGCGCATATAATGCGATACGCGTGGAATGCTCTCGTTGCGATATGCATCGCCTTGAGATGTTACATTCACCTGTACAAATATGTGAAAGATGTTTTGATCTGAATATTATGTTTACGATATAAACGCCAAGTCTGTGAAGGCCTTAAGTACTGGATTCTTACTGCGTAGGTCATGCCTAGGTTTACATTCCACAAGATACTAAAATGAACATCATGTTATTTACGATTTATCCCAACAGAATAAACCTAGCATGGCTTTTTGGTTGAATTTCCGCACAGACTATTATGCCACGGCGCAATCGATAGCTGCAAAATGTTAGTTAAAATAACCAAGAATATGAAGCGAAAAGCATAATAATTATGTTTTTCGATTATACCAATGTTAATATATTTTTCGAAAGCAAACACGTATTCAATAGGTGCAGGATTTATGTGTAACGAATGGCGTTAGTCCGGCATAAATCTTCAAAAGCCATTAGCGGCAAGGCATACTGCGCACCTATGTGCAACACGTCCGTTTCGAAGATAAATCATATTACCTAGGTATAGTAAAAGTTTTTTTGTATTATTAGGAAATATCTCTATTTGACACTTAAATTCCCGGCGTCGCACTACGGAGGCTATATTTCAACATTTTACCTGAATTAATATATTTAAGATGTTTGAAGATATTTTTGACTAATTTTAGACTTTTAGTTTGTTTAAGACGAAATTAATAATGATATTTAGTTGATCGTACACCTCTTACTATTAGACTCTAAAAGTATCGGTTTAGGCAATTCAGCGAGATTTTTTCCGTCTATTTCAATTTACTATCTTAGTAATTTTTATGTATTAAGTGGAATATTACGTTTGTATCTCGGATATTAAAGTCTTTACATCTTTCACAGAAAACTAAAAAGGTTCTAGAAAATTTGTATTTTTAGACCGTATACAATTAAAATATGAGCATATTTCTTCTTTCATTATAAAATAGGAAATTGGACCACGCACAATCCTAAAGTATTGAACTTATATTCATAATAACTTGTACAAAATTTACTATCCCTTCGTTTCACTTAATGACTAAGCGAACCGCTTCCGTTGAACTTACTTCCACTTAAAATGGCTTACAATGTGGTGAGGCCTGAGGCTTATATAACCCTCCCGTGGTCACTTCTACTTCGGGTATTACATTTGACT
Organism: Lamproptera curius; assembly: GCA_029286875.1. NCBI lineage: Eukaryota > Metazoa > Arthropoda > Insecta > Lepidoptera > Papilionidae > Lamproptera > Lamproptera curius. The sequence goes on along the minus strand of JAGSMT010000027.1, from coordinate 333,275 downwards.
AACCGTATTAACATTTATATTATAATATATGCACCGTCGGATTATGCATGCAAAAATGTTCATGTGCACGAAATGAATTGGCGTGCGGTGGAAAAATTCATTTGCGTTTTAATATAACGCTAATATTGCCAACGATATTGTCTGCTTTCACTTTTAATACCGTGATTTAAGCATACAAAATATGTATAAATTATAACTATTTTGATATTCAGTTATACCTATAAGCTTTAGAATTATGAATGTGCCATCAAAATTCGTTACGTAGTTTTTGTGTTATACAGTTACAAAATATTCTGACAAGATTTCTTATTTAATTTATTAAGACTGCACTCAAATAATCCTTATAATTCTACAGTTTAACCTCAAAATATTTACTTGTAAGAATAGACTATAACATTTAACAACTTACATTTAATTTTACAAAACAACAATCGATAAATTCTCTAATGTTACGTAAGCCACACAATGTTTTATGTTTTCCATCACGCATGTTCTTTAACGTTTTAATATTTTAAACAACTTTTATTTCGTTTAAGCCTGTTTAAATAGATTTTATTCTATAACGTTTAACTAAAGTGTGGAATTGTGTTCATTTTAAAAGCTATAAAACGAGATGGATTCACAATGAATTTTCCTATCGAAGAATAAATATAAATCTCATCATTTATCATTACACCCTCATAGCCGCAAAGTGGTCCCTTCTCGTTATGTGATACTTATTTCATGAGTTATATCTCTTATGGACTCACAAGCCATCTATTCTTATTACGACCAACCCTCCGTTTGAACAAACTATAGTTGTTCTGATGCTAATGAAATTACAATGCTACCCACATACGATGAAATATTTGAAATATTACACAGGGGCTATAGTAATTTCTATGGGTTTGTTTCAAATCTCATATTGTTTTACGTCTCTGATTGATGATTATAAATATAATAATTTACTGAGAGAGAGATATTAGTGAGATTATTGTGCAAACAATTTGGATTATTTTTCCAAATGTAATCATAATATAATATTTTGCTGAAACACTGCTTCTAAAGCCCAGCAGTCACAACGGAAAGAAATATGAACCCGAAATTAGCATTATGTTAAAATATTGAATAATGGATCATTTTAGACTTCTTCTTCCGTTTCCATTATGGTTGCAGTACTATAGTAATAGAGCACGGAAAGTTAAGTCTCTTTTATGAAATTAATAATTAAAGTTTTAAGAGCAATGTTCGAGAGTGGTTACTTCGAGTACTTGGTAAATATAACATCAAATTTAATGTTACATTAACCGTACCGTACAACAAATTATATTTATGCTTAAAATTATTTAAACTCAAAAATGCTTAATATAGGCTTATAAGCATATATGATAAGCATTTTTTACTGCTAGCTTAATGGGTTTATATGAGTTGACAACTTTATTTTTTAAATAAATTTAAGGGAATTTGTGGAATATATTTTAACGTGTATTTAATATCTTAACGTGTTATGCATTCAGTGTTTGTGTGTATTAACTACCATATATTTAAACGCTTCAAGTAACGAAAAATCTTTAAGATTAGAAAACTTTGATTAGAATCATATTGATTTTTTTAAGATTTTGATAATCACATAGTTAACTTGTTGAACATAAATTTGTTGTACAATAGTTATAAATTTAGTTAATACGGTTCAGACATTCTCCAGCGTTCACATTCCCAAGACAGATTGTCTGAAACTTCTGAAAGTTTTTTTATATTTTTAAAATAATTGTAAAAATTGAAAAAAAGTTAACGTAAAAATGTTTCTTTTTTAAATTTACTCAATCATTTTACAAATTGTTTCGACTTAAGCCGATCTGTCAGCGTAATCCGAACAACGATTTGTTTTTATTATGTGGTAACCCTCGTTACTATTGCATTAAGCCCCGCCGGACCAAAGATACTTTATCATTCGTTATTTATTATATTTCTATAGATTATAGCTATAGAAACTTGTCTTGACTCGATGTGGTGCCATCTGTTGAATTAATTTGTTGTTAATATGACGCTGCATATTTTGTTTATGGTACATGATAGAGAGAGCAGAGTTCGTTGTGAGTGTTCATAACCCTTATTTCAATTAACATTTATATATACTGTAGCATCTTAACTGTATAATAATTGTAGTCACATTGCCCATCATTTTGTTATTTACTAACGTCTCTTATTATTTCATAATTCATTATATTTTGGAAATATATGCATTCTTTTATTAAATTGTACTAAATGAACCTGCTCCTCAATATAAATCGAATGAAATGCTTTTCAAAGAAAATCTTTAATAGAAAATTGGTAAGAACTTTTCCTCATTATTTGATCATTAATATTTCAGTGTTAAAATCGATAAAACTCCCATCCTTATTCGATTAAATATGAAGTGGAAATGAATACCGAAACGTAGTACCTCGTTCCTTCAGCTCCGCGCTAAACTTTCAGCGCTCGCTTACTTATGGGGGATTTAATATTTAAGACGTACAAGTTCGCAGCTCGTCCACTCTAGTCGCTTGTAACGAATGGTGGAAATCTTGTAAGAATTCGATTACCAAGGCTTTATATCTACCTGTGGTATAGGGACGGGATTTTGGAACGGATAGTTAGTTACGGGTTCGAATCCTGAGGGGAACGCTTGGTGGTTTTGCTTTGTTGGTAAGGATAATGTGCCTAAAAAGGCACAGACTCTTCACTGAATGCACCAAGAAATGTGTCCCCATAAAAATATAATCAACACTAACATTATATGTATGTCTGTCTGTCCGTCTATACTGTCAAAACCCTTGAACCGAATGACACAAACACACACAAGAAAGGACAAAGGCTATTAATTTTTGCGATAAAAGTGCTCGAAAGGGTTGAAATAAAGGATGATAATTTGTATGGAAATCGCCTCTGTTGGACATAAAACGATTAAATGCAGTATGTTTATACTTGAAAAAAGCTGTAAGTAAATGTTTTTAACAATATATAGTTTCAAAACTCTACCGAGATGAACAAGGGTCTTAAATTAGGATTCATACAAATTTACGCATAGAATTTCCAATGTGTAAATTCATCATCGTCGTAGCTAATGCTATAAAACTTTGTGTCTAATCAGCACAAAACAAAATTTAAATAACATCAATATATTATATACTTATAGTTATACCAGGACTTTTTTAATTCCACGGATGAAGTGCGGTAACAGCTAGTTATAAATAAGATTAATTCGCTTTACTATAGATAATTGTATAACTGGTTATTTACCTTCACCATTCTCACCAAAATTAAATTCAACATGATCTTAAATTATCACTATTTCGATTGTATATATATATCTTTATTTATTCTTACAATATAGTGGTAAAGATTTTCGGATTATAAGTTACACACAATTACAGAGCAAGATATCTTGTGTCTTTATTAATTCATTTCCTTAACAGAATGGAACTTTCATTTTAGAAGGAAAAACTTTTTGGGCCACAAAGTTTTTCCGCGCGCATGACACACCAACGTTTAACTAACAATTACGAAATGTTAAATATTTATTTTTATTTTAATAATGCGCTCATTTAAATAGTGTATTTCTAATTAATTTTTTTATGAATTAAATTGAAAATATAATATAACTCTACATGAAGCGTTTACATGTTGAGACTAAAGATGGCGAATGAAACTCGTGTCGTACTAAAATAAAAAAAGCAATGTAAAACCGTAAAAGATAAATATTAGATGTTAGAACTAAGGAAGTAAGGTATACCCCGCGACTTACTAAAATTTAAAGTGTTGCAAGGGGCGTTACAATCTCGGTGCCCGTTTATATAAAAATACAAAGTATTCCGCTGCTATAATACATTTAGACTTGCAAAATACACCGCTAAGCCAGGCAGACGGATAAGTAAGTAATCTAACAAGGATAAATGTTATATAAAATAAGATAAATATATATAAAACACTAAAGAAGAAGCAAACATTATTGCAACCGGCAATAGCAGGGATAGTTTTATCGATACAATTTAAACTGTCACACGTTCACGTTTCGCAAAAGTTTCCACCTTCAAGTGACGCGGGCCATTAAATTTACATACAAAACGCTCTATCTAATCCGCTAAGTGCCCCGCCGGCTCCGTGGCCCAACCGCTTAGTAAGGCTACACAGCAACGCTTTTAGCCTAAGCTAGAGGATCCAAGTATCAGACGCTCATTTTAATGCGAGATTTCGATGAAATAGCGAATATTGCCTCTCCCTAAAAGCCTCCTATCTGTATTTAATGCGATCGAAGACTACTTGAGAGCTAGTTGGATAACATATACGATTTATAAACCCCGTTATATTATGTAATGTAAAATAGGATATGACACGTATATGAAGGAAATTCATCATCATCATCGGCTTGTGATAGTCCACTGCTGGACATAGGCCTCCCCTATAATAATAATAATCCCGTCCTGTAATATACCCCCTATCCATTAAGGGGTTTTGGACCGTATCCCACCACGCTGGTCCAATGCGTGTTGGTGGGTGGACCGACTTGCCTTGTCTGACCATTTCAGAAGGATTAAATTAGGTTTCAGTCGTATTTAAGTTTCTTATTCACCGACATACCGATACAAAACGTTAATAAAGTATGCATCGATTATGCCCTAAAGCATATGGCCTAATATCTTCTCATAAACGACCACAAAAGTTATTCAAACTTGAAACAGTAATTAATAAAACAAACTCACTGATTATTCTCGGTATTAAATAATAATCAAATCGTTTTTCACTGAGCAACATCATATCCCTTCGCGTGTTCCGTATCAAAAGATAAACGCAATTGAAATATCTTTCCAAAGTAATTATACAGATGGGAATTTGGGAGTTTGCCCATGTCAAGAGCATTATGAGAATGAAGCGATTACTAGATTATGCCCAAAGGCCTAATGACCCTCGTCATAATCAACACGATCTTCCACTTTGTACTTTGTTTCGTATTAATAAAGAAAAAATTCGCTCATAAATAAGCATTACGATAAAGTAAATTGTTACCTTTTATTGGACTTTTATAACTTTGGATCATAGAGCTAGACGCCTTAGTAGCCTAGTGGCGTGTGCTTTAGAAACCGGTCGTCGTGGGTTCGAAGCCTGCGGGGACTCAACAAATTTTCATTGTTGTTCCCTAGTTGGTTAGGGCAATTTGGGCCGATACCCAATTGTCTGAAAAGTAAGGTGATCCAGCGTCGGATGGCATGTAAAAGTCAGTCCACCACCAACCCGCATTGGACCAGTGTGGTGAGCTACGGTCCGAAAACCCCTTAATGGATAGGGGTGTCTTAGGGAAGGGCTATGTCCAGCAGTGGACTATCACAGATTGATGATGTATCATAGAAGCCTATTATGCACTGGCATCGATTTGTGACTGTCAATGATCATCAGTAACCGGTAGTAACTTTTTTAATTGTTTTTCTTTTACCAAAAATCTAGTAAATCAATAAAAATTGGAATTCTGTATAAAGTAAACTTATCCATAGCAACGAAGTGGCGTTGTATGTTTAATTAGCTCAGTCATTGAACTGTTGGTCACAATTCGTAAATTAAGATCTTTTCTTCGCTCAGGCGTAGCCACGATACTCGAAGTTTCATACACGATTACCTCTGTTTAACTACCACAAAGAGTAAAGGAAACGTTTATTGCTTGTTTTAATTATCCAGAGACTATAGTTTAATTAGTAAGCTGTGTTGTTAAAAAGCAATTTACGACGTTTTGTTCTTGTAAGTTTTACGTCATATCTGATCGTCTAAATGCCACGACCTAAATCGTCTCTTTAAATGACTTCACAGACTTCATACCTCCATACATCCTAATAGACGAAACAATTTGGTGGTAATTTACAGCAGAACAGAGGCATGCGTAAATCGGCATTTTCACTACCAAATATAATAAACACTAAAGCTATAAAACATCAAACGCTTATAGGAGTACAAACCAAAAATGAATGTATAATGCATAGGTTTTTAGTTTGTTATTTATATATAAAACGGATGGGCATGTAAAAAGTCGGTCCGACCACTAAACCGCATTGGACCAGCGTGGTGGGATGTGTCCAGTCCAATGAGCATCGGAGGCTCTATGTCCAGCATGGACGAAAAGCTGTGATGATATAACCAAGATTTCGAAAATTCAATAAATCGATAGACCTGATAAACTGAAGGGCTGGTCTCTGCATTGAGTTTCAGCATTTCTTCCAAGTGAAGACTTCAGATAAGCATTACGCAGTTTTCATAATTACAGAAGCTACGTTTTTATCAAATGTCAGCCTTTCACGACCCTTAAGGAACTGTTTAAAAGTTTATTGGTTCTATATATATATATATTTATTAATGCAACAACCACTCCACGCATTTCACTATCGCAGTGTCATATACACTTGCTTGATTGCCTCACTCTTTGCGATGACTTTTTCTCTACCAATTACATTCATTCAGCCTCATACAACTTCGGCATCAGCAAACGCGAGCAATAAACCCGCTGTCCCACTTTGACGTCCATTAACGGATCAGATTAATAGGCTAAATTCCCAACAGTTAGTGAAATACGACCAAGTGTCTAACAGCAATTGTTTTGATGGCGACCGTAAATTACTTCAAATCGATCGTTTGAATGAAGTGGGTTGATCAAATGCTACAAAACGCCTTTATAGTAAGTAATGATGAGAAACTATTTCGTTTTAATGACGTATATTAAACATCTGTATAGAAATCATTAGTTTGTGTCAATGCTGTATGTATGAAACAGTCTGTCAGTAATTTTTCAATATTTTTGTGCACGTTAGGTCCGTCTATTCTACTTTAGATTGTGCTAATAAGTATTGATAAATACATGATACATCTGCTAATCGTATACTTTAGCTTAATAATGCTGGAATCTACGAAAACAAAATGATTTAAAACTAATTTTAATGGACCAGTGATTTTCTTATCTTAGAGCACCGTGAAAGATTTATAATAGGTTTAATATTTACATAAATTCATTATTTTATTAGGGTCTATTATAGTTTAACATATTCATAGAAATTATATTGCAAATTCTCATTGCAATCATGAATATTTGTACATATAATATACTTCAATTCTTAACTATGCTTACATCTGCGTCCATAACGCAATTATATAAAACCAAGTTAAGTGTACACATCAAGCCTCAGTTAAAATATTTTCATACTCGTAAAATCTGAACAACAAATAACCGACTAAAATAACTCGTAAAAGCGTGAACAAAGAACAATGCATCGAACATTACCACCGCCGCATAAATCCGGCCGCTCTCAATAAACGCCTGAAACTATTCGCCGGGCCCTGAAACGATGGAGAGATCCCGAACTATCTTGTAACTTGCAACTGAAAACTTTGCAGTGCAGCTCGGTTTCAGGATGTTTTAAATGTTGGTCCTTTATAAGCAGTTAGCGCCGCGTGATTCATCGCTTTCGTCGAAGACGGGTGTAAATGCGAACTTGGAAGGTTAAAGATTTCAGTTTACGGTTATAGGTAAGTTCAAATTTGCATTTCAGCGTACGTATATTATTTGTGTGTGTATAGTATTGTACGTATATTACATTAGGTCAGCGCTTAACAGATCTGTAAAATAATTTTCGCGATTAGTTAGGTAAGTAGGTACATATATATATTTCGGAAGACGTGTTTTTTGGGTAAGAGTCAGTAATACAAAAATATATCACTTGTCCCATCCTAGATTGGATTGCTCTACACTATAATATATTAACTAAATGTTTTTCTTTTATTAAACTAATTACAATATTTTAGTGCTCGTTCTCCTCGGACGCTTTAATACGAATTTATAAATATTTATTTGTGTGAATGGACTTCTTTTATTAGTGAATCATTCACCAATGTTAATAGAATAAAATTAAAAATATGAACTGTAACGGTTTACTTACACAAAGTAATTATTGAAATGATTTTACTTAAAAAAAACTCAAACTGTTAAAATCCAATTTATTTACTTTTCGTACTGTATACCCGTTGGTATTTGGTATATAATTATTCCTCGCAAACCTAATATCGTGACAGACAATTGTCTTTACACATACTCAGCTATAATTACGAAACTTCATCGGATGCAAGACGTCGTGCACAATCATCGTTTTTACTTGATTCCAATCATTAAACTGTCATTATGGGTATACTCTCGATATAAGGGTCTGTCGTATATGTTTTGCTCCTGGCTCCGTTCCAGGGAATATACGTAGAACAAAAAACTTTGCACTGAGCTGTATGAGAACAGCTCTGTGCAAAGTTTGACAAACTACGGCGGATACCGATGCTGAAATGTATGGGTTTACTTTGTTTTGTTGGTTATGGTTTCATTGTTGATATTTATGTAAATTGACAATTTACGGTTTACAATGTGTGTTTAACGATTGATAAACTTGCTTTTAGAAAGATTGTTGGTAAAATTTCGGCTGCTAGTACAATATTCCCGATTATATGGAGACCCGCTTGGCGTAGTGGTCGGCGACTCTGACTGTTACGCCGAATGTTATGGGTTCGATTGCCAACATGGGAAACTAAAGTATGATAAACATTGTGTTTTTCTGGTGTCTAATTGTTTGTATCTATAAAATATGTATTTATTTACATAAGAAGAGGCGCAATGTATTTATCAGTCATCTATTTTCCATAGTACAACCTTCATTTAGTTTGAGACTATTTTATTGTATTTTATTATATAAAAAGCCACTAAATATCTTACTTTTCTTTCATAATTAGGTAATCCACTCGAAATATATGCAAATACAAACCTAACGAAATATTTATCTGTCACATTTTTTAAATAACGAGAAGTAACACCGGCATCCAGTATTATCCGGTCGGATGGCGGCCCAAAGCGGTTCAAACCAGTTAGAGCCGGCACAAAGCGGTCCTGGAATTCGCCGAGTTCGAAGCCCGTAATGGAGGCGTGAATTTGAATGCGTTTGGCGCGGATTTATCGATTATTGTACCGAAAACAATATAGGGTTATGCTTCATTAGAGGACAAATAAACAAAATATAGACTTTTATGACAAGAATTTTATTAAAATAGGATAAAAGACGTTTCACCCTCCGCATAATTTGAAGAGTAAGGCTCGTCACTGATGTGAAAAACGAAGTTTCACACTGTTACTGTTGACATAACTCAAATTTTACTTATGTTTTTTCATCCAATTTTGTATTCATTTACTTGTTTATTGAATAAAATGATATATTGCTTGTGTTTATTAAAGAAATATTAATTACGATCAGTGTAACAAAGTTAAAGTCTACTGGATGCATAAAATATCATATTTTTTTTTCTGTTTCAGCTCAAAATGTGGAAATAACTCCACGCTACGAGGTGCGACGCGTGGGAGAAGAGCTGACTGTCCTCTGCAAAGTGCCATATCGTATTGACTCCTGTCGGTATGTATTCTTTTGATAGCATCGTACCTACCTACTGGTTACCAATTAGTATATTTGGTTATAGAGAATTGACGCAATGTCTAGCATCTCCTCAACAAACCGGAGTGATTCATCACATTTATTTGGCTAAAGCTTCTGCACGCAACGTAAAACGTTCACGTTTAACTTGGGTAAAAGCATGGCGACCCGCATCGGTCACAATCGATGGCATCTCTGTCGAAATGGTTTCGGAGTACTTTTGCCTAGGGCGAACGCTCGAGCTAAGTAGAAAGAACTTTGTAGGAGAGGCCAACAGAAGTATTAGGCTGGGTAGGGTTACTTCGTCGAATGTTCACGTCACCGCGTGCCGAGTTCGACTGGTTCACAAATTTAAAGTCACTCAGCGAGCTATTGAGATAGCCCTTCAGAGATACTCTGAGTATCTCTGAAGGGCTATTTATATATGAGGTGATCCGTCAGAGAACCGGAGCAACCGACATAGGCCACCGGGTACCGTTGGAGTTAGAAAGTTCTGGAGTGCCGACAATATGGAATGGAATGGGCTACATAAGAATAGCCGAATATCAATGGCTATGTCCAGCAGTAGACTGAGACAGGCTGATAATGATTATGATGATGATGATGATTTGCAACATTTATCCTTACTCATAGTCTTAAGTTTACTTGCATACGATTTCCAATCACCACAATTAATTTTAAATAAAAATTTTTACGCAGTGATTGGCGTCTTACGCCCACAGCTCTGAGTGGTACACTGTATTTGTTAAAAGGGTGCAGTACATAAGAAAGCACTGACGAACTCTTGTCATCAATACTTCTTCGTCAGATCTTGACGAACGAAACATATACTTTCCAGCTCCATTTAACGCATGGGTGTCCTATTTAAGCCTCAGGGCATTGCGGACACAAAATATGATCTACGCTTTGCAAAACAACAGTCAATATTACTGGGACAGATATTTGAAGAACAAAGAATTTCTGACTTCCATATTAATTTACTGAGAAAACTAACGCAAATTGAGATATGTTAATCAAACCTGATAAGTAAACTAAGTATAGCAAAATTTTCCAAAAACATCAGGACGTTCTTCTACGTAAAAAAAATCAGTAAATAAGTAGGTACATATAAAATAGAATTTGGGGAAAGGCTATTTTCCGTGGAAAAAAATTTAAATTTAGACCTCACAGTTCAGCCATTTTGACAAATTTTATGCGCGTCACTAAAATTTTTTTCAACAGTCAACTACTTCTTAATGAGATTCTCTCCCGCTTTTATATAACACTCTAGGGGTAGGGCGGACAAGTATTATGTGGAGTCGGGGTAATTAAATGTACCAAAATAACTGTACTTTTAATTTTAGAATATCTGTGAAAATATATATAAAAACGCTTCAACAAATTGGCGTGCTACCGCATAATTTTTATAACAATACGTGAGTAAGTAAGTAAATTAAATAATTTCATGCAGTGACATTTAAGGCTATATGAAGACCTTCTGTGATTATGTGAAATAGAAAAGACAGCAAATTATTGTAAAAATCGTGTTTTACGTTACGTACGAGTGGTGATTCCCCATAAAAACAATAAATTTTTCCTGAAAACTAGGATTTCCGCTCAAATTCCGCTTTACATGTGTCTACTTGTTTATTATTGCTTCGTCGAATCATCTCCTCTACAAACGAGAATGTTTGGACGTGTTTGGAACTAATTACCGGCAAGTTTTAAACACAAACGTTTATCCAAAACAGAATTATAAATTTTAATATTACTTCAATATGTAATGTCTGTACTTTCATGCAGTGATTTTCGATAGTCAAAAATAAAGACCAATTAAAGTTTGCATTCCTACAAATCGTAATTAAATTAAACATTGATTACTCATCATGGGTCATCTATAGTATTCAATGCTTATAAAGAGCAAAAATATATTTATTAAGTCAAATTCAAAACTTAAACCGTTTCGCCCTATTGAATTGTAGTCAACCAACTGTACATTCGCAACACAAAGCCGTCAAGTTGTTGCAGCTAATCATAGTTTACCCATTCGTAACTTCGTCAAGTTAACTAAGACGTTAAACTTAACCGCGAACTGCTTGCTTAGTGCTAGTTTCTGCCGAAATCCCGTAATTCTCGAGTCATTTAGCGGTACGTGAAATCATATTATTGTGGCGCTCGGCGCTAACTTCGTGGGACTTTGTAGGAGATTTTTAATGCGCAACTTTGCTCTCATAAGAATTCCAACTGTTACATTATTATAATTAGTGTTTCGATAATGCTTTTAACTAGGAAATTATTTTAAGCAAAAAAGCGAATAGTTTTTATCAAAACTTTCATTTTACACCGTAAACGAACTCCATCATCATCATCATCAGCCTGCGTTAGACATAGGCCTCCCTAATGCACGCCTTCTCCATTTAGGGGGTTCTTAAACCGTATCCCACTACGCTGCTCCAATGCGGGTTGGTGAGTGGACCGACTGTTTGCATGCCCGTCTGACGCATGGATCATGTTACTTTTTAGACACTTAAAGTTTGTTGAGTCCCCGCAAGATTCGAACCCACGACCTTCGGTTTCAATAGCACACTCAGTTCCGTATGAACTGCCTCCGTAAACGAACTATCATTTAAGTTTTGATAATATTTAAGTAATGTATGTTTAGATTATTTAAAAAATAGTTTTTTTTGCTGCAAACAGCTTTATATTCTGTGTTTTATAGATTTTGCTCAAATTCTGTTTATATGAAAATTTATCTTATGGACCATACAAGTATATTCTTTTTTATAATTAATTTATCTTTTACTTTCAGGATGACTATTGGCCCGAATCCCTATCGATTGATCCCTAACAACCAGGGTGAGGTCGTTTACGCTGGTCAAGGATTGGAGGTAAGCTTTCGTTAATCCTTATCGTGTGTACCAAATTAATATAGTTGAATTATCAATATAACAAAAAAAATTTAATATATATAGTTATTTTTTTACTATACCATATTAAAAATTTAAATATAAGTGACTGTAAAGTTTGCAGGAATTATATTTGAAAATTTTGAGTCTTTTATTTAGTAAATAATAAAAGCATTGTAAACTCCTTGATACATAAATTTAACACATGAGTCGCGAGCGGAAGTATGCCGTTGTTTAAAATAGTTTATTTCCTTTGCATTGCCTTGAGCTTTAAGCTGTCTGTCGCTAATATAGAAGAGAATATCTAAAAGGTACTCCGTTTCTATACACATCATTCGTCGTCGTCGTCGTTTCAGCCTGTCAAAGCCCACTGTTGAGCATAGGCCTCCCCATAAGTCGCCAAGAGGTAGATCCTGTGCCACCTGCATCCATCGAACTCCTGCACATTTGCACAGGTCGTCACTCCATCTGGTGGGGGTCGTCCGACACTGCGATAGCCAGTACGAGGCTGCCACATCATTAATATATAAAAATATAACGATATTTCAAGACCTTTATAACTTTAACTTACTCCAACCAGAGGAGCAATATTGCAGCGTTCGAAATAACTTGTGATGCGATATAATCGTACTTTGGTAACTTAACTCGATTATTGTCGCCACAGATGGGCGAATGCGGTGCCCATATAAAGCACATCAAGGAGGAGTTCAACGGTAACATATCCTGCGTGCTCCCACCGAAATCTGGCAGCATTGAGGTCACGGGCACTATGCAGCTGGTTGTCGCAAGTAAGTACTGCCATTTCAGCGATCAATAGTCGTAGCTATTTTTTCCGTCTAGACTTCTAAAACATATGTCTTGTGCATTTTCATACGTCATATGTATGGTCCCGCTGAGCTTCTTTTTCCGGTTCTTATCAGTTCAAGTGTTTTATTCCGAATCGGTGGTAGCGTGTTAGACGATCAATAAGGAAGGGTAAAATTTCTTTTTTTTAATAAAACCACTTGATAAAATATTTTTATTTAAATTTATTCCATCCAGATTGACCTGAGCAATCGTTTTTTGAGCAGAGAACTGATTTCCTATAGATGCATGGAATTTATGTAAATAAAATAAATCTAATTATAAATTCTGTTGGCGGGAATTCGCGCGATTGACGCTTCATCATCATCATCTGCCTGTGTAAGTCCACTGCTGGACATAGGCCTCCTCTTTTCCATTAGGCGGAATTTGGACCGTATCCCACCACGCTGGTCCAATGGTGGATTGACGCTTAGTGACGAGTAAAAGAAATAAAGCGCTTTACGTTTTGTGTTAGACGCAGTGTTTTACTTACATCAATTAAAAATCTTATTTCGCTCTGCTATGGAAAGTTTTAAGGCTTAAATATTGTTAATGGCAATTTTTGCTAAGCTATCAATATATTTTATTGTTTATTAATTCTTAGTCTTACGATGCCCGACCTTAACTATTAAAATGTTCTACCTTAAAATTTTTGTCACCTCATTGGACTAAAAACTACAGTAAAATGCTATAATAAAACTGGAATCTAGGTTAAACGGATAAGCGCAATATATCAAAAGAGCAAAGTAATGAAGTGAACTAACATTATTATATAATGTGAAATGCATGTAAAATTTCACCTCCATTCAGGAGGCTATTAAAAAGTTAATACGGTAAAAACTTTCATAATGCGAAAGAGCCTGTAAATTTTCTTTAATGACATGTTCCACTGCAATTTAGCTGTTACACCTGGCACTTTACTTTGTCGTTATCGTAGGTAGTAGGTAAAATATTTTTCTTAACTACCCTCATTAGCGCTGTTTGTGATAAAAACTAATTAAGTAATTTTACTAATTAATCACATTTTAAGATTTATTTTTAATATTTCTTTTGTAAGCTTCATATAACGCAGAGTTCGCGGGGCTCTACCGTCCCCATAGCCTAGGTTACCGACACTTTTTTAAAAGTGAATGCCACACGTACCATACTTGAGTTAGCCATCCTTTAGCATCTCCTAAGTATCATCGACAGTCGATTTACGAACCGGGACGCTGACGATTCGCGTTTTAATCGTTTGCTGGAGGCATTAGATCCGCCCTGGAACGCGGGTGTAGTATGTGTACCGGGTGTAACAACATGCTTAGAAGGAGACAAATGACGCTTCTGTTAGACCAAAGTCAAATATACCTTATTATTTCTTAATAGTACATACCTACACACAGGTCTCCTTCTTTACTGTAACAAAACATTGATCCTTATTCATGATAACAAGAATCGTCACGTCACGAAATATTACGTCCATTGCTTCCATGAGATATCATTTATACCAAAGCAAATAGAATTTTTCATAAACAAAGTCTGACGCTGAAAATGACACGCCCAAAATGAACGCATTTTGGCCGATGGATTGCTACCATATGTAACCCCGGCGTGATGTTCATTATAATTAAAAACCAATTATTATAATTAAAAGAACGCTCAAGTTACTCGTTGCTTAAATAGTTTTCAATACATTTGTTTATATAATTCCATGATTCTTGGGCCCGGTATAGCTTAGCTTTGTATTGATGTAATGACAAATTATTTTCTTAGAAAAACTCCGATTTTTATCGGAATACGATGACACCGAACTGTCAATGAATGATGATGAAGTATTAAATGACTGACATTTTAATATCACTCCTTTAATACTAATAAATTTATTGTTTAGTGTCCAAATGTCAGTATGAATAATGTTATTGTATAATATAGAGATGTATAAGTAGCGATTTGAGTGAGCACGATAAATACAAACTTTGCGAAAAATTATAAAGGCAACTCTTTTCTCACTATATCTCAACATAACTGGAGAATAATATGTTACAGGATTTCATTGATGTTCCTTTATCGACTATATAATTTAAGTTAATATTATTATTGTATACACAACTTTTTAAAAGCAGTGCATAAACATACTTGTCATATTTTCAGGAGCCCCGGGCGATCCACAACTCATCGCCCCACCTCAGTCGTCTTTTAAGGAGGGTGACATTTACATGGCCCAATGCATCGTGCCCAACGGAAGACCAGCGGCTAAAATCACCTGGTTTCTGGGTAAATATTCTGACAAATTGCTGTGTAGCTTTTGTGCTTTATAGGTCTCTGCTTCAAGTTAAAACCTTGTCTTGATTAAGGTGCTTTAACTATTAGGTAAGGCACTTAGAGCCTGACAAAGTTCCTTTCGTGGTAAATGTTTTTTTTCTTTCTGGATCCTAGTCTATGGCTATGTTTATTTACTATAAACTATGTTCAGATGTGACTCACAGTGAGCGTATCTTTCGATGCTTGAATTTTAGGATACGATACGATACTTTTCACTAAAATTAAACTCCATCCGTGATCGTTTGTATTGAACCTTTGATAGTACCCATGGGTGTATTATAACATATTTATTAGTACCGTGTGGCTAAATTCCAAAATTTTAATTTTGTGTAAATGGAATTAACAACATTATAAAAACAATTATTCTTTTATCCTTTTAGTACTTGCAAAATAATAATTGCATTCAAATAGTCGACGGAAGTGACCGTTGAAATATATAGATAGTTAGTTTACTTAACCATTCGACAAAACTCACCCGCTACAAAATAGCGGTGAAAACTATATCGTTTTAATGGTTACATTTACAGACTTAGTTAATCTTCCACTTTCACTACATTGTCTCCGTAGTCTATTGCTACGGGCGTGTGCTTTTGAAATCGGAGGTCGTGGGGTCGAATCCTTCGGGGACTCATTTAAATCGGACTATGAGAGTGAAGTAAGATGGAGTGCGCCTGTGTTTGCGCGTAAATTTGTGTACCATATCTCCTGTCTGTCTGATCTCTTATATAGATCGGCCGCCGTAGACGAAATCAACTGTGACATTATCACTTCCACCAGTCCCGCTGAGTTTCTTACGCCCATTCTTCTCAGGTCGGAGAAATTTCTGAACCGGTGGTATTTTAATTGGCTGCCATTCTTGTCTGATAATCTAGTATATTGAACAAAGATATTTGACTTACACTTTGACATTCACAGATGAGGAGCAGGTCCTGGCTGGTACTCATCAGCCCATCGTGACCTCCGAGCCCGGCAGTGACCTGCAGACTATCAGCCAGAACGTAAGCCGCGCTCTATCGGCAGACGACAGTGGCAAGAGGCTGGTCTGCCGCGCTGAGCATAAGAGCCTCGACAGGCCTAAGGAGGTCGGGAGGCAGTTGCTTGTACACTGTAAGTACCGTACGAATAAAATAAATTAATACTAATATTATATACAGTTCTTAATAGTCTTCTAGTCTACTCTTTTGAACCCTATTGAAGTAATCAATATACTTCAATAGAGTACGAAATTACTAAAAGATTCTTTTACTGCTAGAAAGCTACATTATTGTCGAGTAACAAACGCTACTTTTAAACCGAAAAAATCCATACTAAAAAGTCTTATCTGTAATTGACTAAACTTAAACTAAATAGGATCCGTAATTTGCATAAATAAAGTATTATCTCAAACTCTATTGGTTCGAACATCGCGTAGGACGGTGACCACTACGTTGTCCGACGGCAAGAACTCATTGAATTTTGACAACAATAAAGTTTCATATTACACTTTGATTACGTCAATTGCACGTTTTTTATAAATTTAATACTTTTTTTTTTGTGAAAAGTTTTTTCTCATTATTTTCGGTTTTGTTTTTTTTTATTCGCCTACGAAGGCACACAAACAGTAAAACCACCTGATGGAAAGGGGTCACCGACGCATACCTACCGTTAGACAAGAATGTTAGGTCTCGTTTACCCAAAAATATGCTAGCTACGGTGTCCTTTAAACCGGAACACGGTAGTGTTCTCACGCTACAGCTTTGCGGCAGACAAAATTGGTACCGCTTTACTACCCCCAGACGGCCCCCTGTAAAGAGGGGTCCTACCACCTCAAATCACAAGCAGATGAAAAGTTTTAACAAGAAACTCTTTTTCTTTCTTGGCTTTTATAGTTATTAAATAAATCCCTTCCTACCAGATCCCCCTAAACGCCTAGAGGAAGGCCCCAGCATCACGATCTTCGGCCTGAAGATATCCGCCGAAGGTCGCTTAAACGTGACGGTCCGCGCGAACCCACGACCCCACGTCGAATGGACGGTCGGGGATCTCAAGTTGGCGGCGCCGCAGAGGAATGAGGACGCATCCATTGAGGCACTGGAACCAGTTCTGTTGGTAAGCATGTCTGGTATATTAGAATTGAAATAATGCAAAAAAGCCATAGATATGAAGTGACGTCGTAAGCAGTGTTGTTATTTGTTGACCATTTTTAAGTTTTTCTGTCAAAATTTATACCATTTGCGGCAGGTAATTTTTATGTAATTTTTTTGCTATGAGATGACCGTCACTCAGTGATTAACATCTTAATGGCAACGAACTATAGGAACGCTAGATATATGACGCCACTTCGCTAAAGTCTAAATTGGCTAAACTATATACTTATGTTACAAAGAGGAAATTTGTTTTTTTTTTGTATGAAACAAATTAACTTGAAAGCTTGATCATTACGAACATAATATTTAGTAATAAAACAACTCATCGTGTAAGAATAGCCATAAAATCTTTTTAAACCCATTTTAATTAATGTATTTGAGCCAAATGTAATAAAATACGTGTCCAGCCGTGCGAAGCCTGGGTGGATCACATCACATCTTACGATGTGATCATTATCATGCATCATTTTTTAAGATTAATCGAATGACACTCTCTGTCAATGTCAATGTAAGCCATGGATACAAAGTTGCGTCATACACGTACTTATTGATGAATTGTCACGGAGATACCAATCGCCAAGTGACAAATGACAAAAAAAAACATTTAACCCTATCTCTACTAATAAACAATATTATCTTAGGGCGGGGGCTACTACAATGTGACGTTGGTGCTCTCACGCGTCGCCAAAGAAGACGTGGATCGAACCTACTACCTTACCGTCAGCAACGAACTCGGTCGCGAGGACTTCTCCGTGCGTCTCAGCACCATGGACGAACCAGCTGGTATGCGACCATCACACATTTTTCTTTCTCTTAGCCATCATCATCATCATCAGCCTGTGCAAATTCACTGCTGAACATGGCCTCCCCTAATACACGCCTTCTCCATTAGGGTGTTTTTGGACCGTATCCCACCACGCTGGTCCATTGCGGTTTGGTGGGTGGACCGACTTTTTACGTGCTCATCCGACGCATGGATTATCTTACTTTTCAGACAAGTTTGTTAGAGCAAATTGGGCCGATCACCCAGATCGGCGCAAATTGCTCTATCAAACTAGGAAACAACAATGAAAATTTGTTGAATCTCCGCAGGCTCCCCCGAGATTCGAAACCAAAACATCCGGTTTCTAAATATCTACGCAGTAGGTAGTTCTATTAAACAATAATAAATGGGCAAAAATCTATCTGTTTGGATACGATTGATGTTTTCGCTTATTGGTATACGGTTAACAGTTTATGATATTTGATATAATTACTGGTATCATCGTATTTCTCAAGACAGCTGTTTAAATATTTACCAGTTTATGTCGTCAACTAATTGTGCACAATGTTATATGTGTTTTTTATTCATTGCTTGTAACTATTATTGAAAATGCTCAGAATATTCCAGAATAATAATCGTGCTGTTGTTTTCGCAGCTCGTAAAGCAAAATCATCGTTTTTGGTTATCGATTTATATGGTAAGGAATTGCTCTAAGAACGGTAGTTAAACATGCTAAAGAATGAGTATGGTACAATTTGGTTTGAATTGTTTTGTGAACGGTATTATTTAAAATGAAATTGAGTAGTATAAATTATTAGTAATCGTTTTTATTTTCAATTTATATGATGATAAAGCGTATTCAATTGCATGATTCCAAATTGCTTTTTGACCGACTTGTCAAGAGGAGAATTTTCGTTCAGTTCATATATTTTTATTGGGAAATTTAAGCAATGTTAAGTCGTAGCGAGTACAGAATATTTATTATACAGTTCATGTTACAGATAACAGTTTTTTGGCATGTAGTAGCTTGAATTGAAATATCTGAATTTAAAAAGGTATTCGTGTTGTGAAAATTTCTTTTCTCATAGCCGTTTCATTGCATTTGTTGAACGTTTTGTCATTTACCTATGTAGTTAATTGTTATAGTTGGTATGTCTAAATCAAATTACTGTAGATTTTTTTTAGTTAGAAAGTAGAAACATAATTTAAGAACAAATGTAATATTCATTGTTAAAAAGAAATATATAATTTTTATCATAAAGACACAGAAAAATTGGATAAATTATAGAATTCTATTATAGAATTCCATCATTCTGTATGATATAATAAACTAATAATAAAAATATAGAAAAAAATATATTATTTACTTAACATTTTTAGAAATAGTATTATTATGATGTCGAATTTTTGATAATGCTCGATTGTTCCTTATCTTAGACGTAGTATGTAATAAACTTTAAAGAAATTCCATTGTTAAATAGTTTTAAATTGTGTTATTATTAAACGTAGGTGTTGAACTCGAGACCGGCGCCATCGTCGGCATCGTGGTTGCGGTCCTCATACTTCTGATTGGCATCTTCCTCATCGTGTTCGCCAAGGCCACCGACAGATGGTGCTTCGCAGGTTAGTGGCGCTACTTTCTGTTACGATCCGTGTGACATTTGCAAATTTTGTGATTAGAAGAGTTTAAACTAACTTTAGCTCCCTCAGGTATAACGAGGCATCTAAATGAGATTAAATTTATAGTTCAGCCAATTTAGACTCGGGAAATGAACAAATCTCATGTTAGATAATAATGGCGCCAGAAGCAAACCCGTTTTCATAGCACCCGGGCCATTTTGATGTTTAACACTTGTGAGAGTCCAACATCTTCGCGCCAATTAAGTTGGACACTAGACTTTTTACGTAAATTCTATCTCTAAATAGGCTAACTATAGCTACCCAATCCCAGTTTGTTAACAACTAAATTTAGTGCGGTTTTCAAATGCATACAAATAATTGAATGTAGCCGCACGACCTTAGAACGTGTTGTTGACTGTTTTTAATAATCACTCATTTCATTTAACACGCAACAGATTATTAATATTTTAGTGTGAATATTAAAACACAGTCGATGACTCGCGTAATAATGCATTGTGTCATTTGAACTCGCTTTATTGCTTTACCCGTTTCGAAGTAATTTAGGCATGCCCCTATAATGCTATTAAAATTATATATAAAAACAAAAACTAATATAAGCGGATATCCAACAGGCTCTGGTGCAGTTGGTCGATAGGTAAACACTGGATAATTATTTAATCACATCACATCTCGCTGATTCATAATTCACGTGTTGAGCTTATCATATAACAATAAACATTTATGTGGGCGAGTCAGTATTCGGTGACTCTTAATACAAATACATTTATCTTAATAAATATAGCATGACATTTTTAATTAATAGTTTTTATGTTATATTCCGTGAGAGGTTATATTTATCGATATTATTAGTTTTGCTATCTATGTTGGCTCCCCTACTTTTAGTTTTGTCTATGCGTTTATTTAGATATGGCAACAATTTGGCTATTGTAGATTTATAATGAATAATAAGTGAAACATGGCAGTGTTTTTTTTTTATATTTTGTTTTTGCAAAATTGTCCTTGTGCTTGTCCCATTACTGTGTAGTTTAAATATTTTTAAGATGATCGAATAAATGCATTGTTATTAAATAAACTGTTTTGTGAGTTGCTACATAACAATATTTGAGCGATCAAGAACCAAAAGATATCTACTATATTTTTGTATGGTGCATGAATTATTATCTTCTTTGTAAAAGGGTGAATGGTCTAATTTTAATATTGGTAGAATTTCTTTTTAAATTTCTATATGCATGAATGTATTTAACATTAATGACGCGCATGTAATAATTTTGTCATCTAACAAAACATATTGTGGTTAACTTTTATATTGTGTGTCGTATTTAGACTAATAAATTGTTATTAGTTATATTGTTTTAGTAATTCAAAAGTCTATGTTACATTAGTTGTCCTTAGAAATAGTATTGGTCTTGTTTATGGTAATATTTAGGGATAATGTCATGGTGAAGGGCTTGGTTAATCATTCTGAATTCATATAGTTTTCGTGTTAAATTATATGTTGCATAGATAATTTTATCGGTTTTTAATGTGATTAACTAATAAATTAGCGCTTACTGTATTGTAACACACAAATATAACAGAAACGTGTTTTTGCATTGGAAGAAGAAAAGAAGTTATTACTCCTTTTCTAGTGTTCTCAAAGAAATAATAAGGAAAAATTAAATTACCCGTGCCCTTTTCAAATTGAGATGTGTTTTAATTTTCTAAAGCAGTTGTTATTTTTTATATACTACTATTATGGCTTTTTAAAAACATATTGAATAAATATCAAAAAAAATAATTTATGTAAATTTTTGGCAACATTTGCATACGACCAGAACCAAAAACATATGCAGGACTTGTTAATAACCCATAATTATGTTTAAAATCGATATTTTTATATAACTAAAGTGTAATATTATAAAATAATTATAAAAAACAACTTTAAATCGTATACGACGACAAGATTACAACGTGAAATTTTCCCCCTGAAAAATTTTGTAAATATTATAGTAATACAATAAACTAACACTCACCTTCTCTTCTACTCTTCGTAGTAAACACATCATCTCGTTCATTGTAAAATAAACGTAACAACTAAAACGGCGTTTTGCTTCACACTTCAGCACTAGTGTGTCTCACCGCGTGTTGTTTGAGTAACATATTTACCGAGTTAAACTCTTGGATCTAGCCAGTTAAACTAGTAAAACTAAACTCGGGTCTTGATCGCTTAACGTGTTGGTGTGTGGCAGGGCGGTCGCACCGCACCGACATCCCCGACGGGGCGGATTCCGAGGCTCCCTTGCCCCCCCACGACGACATCAAAGGCTCCGAGAATCCAACCCATGACCACGGCGAGTACATCAGCAATGGCGACACCAAACACCCAGAAAAGAAGCCAGACACCGCCGTCTAAATCGTAATCAGAAACGGACGCGTCGCCCACAAAAATCGCTTCACGATCCCAATCTCTTTGCGAGTTCATTGAATATATAGCCGATGTGTTTTCCGTATCACTGTATCCGTTTACTATTGACGAGGGATCGTTTTGGTATTATACCCTTTTTAATAGACTTTACGCTGTTCAAGCAGTCCTATATAATGTTCGCAACTACTGCCGCTTCGATGATAGGTGTGCGTAATTAAGAGTATGTCTTTTTCTCATGTTGTCCACCATTTAGAATGTTTACGCAGAATACGAGGGAAAAGTCATTCAATGCAGTTTCTAAATAATACACGTTCGGCAATCAAGCGTTTCTCGTCGGGAGAAATTGACGCGATTATTGCCATTACATAGAAGCCACAATAAATCGTTTATGGTTTTTGACAGCGCGTGATCGTAAAAATGACCTTAAGATGGCGCTGAAATCAAATCCAGAACAACATGATCCTTTAAGGTTATTTTTTCTTTGCACGAACTATTCATTTAAGCGTAGCTTCTCTGTAAGTGTGCATAACCACATCTTTTGGTAATAAATAAAATTAACGACGCTCTACAATGGAATATTTGCGTATGACTTTTCCCTCGATTGTACATTTAGTCTATTAATGTTTTTGATGTATTCGTAGTGGAGTATATGGATAAGAATCTCGTTGATGTAATTTAAAAAATATATCATTATTGTATAACAACGAATCCCAACGCGTGAAATGTAAAACTAGGCCGTTGTCTCTTTAATAATTTACAATGTATAGTCATAATGAATAACCGCTACTTAATACGAAATATGTAGTTTGAACGGATTTTACACTTTTACTTAGACTTTTATGAATTTTATGTACTGTTCCGATGCGATGCTGCTTGCGATTTTGTGTAAGCCACTTTTGTAAGTTTTTATATTTGATAGACTTTTTAAAAACGTCACATTTTTAATTTTTTGTACGATTTTTATCACACTTTCGTGTATTTTATGTCCGTACATAATTAATATGTTAATTCTAGGTTTAGATTGTCTTTTACCACCATATTTTAATTCGTTTTTAGTTCTTTTTTGTATATAAATGTAACAGATTCAAGCTTTTCAAGTGTTACATTAAGTTTCCTTAATTGACAATATTTTAATATAAGAATTTGTATAAGTTAACAGCAGTATGTTTGTCCGACGATAAATTTCCGGCAATTGATTTTAAAGCGAAGAATCTCATTTTATGTAAAAAAAGAGTTAAAACAATATTTTAAGCGTTAGTTTCTTAAGTCACCGTCATTGTGATTTCTTTTAGTATTTTGTAATTAAACGCATTATTTTTTAAGAATTTGTCTTTTTGTACCAGTTAAATTTAAGCAATTTAAGTTTTTAGAATAATTTTTCCATACTTTTTTTATGTCAATTATACAAAAGAAAAAAAAACACTGCCATTTTGCACTTTGCCAAAAAGAACCGCTTCGAAGATTAGGCTCAATTTTATTTAAGACTCCATTATTAGTAATAAGAATTTTTAAAATTTCATAATGTAAGCAAACTTTAATAACAATATTTCTTAATAATTCGATAAAGTTATTCTGACCATTCCTCAATTATTTTTAATTTTTTAAAAAATTAAAAAGTAATCATTGACTTTTTTTTGTTTCCCGCTCTTTTTGTATCGAGCGTGATTTGACGTTTAGTAATGTCGATGTAAGCTATTTTAATTTGCTTCCTTTTCATACAATGAGCTTATGCAAGTTTACATTTTAGCCTGTTTCGTATGACAATTACGAAGAAATGTCTCAAATTATTAAATATCGTTAACGAATATTTGAAGTGTTTACGCCAATTCTATTGAATAGTTATTCGAAATAATAATGGATCGCATAAATGTTTATAACTATATAAATCTCAACGTTAAATGGATAATAATGAATTATAATTGAATATACCGTATTTATTAAATAAATATTGCATTGTTTTATTTATTAAAGCCCATTGTTCAAATTTGAAAGCCAGATTAAGTTTAATTTTATTTTTGTTAAGGTTACCTAATTATATCAATTCTTGCAGACTTAGTAGGATGATTTAAAATTGTAGATATACAATACATATTTTTTCGGCTAAGTTAATACCTATTGTTATAAATACCTACTATCTGAACGCTATTTTGTAATGAATATCAAATTGATGTGTGATGTCAGAATTTCGACATGACAGGTCGTCGATTTCTTATCTGTGGAAGTCTAACAATACCTTGTTTAAATTTTAAAAAATATGTGAAATAAGAATCTCTGTATAATTAATATCCCGTGAGTTTACTTCCTAGCAAATATCTGGTCAATATGAATACACCAATTGATGGCCATTGAATTGATATCCTGCTTATAATCTGGGCAACTAGCGAGATTAAACCATAGTTTAAAAAAAATATAGTAACTTGGACCACTAACCGTACCAAAGCAAAGATATGAAAACTCTATCAACAACTGATGAAGGTAGGTCCCCTTTACTGGGGGCCGTCTGGGGCGGTACCACCACGGTGCCCGTTTCTCCCGCAAAGCAGTGTGTAAAATACTAATGTGTTCCGTTTTAAAGGGCACCGTAGCCAGGGAATTTACTGGGAAACGAGACGTAACTTCCTTTGTCTCACGTAACCAGCGCATTGGAGATTTTCGATTTCCAAGGGCGTCGGTAACCACTTTCCATCAGGTGGCCCGACTTCGACGCATCTTCACAATTTTGTACAACTAACATAGCAGACAAGCACTTGATAAAATGCTTCTTTTTAACTTATACGTCAGACAACAGAATATGGTGATCTGAGTTATTGGTCTACATGTTTTGGGGTCATAAACTACATAATGAATGTACTTTTTGTGCAAATTCAAAGCAACATTTTCCAAATATTTGGAGATATCAGGAATCAAATGTAAGCAATATTGCCGAATAACTTTACTGTTCAACACTCGATAGTCGAAAATGAACAAGTCAATGTAAACGAATTCTTGAGTGAAACTCTAATGATGTTTAATCTTACCTATTCAAATTGGTGAATAATAGCGATAGGGAAGCAGCGCTATGTTCCACCAAGCGCTCGATTTTGCATCATTAGAGTTTGATACTAAGTATGGTAAGTTTAAAAAAACATTTTTAATAGAGTATACGTAAAAAATTCAATCAGTCTATAGATATATAAGGCTTAAATAACTTTTAAATCTACTTCCAGGCGCGAACGGAGTGCGTGACCACACCAAGAGCTCTGGAGAATCGTGAGTATTGTTAACTTTAAACTTCAACTTAAATCAGATAAAAGTATGTGTTTTGTTGAAAATGTATTTACGTTGTGTTTATTTTTTTCTAAATCATGACTCAATATATAAAAATCACCTGTATTATCCTATTAAATTGGTAATAATTAAAACAAACCTTAATTTGTTTATGGTTAACCTCAACAAGAAGGTTTGCTTTTTATGTTTGAACGTAACCATAGACAAGAGAGAGTTGACAGATATTGTTAAATTTGGTATTTTTATACATAAACTGAAATGAGTATGTGTATATCGAGACATTTCTTTCCGTAAGGACACCAGCAGGAGATGTGCTTTTAGAGGGTGGAATGGCGCAACCTTCTAGAACGTACGTCGAATCTCCGTAAAAATACATTTACGACACTCACGGTGTTTTAGCGAAAGATAGCACAATTAATGTAACATCACATTAACTAGGCTCATTAACTGGTAATCCAAGCTGTTCAAGGGCTGTTTAAAACAGAGCAAAACGTCTCCAAAATATTGACATTTTAATTGGGACCGATCGATTGACTATTGCCGGCGGTCCGCCAATAAAAATATTTGACGTAATTATGTCGTAATGTTGGCAATGATTTTAAAAATTGAATGCTTATGTTACAATTCATACTATACCAGTTCAAGTACATTTAAAAATTATTGCATGTAATAAGAACAATTTTTGTTTTTATTTAGAGTTTTTGTTACTTACAATTAAATTAAGTTTAATTCGCTGTAATGTTAATATTTATCACTATAATCAGCTGCCATTGCTGGCAATGGTTAAAACTATATTAAAATAATATGTTGATGTTACCAGTTCTTTTAAAAAAGGTTACATATTACATCTTAATGTGACGTAAACGATTATTTGTTGAAAAATTAAAAAAAAATATGTTAAAATTGCAATTATATGATCCATTTTTCATCTTATTGGGTTTAGCACTGTGTATTTTGTAGT
The DNA here is from genome assembly GCA_029286875.1 of Lamproptera curius. Taxonomy (NCBI): domain Eukaryota; kingdom Metazoa; phylum Arthropoda; class Insecta; order Lepidoptera; family Papilionidae; genus Lamproptera; species Lamproptera curius. The sequence continues at coordinate 306,635 of JAGSMT010000027.1, read as the reverse complement.
TATCATTGTTTGTTAAAAATGACGTTTCTACTTAAATTCACATTAAAGTTATTTTAATGTGTCTTTAAGTAAATGTGTCTAATTTTGAGAGTGTTATCACTATTTTTATTGTAGCAACACTTGCTTTGTGTGGTTGAAACGCAAACGCGCTTTGTGTGTTAAATAAGAACACAATGTTTTGTATTTTAGCGATTCACGTTATTATAATCTGGACGTGGGCAGAAGGTTATAATAAAAAAGTAAACAATATTGAATCAAAGAGAATTTTACAAATTTTATCGTTCATATTCTTGTGTCAATCTTTATATTATTTACAGCCATTAATAGCGGTCACATGATAAACACAGTAAAGTTCATTTTAGTCAATAATGTGTTAAGATAAATGATTGATTATAATTTGGCCAACTTAGACTGTAAATAAATTTATACAACGTCTTATTTTAAACACTAATAGCGCCAAGAGCGAAGGCGTTCTTATTATTGAACAGAGGCCATTTTGAATCCTGACGCGATGCTAACCTATAAGACAACTTTTGGCGCCAATCCCGTTGGACATTAGACTATGTTTGAATAAATTTAGGTTTTAAGTTGGCTAACCTATTGAGCTAAATTGTCTTTTAATTGATAAACAATAAGTAACACGTTGTACTGGTCAGTAGTGACACGGAGAGCGCAGTCGGCGGTCGGGAACGTTCGAGGCTGGGTGCTTTAGGCGCCCGTATGCGCGCAGCTTTGCCACGCGCCCGTGACCGTGTGCAAGCTACAGAGCCTGTTACCGACACTGATGACAAGGTTTGTTTTAATGTATACGGTTTATTTCAGGTGTATTTCCATATTCCTGATAGCAAGGATAAAGTATGGACTTAATCCTTACTATCTTTTACTTACAATTGTTTCAATAGATATAGAATTTTGCACTACAGTGATTTGAACAATTTCATTGTGATCACCTTTACTGAATTGTTATAAAATAAGTAAAATAGGAGAAAGGCATATACATATGGCTTTGTATCTATAACTTTTTTTCTTAATACAATTTATTTAATTAGTTATTATTGATTCACTCTCTTGCTACTCTAGCGCCATTCTTTAGTGCATTGCATGTACCACACTACTTACAAACGCGTATAACGTTTTTTCTCTACAAGATCACGAGACTAGGGTTAACTGTTAATTATTATTTCTGCTCAATTTGCTGAATAATGTTTAAAAAACAAACTTTGTTAACGCATTCGTTGCAATCGCAAGTGTTTTAAAGTTTCTGCTCTGCAGATTTACAGGCAACGCTGCTGTCGAACCTACGACTAAAGACTTAATATTCTGCCTATCAACAAATTCAAAATTATCTCAGCGATTTATAATACATTTCTGTTTTTATTGTACATCGTTCATATTTCATCACACATTAAAGAAACGAAAATTAGGAAAAATGCTAAAAAAAGTAAACGTCCCTTAATTATTTCTATTGCTTGCGCTGAATATTATACATTATTAATAAAATTATTACGGATTTTATCTCTGTTTTATTTTACATTTTAATTCCCTGACGTTTCGAACACTCTTCAGCGACCGATGGTCACGTGGGTAAATGTCCTTAAACAAATTAGTTTCAGAGTCTTAAGATTGTCACTCGAACATAGAGACGGGAAACTCCCGTCCCCACAAACTAAGAGTTAACAGCGAAGTTGTTTTGTACGTGCGGTGTTGTTCTCATTCGCCTGACAGTCGGCGATTGACATCTCAAAGTTTACCTCTATCCGAGTCTTAATTGCTTGTAAGCCAAAACTAAAGCCGCTTCTCTCTCTTATTACACTTACAGATGCATTCCGATGAGAAGAAGGGCGTTGTATACGCTGAACTGCAACTTGGCGAGACTGCAGAGAAACCTCCACCGCCATCCACTGAATACGCAGAAATCGTGTACAACGATCAAAACCAGCAAAAGGAGGCGAAGGAATAAACTTAATACATACAATCGAATCCGTATCCATACTTACAACCATTCCAGTCTGAACCTATGACAAATTTAACGAAAGACGAAATAAATATTTAAAACGATACTTATAATATAGATATGTGCGCATTAACCATGTTTTGTTTATACTCTTACATTTTACAGATTGATGACGAGCAAAAGAGATAGCATGATTCAATTCATACGAAGAAAGGAACAGCTAGATAGTATGCATGCCACTTGTAACTTTGATATACAAGTGACAACATATCTATATTATAAAATATCTGTGTTTAAATAATCTAGCAACATTGACAGTTGTTTTTGCATTTTTTTTTTTCAATTTCTACAATTATTTTTTCTATAATTGTCATATAGTAATTGCATGTCACTTGAAATGTATATAAAATCATCACAAAAACAATTCGTGAAATCTCCACCGAAAGTTATTATATTTATTTCAAGAATATATTATCGTTTTATATTATTTAAGTTAATTGTGTAAGAATTGCTCGCATGTCAGCTTATACTTAATCAATTGAAATTTAACAGATAACTAAACTTAAAACTTTAAAAAAATACGTATAGAAATAATGTTTAGAAATATTCGCTTTCAATGTCTTTGGATATCTTTTTATACATTTTTTAATGATATAGGAATCTCATATTACCTTTAATAATTTTCATGTAGTCAATATCGTGCGTGCTTTTGAATCGATATTATTAAGATATATCTGTATTACCTATTACATTATCTAGATTTTAAGGTATTTATGTGTCACGGCAAACCTTTGCGCACAACATGTAGTTCGCAGATTTGAAATTTTGACTTTAATAAGCTTATATAATGTATATCGTAAATTTTCAATTATTAAAAGCTATTGATAATCTTTTAAAATAGATATATAGATTAGACATACTTAAATCAAAAGTAAAATAAAATGATATTTAAAATCAGTGTTGCTACGTAATAATATTAGGATACGTGGTTTTATTATTACTTTTAATGTATACTTTGCAAAATGTTAAAACTGATAGTATCAAGAATTCTAAGCTTACAAAAATATGATATTAAAAAAAAATTCTCGAATAACACATACAACGCAAATTAAATTATTATATGAACATTTAATAGATTTATCTTATAACTCATATAGTATGGGCAAAGATGATATCATTAAACCGTTTAAAGGTTATTTTCTCTGCTTGATTAATTAGTTTACGTTTAGTTTTTAAGCATAAAACAGGGTTAAAACTGTGGAGGCTTAATATAGAAATTCACATATTTGATTTTTTTTCAACCAGTCTAAGTACGTACAAAGTTTATAATTCCATTATCTGTAGGAAATATAATTAAAAACCATGTAAGTGGCTCAATCATGAGTCTGATTATATTTTTTAAGTCCGTCCTTGACAGTGAAGGTTTAGTTTTAACATATTTTTTATTAAGTTAGTTTATTTTTGGGTGCTTTTGATTTTAATTTTGTATTTCATAACTTTCTTAGATGTCCTACATGACTAATATAAGTAAAAATAAATTTCTGTGTCTGCCTTCATTTCATTTGACTAATGTTTTTTTTCTGTAGTTGTCGGTTCAATAACTTTTATTTTTTTCTCGTATTGGGTACGTTTAAACCAATTACATATATATTTCAGTGCCTTGTTCGTAAATGCAGCACAGAGAATGATCGATTCTTACATTATAAATGTTAGATCATGTGATTAAATTTGTATGAGCATCAAGTTATGGTATATTTTTATTATTAAGTTTTATGCATTTTAATGAATACATACAGTAGGACCTTTTTATACATCTCTTTTGTAACAAAATATACTTGAAATTTACGCACTAATTTTATGATTTTCTTAATTTTTTTTTGTAATAACCATACTTATCAAAAGTACTTAAGATACCCAACAATTGTGTTTATGTACTATTATAGGAATAAATGTGTCATTTTTCATTCGAGTTTTATTTAATATTTACCTTATAATTACGTTCATCAAGTTATTATTATGTGATATAATCTTCACTGTACACAAATGCTAAGAATATAGTGTTTTTTTGGAAATTCTGTTATATAAATTTAACAGAATCTTTATTTTTATTTAATTTAAACCCCTATAGGGGAATTATTATAAATTATATATTATAAAAGGGGAACTACCTTGTATGAAAGACCGTAAATTGTTTTTTTTATGGCATACGCAGGCTGACGGGCAGTCCGGCCACCTGATGGGTAGTGGTCACCGACGCCCATAGACATTGGCATAGACAGTGGTATCGCCAATTCGCTGCCTACCTTGAGACATAGGGTGTTAGTCTCGTTTACCCAGAATATACGCTGGCTACGGTGCCCTTCAAACGGGAACACAGCAGTGTTTTCACATCTTTGCGGCAGAAATAGGCAGCGCGGTGGTACCCACCCAGACGGTCTAGTTAAAAGTTTTAAAAATGTTCTTGCACATAACGTTGAGAGACCTTTATAGAGGTATATATCATTCAGATGAAAATAAATAATAAATACGCAAATGACTCCACATAAAAAGCAGAAAACGCATCTGCATAATGCAGAAATTGAGTAAAAATAATAATTAAATACAATTAATTAGAAATTAAGGTTGACTGGCAGATAATGCCTACGGCTTTAAGTCCGCCTTTGTACTGTTTATGTGGATGAAGTTTAAATAAATAAATAAATGAATTGAAGGTCTTGAGTACTTTTATCATCTATCATCAAACTGACATATGGCCATCAGTGTATATATTTAAATAAAGACCGCGAAAGACCAAGTTACGTCTAATTGATTCAAGAATCGCCCTCACCAGGCACTTGAGAAAATGAAATGTGTAAATATTGAACAAGACGGGGCAGAGAACCGATACATTTGTAAAGAGTATTATATAATTAAATCCATACTAGATGGCAAAAACCCTCATTGCTATGGCTAGTTTTATACAGCCCGGATATAAACATTTTCGCCAGTTATAATTTTTATTACCTGATGAATAGAAATGCTATGCGTGTGCGCTACAATGGGATGGAAGAGCAGTCCTACATAAGGCTAGTAAAGCTTTTTGCTTAGAAGTATTACAGGCAAACTAGCTTTCAGTATTTAATACAAGTCAAAATTGTTAATCCTTTTGACAAAATTTTACCGTTAGTAACGAACTCTCACCCTCATTCTCAAAAAAAGTAATAAAAGCCCTATAGCCTAACCTTCCTACGCCCTAAGGCCTAACAAAAGTCTGACGAATTTAATAAAAATGTTATATTAGTAAGCCATATTAGCTTATCATGAGTCTATCATATGTATAACTCTTACAATCAACCGCAGTAATTGATAATGCATGTAAAATATTTAGAAATATTTTATTATTGTAAAAATTATGTAACAATTACCTAAAATTAATAAAAACTTCATCGTCACCCTGTGTTTTTTTACAAATAATCGATTATGGGTGCGGCTTAATATGCAATCACTAAATATTAATAAATGTGCTTTTTTTTATTGCCTACGCAGGCAGACGAGCAGTAGGGGCCACCTGATGGAACGTGGTCACCGACGCCCATAGACATTGGCAATACAGGTATCACCAACGCGCTGCCTACCGTGATACATAGGATGTTAAGTCTCGTTTACCTGGTAATTACGCTGGCTACGGTGCCCTTCAAACCGGAACACAGAAGTGTTTTCACACTACTGGAACACAGTAGTGTTTTCACACTACTGCTTTGCGGTAGAAATAGGCACCACGGTGGTGCCTACCCAGACGGTCCTCTGTAAAAAGGAGACCTACCACCGGTAGGTGTTTCCATAGTATAAATTTTGCAAAAAAAAAAATGCCAAATTATAAGTTATTTCTATTCAGACTGGATGTGGGGTCAATGGATAATCCATAAGGGATGGATTTATAAATTTACTTTGATCAACTTTGTACATCCACGGCATGTTGGATATTTTATACCTGCAGTGAAGTAAAATGATACATATATAACTTTTAATATCTACACGATAATAGGTAGGCTTTTTAAACCGAGTATAGGCTTGCGTCATCTCTATTGACAGCGTTTCTATACACTTCCTTATCGTGTCTATTTCTCCCATTATACGTGATCCCAATTATTTTCAAGTTGTACACATATAAATAGTTTCAACGATATTAATAATTTTAAATCATAATTGTACTTACAGATGCAAATTACTCAGTACTGTATAAAATGTTCTGATGAAATTTAAAGCCGCTGTTCGTTATGTGCGGTAACGTGTCTTTGAAACGAAGGTACTCTCCTTTCTTATTTTCAACTCATTTATTTACCGAACTTGAATTTTAAACTATAACACTACAAACTATCGCGAATTAAATTCATTCTAATTACTATGTTAACTTTTCGCATTAGTTAAGGGCACAAGTCTATTTTATGGTAACACACAGTCACACACCAAATGTCATTTTACGATGCAAAAAAAAAAATGAATTGTTTATAATATTCATTATTACAAATTGAATGTGTTTAATTATATATTGAATTATTATTATTTTGTACAAGTATTACAAAAGCTGTGGAGACTTAAAGTATATTCAAAATATGGAATTATTAGATATCAAAACTGAAATAGAAATTATAAAGAGGTATTTATTTTGCTGAATAATATTTTACTACCAAACTACCAAAGAACTGAACTGAAAGAAAAAATTCAGAGCATTTTCATTCGTACTCTGCTCCTGGCTTTAATGGCCCATGGCAACCTATTATGAATTAGTAAAATTTTACTTAAAGGACTTTTAATATTGGAACATTGTTTTATTAGATAAAAACATTTAGATGTACTAACTCTTAACCTTTATGAGTATAGATAATATACAACCACCCTTTCTCATATCTTGAATTGAACCCACACATGGTTCAATTTCTATTCAAGTAAATATATTAAGCAAACATAATATCAATGTGGTATTATTTCTTGTTTAAAACATTCTTTCTTTAAAAAATGTGTATTATTTTACTAAAGAAATATAATTAGCTGCCAGAGTAAAGCAAAATTATTTTTGCGGAACATCCTTTTATGTAATTTTTATAACTTGTAAACTTCTTACTGAGGAACTGTTCACTTGACACTATAGTAGCTCAACATAGATTCAACAAAACACTATGTACCATCTTTGTTGTCCTCCTCCTGTTATATCCTCAGCCTGGTAAATTCCCCCTTGAATTGCCATGAGGCAAGATCCTGTACTACCTACAACCATCAACTACCTGCACATTTGCACAGCTTTTCATTGCATCCCATGGACATCATCAAACACTGCAACGGCAAGTACAAGCCTTCCACTAGAGAAACTTTCTTCCCCTATGGTTATCTATGCATGCTATGTACCATCTTACTCTTATATAATTGGAATGTTATCTGCCAAGAATGGTGCTAGTCCCTTTAATTTTATTCCATAATCAGTTATTGGAAAATAGCTTTATTGTGCTTTCTCTAGATCTTTCTAGAATTCTGTTGGTATTCTATCTGAACTTTTTCTATGAGTATCTCTATCTGCAATTTGGACAGATTATAACGTATATTTATTATAAATCACAATTTACATTGTTTTAGGGTCAAAGAGGAAATTCTTTCAGATTATGAGGGATCATCTGATGAGGATTTTACTCCAAAAAATTCTTGTACTGAGGAACTGACTAAAGGAATAAAACAAGATAAATCAATTAAAGAAGAAGTTGCTCAAACCACAACTAAAAATTGTAAAGGCAATGTATGTTTTGTTAAGTTAGATCTAAAATCTTTTTTAACTGATGGAAATAATATCAATCATATTGTCTTCCTATTAACCATCTCTACACTGTTAACTAAATATTATTATAAAATTTTTATATCAATATTATTATAAAATTTTTTGAATGCAGATGTTATGAATCTTTATAGAAGTTAATTTCATAAAAGCATAATATTATGTGCAGTGCATAAATATTTTCAATAGTATTATCATGTATTTTTTCAGTTTGTAAATGTAATATGTAAAATAGAAGAAACATCAAAGTCACCACTTATTAGCAGTTATGTTCCAGGTAAGCTTTGTCAAATTAAATTAATTAAAATAGTGTGTTTTTATGTTTATTCTAATTCTCGACAAGTAGTTGTTATAAGTCTAACTTTGCATGCAAATTAGTTTCTTAACAGAACATAAACAGAAACCATAGTTTTCTTAAATTTCTTATATTTATTTTATGTGGTAAGTCATTTTTATAGATGAGGAAGACAAAGCATAGAACCTTGCAGAACACTTACATTTACCAAAGCCCGAGAAATTTCTGTCAAAACCCTCAAAGTTTAAAGGCACAAGAACAAAGACTAGAAAACTTAAGTAATTACCTGACCAGTCTTATCCTGTGTATCAAAAGCCTCTTTTTAAGTTAACCGGAAATGCCTAAGGCCTCATGCAATGATTTTCAACTCTCAAAAATACTTTTAATCCTTAATGCCTATGTGAGTTATTGAGCAGGCCGGTTTGAGTCTGTTATGTTTTTTATTTATCGTACAATTAATATTTAAATCTTTTGGCAGGTGGTTTGGTAATAGTTTTTTTTGTTATACTTACATGTAAGCAACTTGAGATTAAAGTGGTTAATAATATATATTTAGCTATGCAACGAATACATTTGTTTTTTAAGGCTACCTCAATTAAGATATTCCGAAGAAAAAGGACATTAAGCAATAAATATTATTGAATTCATTTATTTGTTTTAATAACTTTTTAACATGTATTTAAACATGTAGGATATGTATGCAGGTTTATAATTGCTAGTCAAACCACTGTAAATGGTATATCACAGTTTCAGAGTGTCAACTTTGCAAACGGAATATGTTTGAACAAGTAAAATCATCTGGCGAACAAAAAAATAGATTGTTGAATATGAATCAAAAAAATCCTGAGTTTTGCAGTTTGTGTTCATCAAGAGGCTCGTCAAAGAAACGCAGGAGGAGAAAGCGTTCACTAGAAAGATATTACTGTGATCTCTGCAATAAACCTTTTACCAGTAAAGTAAGAATCATTCGCCACTTGCGTTTGCACAGCGAAAATCGATTCACTTGTAAAATTTGCAACAAACAGTTCAAAAGTTCAACACCACTCAAGCCGCACATGCGAATTCACACCGGTGAGAAACCGTTCAAATGTCCACTTTGCAGCAAAAAGTTCTCCATAAAATCGAGCATGCTGCGTCACAAGGCCAAACACTGCAGGGTTAAACAGTTGAACTGTTCTATATGCAACAAAAAGTTTCCCAAAGAGAGTTGTCTGGTATATCATATGCTTGTACACTCGAAAGAGAAACCCTTTGAGTGCGACGTGTGCAAGAGTAAGTTCTCTTATAAGCATCTTATTATGAGACACTATGCTCGTAATCATCCAAACGACACTTACAAAGAACTGCACACAGACGCCAGTGTATCCAGGACGATTTGGGAGAGCATTATGGAGAAAAATGATCTGTTACCGCATTGAAGTTAGAAATTCTTTAGTCTCTGTGAGTTTAGATACTTTTTGATGGGTAATAGGAAGAATGATTTTTGGGTATAAGGGTTTATGCCTCAAGTTGAGACATCGACGTCCACGATGAATCTAGGCAAGCGGCAGAGGGCGTTACCTGCATTACTAGGTTAGTTTTATTTTCAATAACCCAATTTCTCTTCGAAATATGAAAATTCATTGCGGAAAGCTTTTTTTTGCAGTGGAATATAAATAATTGTCATTGGAGACGAACGTTAATATCTGGAACAAAGACAACCTTAAAAATAGTTTAGAGGGCAGATGGCTTTAACTGCATTACAAGCATATTAATACCTTAATAAAATTTTTGTTTCAAACTAATATGACCACGCCACCTAACAACAAAATTATAACAACTATTAATGTGCAAGCATGGATAACTAATATTACATTTGAAAAAATGCCCGAGACCAAGCGTTTGTTATTCTTCCCGCTATTTTATAGACTTACTATGAAGTTACATTTTTACTTTAGTGGTCTCTCTAGGTGTCGTCTGAAGCGTCGGGCGTAATAGAAATTAATTAAACTTAACAAAATCAGTAAAATAGTTTTATTTCGACATCGTACCCTGATCTCCTCTCTTTTTGACAGACCTCCCAAAAGAAGGAAGTAAATACGGAGCGTATATTTTCTTTTATATGTGTTAGTATGTTAATTATCCTCGATCCCCGCGCCTAGAGCTCTGATTTTGTTTTTTTTAAATGATAGGTGCTATCTGTCATTTGGTCCCATTCTTTAAATAATTTTGTAATGAATCGTTTAATAGATATTAAAAATTAAGAAAGATAGGCTTAAACTATGTTTTATATCATTGTATTTCTTTAAATTGTCTATAATAAAGTCCGAAAGCGCATCTCGTATATCGTATGTTTGAAGAATAACCCACAATAGCCATTTTAATGTAAAACATTTAAAAATGCAAAAGAGCATGTTCGAACCTACTTTAAGGTAGTGGTAAGTAAGTGTAACTTAATATAAAAATCATCATCATCATCATCATTAGCCTGTGATAGTTCACTGCTGGACATAAGCCTCCCCTAATACACCCCTATCCATAAGGACCGTATGTGGGTTGGTTATAGGACCACCACGCTGGTCCAATGCGGTTTGGTAAGTGGACCGACATTTTACATGCACATCCGACGCATGGATAATCTTACTTTTTCGACAATTGTGTGATCGGCCCAAATTGCCGCAGGATTAGAACCCACGACCTCCGGTTTCTGAAGCACACGCCCTTACCACAAGGCTATAAAGGCAAAAGATATTAGAGATTTAAAATAATAAAAAGATTTAAAACCGCCTGGTAGTTTCTTTCAGAGGGCACATTGTGACCGAGACCGGTTAGTAGTACCGAGTAGACCTAGTAGAGTCCGACCGAAACGGGTTTTCGGGCCGAAACCGAAACCGAATGTTCGGTGATAGCTTCATTTACTTCAAACCGTAACCAATTTCTTAAAATACTGAAATTTTATGCATTTTACTTATCATTCTACATTATTTAAGACATGAAATGAAGAGACGGTATATAAATTTTCTGGTAATAGTTTAATTTAAGTTGGGAATAATTTTTTATAGAAAAATATCAAAAAAATATTTTTTTTTTCAATTTAAATTATTATAGCCAAATTTGTATCAGTTGTCAAAATTTGTATCAATAAACAAATTACTGCTTTTTGTTACAAATTTGTTGTAATTCGTTAAATATTAAGTATCGGTATTTTGAGATCTTACTAATCAATTAATTTGTATTTGTAGTCCCGAGGGGGGATCAAATAGAAGTGGGACAAAGACAGAACATGATACCTTAATCGGTTATTTTTCTACATAATCTCTGGGTCCCTATGCACACTAAGTCCAGCGTTTTTCCAATGCTTCAATCGCTTTAAAATAACGTTTGTGTTGGTCCTGGAAAAAGTGATCCACAGCGTCCTTTACTCGATATCGTCTTCGCACACAATTGCAAACGAAACATTTCCTCTTTAGTATTCTTTAAGTTTGGGGACAACATGTCAAAAGGCTAGGCGCCAGATCTTGTGAATAAGGCGATGCTCAATCAATTGGAAGCCAGCTTGCTGAATGGCAGCCATCGCAACTTTAGCTTCTTTGCGCGGGTGCATTGTCAAGATGAAACTGCACGACACTTCCCTCCAAGTTTCCCTCTCCTTTATTCATTGATGGCATTCCCAACTTGGAAATTAAAAATATTGACCTGTAATAGTGGTTCCACGCTCCAGGTAATCAATTAAAAATATCCCTTCTGAGGCAATAAACTTGCCAGCCGTGCAACGGCGTGAAAATTCTTCGCGGTCGGCGATCATGGCCGTTTCCATCGCGAAGATTACCGTCTTGTCGCCGGATGTTCGTCCACTATTACAAAACGAGACAAAGTTTTCAAAACTCTTTAAAACCTGTCCAACTTTTACGAAACTTCTCTCATATTCATAAATATGGATAGAATACCTGTATAAAAAATCAAAGAAACAAGTATCGGCTGGTAATTCTTCCATGGCTTTATAGCATTTTGATTTGATAGCATCGATGAAAGGCCGCAACGGTCTTCGTCTTTCGGGCTCGTTTTTCTACTCGAAATTGAGAGCCCAACATGAGACCGTGGAATACGGAAAGGCTTCTTCTTCTAAAATTGCTTTTAAATCGCAATGAATCACTTGCGTTGTTAATTTCAAGCATCAAGGTTACCATTGTGAACGCTATACCCCTGACCACTTAGTTGATTAGCGTGACGTTATTAATATTAATTTTATTAATTTGGCTAAGGAATAACTGAATAGTTTTTGTAAATAGGACTTCAGAAATGAGCTAAGCAAATTTGGTTATAGAAGCCGTGTCTTTTAGGACTTAATTGACCTTTTTAATAAGCATAACTGCAATAATAACGACCTATATATGTGATACGGCGGTATACAGTCCAAAACCCCGTAACGGATAGGGGTGAATTAGGGAAGGCCTATGTCCAGCAGTGGACTATCAGAGGCTGATGATGATGATTATGTGTGAAAAGTTTGTTGGAGCAGTTGTTCGTCTGCTTCACTACAGCGATGAGTTTGAGTTACTTCGGATAGGAATGTTTGCGTTTATAATTTTAAGTTTAAGAGCTGTCGTAGATTTGCAAATAACAAATGTGGAAGCAAAAGAAAAATGCAGTGTATATGTTTGTTAACAAAGTAAAATAAATTGATGAAAATCCGTAACTTCGCATAAAAACATTGCATTAAAAAGCCGATTACTTATATACCACTAGATGCAGAATTCGCATTAAGGCGACCGTGCCGTATACTGTAGAAAAATTAACAAACCAGTATAGTACATGCTAGTCTTAACGAATCCACAAATGTAAAACCGATTACAACAGCCCTATTTTAGATGATGGCAGACACACTGATGTTCAATAAAAAAATGCTTGGTGACTCCCTGGAATTTTTGAGCCAATTATATTCCTGGTGCTAACAGTAACCGAACAAAGTCAAGTACCTTTATACAATATGGAAACATTACACTTTCTTATTGATCATATGATTTAATGAATGTCAAATACACTACCACCGGTTTGGTAATGGAAGCCTGACTGACAGCCTGCCCTGAGAAGAACCGGCATAATCTAGATTTTTTTGTTATCTATCAAGCAGTCATTATAACAACAATATCCTTTAACACACAAACATTCCTTTACAACTTTTTTAAATTTATTTACAGATAATAGCTAAACGTTTCCTCTGGTATTTTTTTGTAGAAGAGTATAGGTACATTGTCCATTGAAAGATCTCATCGTTCGGAACCTACTTTTTGGGAGAACAAAATTATGCTTTTCCCTATTATTGTTTCACAATGTTTTAAAATACATAATATTTTCGAATATGTATTGAGAAAACATTCATTACATTGATTGAAGTTAATATTTTGTCATCGATTCTTTGGGGGTCCAGGTATAGGTATATATTGCAGAACTGGTTTTTAGACAGGTTTATTAAATATGTAGGAACAAATAAATTCAGTCTCATTAAGCGTATGGTTGAACTTTACGCGAGATTGACTCTCTTTCCACCAGAGTTAGTGTTATCACCAGTTTTTCCATCAAAGTAAGACTATCGTTAATTTCATATTATATTTGACTCTGGTACACGTACTGTAATCACAATCTTGCACAAAGGTATGTTAGCCTTGTTTTTTCTCACTTTTAAAATTTCAGAAATGATGCCTGTTATAGACACCAGCTTTATTGACTTCAATTCAAAGGATTTTTTGTCACGTTTATAGTATAAAAAAGTTGGGTCTTGTCGCCGAGATAGAATTTTTTACATATCCATCCGACATGTAGTCCCTCTTACTTATCGGGCAGTTAAGCAAAACCGCGTGCATTGCTCAAACCATGCAGAAAGCTACGACACAATGTCTCTGCTATTCAAACTTACGATCTCTGGTAATTGATACAGGTAAGTTGTTGGAATGAAACTCAAAATATACTTATTAAATATTTTTTTTTTACAAAATTTTATGTTAATTATCCTTTATAGTTGGACAAGATGCAGAAGTAGTTTAACTCATTTAAGTAAAGTATATTGATAAGTGAGAAAATAAAACAATCATTATGTTATTTATTAACAATGAACTAAAAATTAAGAAAAACAAATTGTGTTTTCACAGATTTTATGTTTATTTAATCTAAAAACAAACTCCACAGCCTTGGTTTAATTGCATATAACACTTACTTCTTAGGCCTGAAGCCAATAACTGATTGATATAACTTAACATTAAATACATTTTTATTTAGAAAAAAAAATAATATGTGTTAAATTTTATAATTATTTTATCGATAAAGTTTTGAATTTTATTGCGATCAACACTTGTTTTTTGACTAATTACTGTAATTGAGGTAGTGTAGGGGTTAGTTATATATTTGAAGAAGTCGATACTTCTCCAAGAGGCTAAAATATTGCTTAAAATAAATTTATAACAAACTTTAAAAAGACTTTGCTAATAACGTAACCCAATTTATATTAACATATCGGGCTCTTACATATGGCGTTCTTATTATTTTTTTATAACTAAGCTATCATTTTCTGAGATACATTCCACAATGCCGTGATCTCGTGCTGGGAGATATTGGTTAAATGACATATTTTTTTGTTCTAGGCTTATCGCACTGCCACAATATGCTACTTTTTGGCATACTACATATCAATTTGGTAACATGTCAACGTTTTTCTTTATAACATTCTCCCATATGTCACGAGCGACACTTGCATCCGTCTCCAAAGCGTCATACTTGTCATTTGGATGTTTACGGGTGTAGTGCCTTAGAATATTTTGCCTGTGAGAAAATAATCTGTTACAAACGCCGCACTTAAAGGGTTTGTTGTTCGTATGTACCCTCATGTGGTATACCAAGCGACTCTCTCTAGGAAACTTTTTGTTGCATATATTACACTTTAGTAATTTAACTTTGGAGTGATTCGCCTGGTGCCGTAGCATGTTAGACTTGTGCGAGAAGTTTCGGTTGCAGATTGAACAAGGGAAAGGTTTCTCCCCCGTGTGGACGCGCATGTGTGGTTTTATCGCTGCCAAACACGAGAACCGCTTGTTGCAGATCTTACACGCGAACGTCCGGCCCTCGTGAAGCTGAATGTGACGGATTATTGAAGCTTTGCTCACAAAGTTCTTGCTGCAGACATCACAGTTATACTTGTCAGGTGAACCATCTGTTTTGCTCGCATTTGATACGCCGATTGATGCACAGTATCGGCATAAATTAGGATCGTTTAGTTTCCAATTCGTTACAATACTTTCTTGAATGCCAAATTGGCCTGCGGGTTCAGTTATCTTACGTTTGCATAATTGACACTCTGGAAACATGAGAATTTATTTGTAATTCAAGTATCACAGTCTTTTCGTGTAGATCGTCATATAAGTGTAGCTTTTAATTTACACCTATGATTTATTTTATGTATATGTATTGGTAAAGAACATTAAAAATAATATGCAAAGCATTACATTTTGAATATCAGTTGTAAAATAATACCGTTTTGATTATTACAATTACCTTGAGCGCAATTTTCAATTTTTACAAGTGACGTTATAGGCGTCACTTCTATTTCATACATCACATCCTTGATCTGAAATGAAATATATTTTGATGTTATACGTATATAAATATGTATATATACCATATACGTATATAAATATGTATATATACCATATATATATATATATACCAAACTTATAAGGGACTTTGTCTACAAAAGTTACAATATTTTTCAGCTACTACAATTAGATCTTTCGATTTCTACCTGATTATGTGAATTTTAAGTTCAAATTACACATATCAGCTTTAATATAACATACATTTCTATCAAAACTAAGTGTCTGAGGAGGTTCTTCTTTACATGTTCGATTTGGTTTTACATCCTTGGAATAAGAAAATATTGAAGAATCATCGTCGTCTGAGAGTGGTTCCTCTTTTACACTAAAACAATATAAATGATGTTATAACCACAATCATGAATTAATTTAAACTCAATTCGAATGAAAAATATAAAATATAGACATGATACGAATTTTCCACAAAATAAATAACTCATGGTTTTAACATTAATAGTACCAACTAGACGTGGGTCGTTACGTCACTTTTATGAAACGAAACGAAACGGTTACGTTGACGGCGTCGCTTGTTTTAAAACTAGTTATTTTTATAACTAGCTACTTTCATCCAGCTACTGTGCATACATAAGATTCACAACTATACGGTTACGTACGCTTTCCAACTATACGGTTACATACGAAACGAAAATAACGGTTTCGTGTTTGATGCCGAGCAGTTAAATCAATAAATTAACTTTCCTGCATACTTTATTCCGGTTTACAATTATAAAATGTTTTATTATTTGATCGGTGTTTACTACAAAACTATGATTTGAATAGAAATATTACTACTGGCGTACTTAAAACTTAATTTTACTGTTACAATGATAATGACTTATATTTACTGTTTATTTAAACTTTTGAACGATTACATTATTATTATTTTTCACTCCGTCATATACACCGTTCACTTACTTTGTTTGTTCAACTTTTTAAATATAAACATTTATTTTAGTTTATTTAATTTTGATTCAAATAACTGCTGGTTTCCCGGAATCGCAAGACAATATTTGCTAGGGGTTACTTGAATATGGTATCTATGTTCATTAGTCATACCTATAAAAACTAAATGCGACACTCGAGATCTCGATCTGCCATCTCTCTCGCTCGGCCCGTCGGTAGGCAAGATGCGAAAGAAATATAGCGCTTTACGCTCACTCAACTGACTAATGAAGACGACGACGACCGAGTTCGCCCTAACAAAGTGTTTACGGAAACAACTAGTTTTAATTTGACACGAAACGGTTATTAAATTTCATATCATCATCATCAGCCTGTGATAATCCACTGCTGGACATAGGCCTCCCCTAATACACCTCCATCCATTAGGGGACTGATCACGTGAAATAACGCTCACGCCTAGTACCAGCTCAGCTTTCAGACCATACATTTTTTTATCATAAGGGCTTGTTTAAGTTATATATCAATGAGAGGTGTATACAGTAATGAAATGAACAAATAACGTTATATCATATTTTTCCGGTGTCAGCGATAGAAACAACGACAAACCAACTATTCGAAATCTGTTTAAATATGACAAAATAAGAACAAACAGGCAAATTGTGTCCAACTCTTAATTAAACATCAATAGCAAACAAGCGCAAAGTGATCATAGTTAGACAATAATTTTTCTCGTGATTATTGATTCAAACATGTAGTAATAACATGACCTCAAAGTACGAGAACGGTGAAAACACAAAGACGATCACGGATTCGGCAAGAACCAGTATAAATTTCTTTAGCTTTTAATTACAATGGGTCCACAGGAATATCTTGGTAATTTTTCCTTATGTTAAAATTAAAAGAAACAAAGTATATGGTTGAATTTGAACTGTTACTTGATAGCGTACGGTTTTTTTTTTACCATGATGTGAAGCTACCAGTCTCTACTTGGACTTTACTCTCTCTACTCTTATAGCGTTATAGAACAATGAGTCCGAAGGAATGCTCTGCTCCTTTGAACCATTGACCAACCCTTTAGAAGTTAAGGTCACACGTACAGATGGTACGCGTGTTACCTTCTTGAAATCGGTCGGCCACGGATCGAGCCGCCGACGATCGGTCGATTGTAAGACGAGTAGGGCAGTGAGAACTGCGTTATAAGAACTGCGGTGTTGTGTGTACACAGTGTTTCTCGCTGTGCTTGTAGCGAGAACTGAGTGTATGTGTGTGTTGACCTAGGTGTGTGAGGTTCTCCGGGACGCAATGTCGCAGGTGTGCGACGCGTCGATGTCCCAGGCCAAACGGCTCCTCCTAAACGCCGGGTGTACTGGTGGAATCCGAAATCGCCGCGATGCGCAGAGAGTGCATCGTGGCACGGCCTCAATACACCCGTTGTCGGGACGACGGCGCAGGGACCCGGCCCTTGAGGCCAATTGCTCGCCTCTTTCAGCAGCAAAGGATGGCTCTCAAAGTGGGAATAGCCGAGGCGATCGCCGCGGCTAGGAGGAGTTGTTGGCGGCGCTGGACGGCGATCCGTGGGGGCGGCCCTACAAAATGGTAATGAACAGGCTTCGTCCCTGGGCCCCCACTCACCAGAGTCTGGCGCCGCAGTTGGTTGCGGCGATCGCCGAGGCTTTATTCCCACAGCGAGAGGGACACGGCACCTTCGATGGTCCCAAATGGCACGGATGAGGTCGACCCAGTCCGGAAGCGCCAGAAGTCACCCGGAGAGTTCGGTGCGGCCCTTCAAAATGAGGGCAAACGCACCGCCCCGGGTCCGATGGCATTCCGGGACGCGCTGGCGCTGGCCCTAGGGACGCCCTGGAGCCCAGAGTGAGGGCGATGTTTTCTGCCTGTCTGGCTCAAGCCTTAATACCACAGAGGTGGAAGACAGGCAGACTCGTCCTCATCCAAAGGAGGGCGTCCAGCTGACTCGCCCTCCGCCTACAGGCCGATCGTGCTGTTGGACGATGTGGGAAAACTCTTTGAGAGAATCGTGGCGCCGCATCGTCCAGCACCTGGAACACGTCGGTCCAAATCTGGCGGAGTGGCGTATGGCTCCGCAAGGGCCGGTCGACCGTCCACGCGGTGCTGCGGGTCAGGTCCCTGACGCAGGATGCGGTGTCCCGGGGTGAGGGTGTTTTGGCGGTGTCACTCGACATCGCCAACGCATTCAACACCCTGCCCTGGGCCTGCATAAAGGAGGCGCTCCGATACCACGGGGTGCCTCCCTACCTGCAAAGGGTGATCGGGGCCTACCTGTCGCATCGACGTGTCGAGTTCCCGTGCCGAGATGGGCTCCGGACCATCGAGGTGTCGTGTGGAGTTCCACAGGGGTCGGTGTTGGGACCGCTTCTGTGGAACGTTGGTTTCGATTGGGTGCTACGTGGCGGCAATATCGAGGGTGTCGACGTCACTTGTTACGCGGACGACACCCTCGTCACCGCCCGTGGCACCAATTTTCGCAGGGCTGCGATTCTCGCCACTGCCGGGGTCGCTCAAGTGATTGGGCGCATCCGGCGGCTAGGACTAGAGGTGGCGCTCGAAAAATCCGAGGCCCTCTATTTTTACGGGCCTCGGAACGCGCCACCTGCGGACGCCCATATCATCGTTTGCGGCGTCCGCGTCGACGTCAAGCCGACCATGAAATATCTCGGCCTAGTCCTAGACCGCCGATGGAGGTTTTGCGCCCACTTTGAGCGCCTCGCGCCTAGAGTGGCGAGAGCAGCGGCAGCTCTCGGCAGACTGCTCCCCAACACCGGAGGACCCAGCAGCTCCTGTCGCCGCCTGTACGCCGGAGTCGTCAGGTCCATGGTCCTGTACGGGGCACCCGTGTGGGCCGACACCCTCCAAAAGGAGAGTACTGCTGTACTAAGGAGAACCCAGAGGGTGTTGGCGATCCGGGCCGTACGGGGCTACCGGACCATCTCCGGCGAGGCGGCGTGCCTGTTGGCTGGCTCCTTGCCCTGGGACCTAGACGCAGAAATCCTCGCGTCACTCTTCTTCTGGCGCGAGGAGGCGAGGTCTCGGGGCTTCAGGCCAGCCCCAGAAGAGATAAGGGGGCGCAGAGACGAATTGCGCTCCCTTGCAATACAGGAGTGGGAGCTGCGGCTGGAGCACCCCAGCGCCGGCCGTCAAACAATAGAAGCCATACGCCCCGTTCTTAAGTGGTGGCTAGAAAGAGGACATGGCTCCCTAACGTTCCGCGCGACGCAGGTTCTCTCGGGACACGGCTGTTTCGGGAGGTACCTGTGCCGCGTGGCCGGTAGGGAGCCTACAGAGGAGTGCCACCACTGTGGCGTATGTGCCGAAGAGACGGCCCAGCACGCGCTGGAAGAGTGCCCAGCCTGGGTCGAGCAACGCCGAGAGCTGCGTAGTGTCGTGGGGCACGACCTTTCGCTTCCTGCCGTAGTGCGCAGGATGCTTGAGAGCGAAAGGTCGTGGGGCACCGTCCTGCTTTTGCGAGGACGTGATGGCGGAAGGAGGCCGCGGAAAGGGACAGGAGGCCGTGAGCGCCCTGGCTATCCGCAGAAGAAGGCCAGGTCGCCGAAGAGTGGCGTACGCGCGCAACCATCCCCCCTGACACTGAGCCCCTGGGCGGCCGGCAAGAGGTGTCCGCCGCCCAGAGAAGGGCTCAGAGGGCGCCGTGCTGTTTGTTCCGGCACGGCGCCTAAAGCGACGTTCAGGTGTCCCAACACACCGGAGAGAGAGGCCGAGGGGCCACGTCGCGCCAGGGCCGCCGAAGACTGTAATCAGTGCCCGCGGCCCCGCTACAGCGACATGAGAAGGAACAACCGTTGGTTTTTAGTGGGTATACCGGCCGCTCCATCTTGGTCCGGGGCCCACATATCCCCGCTGCCCCTCACTTTGGCGGCGGGGAATCCGTATGCTGGATTTTTCCAACGGCAAAAAAAAAAAAAGGTATGTGAGGTTAAAAAGTGAAACCGTAAGGTTAAAGACACTAAGTTGTTAGGACACAAACACTGTAGGACGCTCTCTCTATCCTCCGCGACTTAACTGAGCCGCATCGCCTTTGCGTTATGGAGGGGCCGTGGAATGAGAGGACATTTGGGATTGGCCGTCAATCTCTTTGCGACAGAAACAGGGCTGGCGGCGGAACTTAACATCGAGACCGCCGCTGGGGCTTGTGAGTATTGCCCCTAAATAGGAGATCTCATGGTTCTTATGGCCCCTGAGTTAAAGATTCGGGGAAGTCTGTTACCCATAGGGGCGAAACAAGGGGCACGTCAATTCCAACGGGAGCAGAGATGTTGGTTGATGGGCGTATCTTAGATTGAACATGGATTTATAGCCGTGGGAAAAATCTTTGTTTTTTGTTATGCAATTACAAAAAAAAACAAGGGCAAAGAGAGGGAATTTTATCAGTGTTAACTGAAGAAATGTTAAGGATTTAAGAGTCCATAGCACAGTTAACATGGATTTCTTGTAGATTTAAACAAAGTACCTAAAGGAAAAGAATGGTTTTGAACATCTAGTATATTTTTTGATGAATTGTCACTTGGACATCTAGCACTAAGTGTGTTTACTTGTTTTGTTTGCATGTAATTCCAGCCTCAACGTCAATATGGTTGAACAGAATTCAACTTTTACAATAAATTCTTTATGAGTCTAGTAAATGGGCATGCTCTTGTGGATATGGATTATGATTAAATAACATTATTATTTTAAAAACAACCAAGAAATAACAAATTATTAACTGTCAAAAATTTATTGGCCTCAGAATATGTTTTAAACTATTTTTTGCAAAATTTTAGAAGAATTAATGTGGATGGGGTGATATTTTTTTCTCGTTTTTATTAGATATTGAGGGCAGGTAACAATGGATGTGCTTTCTAAATATTTATATCTTTAGGAAGACACCAACTCCATCCAACATATAATCTTCATTCAAAAGAAAAAACAACAAAAGAAAAGTGCAAAACAAATTCAAGAATTTAAATAAAAGAAGTGAAAATAAACAATAATACATGCTTACACCACCACTTCAACATGCAGAATTTTTAATATAATCCTCAAGTGTTGAAAAACAACAACTGGCTGTATCATTATATACTTATTTAGTTTTGCTAAAGTAATGACTTAAAAAAAACTTTTACACAAGCACTGGTTTAATAAATGGAAAAGAGTCTTGGAAAAAAATTACATTAGAGACCAACAAACAATAACTATAACATTACTCTTATGTAAATCTTGAATGAAAAAATAAAAGGTTAAAAATAACAAATTAAGTTACTTGTAAGTTGAATAATGACATATGTAAACAGAACTTGTGTTCTACACATTGAAATTGTAATAGAGACTAAAATATCATAGTTAGGTATAGTAATGATGATTACACAATTAAACTTTAAAATAGTATATGGTTAATATGATATTTCATAGTCAAAACATATTTAACAGTAGTGGCACTTGAACCTACACTACCCGGTTATAATTTAAACCGCCAAAATACTTACTTTATAAAACAATATTGATATCTAATTATTTAATAAAATACCTGTTTATATTTTGAATTTCACATTTGACGTCTACAAATTCTATATTACGAATATATTCCGATCTTTCCTCAGATTCCATGATTCTGAACATATTTTTTCATATTAAAATAAAATCATGTTACTTGTTTATAATAAAAATTAACAACATTAGCACAAACAGTATGTAAACACTACGTAATACTAGCAGAAATTTTTCTTGTAATGCCGTCACACGGGTATGTAAATAAGTGGTTGTTTATTTAACTTCCATGCAGTTTGTTTTGATTAAAAAAATTATAAAATTTATCACAAAACACCGTGAAAACGTAGACTGCCAAAATAAAGAGTCAAATCAAAAGACATAAACAAAGTTATTATCGTTTTGGCCAACATTCAACGTCAAAGTCGTTTTTAATTTCGCATATTGACTATTGAGCTTTTAGCCAGTTGCCAAAAATTGTACACTGAATATGGTTGTAAGTATAAGGCATACAGATTATTACATCACATATTTATATATTATTGATATATTCAGAATTGGAAATTGGTGTTTTTTATTATTTTCCTAAGATAAATCGAAGAAATGAAAGTGAAAAAAAGTATTTGCCTTCTTTAGCTTCTTTTCAAGATCTGCTCTGTCAATATCACATAAACAATAACATGTCAATTGTCATTTACTGCATGCCGGGAGTTTACGTTCAAAATAAATACTATAAATACTGAAAATATAACATTCTAAATACCCTATTTCGTTTAACATGGAAATGATGAAAAAGCCAAAAGCAGAACTAGTTGCGATATACCGTTTAGAATTTTACAAGAAACAAAAAAGTTGGAAGTTTTGCAAGGATACTAAGTATAAAAAAAAGCTACAAAGTAAGCATAAAAAAGTATTATTAATGTGATTTTACTATTAGCCATTGTTAACTTTGTTTTATACGATTTGTTGTGACGTTTTAATTTCAGAAATTTATTAAATACAACTTATGATGTACGTGAACCAAAGACAGATTCATGTTTGTTAAATGTTGCATTCCTAGAAACTGATTCTGGTTAGTAGTGTGTTTTAATAATGCTAATATTGGTATTTTTTAGTAGTAATTTTTTATAGAAATTTATTTACTGTATGAAATTTAATTTTAGAATAAAAAAAATTACGGGCTATATAATTATATCGTAAAAAAAAGAACATATTATGTTAATTTTAATAAATATAAACATTTAATTTTTTTTTATTATATTTTCATGAAATGAAAGAAACAATATCTTATTTTTTCAGTTTCTTAACAAATTAATAAAAATAAATAAATATGATATCCATGAAACTGTATTTAAAAGAATAATAAATAATATATTTTTACAGATAAAGATAAAAGTAATCCACTATCAACAGCACCCGTCGAACAGAACTGCCTTTATCAAAATGACTTGAGCAAGAATACAGAAAATACAGAATTACAATGTCAAGAGAATGATTCTAATAAGTTATTTAATTATGACAGTTTTAATACTAACCAAGAATTGGCAAATCTTCACAGTTACCATGGTGATGCACAAGAAGAATGTTGGCAAAATCTCCATGAGCAATACATATCATTACCAGAACAAGTCTGGTCTAATGGTAAACATTTTTACAACAGTAATTTTAATTTTATCAACTCTTATTTCATGCTATTTTGAACTCTATTGAGTACCAAAATAATAACATAATAAATTTACTTTTACCACCTCTAAATATTTGATTAAATAAGAAGTAAGTAAATTATTATGCAGTCAAAAAAAATTAGACAACTAACCGATGTTGAGACAGCCCGTTTAGTATATTTTAGTTATTTTCACAGTATAATGTCTTATGGGATTCTACTGTGGGGGAACGCAGCTGATATTAATACTATTTTTATAATTAAAAAAAGAGCGATTCAAGCAGTCTATAACCTAGGCCCCAAAGAATCGCTGAGAAAAATGTTTACAGAAATCAATGTAATGACTGTTTTTCTCAATACATATTTGAAAATATTATGTATGTTCATAAACATAAAATCATTTTGTAAAACATTGTGACACACATAATATAAATACTAGGAATAAGCATAATTATGTTCTTCCAAAAACTAGGCTCCGAAGAACAATGAAATCTTTCATAGGACAATGTATACCCTTCTACAATAAAATACCAGAAAACGTTCAGCTTTTATCTGTAAATAAATTTGTAAAGGAACGTATGTGTGTTAAAGGATATTATTGTTGTAATGACTACTTGATTGATAAAATACATTGATTTTTTGTTTACACTTCTTTATTAAGGAGACTTTGATAGCCTTTACAATTGTAAAGTCCAAGACTGTTGTTTTGCAGATGTTTTGGATTGTGGAGACAATGCAGCTAACATTTTGTGTTGCGCAGAAAACTTTCTTTGTAATGATGGACATTTGTGGTTGCCAGATAATGCAGATCTCAGCTGTCTCAAAGACGATGTAATATATGTATTATATATGTTTGTTTTCACATTATCATAATATATCGGTTTACACTTGTGAACCACATTGGTTTGTAAGTTGGATTTCTGAACTATCTGTAAGTGTTAAACAAAAGAAAAGGGTGTGTTGTGTTATCGTACTTGTTCTACTTATCAATCGAAACTTAATTTAAAACTTAATATGTTTGTGTTCTAGTAGAACTGTCACTTTCCTAACCATCTATTGTGTTTTGGCTCTGGTAGAGTAAAACTTTGTTTACATAAATTCCATGATCATTATAGATAGAAAAGTGTTACTGTCTTAAAATAGTAATGAAATATATATTTTGTTTGTTAATTTGTACAGTTCCAGAAACATTTCAATGCAGAGGTTGACAGAAGTAATACTAGTGAAGCATCGATTGACAGCTGGCTAGAATTTATGCGAGGTGCAGATGTCGCTCCACACTCCTCTAAGGTCGAGCTAACATTGCCGAATGGTGAGAATTGATAGTACTTATTGATGTTTAGTCTATGTATGATTTGAAAGAAAACACGTCATCATTGACAAAAGCAATCAAAAGTACATCTGAGACACAAACTGCACCCCCAATCCAGAGCGGTTCTCATCGCCCCCACAAACCATTAAAACAGTCGCCAGATCGTCGGCGTCCCGGTCCGTAAACCGATCGTCGACGATCCTTAGGAGACACCAAAGATTTCCTTACTCACGTACCTTCTGTACGTGTGGCCCTCACTCTTAGCAAAAGTGTTCGTCCCCTGGTTCGTGGGGACGGTAGCTTCGGTGAACTCTGTGTGAGATGAAGCTTACCAAAGTTATGAATCTGGAAGCGTAAAAATGAAAATTTATCCACTACCTACTTTGCAGTTACATCTTTGAGCTAAAACCGTTAAGCCAATTTCGATACTTTTAGCTCACGGAGAATTGCGACAATACTAATTCTGTTTGTATTCGTTCATATTTTTCAGAGTTTAGCGAAGTAGACTTGAGTCATGACTGGTTGGCTAGTCTGTCATTCGAAGAGTTGAGAGAGGCCGTGCGCGTCCAGTCTTTGCTTTTGCGAAGGCTATTAACGGAGGAGACGCAGAGACGGGTATGATTTTGATTTGCAAAATAGGCAGCAGAAGTTCCAATTTATTTATATCTTCTAACAAAGCATAATATGCAACTAATTGCATTAGTTATTTGGTGATTAGCACTAGTTACAAGATATAGGACCGCTAGATACTCAAGTCCTTCATGATAATTTGTATCATGATAAGTTTGTAAGTAATTATATAACAATACAATTATGATTGATATCAACTAATATAGTAAACGATTCTTGTTACAGCTTCCTTACTATGGGTTATTTTGTTTATGATATTACTTGGCTAGGATATGTTCACACTAAATATTTTTCCCAGCGTATCAGGTCGTGTCTCTCATTGAACGAGCGTGCCATAGAAAAGGCAGAGTTCATTCCTCGCCCTGCTACGGATCTCTGCAGTTATGGAACACACGGTATTGGATCTTATCACTCTAATAACGGGCGCGTTAATTCCTTTAACCGTGAATTAACTTTTACTAAAGTGAATGATAGCTTTTTGGCCGGATCTCATATAAATGATTGCGAAGTTAGCAGGGGTAGAGGAAGATTAAGGGAAATCGGGGGAAATGCTGCATGTAGTAACCTTATAGGTAGAGGCAGGGGACGGCCTTTCAGACTGGAATAAGGTTAATTTCAAATTATCAGTAAAATTGATTTCTTAGATGGGAAAGTTATGATTTAATCTTGCCTGCATCTATGTTCGGCCGTTGAAACTATATAAGGTTTATTAACAACGGTTCATTTGAACTTTTTGAAACATTTTCATGTTTGTTTTTTCTAATTTTCATAAAAAATGTGTCTAAAAATAAATCTCTTTTCTTGATATTAGTGAATAACATATGCAAAAGAGATTTTTTATACATTAAGTATTTTTTATTCACGTACCACCAAAGATACCAAATTTTTAAATATGTTTGTTTTTTTTTACTTCTTTTTGATTAGACAAAGGGTGCTCAATTGAAAAAAAAATTGTCGTAAAGTGAACTAATGATCTCATATCAATAGTAATGTTCCTAAAATACAAGACTGTAATAAATATTATAGTGGAGTGGATCGTATTTCGAATGACTTCGATGTCGACAATATATTGATTTTGTTACCTATGTGTTGTTTTATTAAAAAAACTCTACATATCGAATATATATTGCTGCAGCGAATAGATTAAGGATTATATGAATATATATGGTTCTTTAAAGTAAAATATAATCAGTTTTACACTTCCAAAATCCTTCTATTAGTTAGAAATTTTATTACATACTGTATTTTGTCAATAATCTGAAATCGACTTAAAAAGAAAGAATATTGATGACAATAAATATTATGTTTTGGTTAATAATGTATGGTCGATGGCGATGTTAATGGTCGTTGATCATGATGTGTCGGTTTTTGCGGACGGACGGATCATCTTGTAAAGCTATTTCACCTAACGCGCCAAAAGAAATATAACTTCAATGATTTGACTTAGATTTATGTTTTAAACACTAGGTTATTGTGTTAAAACACCTTAATAAGCCCTATGCAGAGCAATTACCTTCCTCCACACCCAAAGAAATAGACCGGATTGATGGACTTACAGTAAATTAAAAGGCATTGACGTGTTCCAACGAATGCTAAAGACGTCTTGATGTGGTCTTGACATCAAATTCGATTGTTTACTGCTCTTTATTTCACCTAGCCATTTTCCCAAGTTATCAAGGGGTCGGCTTCTAATCCATCCAGATTTACCAGAATATCAGTTTTTACGCAGAGCGACTAGTATCTGACCTCCACAACCCAAAGGGTAAACTGCATTCTTCACTCTCTATAACGACTGCAAAAGATGATCTTGACAACAGGGACCGATTTTTTAAAATGCCCACCCGACGCGTGATTCATGCACGTCGGATGGGCATCAATCTTACTTAAGAGAATTGGGTGATCTCGGTTGATATTGTCCTAACCTACTAGAAAACAACGATAACAATTATTATTTTATAGTTTACTGCTAAAAGCTAGTTGAAAATTGAAAAGTAAAAGAGTGTTTGGGATTATCGAAATAAAATACTTATTTTTTTTTAAATCAGCTTCTGTCACTGTTTTATTTAAATATAATATACATGAAACGCTCGAAAGCTAAGAAACCAGTCAAAACAAATAAAATATTGTATTTTTATGTTGCATATTTTTAGATTGTAAGGCAAACGAAACATTTCAAAGTACAAATTTTACAAGTGACAAGTGCAAGTTTTACATCTTAATATAAAAAAAATATCATAAAACAATCTAACTTATCAACGGCTAATACATATAAATCTATTAAGTACAGAAATAAAATATTAATTGGGATATACTTATACAATGTCATGGGGATTTAAAACATATATGAAAATTAAAATCTAACGACAATTTAGACGATGAAAATACTTATTAAAGAAAAGCTAATACCTATTCGTGGCAGCACCCTTACCTACTCTAATTTTATAACTCTAAATAAGATATTCAACATAATGTATTTAGCAACGGAGTATGGGAAACAATAATACAAAGACATTTTTAAACATAATTTTTCAATGAAGTTGGGCGAGAATTTGTTAATTACATACGGGAGTGATGTCTTCATTTACGTAGTTATATGAACACTAATCTTTTGACTGGTTGAAATCGCTTTAACAAATAAAAAAGGTATCAAAAAGGAATTCTGTTGTAAGTACAATCGTAAAGTTTATTTTTTTTAAAAATAATTTAAGCGGAAAAACGAATCACACATTCACCTGATGGCTAGATACGAACTGCTCGTAAGAAACGCAGCATAAGACGTCAAATCGGCTCTCTGCCGTGAGACATGGGATTTTACATCTCGTTTACGCAGTAAGTACGTTGGTTACATGCCTAAAGATCTAAGGGCTGTAATGTTCTTATAATACTACTTTGCGGCAGAAATAGGTACTACGGTAGTGATTCTTCAGACTTTCCCCTTTAAAAAGGAGACTATTACACTAATCTTAAGTATTTGCGACAAATCTTTAGACATATAAACATTAGTTATTATATAATTTTTGAGTACAATAACCGATACTTGTTAAATATACAATGACTTTCTGGCATTCTGAAAGTTATTACATATTTATTAACCCTTAATATTTAATTATTACAGTTTAAGTGATGCTTCCATAGTTAACAAGCTAAAATTAAAGCATTATAAAGTTAACATTTTTTATAAATACGAAGCAACGTTATAAGAAAATACATAGAAATAATATGCTCTTTAGTTCGCATATAAAAACCTGGACGGATTTTACTACAATCAGTCTCAAAAGCTTCATTTAAGTATGGACTAAATACGAAACAAGAATACACATAATCTTGAAAAAAGCAAATTAAAATGGTATTTACAGTTAAGAAAATACTTTTATATACAATTTTAACATACATTTAAAAGACATTAAAGAAAGAAAACACTTTTAAATAATATTTGTGTTGATACAAAATTTACAACGGACACGCCATTATTTGATTTTTAATGTAAAATTTTGTAACCGTCGAAAACTAGGCAAGTCTTTTGCTTATACAATTAAAGTTGTCATTTTAACTTTTCTCATTTCATCTTTTATTTACTTTAATTTAACAAAGCAACACTTATGTTTCACCAATAAATCAAAATACAATCCGCTTTTCATTGTCTTAAGCACCTTAGAATTATTATCAAAAATAGAGTATAAAAATCAGATTCATTCGCTATAAAAATTGCCTGCGATATCCGTACCGAATGTGACATCAAACCAAAGTCATTTAAGTAAACAAAATTTAACGTAAATTGAAATAAACGCCAAAATGCCGCGAGCCATTGCTGGATGGACAAAGCGTATTTTTTCGTTAACTATGCAGATATGCTTCTAGACACTTGACTATGATAAGCTTCATTACATAAAATTCGCGGGAAATTACCGTTCCACAAACTGGGTGATCAGACGATGCGTTGCTATTAAATACACCAGAACACAAATAATGCGTAAAATTCTGTCATCAAAAGTGATATTACACTTTGTTTCAATAAATTTCATATCTTTATGGCTCATGTATATTGCTAGCCTTAAAAAAAATCCGCCAAAAAAACGATACATTAGTCAGCAAAATATCATATATCTACCAAGTTGTGTTGCAATGTGCGTGTATTATTATATATTATATATACACATATACAATAACTCTAGAATTCGTTGCTTCCAGTTACATAATTCTGTTGTTTTTAAGAATGCTACACACAGTTAACATAGTAGTTTTACGAATTTTATCACGTTTATTAAACGACTTTTTAAACCTTTCTAGCGTCCGGAGTATCGAAAATCAGTTTAAAACGATTGTAAATTATTAAGTTCAACTTTGACCAAAAATTTGTGCACAAGAGGGAATGAACGCGATAAAATCCATACACCTTAGTAATTCGTCTTATAAAACGTTTACACGTGTCACATTCACTATTATTTCTCCTTGCTGACACTATCGGAGGAGCTGTAAGATTCGTCGTAAGTCGACCTGCTGACGTTATTATTTGGAATGATCGTCGGTACACTGCGAACTGGTTTCCTCCAGTTCTCTATGGAGCGCGATATGTTCACTGGTATCCCTAATTCTCCGAGCAGACGCCTGGAAATGCGCGCACTTATAGTTGAAATAATTTGAACAGGCAATAGATGTAACTGCCTCCGTAGTGGTGGGAAGTCCGTATGGGCGGGGGCTTTACAAACAGGAGGTCGTGGGTTCGAATCCTGCGGGGACTCAACAATTTTTCATTGTTGTTTCCTAGTTGGTTAGGGCAATTTGGGCCGATCACTCAATCGTCTGAAAAAAGTAAGATGATCCATGAGTCGGATAGGCATGTAAAAAGTCGGTCCACCCACTAACCCGCATTGGATCAGCGTGGTGGGATACGGTCCAAAAACCCCCTAATGGATAGGGTTGTACTGGGGGAAGCCTATGTCCAGCAGTGGACTATCACAAGCTGATTATGATTGATATGATATGAATAGATGTAAACGAAGTAACTCATGGCTTCTTTGAAACAGCGGTAGGGCTCAGTGTCGGCGGCCTTTGACTATGCGGGGACGTACGCTCAGTACCTACGCATACCCGTCCTCGCAGGGGCAAAGACACGATGTTTGCCCCCACCACCTCCCTTACTGCCGAAATAGGGTTAACGGTGCCTAAAGAGCCCAATTATCTGGGCCGTAACGAGGGGAGTCTTGTTAATACATTTAATTATATTTCAATTATGGGTTTAGCTCCCATCGCCTCTGGGTAGCAAATTTGGAAAGTCAGTTGCCTGGCCTCTCTATTTGTATAGGGGCCGCGATAAAAGGCGTGCACTTTTTTAATCTCAGTGTAGCCCCGGGGCTACACGTCATTTCCGAGGGTGGGTATCCGCAGGCATTTACCCATGTTAAAAAAAAGCCAGTTCGCCGGGTACTAGAAGCCGAAGCCTAGATGAAGAAGAATAAATTCCAAGGTAAAAAAGGGGAATTACAAAAAGAGTCCCATAAAGTTAAATAGCAAAGCTCAATAGGCACTTGGTAGACAACTCACGCGATATCGTCGCCGCTCCTTCTCCAGTTGAAGAACTCCTCGCCGAGGTTGAAAGGTGAGGTTGCTCTTCATCACCAGCTTAACGGGCTTGGCCGAACGTGGCTCTGAGTTGCTGGATGCCTTATTAAGAAAATATCACGCCGGTTTACTTTTTAAATATTTGCAAGAAGAAAAGTCAGATGCAAAAATTGTCATTTGTATTTTATTTCAAGTCACTTGCAACTTTAAAATAAGATTGGTTTTGTTGTTTTTTTTTTATTATAGTATTAATTATGGTATGTTTTTTCACGGTTACTCACCAGGGAATAGAAGAACAGTAAGCCTGATAACTTTATGCAC
This sequence comes from Lamproptera curius, assembly GCA_029286875.1. Taxonomy (NCBI): domain Eukaryota; kingdom Metazoa; phylum Arthropoda; class Insecta; order Lepidoptera; family Papilionidae; genus Lamproptera; species Lamproptera curius. The sequence continues at coordinate 275,062 of JAGSMT010000027.1, read as the reverse complement.
CCTATTTTTAGGATTATTTTAGAAATAAACATTCACATCGAATTTTAAAAAACTAATCAATTTTGTATATTGATAAACTATTTTATCACACCGATTTGAATGTAGATATAATCTTACCAATCAGACATTAGGCAGTCTGTACACAGGTCTGAATAAGTATATAAAAAACAAATACGCAAAAATCTTTAACGAAATAGATGACGCGGTCTTAAACATAAAGGAATAATAAATATACAAAAAGGTGCTTACATGCGACGCATCAGCATGTTCAGAGTTAATCGGTTGCGGCTGTTGAAGACTCTGGATTGGCGGTGCGTAGTGATAGCGGCCTTCACATAAACGACCATAATGTTAGATTAATATATAAGTATTCGAAAATCGATTATATATAACAGTAGAATTTGAAATATAGTTGGTCTTTTACCAAGTTACCTTAAACCAAATTTAAGTTATATCGGTTGTATAATAACTTGACGATAAAATACCGGTAGCTATTTTTACACTTAACGTAGTGTTTATCAGATATTAAAGTATGCAAATAAATTTACATAGGTAACACATCTTGAAATTGCAAGAATATAATCGTAATAATAAAACTTAAGCTTTCTCCATACATTATAGAAACGATCGAAACTCAAGAGGTATTATTAAAACAGATATTACAATATAAAAATATTCCGCTAAAAATATAAATATGTATAAAACTATTTGATTCGTATTTGGTATTTGTAAGTATGAATTCACCAACCCGCATTGGACCAGCGTGGTGGGATAAGGTCTAAAACCCTCCTAATGGAGAAGGCGTGCATTTAGGAAGGTCTATGTCCAGCAGTGGACTACACATGCTAATTAATGATGATGATTATAACGTGAAGCAACATGCATTCACCATGTGATTGGCTGTCAGTATTCTCCATGCTGATCATCATCGCCCCGTCCCGGTCCTCGGCGGAGGTGGCCTCGTATTTGTCAGAGTACTCGTCCCAATGCTGCGCCCTGATTATTTATAAATTAAATAAAAAATCAATATAATAGAGATGGATCATAAATCTTATTAACTTCAAATACACTAACAACTAGTTCATCTATTGAACGCAGTTGAATGAAGTTACCTTATGGGTTGTACTGTTGTTGTTGTTTGTACGTAAAAACTGGTATACAGGTAAATCTGGATGGATTAGGAGTTGACTCTATGTCTATAGAACAATCATCATCATCATCATCATCATCAGCCTGTGACATTCCACTGCTGGAAAATAGGCCTCCCCTAATACACCCCTATCCATTAGGGGGTTTTAGACCGTATCCCTATAGAACAATAACTTGGTAAAATGCCTAGATGACGCAAATAATATGGATTTGGTAAATATGTTATTCGACCTGAGTCAAATATGTATTGATTTAATTCTAGCTAGGCAATGTACTAGCAAACGCTATATCACGTCCTCAAGTGGTGTTAGTAATCCTTGACTACTAACAGCGTTCGAGAATTTGAATACTGTCGAAATGTCCGTTGCTTAATAGTTAAATGCTACTTGTTAGGCAAAATGGGCTCTACCCATTACCCTATATTGAGTTCATTCAGAGATGGTCATTCGACGTATAATCACGTCAGACGACAGTGTCTTTTGTAATTATAACCGAGATTTACAAATTAACTGATTCATATTGCATTACCTAAATAGTTAAATTTGTACATTTTATTATTATTTCTGTTATTTAGGTTATACTGGCCGTTCTTAAACGCGAAAATCTCTTTGCCGGTTTTCTTTCCGATACGTCTATTTCAAACCGGTGATAGCATTGTTGACGATCAATAAGCAAGGGTGTCTGTTTGTAACATTAAATTAACCGGTACGTTATAATTACCGGTTAATTTACATCGATCAATAATTTTATTTAATTTTGTTTATCCGTCCGTCCGTCCGTTTGTCCCAGCTAGAATGGCTGGTCCGATTCCGACGGGACTTTCACTGGAATATAGCTGGGAGTAATTTAGGCCATTTTTTTAAAATAATAAAGCAATAACAGATTTGTTTTATATATCCACGCGGACAATTTTTAACGAGATTATTCTTATCCCTTGATTACTTTCAAAAGTGGCCATTAAAAAGTAGGCTGGAAAGTACCTCATGACTGGTGCTATTAAAGGCGATTCTTCCACTTCGTCGATCTGATAAACCGGTACTGGTGTCGTAGGTCGACGCTTGCGTTTACGTTTCTTTACTTTTTCCTGTGAAAATTATTGAAATTATCAATCAATCAAGGTCATAAGTACTACCTTTTCAGAAGCCACCGAGTGGGACAGTGTTTTCACGTTGCTTATTTGTGCCACAAAGCAGTAATTTGATATCAGCAATGTGTTTCAAACACACAGAGGGTATAATGCATTATGGCGTAGGGTTGTGACGACACCACCACCCACTTGACGGCGAATCTGCCTTACAGTGGGAGTAAGACAGATTGACAGTACAAGTGCAATTAGTCAATTGCCAATCCGCCTGCTCAGCGTGGCAATTATCAGCAACTTTTTTTAACTGCCTCCGTAGCCTTGTGGTATAGGCGTGTGCTTTAGAAACCGGAGGTCGTGGCTTCAAATTCTGCGGGGACTCAAGAAATTTTCATTGTCGTTTCCTAGTTGGTTAGGGCAATTTGGGCCGATCACTCAATTGTCTGAAAAGTAAGATGATCCATGCGTCGGATGGGCATGTAAAAAGTCGGTCCACCCACCAACCTACATTGGACCAGCGTGGTGGGACCCGTCCAAAACCCCCTAATGGATAGGGATGTATTAGGGGAAGCCTATGTGTAGTCCATCCAGAAGCGGACTATCAAAGGCTGATGATGTGGGATATTTTTTAATGGACGCCGTCTTGGCGTTCATTAAAAAGACGCATGTGCAACAGTGGACTGCTAGAAGCTGTTTATGAAGATGACGAATGTGTTCTTGTGTGAAATGCATGGTGGTCATAATTATAGTAAAGCTTCTATGTGTTTATTCGATAACATATTTTCGTTCAATATGCCACATAAATATCAAGTTGAAAATTATGCCTTAAAAGGCATTCATTTCTAATATTTGGTTATTTTTTCTGATATGTGCAAATTGAATATGCATCTGCGTTAATTTGCAAACAAGTAAGACATTTTATCAATTAATACTTATTGGAGTGTTAAAATTATATAAATACAGAACTCGTTTCTCTAACACGAACCACAAACAAACCAAATCGAATACGGAGAGAATCTTTATAAGCAGCGCAAATTGACATAACAGTCAATTTGCAGCTATTAATTACGCTCATAACTTTGCTATAAATAAAACTCTTTGGTTAAGGGTCATTTAATTAGCAATGAGAATGTTATGTGACAGGGGATGTGACGTCACACAAACAACAAATGGCGTTTCGATCATTTCTTACAAATATTCGACATCGTTTTCGACTCAGGATACAAACTTTTAATATAATACCTCAGTTGCTTCGGTGGTCTTTGCTGGCCGCATAGGTTTCACTTCAACAAACTCCTCTACGATTATCTTGTTCCTGTCACGAGCGCCGTTAACGTAAATATTTCTGTCGCCGTTGAAAGGGCCTACTTCTATCGGACGCTGCTCTTCGGATAGCAGACGACCTGGTTTCACTTTGCCAGGCCACGGCTGTCAAAGAGTTTATTTAAATGATGGCTAAATTATGTGTCGATCGATTGTTGGTGGACCGATTTTGAGAACTCTTTTTTTGTCAGAAAGTAGTGACTGCTATGTAGTACTGTTATAGGTCTACACGATGGAATAATACACCTTTATGTATATAAAAATTTGAGTGGAAATGTTTAGTGTGAAATCAAATGGCGACAAAATGGCATACGCATATTGGTCAAATCATCAGATGATTTTGTACTGACCACCGCCGAACAAAAAACAATTTGGTTATTAATTCTTTTGTTTATGCAGATACTGATAATTATTGAATAATAATACAATAATATTTCCGAACAATTAGCACAACATCATCTCGCCCCAAACTAACCAAACTTGTACTATGAACACTAGATGACTGATAAATGCATAGACTTACTTTTCTTATAGTAAATTGATACACATTATGTATATACAAACACCCAGACACGACAAAAACACTATTGTTCATCACATAATATTTTCCCGTGATATGAAACGAACCCACATCCTTCCGCGTAGCAGACAGGGTTGCTAACCACTGCGCCATGGGCTGTCCAGAGCTGCTGGAAAGCGTTCGAAACAAAAAGTTTTGTTAAACATTTATAGTTGCTGCATATACCTGCAATGGCGGAGGTGCTATCTCGTTTTGCTGATCGATGACAACTGGTGATACACTCTTCGGTGTGCCAGTATTCAGCTGTGAGACGTGCAGGTCCAACTTTTGCAGAACCTTCTCGACTTTCTTGTCTTTGCCGATCTCCGTCACTTTGTTACGCTCGAAGACGCGTCCGTTGTTTATAACCTGTGATGAAATAGGAATATATTTAAAATCATATCGAGGATGACTTGACCACGTCTGACCCGAATAGGATTCGCCGAAATCAGAGTTTTTAAAACATCGCATCATCATCATCAGCTAGTGTTACTCCACTGCTGGACAAAGAACTCTCCTAATGCACGCCTTCTGTTGCCGTTTTAGACATCGCATAACAGTCAACATTTAGATGCGGTCTACAATAGCGGTCGTAATTTTGTGCAATACCAAATTTATTTTATTTAAGTTAAACGAATAAACATATTAAATATAATGACGAAAGTCAATTATAACTTATTCGTAACTCGCAAGTGAATACGTAATTTTTTAATTTATTACCAACTTATGGCCCAAGCAAAATTTTATATTTGCCTTTCTGCTTGTCAAAGTTAGTTTAGAAAGTAGTTAATAATAATGCCAAAGTCAAATGGAAGTGTAAGCAAAGCTTTTTCAATCGTGTTTTTTATAATTTTTTCGTTTTTATTTTTTTCCTTTATCTCCGTACATAAATTATTATTAATTATAGGGACAAGAGGAGCAGGACGCTAACCTAATGACAAGTGATACTCCCTACATATAAGAAAATCATTGAAAACGCCACAAATCCGCTCCGCCCAGAGACATGCCACTTAAGGTCTCATTTGCCTGTTGGGTCAATTAAATGCTTTATACATCTAAAATTGACCTCCGTGGTCTAGCGGTATTGGCCCTTGCTTGATAAACCAGAGGTAGTGGGTTCGAATACCGCAGGGAAACAACTTTGTGTTATTGTTGTTTTCCGATTGGTTAGGATAATTTGGCCCCATTACCCACTTGTCCGAAAAGCAAGATAATCCATGCGTCAAATGAGCATGTAAAAAGTCGGAACAGCGTGATGGGATACGGTCCAAAAACCACCTAAATGGAGAAGGGTGCATGAGCTTGTCAGGAGGACCACAGCTATGATGTAATTAAATGGTAATATAGTTATAGATTATTTATATATATTTATTTATATTTACCTTTACATTATTATCGTTTAGCACAGTGACCAAATCCCTGACAAAGGAATTGTTCGGATAGAGGCGTCGATGTTTGCAGTGTATGTCCACCTCAAGATGGTCCTCCGTCCCATTAGGGAGAGCTCGTACAAGGGTCAGGATGAATTTGTTTTTGGTTTGCTTCTTCCCGCGCTTTTTCCTCTTTGCGTGTTTTTTAGACTTTTCGCTCTCCTTGTTTCGGCTTTTTCGACGATTTCACTGAGCTCTTTCGAGTTTTTCGTGTCTTTTGCAACGTTGGACGGCTCGTATGAGAGGAGCGAACGGGATTTTCTGCTGCGATTTGTGAATTAGGAAAGGTTATTAGCAAGGGTATAAGGTAAATCAATAATGGCAACGTATAACTTAAATTCGTTGTGATTGTTGCAGGCTATATCTTAAATGGAATAGAATAAAAATTATCTCGTGTTGTTTAGATCTGTTTTTGTTTTTATGAAATTAAACTTTATTAAAAGATTGGGTTTAAGTGTGTTTTAATACTTTACGCGATTTAAATAATACGTTTTAGTGTTTATTATACTATGTTCTCTTACCGTTGTCCTCTTAGCCGCTGCAATTTAAGTTCTTGGTCGCTTGGTTCGGCATTATCTATAATAAAACATATAAATAAATATTCACGAGCGTTCTTCTGTTAAATATGTATTTTTAATGCACTGTTCCTAGTAATTGAAAATATACGTATCGAGTATACTATCAGTATTAAACTTAACTTTAATATATTTTTTTTGGGAAAAGAATGCTTATGTTTTTGGCCTAATGCAAATGTTTTTGCCTAAATAGAGACAAATCTCCCTTTCGCAATTCCTTTTTACAGGAGCACGACAGTATAACACTATATATAAAAGTTAGCATTTGCAGCTTACTTTGCTACTAGAGTAAGACAAAAGACCTCATTAGCATGCATTCCGCATCATTTATCCACGTATGAAACAAAAAACCATATTAAACTCTATATAAATCAAAAAACACGTCTTCATATATAGGGTAAAGGGAGATAAATTGGTGATATAAGTAATTTGGTGATATGTTTTAAAAACACTTTTGTATGACCACGTTAGCAGCAGAAATAGGCACCGCAGTGGTACCCACCCAGACGGTCTCCTGTAAACAGGGGACCTACCACCACTTATATCACCAATATATCTCCCTTTACCCTATTCGTAACGCTTTCCCGTTACGCACTCACCCGTGGGCCGAAAGCCATTGTCCTCGCTATAGTCGATTGCCCAGCGCTGGGAAGGAGAGTCGGTCCGACAGCGACGCGCTAAGACATCCGCGCCGGCGACGGAGCCCGCTTCTAGGCAGAGGCCACTCTCTATGTGTTGGAGCTGTTTACTGTTTAAATAACGCCATTTCTGTGGAAGATGACTGGCTTTTAGTTTATTAGATTGATATTTATATTTTATTTATCGATTAAAGCGAAACTGACGAGCGAGAACCGCTGGTATTTAATATGTACCCTTTGCTCACGGATAGCAGTGTAAGAGTCCATACATCCGCTGAATGTATTGAGACGTAGCATGGGTTTTTTTAACGTTAACTTATAGATTACGTAGCCTAGGGTTTATTCATTAATTTTTATACTTCAAAGATGTATTAAAGTTTGAAGACGTATATTTCTAGATCAAACAATTCTGTAAACTAGCAAAATGAATACGCATTGTGCAAAGAATTAGAACGATTTATTTACGTGACTGATTGAATAGAATTGAATTGATTGAAGCCTTTGGCTATCAACAGCATACATACTACGCCGCTTCGTTGGTAATAATTTCGATTGTAATTTGGTAAAACTATAAAAAAATTCTTGAAAAAATAATTAATTTTAATATAGATTTAAAAATATATATATAATAACAGTACCTGCCCACGATTTTTGTCGTGACATGTCACCATCAGGACGTGTCGGCCTCGGCTGTCGGCGTCTTCGTCGGGGGAACGTCTGGATCATATCAATAATAAAATAATAATTTTATCATTACAAGTAACTCGCTTAACATTTGCGTCTGTCGTTGATAAGTTTTATTGTTGTAGTTTTTGTTGTCTGTATTTGATAAGTTTTTATTAATTATGTAGTCAATGAGAGAAGTTAATAAAAAAAGACCCTTACATAGAATACAGAGAGGTTTGTTTTGGTAAAGCCCTGCGGAATCGAAAGCGAAAACACGATTGCACACTCATTCGCGAACGTTGATAACAAAGGTATTTCCTGCTAATCTAGTCTATGTTTACGTGTCTAAGTATTCATCATTCATCATCAGCCTTTGATAGTCCACTGCTGGACGTAGGCCTCCTAATACACCCCTATCCCTTAGGGGTTTTGGACCGTATCCCACCACGCTGGTCCAATGCGGGTTGGTGGGTGGACGACTTTTACATGCCCAACCGACGCATGGATCATCTTTCTTTCAAACAATTGGGTGATCGGCCCATATTGCCCTAACCAACTAGAAACAACAATGAAAATTTGTTGAGTCCCCAGGATTCGTACCCACGACCTCCGGTTTCTAAAGCAAACGCCTATACCACTAGGCTACGGAGGCAGTCAGTATGTGTCTAAGTATACTAGAGTGAAATGATATTCGTAATTTTGCTGAACAAAGTCTAATTAGAGAATCTAATTAAAGAACAAACTGATATGTTTGCTTTGGCTCCATCAAAGTTTGCAAAGGACTTTGTAGACATAAATTCCAAATAATATCAGGTTCAGAAAGTCCGTGGGTGCAGGTGGCGCAGGATCGTACCTCTTGGCGGCTCATGGGGGAGGCCTATGTCCAGCAGTGGACTTTTTTAGGCTGATATGACGATGAGGATGATCAGGCTCTGATATGACGGAGGAGAATTCTGCTAGATTAGAACTGTTATTACCTGTACTGAATTTTGGCACACTTCTCCTCGTCCCGCAGCTGCCCGCCGAGTGACAATGAGAGATACTGAGTAGCTTGGAGCGTGTCGTGGCAGGGGTAGACTCCCAATGGACTCGCTTCCCCTTCCCGCTGTAGTGTATCCAAGCATAGGCCACTGGATGGATTCATAAACCTGGAAATGATCAGATATTATTAATTGCTACAATTAACAGCCTCATAATCCCCTCTTAATCGGTTACGACTACGGAGGCCGATTTTTATTATATGAGTAGAGTACAAAAGTTGTCGAATCTCAGCGGGGTTTTTACGCGCAACCTCCGGTATGAAGGCAAAGCCAATATGCTACGAAGGCAGATATTAACTTCCTTCAAAAAATGCTTTGTTGGTATGGTTGACATTGTAAGTTGTAATAAAAAATAAAGTTTTCAGTATTGGATTTCGTTTAAATGAGTTCCAATTTAGTTTTGATGCAAATTTACAGTTTTTGCGTTATGCGAAAACTAATGGCTGATCAATAATATTAGTAGGACTGTAAAAACTGAAACCAACCTCCCAAAACCGTATACATCTTTAACGGGCACAAACTTCTCCTTGTACACGTGATCCAAGTACCATTGGAAGCTTTTGCAGTGCAGTTTCTCGCGCAATATCTTTCTGTGAGTCACGTCACCTATAATCGGGTTTTTCTGTAAACACAAAAAGAAAGTGTAAAGTAGTAATAACATCATCATCATCAGCCTGTGTCAGTCCAGTGCTGGACATAAGCCTCCCCTATTGCACACGCCTTCTCCATTAGGAGGTTTTCGGACCGTATCCCACGGTCCCATGCTGGTCCAATGCGGGTTGGTGGGCGCCCATCCGACGCATGGTTCATCTTACTCTTCAGACAATTGTGTGAACGGCCCAAATTGCCCTAAACAACTAGGCAACAACAATGAAAATTTGTTGAATCCCCGCAAGGTTTCTAAAGCACACGCCTTTGCCACCAGGCTACGGAGGCAGTTAATAATAACAATACCTAGCAAATCAGAGTTAAATTTAAAAATACTTCTTCTTACACGTAAATCAGGTCGATGAAGGTAGAAGAGTTCAGCGTAATCGTCCATCCAAACTTCTGCCATACGCGCTGTGTTGATACCTTTAAAAATCATAAAGCGTAAAAATACGTGTTAAAATGTACATACCTTAGTGAAATTACAAGATGAAGGAAACAATACAGAACAATGTACGTCTTATTTAACTAACTACTTTAATCTGTGTCTGTCTGTCTGTCTCTAAATTACTAATTAACGACTCTAATAGTATATGCAGGGTCGATCGTCGGTAAATCTAGATCATTAAAATGTAAAAGGACAAATTACTAGGATTAAGACATAGCCAGATATAGTGTTAAAATTAGTAATGAAATTTGTGTTATTTATTTAAATTTTATTCGAACACTGGCTTACCATGCGTGTCCGATTGTAGCGGCAATCCGTAAGGGTGGAAATTTCGGAAGACGTGACCGACCCGAGAGCACGGTATCGTCTCCAGCGTACCCCCACCTTTAATAAAAAATAACCAATAAGAAAAAACATTATGAACAAATGAATATATTACCATAACAAACACTTTTTACCCTATTAATATTGTAAATAGTAATATAGAAGAATGAATTAATAATAATATAATGAAATGTTTGTTTGCTACACTCATAATCATCATCAACCTTTGATAGTCCAGTGCTGGACATAGGCCTCCCCTAATACACCCCTATCCATTAGGGGAATTTGGACCGTATTCCACCACGCTAGTCCAATGCGGGTTGGTGGGTGGACCGACTTTTTACATGCCCATCCGACGCATGGATCATCTTACTTTTCAGACGATTGGGTGATCGGCCCAACCGACTAGAAAACAACAATTGAAATGTGTCGAGTCCCCGCAGGATTCAAACCTATGACCTCCGGTTTCGAAAACACACGCCTATACCACTAGGCTACGGAGGCAGTAGTAACCACGCATAAACTTCTTAATAAATTTAATGTAATGTATATAGTTATGATTAAACTACAATAATAAATAATATATTAGAAAAATTTCAATACTGTTAATTGTTCTTATTGCAGTAGTGCCGCCAATCATTTGCCTGAAGGCTAGGTGAATCCATTTTATTATTAATGAAGTTTTTAAGGGAATAATTTTATAAGGCAAATTTAATGACATCAGTAGAATCGTACCGAAACAAGCTCATACCGGTGCATAAGCGATATATTTGTTTCGATACCGAGTACTTTTAGCTTCAAATCAAATCTTTTCATTGATAAATATCAAATGAGTAATAAAAAAAAGTTTCGGTATGGAATCAAATCAAGACAAACAATGTTTCGTTTAATTCTTCTTTACTAAATATCTTGCTTAATAAACATATTAAGTAGAGTGAAATTCATCTTCCTTGGTCTTGTGAATGTGTTGTATTTTACTCTCTAACGCACGCAACCCCTGAGAGCGTTGCACGGAACGGCATTTTGGGCAATCTTTACGCGACTAGAAATCCTGTACATTAACGACGATGTTTATTTTCTTTCACAAGAGTTCACCGCTACAAGTACATATTTATTTTAATTTATTATATTCTTTATGCACAAAATATGAACAGAGGCGGACTAAATGCCAATGGCATTGTCGACCAAGTCAACCTTTGGGTGTGGGCAAATGTGTCCGCACAAAGACACTCTAAAAAAGGAATAAGTGCCTTAAATATTCATTTATATATAAAGAAAATAATATAATGCCAACATATCATTGAAGACATATTTATTTTTAAAGCTTATTTACGTTTCATTATTTAGCCCTTGATTAGGTAACCGCTCATGGAGAGGTCAGTACCTAAAATGGATTAGCTAGTCCTCCGGAGGTAGATTAATATTTGATTGCTGTAAATTAGGTGACACGGTTAAATATATTAGAAATACTGAATAAAATATTGTACAAATCTTTTAATGTGTGTGCGTGTCTTATTGCAGCCAGCTACTTGAGCTTGTATAACTAGTCTTAGCATAAATGACTATGGAAACTTAAAAAACCGTTAGATACATAAACATATTTTTCCTTTATAAACTAACACATACTATACAGATGCACTTTGATTACAAAATCGCTAACAGACATCGCATAAACGATTTACCGTTGCCAACGAATGTCATTTTAGTAATACGCTTGAAGGGCCATTAGACTTTTTAAATATACTTACATTGCCAAATTCTGAAGGACATTTCGAGGTTCTCGCCGCCCCAGCCCGCCATCTGCTCGTCGTACGCACCGAGTTCCCAATAGTACGCGCGGTTCATCGCAAACAGACCGCCGGCCATTGTAGGAGACCTATTAAATAGTTTTTATAGAACTATATTTCGATGACTTATACTCGGAATCAATGTAGGCATTGTAACCCATGGCAACGCAGTAGCGTTATATATTATCTCGTTATTGATGGACTGGCACTAAATGCGACAGTAAGTTACAGTCGACTAATGAAAACACTACGCACAACTAATAACACTAAACGTGCTATACGGCTTCGTCGCTAAGTGTTACTCCATTTATATTATTATTTCAGAATAATTTTGAGTCCAATTTGGCTAAACTACAGGTAATTTTCCTTGAAGAATTTTTTAAACATACTTTAACAATTTAAACATACTTCTAAATACTGACTTGAAAAGTTTAAATTTCTTTATAAAACAAGATCGAGTAACCGACAGGTCCCGTATAAAGTTGTGAATATTAATATATAATATGTATACAAAATATAGTATGTTCGAAAGATGTATGTGCACAAATATAGATATGATTTTCGCAGGCATTGTGATGCACATAACATAAATAGTAGAAACAAACATAATTTAATTCTTCCAGCAACTAGACTGCGATGAATAAGAAAATCTTTTACGTATTTTAATGTTTACGCTTTTACAACAAAATCTCAGTAAACTCTCAGAATTTAACTATTAATAAATTTAAAAAAGTTGTAAAGGAACGTTTATGTGTTAAAGCCTATTATAACATAAATTAATTTATAAATGATAACACAACCTAGTTATGGAATGCTCGCTCCAGGCTTTTTCAAATTTAATATAGGTATGATAAAACTGTATGTAGCTCTTATAAAATTTATATGTATATTTGATTATTTTAAAAGATGAAAAAATAGGCCCGCTAAGTTTCTTTCGCCGGTTCTTCTGAGGTCGGAGGCGTCCTATTCCGAAACGGTGATAGTCCTTGACAATCAATAAGCAGTGTTACTCTTCTATATTGAATAAAGATATTTGAATTTGAATTGAATTTGATTAGGTATTATGTTCCGTGAGAGAAGGCCCAAGGAAGAAGTACCCGCGGCCCCGGGTCAAGCGACATGAAAAAGGAGCGGCCATTGGTTTTAAGCGGCTGTACCGGCCGCTCCATATTGTCCGGGGAGCCATCCCTACCCTGGCGGCGGGGAATCCGTAAGCTGGATTTTTCCAACGGCAAAAAAATTATCATGTTACGTGGGTCCCGCGACAAGGGCACGCCTGTTTCGACGCACCCAAGGGTGAAGTGGCTGTTTCGAAGACCAGTGATGATGTAGTCGCGGAAAACCACTATATTTCCAGGGAGGAACCACGTGGTGGTTTTAGTCGATGCGACATAACCTGTACTTAAACCGAGGCCAGCTATACATGGAAATAGGTGTATATACAAAATAGATTGCAGAACTTACCACGTGGGTGAAATATTGGACCCGCGTCGTTTCTTCTCCCTCTCAGGCACCTCTATCCATGTAAAGTGACCCATGAATGTAAACCCTCCTACCTGAATAAAATGTTCTATTAATATAGCTTTGTTATAAAGATAAGGTAAATTCTTAACTGATTTTTTAACTTCTCAAAAGATTTATGAAAGCACAACAAAAGTAAAGGATATGCAAATGATGGATTAAATTCCACAGAGAAACAGTAATAAGATGGGATTGTTCGTTATACCATATCTGAGCCAAAGAAAGTATGGAATTGAAAATATCTACAATATAAACCAAAGCAACGAGGTGGCATCGTTGATATCTTGGTGACAGACACAGACACACCAATTCCTTCCTTTCTAAAGATCATATACAGATAGAATTATATATCTATTAAAGTTATTTAGTCATTTGGCAATCAATAGGAAACTTTGATAAAAACTAAATAAGAAAGAAAGCCAAATGGTAGAATATAAAAGGAAATACAAGCAAAATACACCACTACCAGCTACATGCAAGATGTAATAAAACATACGGTGAGTGCAACATGTACATCAAACAATAATTAAAAGCCACCTCAAAAACACACTTAAACCAACTCAAAACAAAACAAGTCAAAATATACAAAAAAAGTAATAATTATACAAGTTAGTAATGTTTTAGATAAACGAAGATTAAAAAAAAGTCTCTTATATTTAGCAAAAATATATCGGTTCTACTAATCGGTCTAATTTGCGTACCAAGCTAAAATATTTATAAACCGCTCTTACTTTTTTTTTATTTACTACTCAACTTTCGTTTTTTAATAATTGTCGACTGTTTACACGAATAAAATAATCATGTCACAAGATATAAAATATAACTGCAATGACGCTTACAGATATCTTGTTGAACGATACTTAACCTCTGCAGTGCAAAGGGATCGGATCGAGTATGTCATTTTTCATTTGTTTTCAAAACATAAATCAGGTCTAATAACATGATGAACTACGAGCCAATTCGAAACATAATTATAATATAGAACTGTGTTTAACAAGAAATTAATAGCGTCAGAACCTATGATTTCTTTTCTGGGCGACATTGTGTTGCCACTTTGTAGTTGTCCATCATTAGGAAGGTAATATTTTTGCGTCATTATTTTGTTATCATCATTATTGTTAGCTTTATTTAAGAAAATTCTATTTTTATAGGGCATATTAGATAAGATAGATTTTTCTCAAAAGAACATGCAGAATGTACGCGAACACGAAGCCAACAATCATTGTTTCGAAAAGTACATAACATTCAATCAAAACACTCTAAATATATAAAATACTCATTAAATCCTTGAGTGCATTATAAAACCTTACAGAACATATTAAACTACACCTCCACCGATAATTTCTGCTTACTCATTCTCTTGTTAATTTCACGTTCCGCAAAGCTTATTATTTCCGATTCAACGTCCATTCCAAACCGTTCAAGCGTACAAACCAGCGTTTCTCAAACTTTTTCGATCACGATAGAGAATATGTATTTTCTTGCGTAATTTTATTTCAATATTATAAGGAGGAGAATTGTAGATTTAAATAAGTGAACCAAGATTACTTTATAAACCATGGCAATGATTAAACCCTTTAATTAGTGTACAACTTACGTTATAATTATAACTTAAGATGTAATTCGAATAAACTTCTAAACTTTGAGAAGTGTTTTGATTATTCGAGTACAGTACATTTGAGTGACGTTACGCTTACGGGTTATATTATTTAGAAACAAGTTGTCCAATCTTTAACTGCGCCCATGAAGATTACAGCTAGTATGCTAAGATAAAAAAATAAACCCTTTTATTCATGTCAATCGACAAAGACGTAAAAATTGTCAGTTATGATTTGTTATATAAAACATCCCTAAAGCTAATCCGTCGCAATAAAAAATCACGTTTAACTAAAACAAGTTTGAGAAACGCTGCACCGGCCACGACACGCGTCGGCTTCTTGAGGACCTGGAAATGCTCTGCAGCATCCAACTGGAAGGTGGACTGATCGATCACGTCGATCAGGGGTGTCAGAACCGCGTCCCGCTTGTGGCGTATCCTCTGCAGGAGTGGACGAAGCCAGTCCGCGCCCGCTTCGCAATGGGCGTCGAGGAAAATGAGCACGTCTCCCCTGGCCGCCCTTGCGCCCGTCATTCTAGCCCGCATTAAGCCTTGCCTGTGAAGTGTCTATTTCTCAGGCCATGTACGAGCGGAACATTGACATCCGTGGTACACATAGTAATATTTGCATTGGATATTTCTTGTTGATATCATAATAAACTTCCCGACCGGATTGTTTAAAACATCTCTCAGATGTCGATTGCTGACGCGATTGTGTCTTTGGATATAATTTCAGTCAGTAGCGTATTCCGAGTCAAACTTTCTGAATGTATTACTTAGTTAGACAAAATTGTAAATATGGCAAATCTTTAGCGCGCGATTTTATCCGACATGTTATTTTTAAGTATTTGTTAATATTAAAAAATCTGTTTAAAATATCTAAAATATCTGAGAGAAAAATTCACTGCAATATAGCTTTACCTATAGAATTTCTCTGATGGTATGCAACAATCACCTTGTAGCCAAAACATGAAAGAACTAAAACATCCTACATTTAGCTCAAATTTCACATCCTCCAAGACCATATTTGAAGCAACAAATCAGGTGGCGAAACAAAATCAATGTGTCCCGTATACATCTATAATCATCATCATCAGCCTCTGATAGTCCACTGCTGGACATAGGCTTCCCTTAATACACCCCTATCCATTAGGGGGTTTTGGACCGTGTCCCACCACGCTGGTCCAATGCGAGTTGGTGGGTGGACCGCCTTTTTACATGCCCGTCCGACGCATGGATCATCTTACTTTTTAGACAATTGGGTGATCGGCCCAAACTGTCCTAACCAACTAGGAAACAACAACGAAAATTTGTTGAGTCCCCGCAGGATTCAGACCCACGACCTCCGGTTTATAAAGCAAACGCCAATACCACTAGGCTACGGAGGCAGTTACATCTATAATACAGAACCATAAAACAACTCACAACTGTGACAGTTTACAATATTGCAAACAAAGAGAAACAAAAGCAAAACAACCATACAACAACAGAAAAAAAACAACGGAAATAGAATTACTAAACAATTAAAAACAAAAGTGTAGTGGTGCAACGTGACATGGCACGCGACAAGCGAGAAAAAGTGTGAACACGTGACCGAAGCTCTAAGAAAAAGGTGGCGACAAATACGCGGGAGGCTGTTGCCAACTGTTTCATTGCTACAAGCGTTTTAATTATGTATTGTATTTTATTCAATGTGTTATTTTTTCGTCACATATAAAAAATATAAGATAAAACTGGTCAAAAATAATTCAATAGTTTTTTTACCAATTACAACTCGATATGTAACAAAATCATTGGACCTTACTAATTTGTCGTATTAAATATTGTTTTGTTTTCTTTGTAAAAATCGAACGGGGAATTATTTTATTTCCTTAAATTTTCAATATCAAGTAAAATTACCAATGATCATTCCATGGAGACACCTTAGGTATAAATTTAATGCATTGAGCAGATTTGCTAGCGTTCGCAGCTGTACCTAGGACAGTGCGTCTCACCGCTTTAATTAATAAAAAATAAAAATAATAACTAACTAATAACAAGAGGTTATATATTTAGGCGACCTTAGAGAATAACATTATATTCAGATATCTACTAGAGCACAGAGGTGCACAAAAAAATAACAACACATTCCAAAACAGTTGACACAGTCTCCTATCCATCCGCACCTGAAACGCTTCCGCGTCCTGGACGCTGTAATAGAAGTTGCCGGAGTCGATCACGTCTATGATCGGGACCACAACACTCCTCGGCGACTCCTTGATCCTTTGCAGCAAGGGTCTGAGCCAATCGGGTTGGGATTCGCAATGAGCGTCGAGGAAAAGCAGAACATCGCCAGTGGCGTATTTGGCACCGGCCAACCGCGCTCTCGTTAGACCCACTCTAGATAGGAAGAGCTTGGTTATTACCAACCTTTCATTTACAAATGATATACTTTTTAGGTAGTAATAGAGAAGACAGAAGGAAAATCTGGTAAATAAAACAAGAATAGACTTAGCCTGTTTACATAAACCTATCTCTTTTTCTTCATTTTGAATACCTGAATCTGTTATAATTGATAAGAAAATCACTTTCCTGAACTCATATGTCACAAAAATTGATACGTACATTCCATTTATAATTTGCTTTTTGTATCAATAATTCAAATTTTCCGCCCCACTAGAAGTTAATTTTTTTTCCATGTGCGGTTATGGAAAATGTAAATATTTTTTTTATCTTTAATGTAGTGCAAAGAGATTTATTTTCTTTATAAACAAGTATCAGTGATTGTTATTACTTGCAATGTTATTAATGTTCATGAATATTATAATGATAAAGAACACATTATTACTTTATAATTAATGTACTGCACTCAAAACTATTAATATAACCATTAGACATTTCTAAATTAAAAACAACTTATCATAAAGATAACTAAGATGTTTCTATAAGACCCAACATTGGAAAACAATATCTAAAAGCAGTAAACTCTCTGGTTCCTATCGTCACCTCAAATTCTTCATAGCCCGTCTGGTATTCCAATGTATCTGATTCCAGCATGTCTATTATCGGGGTGACCACAGTGGTTCTTTTCTCCTTAATCCTTTGGAGTAATGGCCTAAGCCAATCTGTGTCCGCTTCACAGTGAGCGTCTAAGAAGACCAGAGCATCAGCCGATGCAATGCGACTGCCTGCTAGACGGGCTTGTGTTAAACCCACCCTGAGTTTTATTACCAGTAAGTTATTAAGAAAGGAATGTAGATATACCAGACACTAGTGGTTTACTACATTAAAGTGGGAAACGGTTATCAGAGCTGCACTTTTATTTTGTAAAATTCAACATAACAAGTCTAGACAAAAGTGTATCTAAGTCAATTTATTTTGTTGCCTAGAACAACAGTTTATGACATATGGTTAGATTAATGCACTATGCAATGCTTGAATAGTAGGTTCACCCAAATTGTAACATGATACAACAATTTTTTGTATGACGTAAATGTATTTAGGTGTCAA
Source organism: Lamproptera curius (assembly GCA_029286875.1). Taxonomy (NCBI): domain Eukaryota; kingdom Metazoa; phylum Arthropoda; class Insecta; order Lepidoptera; family Papilionidae; genus Lamproptera; species Lamproptera curius. The sequence continues at coordinate 256,787 of JAGSMT010000027.1, read as the reverse complement.
ATGATAACTTAATAATTTAATAATTATATAAAGGATAAATTGTTTACATGTGCATCTTACCTGTCAGGTAATCTTAATATTCGTATGAGATCTGGCGGAAGACGGCTCCGTATATAATGGCTAAGTTTTCCCTTTAGTTCGGGAAGTGTTGAGTTATCGTCTACCAATATTATTTCCTTAAGGTATACAAATGGTGATTTCGGATCCTGCCCTGGATATCCTGTGTTAACAATAGTTATTTGTAGTTATATACAATGAGTATTTTTTATACTTACAAAAGCAATGAAGTGAATAAAACATTTTTCATGAGCTTAATCTACACTTATAAAATTTTTTATATATAGCACAAGTTATACAGCTGTAATATTTGTGGGCAGAAGAAAAGATACATTTTGTAGCTTTCGTGCTAAATTTAGCCCTATGTTCAAATAACATAATACTTAATATTAAAAAGATATGTTGTAATTGTATTGTCTCCATTTTTAAAAAAATATATCCCTCATGTTTTAATGTTTTTACTATTAGTCTATTGTATCATTCAGTATTCTTTTACAAATACCATCAATAGTTTATTTATATTTATCTTTATACTGTGATAGATACATATTAGGACAATGCTAAACATATGTGAAAAATAAGCAAAATCTTGCATACCTAAGTTCATAGATTTTCCTGTCGATCTATCAACATAGTTGGCATGCCTGTACCAAGGCTGATCACGTCTTGCACTGTTCACTACACTCCACAGAGTTCTTATGACAACAGAATATGGTTCATTATGAAATATAATTACTACTGATGCAGATGGCAACTCCGCATCATATATTATACGGGTGCATGCTGGGTTTCTATGATCTGTTAGATGACAAATTTATCATATTTTTATAAAATACAGAAAGTGGTTAAATAATTAATAAATAACTGTAGGTTGCTGTTAAATGTGTACACATACTCGAAAATTATTAATAATTTTTTATTTAATGCATATCATAGGAAAATCGTAACTTACTTAAAAATAAACTAAAAACATAAACTTTCTTTCCTTAAATTCTAACAACTGCATTTTTTTTATGACATGCACAGATTTTATAAAAGAACAAACTGATTCAGGTTAAATAAAATTTCTTTTACGGCCAAATAAATTTGTTGAATTTTAAATTATTAGATACATGAAAAATACACTCGCGTAATGGATTTTACTGCATAAAAAAATAATGAATCACGATGGTTATGCACTCAAGCTGAAAGTTAATCAATAACGGTACAATAACGCATTAATAATTCTATCTAACAGGACTCGCATCTAACGTTATCGGCGGAAAAACTTACCACTTAAATTTCTGTTATAAGCGATACGATCGCTTAAATATACATTAATTGCCAGCTTCTTCTCGGACTCTTCACCAAGACGATGTGCTTCCCCAACAAGATGCGCCGCAACTCCTCCATCCCCAAGACCTGGGATAATCCGCGCTTCATCTTCCAAAATTTGTTTTTCAAACTCATCTTGAACTAATTCTAAATCCTGAGCCCGTGCTGATCTTTTACCACCACGCCATTGTTCAAATAAAGTGAAAATTGTGACAATTATCACTAAAAATATACTTAACTTTACCACATAATAACATTTACGAAGAGGAAAGTGCATTTTTAAAATAAATATCTGTGTGTACACAACCCAGCCGGGGCAGCCAGCGACTGACTTTGACGTTTCGCTGTTTACAGTTACAGTTCTTAAACAGGAAAGTCAAACATAAACAAACTCATTCAGCCTTATCTCACGATCAAATTTTTAGTTAACGCTTGCTTTTGTAAACATTCATTAAGTATCGTAGTGTTTTGTAACTTTAAAAATTACAAAAATTTGAAACGGTTTTGAAATATTTGTGAAGTATGTTTTTAATTTTTGTATAAATCTATAAAGGAAACAAAAATAAATTTTAAGGATTTTTAATAAACATTACACTCTTATTATTATTATGTTCCAATGTTTTTTTTTTTTACCAAGAAATGGAATGTATAAATATGCAAACTTTTTTTATTCATTTGATGAGCATTATTTACTTTCGATAAAATAACATAATTTTTTTTATCATATTCTAACAATAAAAAAACAAGGTTGACTACAGAGCTATTAAAATATATACTTAAATAGATTTTGTTTAAATTATATAATAAAAAATATTTAATCCAAGGAATGATAACTGGGATTACATCACTGGTCACAAAATGATTAAAATAATAAGACAAAGTATCACTGTGTTTAGAAGAGCAAAATAGGATATGCAGGTAAATTTTAAAGTTAAAATTCGATCTTGTTCAATAGGCCGCTATTCAGTCACACACACGCCCAAGATTTTAGCCTCAATTACACTCTATTTGGCATTTAACGTTTAAGTCAGATTATATTTTGCTAAAGTAAAACATTTGGATTAGCCAAATGTTTTACAGCGCAAAATGTCATATTATTAAATTTGACACTTTAAATTCACAACGACAGTGATAATTTATAATCGAATTTCCACAATAAAATTATTATTTGTTAAAATATTTGCATTGTATAAATTTACTTAAAAATAAATAAAATATGAACTTTTTTCTATACGAAGAAACAATTAACTTAAGATTAACAATAAGGCTCCTTCGCAATATTTCTGTACACTGGTCATTTAATACTAATACAATTATTTAGCAGTCTCAATATTGACAGATTTGGTGAGATCTTTAAACCGTGCGTCCAAGGAGGCCATCTGAACCTTAGTCAGTTTGGCGCCTTTCATGTCGAGCACTTTATGGAACTCAGCGAGCGTGCTCTCTGGTAAAAGTTGGACGAACTGTGCGACAAATCCTTCCAAATTGCCGTCCAGAGGTGCCATCACCAGTTTCAGTATCATTTCCGCTTTCGTCATCAGTTTTATCACCACTTTGGTGTAGGTGGCGGGCGCTTGTCGTTTCACTTCCGAGCCGATAGATGGCAGCTCTAGTAGGGCCGTTTTTAGCATGTGAGTGTCTAGGAGTAGCTGCTCGGAGCCGACCGTCGATATGGGCTTGCATTTGTAAACATTTTGTATTAACTTCGGTATGAAGGAGTTGGCGAATCGTATGCAGAACTGGGTGAAGTATTTCCGCGACGACGCCAAATTGTCCCTTAAGGTTGGTATTGCGTTCTTCAGGTGCATTATGATCTGCGTCACGTAGGAGCTCTGGTCGCCGACGTTGTCGAAGTGCAGCCAGGAGATCTTGGTCATCGCCTGCAGAGCTGGCTCGCAAGCTAATTCCAAATCTTGCACCAGCATTTGGATGCAGTTGCTGATCATCTTGTGGAATAGATCCTGTTCGGGCACCAGGTCGATTTTGTCTACTAAAGACGAGGCCACCTTCTCTTTAAGTTTTTGTTCAAGGTGTATCGTTGTCTCTAAACAGTATTCAGATGTGGTTATCACGCTTGTGATTCTCGCGACCTCCTGTTTGGTGTACCTGTGAGAATGATGACGTAAAGGAATAAATTCTTCCTTGAAATTTTTACAGCTGTCTTATATTAATTTAAAAAATTAAGATAACTACACCGTCTAGTTCATGAGGAAGTCAAGATTCTTTTGTAAAGACACATGAATAAGGCGCAAACACTAAGACAAGAAATTCGAACCCATATCTCATGTCTGGAAAGTAAAAGATAAAACGACCGTAGGGTATCTAACAGGATCTTATCGGGACAATGAAATTTTACAAAGCGGTAATAAATAATTTATTAATTTTAAAAAGCCAGTCACCTTAGAAAGGGTAGTAAAAGACAACAATACCTGGCGGGTGTAGCATCATCTCTGAGGAGTGTATGAAGATTGGTGACCAGACTTGGGACTGTGGCGGAGGAGCCCAGGGCACCGAAAGAGAGCTGCGTGGGGCCAGTGCGGGGCAAAGCCGCCTGCAATACTCCACCGGCATACTCGCGGAGGTACTTTTGGAAAACGCCAGCTAGCTCTGTACAAAAATATAATAAGGAGTTTATATGCTTTGAAGGAATTCTTACGTAGATTGCGATACCTCTATAAGCGTATCCGAGCTTTTGGCTAATGATGAGTATTGATAGACTTTGTTGGGTAAGATCCATCTGCAGTTTGGTTAATCTACGAGTTTACAAAATTTGTTACCACAGCCAACGTCCATTAAACTTTTACAAAAAAATTAACATAGGACGATAGAAGGAATAACATACGTGCGCTACAAAGGGGAAAAAATCCTTTAGATGAATTCAAATGTAATTTTCGATTATAAACTTATTGACTTTTAGCCAATAACTCATAAATAAGCCATCATGTTCATATAATTACCTAGCATCGGTTCCCCGGTTGTTAATCTAGCACATTGCACTAGACACTTCTTGTAGAAGAGGAAGAGATCCGCGCAACTTGCGATCACAGCGCCACTTCCGCCGCTAACAGCACCCGCACTACCGATGTCCGATGACTTTGCATCCTGTTGAGTAATATCCCATTTGAGTGATTACTATTAGTTATATACTACACTACGTTTTTTTTTACTTTGAAGTCTTTCTTCAATATGGTAGCATTATCCATTACAATTCGTTGAAAAAATCTGCCACCAATTCGAAAACGGAAGCCTCAGACCTAAGAAGAACCGGTGTAAAAATCAGTGCGGCTAAATCCCTACAAGCTTAAACAATCGGAGCTTGTTAAGTCTCGTGAAGAAGTGTTTTTGTATAATACAGCGTTTTAACAAGCTAGACGGTTTACCTGATGATAAGTGATGAGCTCTGGCTATTAAAAACGCAGCTTAAGGCATTAGTGATGTAGTGGTAAACACAAACTACGCCCACCAAGTTACAACAGATTTTAATTTTGTTCATTCGTATATTATTTACTATCATCATCATCATTATCAGCCTGTGATAGTCCACTGCTGGACATAGGCCTCCCCTAATACACCCCTACCCATTAGGGGTTCTTGCACCGTATCCCACAACGCTGGTCCAATGCGGGTTGGTGGGTGGACCGACTTTTTACATGCCTATCCGACGCGTGGATCATCTTACTTTTCAGACAATTTTGTGATCGGCCCAAATTTTCCTAACCAACTAGGTCACAACAATAAAAATTTGTTGAGTCCCCGTAGGATTCGAACCCACGACCTCCGGTTTGTAAAGCACACGCCCATACCACTAGGCTACGGATGCAGTCATTACTGTATAATATATGAATAAACAAAACATATATATTATTACTTAAAATATGCTATATATAATGTCCTACATTTTGTATAGTTTCTTTTAAGTTCAAAACGAGACGAGATATTACGAGTCCAATTAATCTTCAGATAAACATTACTTAAAACGAAGAGAATGCATTACATTACACGACATTAATAGCATATCTAGCATCATCACTGTCAGTAACTTTTAAATCGAAGAACAGACTACTTGTTATGTTTCTACAAAGCAATAATGGACGATTATTCCAAGACGTTAATACTTTTGAACCATTTCACCTTTATTATATAGGTAATGGTTAATGGTTATTTCCGTTTCAAATAATACATACTTAATGCCAAAAGCGTTTTTACCTGTATAAACGTGTCCATTAGCGAACGAAGACTGGTGTCCAAACTTGTTATGTACAGCGAGAGGTATGGTTCAAAGCAACCACCTATTAACCTCACCCAAGGGGACCCGCTAGTGGGTGCTTCATCCGATACCTGCTGATAAAAGAATTACTAAGCCAGATAACATGTGAAATATTTGTAAATAATCAGACAAAGCAACATTAAGGCAATTCATATGTTGCCTTCTCATTGATATACCGCCATTATTATTAACCAAAAAATTAATCACCAGTTGTATTCCCATCAATTACCTTTAGGAGAGAATTTCAACAAAGCGACGGATTTGGAGATAAAAAAATTATTCTTATTCAGCACAATCACCGTCATGAAGTCTATGTGCATTCTATCTGTGTATGTAATAGTCTATTTACCTAGTGATAATGAACTTCACTGATTATATTGTAAATTTTACTTATTTACAGAATAATCTGACGTAATAAATGTAACCTCTTTCGAGTCCACGTCGAAAGTTATTTGCTTGTCCGAGTTAGAGTCGACAGTCTCCGTTCCCGTGAAATCAGTACCTGCAAAAAACATACTTTGATTAAACAGAAGATGTTCAAAGTTTAATTTCGGTACAGTTTGGCGTACTACACACTACATTACAACTCATACTTTGCTTTATAATTAGGTAACTGGTAATATCGTCTAAGTCTGAATATCAGGTCGATATTTTTACTTTAATAAGTTTAATTCATAAATTAAATGACGTGCTGAATAAATGATTTTTATGCCACTGCTATTTTTCATTCAAAGTCAAAGTCAAATATATTTATTCAATATGAAAACATTACACTATCTTATTGATTGTCAAATAAACTACCACCGGTTCGGAAATGGAAGCCTCTGACCTGAGAAAACCGGCGTAAGAAACTCAAGGACATTTTTTTTCCTTTTTTAATAAATCTTACAAAATTTTTACATAATACATTACATTTTACTACTTTGAATAGCCTGAGCGAACAGTCACTACAACAATAATATCTTTAACACACAAACGTTCCTTTACAACTTTTTAAATTTATTTACAGACAAAAGCTGAACGTTTTCTCGGATTTTATTGTAGAAGGGTATATATACATTGTCCCATGAAAGATTTCATTGTTCTCAGGAGCCTATTTTTGAAGAACATAATTATGCTTATTCCCAGTATTTATATTACGTGTGTCACCATGTTTTACAAAATCATTTTTATGTTTATGAACATACATAATATTTTCAAATATGTATTGAGATGTATTCAGGTGTACGGTAGCATCATCAAGTTCACTGTTTTTTACAAATGACATTTATCTAATGAAACATGGTGGTCCTCGTGACTGATATTCTCTTTCCGCTTATCTTAAGCCTTTAAATTGTTTATTACAATGTAGAATAAGTAAATACTAGCCGCAGCAACGCGTGGCAGGGTCTGCTAAAAGATATATAGACTAAAACATTTATTAATAACCTATATGTTCTTCTGGCGTATAAGCTGCATTACTATATAGTTATATGGAACTTTGTACAGTAATTTATACGTCACGTAATTACAAACATACAGACACTTTTGCATTTATAAAGTTAGCTGATTATCAACTGGTGGTAGGTCCCTTTTTTACAGGGGACCGTCTGGATAGGTACCACCCCAGTGCAGTGTGGAAACACTACTGTGTTCCGGTTTGAAGGGCACCGTAGCCGGCGTATTTACTGGGTAAACGAGACTTAACACCCATGTCTCACGATAGGTGATACCACTAGTATTGCCGATGTCTATGGGCGTCGGTGACCACTTCCCATCAGGTGGCCTTACTGCTCGTCTGCCTGCGTAGGCAATGAAAAAATTATAACGTGTTCTTACCGACAAACCTCTTGTGAAGCAAAACCTCGAAGTTGTAAGTCTTCTGTATTGCGTATAATAGCAGCTTTACATCAACTTCGTTGCGACGCGAGGACATAATGTTGGTCAATTCGGTTCGTGTGATCTAAATCATAAAAATATATATATAAAAATATGGATTATTTGCAACAAATATAACATACAGCATGGCCTTAGCACCTTACATATCAACTTCGATTATGTGAGCTACGGCCATAGGCAATTGTCCACGATATTTCAATAACGTATTGTTGAATAACTAAATATATAGGTAAATAACACCATAATTTTTTTCCATCCATCGAAAATCAGTATACACAAAAGTTTTCTTTTCCTCATAACGAAAGCTTTTTGGCACACGATTAAATTATAAAGGTCAGTTCTATTATTTACTGTACTTTGCTATTTTTGTGTCAAATACATGTTTTGTTTCATTCTTTCAATCAAAATTCCTAACGTTTAGGCGCAAATATAATTTGGTATTAGATTGTGTTCAAGGAATTTGTATTTTTTTATTAGAGGTGGTAAGTCTTCTTTTATCTTCGTATTCTTTGTCTGGGGAAGCACCAGCGAAGTCTATTTATGTCACAAAGCAGTAGCGTGAAACGATTATTGTGTTCCGGTTTAAATGGCACCATGGCCAGCGTATTTGTTGGGTAAACGAGAACTGGAAAATCTATTCTCAAGGTGGCAAGCGGAGTTGTATCACTTACCATCCAGGTTAACGTTTGTCTCGTCACTACACTAAACGACAAAGGGCATCACCTACTTTGCTGGGCCCTAATAGGGGATAAAAGTTACGTCGTCCTTGTAGAACTGTTTGTCTGCATTACAAAGAATGAAAGGAGAACGAAATAAATATACATTTGACACATATGTAACGTGAGTTTTATTAATTATACAAGAATGAAAATTGTTTCGTACCAAAGTGGTCTCCACTCAGAATAGAATTACGAGTTAATTTAGAGCTTCGTGGATGCTGGTTTATCAGTGAAACCATGGGAGGTAGTAGATGACGAAACTATGCCAATAAAACAGTTTAAAGCCTATAATAAATTAAAAAGGTGCATGTGTTTTTTTTCGACAGCACGTACGTAGCATGTACGCCTCTTAAGTGCTTGATTTTTTGTGTGGTAAGTAAAATGGATTAAAGGTATATCATAAAACTTATCACTGTTTAACGTCACTTATTGGTGAGTCCATTAGACTTTGTCTACATCAATTAAATCTCCTATTTTAGCTAGCTAATAATTTACACACCCTACCTTGCAGAACTGCCTAGCTATCCTCTCGCTGAGCAGCCACGCGTGCGGGAACACCGCCCCCTGCGACTCCTCGAAGCTGAGGAGGTGCTTCTTCAGCCAAGCGTACCGACGCTCGATGTGGGACAGCCACGCGCACTCCTGCTCCGGAGAGAACAGGTGCTGGTACTCCTGAAGACAGAGATACGGAGTTACTTGGGATTAAAAGATTTGGTATTTTTGCAAATAAATCAAATTACGTTAGGCTAAGAACAATCATCAATTATTTTATTAAATTTGGACGAACATAAAATCTACCCCCCCGTTTGAAAAATGTGATTTATTCAGACAACTTCATCTTATGAGTCATTATCCATTAATCTAGGAATTTATGTAAATAATGTAAACCATAGCAATAAAGAGACGTCATACGTATTGTCCCAAAAAGTGTCGGTCACCTGATTCGTGGGAACGGTGGCTCCCCGCGAACTCTGTGTTAGATAAAGCTTACCAAAGAAAAGAGTCTGGAAGCATGCCCTCATAGTTAAAAAGTACGTATTGTGCTGTTATTAGTCGACGTCTTAGTTATTGACATGTCGGTGACAGTTAACCAATAAGAACGCTAGTATTAGACGATCGCGGCGCTCAAAACGCTCATTTAATCGTTCCATAAGCTATCGCGGTCGTTGTGGTCGCGGCTAAAACGTCATCCATGACGTCATGGCTAGCGCTCACGCGAGGCCCACGCCGCCCCATGTAAATTGGTGGGACGTTATGGTCTTTGAGTAATTATCGCCATTTTTAAAACTTGAAATGTCAAAAAAGACGATCGTCATTACGTACGCTATTTAATTTCGTAATTTACGTTATACCTATTTCATTTTAATTAACAATTGAACGTTATTTAATTAAATACATAACGTATATTGAATTTAAAAAAGTTAAAATATTTTTTACTATTTATTATCAATATAAATCCATTTCATTAAAAATTATTTAAGTTTATTTTCATAACTTGTACATTTAAAAATTACCTCCCATATATTTTTTTGCTTTTCACTAATTCGCCATTTGTATTTTTTACCTATACGCTCACAACGACACATAATCCATTCCATTTGAGTTTACGACCACGACACTCACATGTTAATGGAAGGGAAAATGTGCGGTCGTGAGCGTGGGCGCCGTGATCGTCTAATGGCACGCACCAAAGATTTCATGATGGAAGTCATGGTTTCATCCCATTCCTTCTAACAACTAATAAACCATACCAAATTAACACCATTTAAAATTTATTCATGTAACAGCTTTACTTTTATCATTAACATAGCTTTGCGTTAGAACATTTTTTATTACAAAAGATTGCTAAACGTTCACGTTACATAAAATATACAATTTACATTTAATATAATTATCACCAAACATTGGTCATACTACCTGTAGTTGCAAAGAGATGAACCAATTGATGAGGTCCTTTTTCACCTTAGGGTCCAAAGCGTCCACAACGCCACAAGCCTCGGCCAACGTTCGCTGAGTGACACCGCTTTTAGCCCCTGGCCAATATTAAAAGGAACATGTTAAAAAGTATTAATACTCCAGTGAAAAGAAAGCTAGCAAACAATAATTCCCTATTCCAGATAATTTCTAAATTTCTAATAATAATTTAACACAGTAACAAACAGGCAGCCGCAGTAAAGTTATGCTTTAACTATGTGATCAATTTTAAAAAACGCTTCTTCAGTGGTATAACGACATATATTTGTTTCTTTTTTCATTAGTAACCCACAATCTTATTCTCTATGTTTAAGTGAAATAAGTTTAAGCATAGCAATAATCTTAAAAAAATGTAAAAATAGAAAACCTACACAAAATCAGAAGTATTATAATACCTGAAAATGCATCCTTAAAATCTGCTAATATTTGTGTAGCGAGCTGCGATCGAATTGAATGCACCTCGTCTCTTAATGCGTTCAGTTCCCTGATATCACGATAAGACTCAAAGTGTTGTAGCACCTGTAGAAATAAATCATCATCAGCCTGTGATAGTCCACTGCTGGACATAAGCCTCCCCTAATACATCTCCATCCATTAGGGGATTTTGGACCGTATCCCACCACGCTGGTCCAATGCGGGTTGGTGGGTGGACCGACTTTTTACATGCCCATCCGACGCATGGATCATCTTACTTTTCAGACAATTGGGTGATCGGCCCAAATTGCCCTAACCAACTAGGAAACAACAATGAAAATTTTTTTTGCAGGATTCGAACCCACGACCTCCAGTTTCTAAGGCACACGCCTATACCACTAGGCTACGGAGGCAGGTGAAATAAATTTAGATGTATATGTGCATAAAATATTTTAATACGAGCCTAGAGACAAGTGAGACCATTCTAGTGATAGTAAGCAATTAGCCATACCCATTCAAAATGTCAAACGTCACGAATCTATACGCTGCTTTAAGACGTGGTATGTTTTGTTTCTTTTATCCAGTAATTACACAATAGTTTAGCCAAACAAGATGCGATATAGACTTAACATAGTTATTTATAGCAACAATGAAGCATTGAAATTTTACCTATGTATCATAATGCTTTGTTGCTTGACACTCACTCAGTGTTTGACATCAAAGTTCATTAATAAGAATGCTACATGGCTGACACCACTGTATTGCCAGGTGTTATCATGTTTACATCAATTCCGAGTCAGAATTGTCTAAACTATAGCCACAGAAATATGTTAGTGCTTCCTTATCAAGAGAGAGAATTGAAACTCAATAATGAGAATCATCTCTAAAGTTTTAGAATGAAATAAGCAGCTTTTTATGCTAATTGTAACTACCTGCCTTTTGTCCACCTTTTACTACCTACCTAACTACCTACCTTTAGTTATTTCAACTTTTCGAATCCAAATTTGAATATTTTAAATTATATAATATAGTTCACACTTGCTTTGTTAGACTATTACCTAATGAATAAAATTACCTCCATAATAGCTTGTAATGGCAACACCAATTCTTTATACTGTCTCCGCTGAGCCAATCCTCTTAGGGTGGCAGCACCACCAGCAAGCATGTGGAGATGGTTAAGAGCTGTGATGGCGGCAGTCAGGTTCCATTTAGCACAGTCCAGTTGCTTGATCTCTGCAGTTATTTCGCGTACCATACTTCGCTGCGTTCGGCTTTCTTGTTGATTTCCGCAACCTTAACAAAAAAAGTATATGTAGGTAAAAGTTGGGAGATATTGAGAAGGCTGCCTTTCATCAATATCTGCTAAAAGCATAGGTTACGTAATGACTGTTGAGCAAAAAAATTTTAATTCCTCCTAATCATGGCACAATGTCTAGAACAAGGTTATTTAAACCATGAAACATAATGTGACTGTCATGCATTTGGTTTATAAAACAATTTTCTTACGCTATTAACACCACTCAAAGTAATTTAATTCTTTCTCGATAAAAAATAATGACCGATTAACTACGGTTTGTTGAATTTCAATTAAACCAAGGCAAAATTTTATCATAAACCTATGACACAAAGTTTATATATTAAAAAGGTTTATTTTGTGATACAAAACATTTTGTTCTTATGTAAACGTAATTAGTACATGTGTACTGGTAGAAATTATTCAGTATAAGTTTTGACTCCATTGAAGTTTCTAATTAGACATAAGTGAGAGTTATTATTCGGCACTTGATTGTTTAAGATATTGTGTTTATAATAATTGGATATATTAACAACATATGACTTCACCTGCAATGCTAATTCTGTAATACAACGTTGAGCTTCCAGCAACGCGTCCTGACCAGCATCTCTTTGCGACGCCTGTTCACGGACCAAACGTTGGATATCATGTTGGATCGACGCGAGGCGGAATTCGCAACGGGCGGCCGCAGTCTCGACTCCGGAGAGGGACTGCTCCGTGGGGAACACACGATTTATATACGCTACTGCGTCAAACTAAAAATAAAATTTATATTATGTTAAAGTAAAATAAGTAAAACGTCTGAAATTAATACAAAGAATTAATGAAAAAAATCCTCAAAAAGTGGATTTAACATAATATAAAATAGTACAAGTCAAAATATTACATATATTGGGGTTGTTTACAAAGTTGTTTGCTTCCATTGTGCATTCAGTTATAATATTTGGTTAGTTGGAAATAAAGAATTTGGAAAGTTCCTCATATAAGTTAAAATAAAAGAATAAAGTTAAGATTTTAAGAAAAGTAATGGAAAATTGTGTATTTTTTTTACTTTTGAAAATGACTTGTCACAAAGTCCTCACAGTCAAAGTTTACATTAATAAAACTATTGATTCTATGAAAATAATCATAATGACTATGATGTTAAACAAAACCTTAATGTACTTTATAACTAGATTAGGTATAGTGATAAGTTGAAAAGAAATAAAAAAACATAAGTTGTTTCATAGACATGAATAATATTGCAAGATTTGTAAATTACCCTATTGAAAATACCCAAATGCAATTACTGCCCGTTTGCTGTCTTTCATAAAATGTATAAAGTCAATTGCATAGATTTAAAATTCCTTTTATCTATATTAATTAATTTTCATTTATTGATAATTTAAAAAAACATAGGATATTCCTACTTATATGTAATCAAAGTGATTGTTCACTAATAGGAACACTCACTATTTATTGGCTAGGTCTATTAACTTTCTTATAAGAACTTTTGTCTTTTAGAACCTCACAACAGGTATAATGCTACAAATACCCAAATAGATATATAAGTGGACCCATCAAAGGACAACCAAAGATACATCAGTGCAGAAAGCTGAATACTAAAAAGCCTAATTGCATTCTATGTTTATTGTTACATCCGTGTAGATGTAATAACATATTAGATACAAAATTTTAGTCAATAATGATTAGTATTTACCAATTTTTTAACTAAATCTGTTAATAATGAGTAAGTAAAATAAAAAGACCTAACAGCTTGCATTCTCTTCTTAGTAAGACACCATAAAACATATATAATGCAACCTACAACATAAGTCATTATAAAACGTATATACAGAAATTTACAAGATTACATTGCAATTATTAATGCAACTTATATCACAAAAATACACTTACTTCATCAGTATCAAATTGTTCAGTACCACCCATTAGCTCTTCAATTCGATTCATAACTGAACCTGGGAATGTCATTTGGACTTCAGGACCACTGTCTTTATCGTCCAAAATTTCATTTGAATCCATTGTATTAAACCTTAAAAATTTCTTTGAAGATCAAACCTTAAAAAAGTATAGAAGAAAATTCATAACAAATTTTGGTGGCTGTCACTGTCACATATTTGACATATTTTTACCATAACGAAAAATCAGGGTAAAGTTAATCTTCATGAAATTTGTTAATTTTTATTGGAAACTGAAACATATTTTCCTATCATAAGTATATTCACAGACGGTATTTATATATTTTCTCATTCTTCTAAAAGTAATAACCTTACTTTCAATACACTGTAAGGTCTTGGCGAGTATCCGATTGTCGAGAAATGTCAGAAAATGAAGGAAACAAATGATTACTTTTGTATATCTATCTCGTTCGTTGATCGTTGTTCATTTTGTTGTTTTCAGTTTTTTCTGTTCGGTTGAGGTGTGCCGTCGCTTGGTGAAGTCTCTGCGACAGGATGATTCGATGCGATTTGTCTGTGATCTAAACCTGTGAATATTTCTTTTACATAAAATTAACTATTTGTTTAGTGTAAATAGTGAATTGTGTGATAAAATGGCTCGTCTCACGGAAGAGATGGTGATCGCGCGATCAAAGCAGTCGGACCTCACCGCGATAAAGAAATTGAACTGCTGGTAAGTTTTGAAGTGTAACGACTCGGGATGTTTGAGGGTACCAGGAATCACCGTGAATAATAACGTTCCCTGACTGACCTCGGGTACATTAACCCTGTTGTTATCTCGGTCGAGAATTACTCCCATAGATTTGCTACATAGCGTGAGAATTTATTTTCTTTGTACCAATCAGCTGTGTCAATGTAACATGTGGCGTAGTGATTTATCCAACACTGTCAAATAGCGTATTTTTGTAAATAAAAAAAATATTTTAGTATAGTCCTTCCAAATCGTTAACAACTTTAAATTTCAAGGGATTGTTTCTTTTATCATTTGAATTAGCTTTAACCTATATAAAGACAGCAATATTTTATTTCATTCCCCCTGTGAAGTTGCAAATAATTTTAAATAATTGAAATTCTGAAAAGTTTCTCTTAAGAGCTTACTGAATGAACTAAGTGAGTCACTTATCACTTGATTTATTACTTGAGCTAAAATATATACATGATGCATAGTTATACTAATAAATAGCATACAAATAAAATGCTGCAATAATAAAACAATAATTTTTCCCATTTCTTTATTATGGTATACAAATAGTATTTCATTACTTTTTACCAATATCATTTAGTTATTAGGCAAGTTACTAATTTAACAATGGATATTTACACTATCTCTATATTATCAATCTACTATTAGTATGCATAAATCTAAAGCATTCCAATAAATTTTAACTGTTAATCTTCATTGACTGCATTAATGATTGAAGTTTTTTAAATTGTACAATATAAAAATAGATACTTTTATACTTTTTGAAATAAATATTTCAAAAAGGCTACTTTACATGAATTTCGTATTGTTATTGTTCAACTAGGAACCATAAATATTTTTGGAAAGGTTTTTCTAGTATTGAACATTGTTTACATAGATGTTAGTTGTTATTGTGATTAGCTACTGTTTAGTTATCTATCATATTTAATCATACAATAATTTGTGTCAAAACCTCCTTTGCTTTTGAATTTTATCATAATATCATTTTTGTTACATATTAAATTGTAAGTCAACTATGCTGCCTTTTTCAAATGTTGTTAATTTCACATAGTTTTTTTATATACAACGTTAAATTATGTTCATAGTAATATAATAAAAGGTTATTATTACATGAACGGCTAGTAGTACTTCAAAAAAGAATGTTTGACTATAATAAATAAGTAGACACTTATAAAGCTGAATTTTCATGATATTCAACAACCAATCATTTGTGAATATGCTTTGCCAGAAGTTTTGCTTGTCACCCCTTTGTTCTGATTTGATATGTTACTTCACCTATTGCCGATTCAATTCGCTTGCAACCTTCTCCCCACATCACATTCAGTTCTTGTGTGCTTACATTGCTTTAGACCTCTTTGGCCAACTTATGGCTCCCCACTTTTATATTGCACTCTATGGGTAGGGCAGACAAGTATCACATGGTGTCAGGCTGATTAAGTGTTATTTTTTATTGCCAAACAGTCGGGCCACCTGATGGGTAGTGGTCACCGACGCCCATAGACATCAGCAATACTAGTGGTATCACCAACGCGCTGCCTACCTTAAAATATAGATTGTTGAGTCTCGTTTATCCAATAAATACGCTGGCTACGTTGCCCTTCAAACCGGAGCACGGCAGTGTTTTTACACTATTGTTTTGCAGCATGAAATAGGCACCGCGGTGATACCGACCCCTGTAAAAAGGGGACCTACCACCAATATTATGTCTAATAAAAAACTAAATATGTTGAATAATAAACTAACAATGAAGCAATGTTTAGATAAGGTTATAAAGACCAACAACTATAGGAGATTCATCCTTAAGGATGGTACGACAGACGTTGGTCGAGCCGGTTACCATCGCGGGGAATCCCTGCGGCATTGTTTCTCCGGTTGTTCCTACCTAGTGGCCACGATTCTTCACCAAGAGCTCGCTCTGAAGTATGGCCTCATGGACCGGATGCCGCGCTCGAAAATTATTGCGCGAGGGTCTACTGGGACCCGTCCATCATCATGGACTGGATGATATTGACTAATAAGCCTGATATCGTGCTGATGGACCGGGCACTGTCAAGGATATTTTTGTTGACATCACAATCCTATTTGACGAGAACGTCGTGAAAGCCGAAGCAGAAAGAAAATGAAAATATTTGGATCTGGCTTACGAGGTGACTGAAATGTGGGCTCGGATGCCGACCTAAATTATCCTGATAGTCGCTCCTAAAAACGGGTTAATCCCAGTAAGCCTCTCACAACACCTGAGGCGGCTGGGACTCCGTGACTTCGTTCATACAGGTGACATTCACACATCAATTTCAAAGGTTACCAACAAATATGCTTTGCTTAAAGGAACACCACAACTTTTACATAAATTCTGTGGCTCTCTGAATGTGACCTTGAATCAAATTTACCCACTTCTATTATTTTTCTATTGTTTACAGAAATTCCTTGACATTTTTACCGCAGCTACCGTACACTTATCGGTAGTTGTAATATTGTAGAGTTCACGGATAGTTTAACAGTTTAATGATAATGATAAATCACGACACAGGCTTCCCTTCTAAAACCATAGCACAAGGCTGTGCTGGTGTTTAAATAATGATTAGTATTATTTTTTAATGAAGTTGATCGTTGACATTAAAATTACTCTAATCGACGCTTACTCTTAATTCGTACTAAGAATATTCATATTTTATCTATCTATATATAATATCTATATATATGTAACTGCCTCCGTAGCCTAGTGGTGTGGCTTAGAAACCGGAGGTCGTGGGTTAAAATCCTGCGAGATTCGACAAATTTTCATTGTTGTTTCCTAGTTGGTTAGGGCAATTTGGGCCGTTCACCCAATTGTCTGAAAAGTAAGATGATCCATGCGTCGGATGGGCCTGTAAAAATTCGGTCCACCCACCAACCCGCATTGGACCAGCGTGGTGGGATGCGGTCCAAAAACCCTCTAATGGATAGGGGTGTATTAGGGGAGGCCTATGTCCAGCAGTGGACTATCACAGGCTGATGATGATGATGATGATGCTGAATGATATGTATAAAAGAGATTTCCACCTATATATTGACTCATCACGATATCTGTGGAACAATGAGGCGTAGCGACTTGAAATTTGGTATTCCATTCGCCGAGTAGAGGTCAGCTAAGAACGGATTTTACGAAATTCAACCCGCAGGGGGGGTTGGGGGTGTTGCTTGTATTTTATAAACATAATAACGTATGTTTATAGCGTGCATTAGAGGAGGCCTATATCCAGCAGTGGACTGACGACGATGATGATGATAACGTATTTTTTCGAGATGTAGCGATCGTTATTATAAAGGAAAATTAAATTTAATATGTCTGGCCCATATTTCTCTGTATCAAGTACCCTGCTAAAATTTACATCAATTTCTAAGATTTTTTAATTTCTACGAAAGCAAATGCATGAAAAACAAAGAGTTTATAAGAAAAACCAATTTTGTGATGAAACATATGTCTGCTATTTTAAATAAAAAGGTTTTATTTGTTTGTCTTATCTGTATTGGCAATGTAACGATGAATGACCCAACTGCTTTGCTCTTTTCCCGTTGGAGATTGAAACAAGACTTTGCTTATAAAAATTTAAGTCGGTTTCAAAAAAGTTTTTATTAAACTCAAACTAAGACAATAGGACGCATGCTTTTGTCTCGTAAATGTTAAATTTGACGAGAGCAACTCTAATAACATATACGGTTCCCTAGTTTCTTTTAGAAAATCGTATGGCTCTAATTTGTAATGACACACAAAGTCGTCCACATGAGGTCTTTGGAGGTGACTCATGCTCAAAAACTGGGCCATTGCGATCTCAGTGGAGGTGTGAGGAACACGATTATGCGTTATTTGTGTTTCGACATTCGTCATAGTTATTTATCTTTTTAGTGTAGCCAAATTAATTCGGAATAGACGATAATGCAATAAAGTGCTACAAAAAATTAAAAATAATAATAATAAAAAAATTGTTTAGACCGTTATAATTGAATTATTTTTAAAGAGATTTATTATTTAAAGCTGTAGTTTCGAACTGGCATTAGTAATCTTTCTGTGTTATCTTCCATGAAAATCATTTATCATCATTATCATCATCAGCCTGTGTTAACAGTGGACCTGTTGGACACAGGGACTGATACAGGCTGATGATGATAATGATCCCTCTAATATACCCCTATCCATTAGAGGGCTTTGGACCGTATCCCACCACGCTGGTCCAATGCGTGTTGGTGGGTAGACCGACTTTTTATATGCCCATCCGACGCATGGATCATCTTACTTTCAGACAATCGGGTGATCGGCCCAAATTGCCCTAACCAACTAGAAAACAACAATGAAAAAAGTCCCCGCAGGATTCGAACTCACAACCTCCGTTTTCTAAAGCACACGCCCGTACCACTACGCTACGGAGGCAGTTAAAATATAGTAATAATTTATTTTCGTGCTTACTCGTATTGCAGTCTGTGGATTGTAACCGTTCCAATATAAATTCTGACCAAACACAAACCGCAGTTTCTTTAAAGATATACGATAACGTTTCGCATCGTATCTTATCTGCGTAAATAATACCCATTTCAAACGACGCTTTCGAGTTTCGAACACTGTGTAAAGAACCTACATTTCTCACGCACAATAATAAGTCTCATCTATTAACTTTCTTTGCGTTTTTCAATTCCTTTTTCTTTATGGCTGTAGTATAAATGGTCGTATCATCGTAATATAAATTTGTAACTGAACTGTGTAAAAATATTTGCGACACTTCATCTTTATTATAGAACTCGCCCGTACACGGCTTTGGGGAAAAATTAAGTCAGGTTACGTTTAGATATTTGGAGTAAATTATCCTTTTTTTTTTCTTATTATAAAGTGGCCCGTGTTACTAAGTCAGATTTCGAACTATTTCAATCTGCTAGTATTTCAACTAAAATTCTTTCCTCTCTATTATTTTTGTGTAGAAGTATAGATGGGTAAATAAATATTGCTTTAAGCTCAAATAAAACTATTATTTATATTTTTTTGTATATCATTACCAAAGATGTAGCCATTATTAAAGTTGTAAATATGATTAGGTCATGATACCAGTTATCCTGTCGTATTAAGGACAGTATAAATTGTCGCACTGTACCCACGGTCAAGGGAGAAACTGGGTTTTGACATTGCAAGGTCTCTGTATCACCGAGTTATATCAGGTTTATCGACGTAAATGGAATTCCACTTTAAGTACGCTATTTATAAATAATTCAAGCCAATTGGTTACCATTTTGGAATTCGCATTTTGATGAGAACTGATCAACGGTATCGTATCGTAAACTTAATTTTAAACTAATTAACTTATTATTATTGGCTAATAACACTTTAAATATTTATTTATATTTTTGTTAATGAATTGCCAATAAATTTATTAATATTTCGGGATGATCATAAAAATAGAGAATTAACTAAAGCCAAGTGGTCTTTACAAGGCCAACTAGCAAATTTGTCCATATATTTGTAGGTATATGAAGTAAAATATTTAAGAAATACCATGTTTATTTTTTATTTGATAAATGTTCAATAACATAGTACATACGTTTATATACTGACCCCGCCATGTAGGTATTAGTAACACAAAGCATTCAGATTTTTCTGAACCAGGACATAGCAATTAGCGCCTGCAAACGCTGGAGGATACCTAAAATGTTGCCTCACAACTATTTCATACAAGATTCATGTCTAGCTCGGCCTTGAATCGCCTGCGGAGAATATCCTTGATGTTAGGATTCACAATCACACAAATATACTAATATTAGCCGACCTTTAAAGCATATTTGCACTGAAATCATCTTGAACTAGTTGTATTCGTTAAACGAGTGGTATATTATCAGTGATATTTTATTAATAGTATAGTAAAGTAACTATTTAAGTGTTATATGTGATAATTTGATGGACTATGGCAACTTATAACTATCATCACAAATTCGTGAAAAAAATTTAAACTCATATCATCATCATCTTCATCAGCCTGTGATAGTCCACTGCTGGACATAGGCCTCCCCTAATACACCCCTATCCATTAGGGGGTTTAGGACCGTACCACGCTGGTCCAATGCGGGTTGGTGGGTGGACCGACTTGCCCATCCGACGTATGGATCATCTTACTTTTCAGACATTTAAATTTCCGACGTAGTAGACTAGTCTAAAATAGAAATAAACATGTAAATAAATTAAATAACTGCCTTTTTATGTTGCGCGCTTTCTCGAATTTCATTTAAGTATATGAGTTTTAAACTGCCTCCGTAGCCTAGTGATATGGGCGTTTGCTTTAGAAACCGGAGGTCGTGGGTTCGAATCTTGCGGGGACTCAACAAATTTTCATTGTTGTTTCCGAGTTGGTTAGGGCAATTTGGGCCGATCACCCAATTGTCGGAAAAGTAAGATAATCAATGCGACGGATGGGCATGTAAAAAGTCGGTCCAACCACCCACCACCCGCATTGGATCAGCGGGTGGGATACGGTCCGAAATGGGGGAAAGGTGTATTAGGGGAGGCCTATGTCCAGCTGTGGACTATCACATGCTGACGATGAAAATGACAAAAAGCTCCCGATTGATTTCATCTAAAATTATCACAACCCATTAACAACTTGTAACCCCTTGGGTTTCAAAAACCGGTACACAATTATCCCTTTAGTGATTATTGGTTGATTCAAACTGACAGTTACAGTCAGAGCGGACCAGTTTTTGGGCGTAGTTTTTAAACGAGTTCTACAAACGAAACGACTTGAGAACGGAAACTTGTCTTCATAGAACATCTCGTAACTATTATGAGTAGAGAAACTTGACTTTGTTTGGAAATGTCGTAATTATCAAGATTTTTTTGTTGCATTGTTATACTTAGTTTTGTTAATTCTTACCTTTAACGTACTCAAAATGTATTTTTTTGACTGGACGCTATTTGTATATGGCTTATTACGTATGATTTATAGTGAACTTCAATGGAATTATAATGCGCAAGTAACTTGTAAAAAAACTCGATGCTTATATTTATCGATCACAAAACTTAGAAGCTCTTTTATATTCCTAAAATAAATGCAAATAATATATGAACATAAAGATGCTGGCAATTGCACTATTCTAATTTTATAGAAGCATTTATTTCAATCCTTTGAATTGATTCCGCACTCCTTTTCTCAAAAGTCAGTTTTATCGCATACAGGTATCTTATTAATCCTGTTTGTGATAACTACATATAAACCGATTATCTGTCATAAAGGATATCAAAAGAAATCTGCAAGAACCTCCAACTGGCTTATATTTATCTATTTGTTAAACGAAATCTATACTAAATATTGTGGTCTTACGCCAGTCGCTGTTCGTAAACGCTATTATTACGGTACCGATCGGATTTCAAGGCGATCCCAAAGGAAAAAGGACTATAACAAAACAAAATATTCTAAACATTTGTATACAATACTTTGGATATTGCTCCGAACAGTCATAGCGCCTTCAGTGGGTGCGCCCACCCAACCTCTTGCCGTATACGGACGGTGTATATGTAAAGGATATCATTGCCGACGCGCGTCCTTGTCGCCCTAAATGGTGATCTTAAACGCGGCTCTGTGATAAACGACGCAAATCCAATGGTAATTTGTTGTAATCGTCAGTCTTTGTTACCGCAAAGAGATCTATATCTATCTATATATACAGATCTATCTATATACAGGTCTATCTATATACAGATCGGAAGTTTAAATAGTTAATGCGTTGCTTGGCTTATGTAAAGAGTTGACTTTGTTTCGTTTGGTTGTTTATTGCAATACCAGGATTTAGGACTACGTTGGGAAAAAAGTATTTTAAAAACAAGAAGGTATGAAATGTTATAGTGGTGTTCTCACTTTTTCTATCGCATTTAGTAACGCGACAAACGACTTTCGCAAGGTGGATGGAGTGGGCTGGATGATAATAGCCGAAGCTCGGAAGCGTTGGCGTAGATTAGGGGAGGCCTATGACTGATACAGGCTGATGGTGATGATGATGATGTGATGATTTTGTAAGGACTAGGATATTCATCTAATAAATTAAGTGCATTCTACCCGTAAAAGTTTTTACCGCAAACTGGTTCTATCATATACAATTTTTATAACGTTTGAGTTACTACAATAATAGATAAAGACTGGCAAAACAAAATTAGATCAGAAAACTCAATATGAACTTAAATACCTAATAAGTAAAATTTATAAAGTCACGTGATGTGAACGCATCCTAAAGGTGTATTCAGTAATTGCCCTTCTAGTATTTTATTTATAATAGACGACTTTGAAATATGACATACAGTTGACCGCTGGCCTAAGCGTTTTCGTCTGCGTCAATAAAGATTAATTGCTTTATTTAGGGGTTATTAGTTATTGAGTTATTGCTCCGTTGTTTATGCTGCCATAGTAGTAGCCCTTATAACACTAATAACTTGTGGCAGCGGCTATGTTTATAAATATACAACACTAATAATTAGAAATAGTCATATATTATTGTTTATATTATTCTCTTGTGTAAGCTACGATTTTAGTAAGCATTAATCGAAGGTAGTTATTAGTTTTTGGGTAACTATTTATTAGTTTTGATGTGATTTAGCCTTAAATATGTATGTATATAATTAATACGTTATCCAACAGTAAAAAAAAATACAATTTAACATAAGCTTAGTCAGATTAGTGCGTATATATAATATTTATGTGCATTAATTCGTTTGTCATTACATAGTTGTTTATAAAATTGTAAACAACAAGTAATAAGTTATATATTTAAATCCACAAAGTGTAATATTAACCCTCTAGTTAGTTAGTCTAGTTGTAACAGTTAAAGATAACTATTCATTTAATAACTAAACCCATTAATAAACTTGAACATTGCGTACGTTAAACGTTTTAAAATAAAGATTTGATGCCGCACTGACGCTTTGTAATTTTAAATGAAAGTACGCGGAGTGAAATGGTTACGGTAGTTCAAATCTGCCCCCGCTAAGAGAAATATCGACCACGCGAGCCGACCGGCTTTAAATGTGCTAAGGTCATTAGATCGTTATTAGCCAGCGACTGTAAGTGGCTCTAGTTAAGAGAAAGTCTTATTAAATTAAATGCTTCCTTCGACCTCATTACTATCGTAAATACGAATATTTGCGTTGATGTGTGAATGCTCCTTACTCTTGTATTGCGTTAAAAATGTATATTGATGTAGCTTTTATAATATATGTATGTATATTTTTTATAACTTGGTCGTAAATATATAACATCATCTGCCTGTGATAGTCCACTGCTGGACATAGGCCTAACCTAATACATCCTTATTCATAGGGGGTTTTGGATCGTATCCCACCATGCTGGTCCAATGCAGGTTGTTGGGTGGACCAACTTTTTACATGCCCATCCGACGCATGGATCATCTTATTTTACAGACAATAGGGTGATCAGCCCAAATTGTCCTAACCAACTAGGAAATAACAATGAAAATTTGTTAAGTTCCCGCAGGTTTCGAACCCACGACCTCCGATTTTTAAACCACTCGCCCTTACCACTAGGCTACGGAGGCAGTGAATATATAAATTGAATAGTTAAGTCTACAAGCAGGCAAAGCTGGGTGCCACTAATGTTGCCTTAAAATCAAGAAAACCAAGCAATTTTTCTTTTCTTTAAAGTACTCGATCGTGGGATTTTCGAACAACGGCGTTATATTTTTTGCATGAAATTTTTATATTTAGAAGAAAAAACTCTTAGGAAGCCCTGCGAAGGTTTGCCAATAATCTGAGTATCGACAGGGCTAGTTGCCATTGTTGAACATTTTCTTTTACGTGCACCGTAGTATATTAAATTTTATGTTAAACACTGGCTCTTAACTTTATTTATAACTGATTTAAATTAGTGTTTCTTAACCTTTATACTACTGTCTCAAAACACGGTGACTCGCAAATCATTTGTTCTCCGTTCACACATCTTATCGTTAAATTGTATTCTAGTTACTGCATTACAAATTTGGACCAAAAACATCATCAGTTCATTTATTAACTTTTTAGGCTAGATCAAATAAATGGTTTCTCTTTTTAGAGCTAGAGCGCTTTAGAGCGAAAGTATGACATTTTTGGCTGACATTATTTGTTTAGGAAACTTATTTTTGTTTGATTTAATATGTGTTCTTCGGACATGTTACATCACACATGCAGCTGCATCTGGTCGATGCGTAAGCAATGCACAATCGATTTCGTCTCCAAGTGGCTGATACACAGCCACGTAATAACGCAACAGCTAACCGTAGCATTGTCCAGCATTCGTTAACATAGAGAGCATTGTGTTTGTGGTCCCCTGTCTGCCCGGAGTAGTCTCGTGTGACGTCATCGCCGCATTCTCCACCCGCGGCCATGAATCAGTTCCATATAAGACGTTTGCGTGCGGAACAAGAGCGGCACTAGCTTGTGTAACATACGTAAGAACGTGAACGGAACGAACAACGACAATTGTTCGTGATGTCAGCCCACGCGACACGCCATTACAAAGTTTACTGTGTTCCTTGTATGTTTGGGCTTATACCTGAGCCGGACAAGATGTGGAATCTTTGTAGCTATAGCAACACTCGATGACAGAACAGTCGTCTATGACTATAAATGGCTAATGAACGTCAATCGCTACTCAGCGAAAAAATGACGTACGTGTTGGAGCTAAAGCTTTTGCTTTGGTTGCGAGAAATCTAGATGAGGTGTGATCTAGATTAGTTATAACGTTATTATTTAAACATCTTTTTTAATATTTATATTTGAAATCTTTATATAACTGGCGGTCTTCAACAAAAACACCGGACCAAGTGGGCACGAAACAATCCTTCCTTGTTCAAGACTTGTACGACAACTAAACACCTCAAGTAATGAGCGCTTAAATTTAACTATGATTCGGTGAACGTCTTGTTTTTTCCCTTTTTTGCTAAATTTAATTTTTATTTATGCTTTTAATAATGAGTATCATACTTCATCTGATTGGGCTAGTGAACCACTGGGTCCTCTATTATAATAATATTTTTCATGTCTCAGTGTTTTATTTAAAACTCTGATAAACCCTAAATTTGTTTATAGTTCAAAATGTACAAATAACCTTTCTGACCCTTCGAAACCAGTCGGTTTTGTCGTCTTTCAAAAATTAACTAAATAATTTTTATTTCTTATTTCGTTATTATAATATCCAATCCACTAATTTGGTTTTTCCGTTCTTAATTTATTCCCACTTTCGGTTTCTTTTCGCTCCATGATCACGGGCAACTAAATAAAATATTTAATAAACGAAAACCCTAAATTGTGGTTTAATAAATTTAATTAACTAATAAAAAATATAGAAAATCAGCTACATAATTATTAATACTAATTTGTCAACATATTTATTTTTTAAAACCATCATGTGTCTTAGTTGCTTGCTGCGTTTTGTTCATAATTCCTATACCGCTTTGTGATCCTTACCGCAAATACGTAGGAGGCCGGATGCTATGACAAACGTGTCCAATGGATTATATATCTCTCTAAGCAATTTAGACCTATTCGTTTGGCTTTAAGGCTTATTTCTATGAATCGGTTGATAGTAATTGCAACGGCTTTTGAGCTAGATTTATGTTTCAACCGCCATTACTTTGATACGTTTTACATTTGAAATAACAGTTAACGTACAAAAGCCGATAAAACCTTTCATTTTGATTCAACTTTTTTAGATTATTATTTGGCTTCAGAGTCATGCATATTATTATAGATTGATTTGATATATTCCGGTGAGTCATAATGTATTAAATCAATCGGGTAATTGGCTATCATAGATAATGTTTTATTCGTTACTAGCTGTAACCCGCGACTTCTTCCGCGTGGAGTAGGGAAAATGTCCGCTAGGTGTACTGAAATATACTGAATAGTATAATATGAATCAGGTGTTTTACCGTATATGCCTATCATTGGACACAGTTTTAATGGCTTCTGCTTCGACGATAAAGAATTCTCTTATTTCTCCCAATTTACACTCCTAGTTCATTCCCGTAAAGTTTGAAACCATAAAATTACTAGAAAAAAAAAACCGCTTCTGCCTCATTTCGAGTGTCTCGACAGAAGTTATCATCGTTTTTTATTCAACGGAGAGGATGTCCATGTAAATATGCATCCCCTACACTTTTATCGCAATAATTAAAATCCTATAACCTATTTTATGTACCAAATTGTATTAAATATTTTTTTAATGGACGGACAGACAGAGTTGTTATCGTATTTATAATATTAGTATCGATTTCCAAACCAAACTCTCAATAATTTTACAGTTATTCAGAACCCATTTGGTTTGGAAACCTCTCAAATATAAAACTGTATCCTGCAGACGATGTCACGATTTCAATGTCAAGTTTAAGTTTCAGATCAATGCTTCAAAACAATGTTGGGCGAGACCTTAATGCATCAATGAAATATTTTCGAGGGCTCCTGTACTCGAACGGTCTAACCGTATATTAGACATGTGCCCAGCCATAATAAGAGATGCAATTTCTGTCAACAAATTCTAATGTCAAAATCAGATTGCGCTAAAACATCGATTTATCTTATTGGTTAAACATCCTAGGAGCCTAGGAGATTCACCAATAGTACAGTATATAATAGGGTCTCTAGTACTAAAACAGTGTTTTCCATCCGTCGGTCCGTTGGTCGGTCCGTCTCGAGATCTACTCATCATCAGTATCATCATCAGTTTGTGTTAGCCAGTGCTGGACATAGGCCTTCTCTAATGCACGCCTTCTCCAATAGGGAGTTTTTGGACCGTACCCTACCACGCCGATCCAATTTCATGTTTATACGACGCGTGGATCATTAGGGCGGTTATTCCGCCAGATCTACTGCCGTAAAAAAATACTAAAAGCAGGAAATGAATCATCATCAACAAATCATCAAGGTGTGCATTAGATGAGGCCTATGTCCAGGAGTGGACTAACATTCACTAACTCGTGCAATTTTCAAACAACGGCGTTATATTTTTTGCATGAAATTCATTTTATATTTAGAAGAAAAAACTTAGGAAGCCCTGCGAAGGTTTGCCAATAATCTGAGTATCGACAGGGCTAGTTGCCATTGTTGAACATTTTCTTTTACGTGCACCGTAGTATATTAAATTTTATGTTAAACACTGGCTCTTAACTTTATTTATAACTGATTAAAATAAGTGTCGCTTAACTTTCATACGCCTGTCTCAAAACACGGTGACTCGCAAATCATTTGTTCTCCGTTTACACGTCTTAACGTTAAATTGTATTCTAGTTACTGCATTACAAATTTGGACCAAAAACAGAGTTCATTTATTAACTTTTTAGGCTAGATCAAATAAATGGTTTCTCTTTTTAGAGCTAGAGCGCTTTAGAGCGAAAGTATGACATTTTTGGCTGACATTATTTGTTTAGGAAACTTATTTTTGTTTGATTTATTATGTATTCTGCGGACATGTTACATCACACATGCAGCTGCATCTGGTCGATGCGTAAGCAATGCACAATCGATTTCGTCTCCAAGTGGCTGGCAACACACGTAATAACGCAACAGCTAACCGTAGCATTGTCCAGCATTCGTTAACATAGAGAGCATTGTGTTTTTGGTCCCTTGTCTAGCCGGAGTAGTCTCGTGTGACGTCATCGCCGCATTCTCCACCCGCGGCCATGAATCAGTTCCATATAAGACGGTTGCGTGCGGAACAAGAGCGGCACTAGCTTGTGTAACGTACGTAAGAACGTGAACTGAACGAACAACGACAATTGTTCGTGATGTCAGCCCACGCGACACGCCATTGCAAATTTTACTGTGTTCCTTGTATGTTTTGGCTTATACCTGAGCCGGATAAGATGTGGAAACTTTGTAGCTATAGCAACACTCGACGACAGAACAGTCGTCTATGACTAAATGGCTAATGAACGTCAATCACTACTCAATTTTCAGCGAAACAATGACGTACGTGTTGGAGCTAACGCTTTTGCTTTGGTTTCGAGAAATCTAGATGAGGTGTGATCTACATTAGTTATAACAGTATTATATAAACATACTTTTGTTAATATTTATATATTATTGAAATCTTTGATATAACTGGCGGTCTGAGTCAACAAAAGAAGCACGGACGCAAGTGGGCGGCAAGAAACAAGTCACTTCCTTGTGTCAAGACGTAGTACGACTTAATAACTAGGCACACTCAAAGTAATGAGCGCTTAAGATTTAACTATGATTCGGTGAACGTCTTGTTTTCCTTTTATTTAATAGTGAGACATCGACTACTCCATCTGAATAGGAGCTACTGAACCACTGGCGAATGTCTCTGTATTATATAGTACATATTTTTCATGTCTCGGTGTTTTTATTAAAAACTCTGATGATAACTATATTTGGCTTGTATAGTTAGAAAAATGCACAAATAACCTTTGCTGACTTCGAAACCAGTCGGTATTATGTCGTCTTTCAAAAATATTAACTAAATTATTATTAATTAACTAACTAAATATTAACTATAGAAAAATCAGCTACATAATTATTAATACTAATTGTAGTCAACATATTTATTCGTTCCAAACTACATAATGTGTCTTAGTTGCTTGCTGCGTTTTGTTTGTAATTCCTATACCGCTTTGTGATCCTTACCGCAAATACGTAGGAGGCCGGATGCTATGACAAACGTATCCAATGGATTATATATCTCTCTAAGCAATTTAGACCTATTCGTTTGGCTTTAAGGCTTATTTCTATGAATCGGTTGATAGTAATTGCAACGGCTTTTGAGCTAGATTTATGTTTCAACCGCCATTACTTTGATACTTTTTACATTTGAAATAACAGTTAACTTACAAAAGCCGATAAAACCTTTCATTTTGATTCAACTTTTTTAGATTATTATTTGGCTTCAGAGTCATGCATATTATTATAGATTGATTTCGTATATTCCGGTGAGTCATAATGTATTAAATCAATCGGGTAATTGGCTATCATAGATAATGTTTTATTCGTTACAAGCTGTAACCCGCGACTTCTTCCGCGTGGAGTAGGGAAGTTCCGCAGGTGTACTGAAATATACTGAATAGTATAATATGAATCAGGTGTTTTACCGTACATGCCTATCATTGGACACAGTTTTTATGGCTTCTGCTTCGACGATAAAGAATTCTCTTATTTCTCCCAATTTACACTCATAGTTCATTCCCGTAAAGTTTGAAACCATAAAATTGCTAGAAAAAAAAAACGCTTCTGCCTCATTTCGAGTGTCTCGACAGAAGTTATCATCGTTTTTTATTCAGCGGAGAGGATGTCCATGTAAATTTGCATCCCCTACACTTTTATCGCAATAATTAAAATCCTATAACCTTTTTTATGTACCAAATTATATTAAATTCGGTTTAATGGACGGACAGACAGAGTTGTTATCGTATTTATAATATTAGTATCGATTTCCAAACCAAACTCTCAATATTTTACAGTTATTCAGAATCCATTTGGTTTGGAAACCTCTCAAATATAAAACTGTATCCTGCAGACGATGTCACGATTTCAATGTCAAGTTTAAGTTTCGGATCAATGCTTCAAAACAATGTTGGGCGAGACCTTAATGCATCAATGAAATATTTTCGAGGGCTCCTGTACTCGAACGGTCTAACCGTATATAATAAGAGATGCAATTTCTGTCAACAAATTCTAATGTCAAAATCAAATTGCGCCAAAACATCGATTTATCTTATTGGTTAATTGCAGATTGAAAAAAGCCATAGGAGCCTAGGAGATTCACCAATAGTACAGTATATAAATAGTACAGTATATAATAGGGTCTCTAGTACTAAAACAGTGTTTTCCATCCGTCGGTCCGTTGGTCGGTCCGTCTCCAGATCTACTCATCATCAGTTTGTATTAGTCCAGTGCTGGACATAGGCCTTCCCTAATGCACGCCTTCTCCTTTATGGAGTTTTTGGACCGTATCCTACCACACCGATCCAATTTCATGTTTATACGACGCGTGGATCATTAGGGCGGTAATTCCGCCAGATCTACTGCCGTAAAAAAATACTAAAATTAATCACCGTCACCAGCCTCTGATAGTCCACTGCTGTACATAGGCCTCCCCTATCCATTAGAAGGTTTTTTGGACCGCATCCCACCACGCTGGTCCAATGCGGGTTGGTGGGTGGATCGACTTTTTACATGCCCATCCGACTCATGGATCATCTTACTTTTCTGATAATTGGGTGATCGGCCCAAATTGACCTAACCAAATAGGAAACGACAATGAAAATTTGTTAAGTCCCCGCAGGATTCGAACCCAAGACCTCCGGTTTACAAAACACAATCCCATACCACTAGTCTACGGAGAGAAACACATTTCTGATCTTCGATCCTTTTGAGTATGTGGAGATAAAAGTAACTACGTGGTGATTAATTTTATACTAGAGATTGTAGGTATATGCAATATTCTATAATTGTTGGAATTAATCAATGTCTTCGGACTAATAGCTATTTGGCTCATCTATTGTTAATGTTACTTTATGAAAGTTTCGCACGATCATTGAAAGTACCAGGCTATCATGACGTAGCGGAAGCCTTACACTTCAACACATGATTGATGTGCAGTTAATGTTCCGTACACATGTTTTAGTATTCTGAGGCAAAGTAGTGAATGGAATGTATGAATAAAGACTTTATTTTGTCTGAAAAGTCAATATTTTTAAAATGATGTCTAGAAAATATCAGTTGTCAGTTTATTTCTTTTATTTACGATTATCGTACATATCCACTAATTTACGGATTTTTGGCCGTTACTTAAATATATTTATTCCCGATGTTTCGGATTCTTTCCAACATCCTTGATCACGGGCGGACTAAGTTGGTATATGTCTGTATATCAATGTTTTTTGATAATTTAATGAAAGTAACGCGAAAAATCCGTAAATTACTGGATTTGATAGTTGTCAATTTTTTTTTTATTGGTGACACGTGTAAAGTAACGATATTCAATTATAGTATATAATGAAGTACTCGAAGTGTATATGTAAAAGTTTAAAGAACTTTTGAAATGTTCTAAAGATAAATAACATGTGAGTTGTTCGATAAGAATCCACTGATCATACTAAAAAACAATTATCTTTGTTAGTGATTACTAAAGCACATAGTTAAATTTTAACGGAGTAAAACAAAATTCGAGCTGTATTTCCACGTTTTTGGTTCTGATAAAGTACTGTTAAAAATTATTATATACGTTTTTTGTACATATCAACTTAATTTTATTAAAGCTTCCTACGTTCAAGTGCTATGCCCTAAAAACAGTGTGTAGTCTAATATTACAAATATTCGACTTAGCATATCGCATCTAAAAGAAACGGTCTGTGTACAAACATTCGTAATCTTTCGGCGTAGAGTAAGCTAAGTAAAAAACCGCGTGGCGCCATCGCTTTGGTATAATGCCAAGTCGCCATGCTGTCTCGCGCCGTTACTAAAGTTGTACTCCGCCCTGAGCATTGTTCTATTTGGCAAGCGGCGTTGCTAATTTCGTATTCGTGATGCGTTGCCATGCCGGAGAGTTATTGGTCATCTGAGCATTGCTCGCTTTCGATTTTGGTATTGAATAGGAATAATTTATGGACTTGATTATGGAGTGATAAGGAAACTAGCTTCGAGTAGAGATCGTGGGTTCGAATAACGTGGTTTAAATAATTTTGTTTTACCATTGTATTTTATATTTAAATACTTCAGCAATATTTGACATGCATTAGTTACTAATATTGTCACCTAGTAGTCAAAACAACACTTATCAACAAAGCGCACTACTCTATTATCAATCATATTGAAGACCAGTTGTTGCAAATCAAAATCAATTCAAGGAAGAGACCGCAGAGCTTCCTGCCGGGTCTTCTCTGTACAATTCTGAGTCTTTGGTCCGTTGGTATAATTTTGACGTTCATAAGTGCTCTTAAGAGCCTAAATTGAATAAATAATTTTAACTTTGGCTTCGAAATATATTTACTCTTTAAACTGTAGAGCTCACGCGACAACCGCTTCTTGTATGAGCAGTTATTATTAAGTGATAATGACAGAATAAGATGCCATTGCGTTAAAAATTAGGTTTAAAGCTACGATAAGAAAGAGGACAAAGCTTACAGTTTGTAAGCTCATCACTTTAGACGAAGTGAATGTTTTTTACTGCTTCGTTCAAAAACGTAATGTTACAAACATAGAAGCTTTCCAATATACAGTCGTTTTATTTATTGCTCCTTTTACATGTATGCAAATATTATCTCAAATACATATTGTTGGTGCGTCTAGAACACAACAAGGCAACTGGTTTAACAAGTTATAGGGTCATTAAACTGTTAGCAAATTTAATGTATTAAGGTTTCATTTAAAAAAAAATTCTTACATAAATATTCCACATAACGCTTGAATAGAAATGTTGAACACGGAAACCGTCCAACTCTAAAATTCATTTAGGTTAGGGTGTCGGCGTGCCAAAATTAAATATAAACATTTAGAACGCTTTCACGTAAAATTTTTATATACGACATGTATTAACCGAAATGACCTATATTATTTGCAAGGATATATTGCTTCTAGACTCATGTCTTAGGTCTCTTACTTAATACCTAACACAGAATTTGCGGTAAGCTACCGTCCCACTAACTAGGTGGATGATACTTTTTGCTAAAAGTGAAAGCCAAACGTTGAGAAGGTACGTGAGTTTGGCATTCTTTAGTGTCTCCTAAGGATCGTCGACGATAGCTTTGTGGACCGGGACACCGACGACCTGGCGACTGTTTTAATCGGTTGCTGAAGGACGTTGAGAACCGCCCTGGAAAGCGGGTATGTGCAACTGGTGTGTGTTTTGCTGTGCCCGTAAGCGAGGGCGAACTACGGGTTTTTGTATGCCGCTATCCCTACTAGTGTAGCGTGTAAGATTAGAGGACGGGAGTCTCGGTGACCCTTCCTCGTCCGGATCAAAGTGGTCGTTACGTGGTCTACGTTTGCGACAAGAAGCGTTTTGATCGGTCGTATGTGTTGCTGCTTTTACCAAAATCACCTGTTAAATCAATTTAATATAATACTTTGTAGTTTTTGGAAATTTGGAAATAGTTATGCTTAAACTAAGCGTTGATTATAATATGTGAAAGAAAAAAATTGTAGGAGATAAATGCCATAATATCATGTTTATACCTGTTTGTAAAAAAAAATACTACAGTATCTGTCACGTAGTGGAAGTCGATCGAAACCTTCGCGGAATGAAGGCTGTATAAAACCGCATGTAGATTGTAATAGCGTTTCTATGAAGAGAAATCGATATGACTGCATGAGGATATGTAAAACTGAAATACATGTATAAATATTTGAACAGCAATATTGAGACTATTGGGGGGGGTAGTAAATTGTATGGGGGCATTTGTTTTATGACACTAATATGTCTGTGTATCGGGTGAAGGATAAAGCTAATAAGTTAAAGATTCAGATTTAAATGCATTTCGTTTAGTTTATGGACCATCTAGATAATAATGAAAGTAGTATATTAATTCTTAATATATACACTTTATGTGTTGATCTATTGCTTGCTATTAATAACCCTACCTTTTCTATTATTAAGTATATTCGGTGCACTTTTTTTTTTATAATATCACTCTTTCACGTCGAACTCTTTTTATTCATTACAAATCCATTACTCTTCGATTGCTCCTGTATCGACGTAAATAGCCGATATTTGTCATTTAATCGTAACCGCACTGAATCATGATGAAATACATCCTTAAGCGGTTGCTTTTTTGTTCGCAAAACGGTATTGATGAGCATACGGACTCGTGGTGTCCTATGCTGGATTCGCGGAAGACGTCATCGCTGAACAACCTGTGTCAAAAGTCGTTACATTTGATTACTGTTAAACTTCGTTACATCTGAACTTACGTAACATCTGTATGGTGGAGACTAATTTCGGACAGTTATCGGAGGTCGTTTATCAGGACGAGTTCGATTACTTGGCGGTCGCATCGTGTCTCGAACGAAACGTACATTTTCAGTCAATGTGTCATGAAAATTTTAAGTGTTTAACAAGAAAAAAGTTTCTGAACGTTTTGGCATTTTCAATATTCTAGGGATTTTTACCGAATAGCTTTGACAGTAATCGATATTATGACTTGATACTGTCCACTGTCTGTCAGTATGTCATGGTCACTTTAAGACCAAATACATCACTGACATTTGTACGATAGGTGCGCGTTGCGTGCGACACGCTATTTCGGAATCTCCACTCTCGTCGTTGCTCCCGTAATAATCGCGTTCTCATAACTTAACAGTAGCGATAATCGGACGTAATTGATCAACTAACATATATGTAACGCAATTAAAGCTATTATTGTGTTGAAAGTTGATAGACGACACGTGCAATGTGTTTTGGGCTGCGACACTGTAGTTGGGGTTATTTTATGTACAGGTTACGGTCGGGCTCTAATCCATCCCGATTTCTAGGAGTAACAATTTTTGCAAATAGTGACTGACATTTGACCTTCACGACCCTAAGTTGGTTTCGATGGATGGATTAGTTGTCGGTTAATTTGAAGACACTGACGACCCATAAAAACGATCATAGGTAGCCTAAGGGCTGACCTTTCACATGGCAAATGGTATGCACGGATCATCTTATATTTCAGACTCTTGATTTCTCGTCCTATATTGTCTCAATAGTCGTTCTACCGCAAGATTTGAACCCACATCCGTGCAACTAGCTCGCCAAGGCGGACTATGGTTTCTGAAGGTTTTTCACACAATGGCAACGGATGACACGTATTAGGTAAAAAAAAGTCGTCTATTATAAATGTCACAATCGGCAATTGTTGTTTAGATATAAGGATTATTTTGTTGGAAGTGACTTGTATGTTTAAAATGGATTGTAATACAATAAAACTGTCTGTTATGGAATATTCTATCTAGATCAGTAGCCACAAAAATGTTTGAGCAAATTCATGATTACACGAATATTATATATGCTACATAACACTGTTTTCTGCCTTCGTAGCCTAGTGGTATAGGCGTGTGCCTTAGAAACTGGAGGTCGTGGGTTCGAATCCTGCGGGGACTCAACAAATTTTCATTGTTGTTTCCTAGTTGGTTAGGGCAATTTGGCCGATCACAATTGTCTGAAAAGTAAGATGATCCATGCATCGGATGGGCATATAAAAGTCGTCCACCAACCAACCGCATTGGACCAGCGTGGTGGGATATGGTCCAAATCCCTAATGGATGAAGGTGTATTAGGGGAGGCCTATGTCCAGCAGTGGACTATCACAGGCTGATGATGAACACTGTTTTAAAGATATTGTCGCGTTTAATCACTCCAAGGTCTATAGTCACGGGACAGACTCGACGAGTCTATAAAATGTCGGGTATAATTTTTCATTATCGTTGAGTCATTTGACACAATAAATCCGTAAGACAATGTCATTTACCAAATTCGCCTATTATTAGGTATTTAGTAATGTCCCTATTTCTCTAACAAAGTTGTGATCGTGACTTTGCTCATTTAATTTATTTTTGCAAAAACATTTTGTTTTTTTTTATCCGCCCATCCACATCTAGTGCGTAGGCGGTTCATGCTTAAAATGGACGCTTGCTCATTGCATTGGCCTCTTCAGTTGTTTCCGTGTTATTTATAAAACAAATCCACTTTAATGTTGAGGGATACTCGAGTATTGTGCGGTATAAATAACCTGTATCATACGGAGATTGTGATTTATAGAATTCCGTAGTTGCCTCTGTAAATACTTAAACGATAGCTCAAATTATATATTATACCAGAATGAAATAAATAACTTAAAATGGTAATAATATTAAAGGCTATGCTATATAACGCCAGAGGTCTTGTTAGTCGCCCCGAGGCATTAGATGTTACGTCTTCATTTCCAAGTATTGTTAACTTCGGTGCCCTTCGAACCGGAACACTGTAGTATTATCACGCTGTCGCTTGCTAAATAGCCACCACGGTTGTAGTAGGTCCCCTGTAAGAAGATCGTTTTAGTAAAATAATAATTTACACGTATTTATTTGTATAAAATAGAATATGTTGTCAAGATACTTAATAATCACTTTTCGTACTGTAGAAAGCATTTTTTTTATGTATAATTTAAAGTTTACCCGTTCTATTAGTAAATGATAACTGCATTATAGTATCTCTTGAAGCGATCTACAAGTTTCATCTAAAATTGTTCCAGCGGTTATATTCTTTAAGATGGTCGACGGCAAGACGGTGAATGTGAAAGCAACCTCACAATTTTAATATCGTTGTGGAAATATTGGCTCTCGTTTAACGTGGCCTGCATTAGCCTATTTCTAGGTTAACGAACCATTTCGTGAGGTGGAACCGCGGGAAATGCTCTATGTATATGTCAAGTGGCATTCTTTCAATGCGTTTTGTTGTTGTTTGATAGTTTGAAACTTTTAATCTTTTATATTTTAGAGATGGTTGCATCAATAATGTTAAATAATCAGGGAGTAATTTTTGAGCATATTATTCTTGTAAACATGTTTACGGTTATAACATTAATCAAACAGGGTATATATTTAAAAATTGTGTTATCTCTTACCAAAAGGTATAATTTTTTTTTTTAAATTATATTTCAAATGTGTCTACACAATCTTTTTTTGACGTACACATATATACATACATCATCAGCCTGTGATAGTCCACTG
The DNA here is from genome assembly GCA_029286875.1 of Lamproptera curius. NCBI lineage: Eukaryota > Metazoa > Arthropoda > Insecta > Lepidoptera > Papilionidae > Lamproptera > Lamproptera curius. Next base: position 219,513 of record JAGSMT010000027.1, on the reverse strand, counting down.
CTGGACATAGGCCTCACATAATACACCCCTGTCCATTAGGGGTTTTGGACCGTATCTCACCACGCGGCTCCAATGCGGGTTGGTGGGTGGATCGACTTTTTACATGCCCATCCGACGCACGCATTTCTGACGTAATATAAAAAATTGTATCACGAAACTTTTATAAATACGTAACTTCAGAATCAGCTAAATTTTATCAATATTCCATATTAATTACTTAATGTTTATGCAATGGGGAAAAGACGTAAACATTTATTCAAACGAAACAATCGTCCAATGACCACACATCGACGTAATTACTTACTAGGATCGGCCCATCCTGCTAATGGAACTCATTTTTTCCTTATCCCACTTCGCGGTCACCTATAAACATGTCACGCTATTTGCTATACTAGCAATAAGCAGTTTACGTTACTATCTTTTAATTTTTTGTATATTATAATGTCTTAGTAGACATTTTACTATTATTTAACAGAGGTAAAGATTACGTAAGTTTCAGTTTTTTAGAAATTTGTAATATGTTAGGATTATAAAAGGTCCAAAAGTTTATTTAAAACCCAAAATCTGTTTTGGTGCTTTAACAGTAATGAGTTCACAGTAAATGTGACTTTATTTAAAATTTATGAACTAGAAAACTGTAGGTAAGTGTAAATACCTGTATAAAGAGTTTGTCTATATGTTTGCGTTTAAGTATTAGATTCGTTTAGACTGTAAATAATAGTGTATACATAAGTGTCCGTGTGTCAACTATTCTTTTTTCGTTAAAGAACTAGTGGTCCTAAGAAAGATAGAGACATATTTTTATGTTATATACATTTTAAGGAGGAATATAATCATTATATAGCGTTTAAACCCTCCGTAAATTGATTACTAACTTAACTTCGAAGACAAATTTCCGATTTGTTAATTTTCTTATGTTTTAGTTCAGCTAGTTTAAAAATCTTTTTTACGTTACCCCGTTTATCGAGCTTGTAATGTATTAGTCTGTTAGTACTGGCGGGACTTCTAATCGAAACTTGTGCTTTAAATATATTCCCCTGTTCGGATTGTAGTTTCCGTTTTCTATTGTAATTCATTCACGACGGCGCTGCTTGGTACGTACTGTTGGGGTGATTCGAGGGTCTCGTTAATTAACTAATGAAAATGTTAAGGTGCGTATTTATACCGCATATAAGGTAGCGAGCCGGACTGAACATTCGGTACAAAGCGGCATAGAACGTTCGGCGAATGTTCGGGGGATTATTAAACAAAATGATGTTTAAAAAGAAAAAACTTTGAGATTAATGTCGACAAAATTTCAATTTTCATTAATCTATTTATTTTATTCTTCGGTGTTTGTAAAAATAACAATGTTTTGCCACTACAACAGAACCATCTTTAGAATTTAATATATTTTTATTCACGAAAGAAGCAAAACTCACGAAGCAATCGGTTAATAAACATACTAATACGTACAGACAAACTTATCCTCCTTTCTAAACGTCGGTCAAAAAGATCGTATTTTATGATGAAACCATTTCTCGTTATTTAATTACACGTGCTAATTAATCCACTCAGTTCTAGTTACGTTCGTGTATACGCACCTCAATTTTATGTGCTAGTGTAACTGTTACTTCTTTATTAGTTTTATGAACGGTTGTAAGGTTAATGACACCTTTTTAAGGCATTAAAACTGGGCAACGAATTTAACATTTTGTAGGCGTTAGTATTCGTTATATTAATTTTTATTCATAATAAAAGTATATAATATATAATAAAAATAAAAGTTTTAGTCCACTGCTGGACATGGAACTCATTTAACGCACGCCGTCTCCATTCGGGGGTTTTTAGGCCGTATCGCACCACGCTGGTCCTATGCCGGTTGATGGGTTGCCGACTTTTTACATGCTCATCCGACGCATAGATCATCTTACTTTTAAGACAATTGGTTGATCGGCCCAAATTGTCCTAACGAACCAGAAAACAACGGTAACACAAGATTATTTCAGGGACGGAATTCGAACCCACGACCTCCGTTTATAAACCAATGGCCAATACCGCTAGACCACGGAGGCGGTGGATTATTTACAGCCTCTGCATAATAGACAACATTTTAGATTTAACATTTCCTTTGATTTCAATGATAAATACGACACTGGTGGTGAATGAGCCATGATGATGACTAATCTATACTCTAGTGAGATCACCAAAGGAGGCGTTTATTAATTCGGTAAATACGACTTTATTATAACAACATTTAAATATCGGAAGAATATTCTAGATATTAAATGGGTCTATTTGTAACGAAAACTTATTTCACTTTTAAAATTATTTCTTTTATACAAAAATCTAACAATGGCAATGGTATTTAATTAGGTTAATAAAACGTTGTGACCTCGCTGCTATTTAGTAACTTCGCAAGGATGTGAAACGTTATTAGGTTACTACAACCTTTCCTATAGCAGTTACTATAAAATAAATTAAAAACATCCTCTTTCAAAAGTTGGCTAATTGTTAACTTATTTGGCTTAAGTATGCTAATTGTTAGAACTAAAGATTGTGACTAGATATGGAATAGTGCAATCTTTGTGCAAAACTTATAAAAATCCAGTAAGATTAGAATCTACAACCATTCATGAATAAGAATGCTAGTTGTATGAATCCATTTCGTTGCCGTGGCTTGCTTTGTTGACACATATTCCTAGACTACTTAATCGATTCCATAATTTGTTTGTCCAATGTATTATTTTATCCCACACTGATATAAATGATTACCGTTTATAATAAACTATGTCAATTTTCCCAATTAGATAATGCTGAATTCTGGCTACGAATGAATAAAACCGGATCCCTTGCCGTGCGCTTCTGCGACCGGTAGGTCCATAACTTTCCATTTCGATCGACATCCACGATTAGTTATGAATATTAGAAGCGACCGTTAAACGATTAAATCTGTTACGAAACCCACCATCTCGTCCGCCTACTTGTTTTGTGTTGCGAATCTTGCGTAAACATTGTGCGCCGTGACTGAAATGTTTTTGTATAATCTGTGTTATTCAACAATTGATGTTTATCTGTTGTAATTATTTGAAGCGCTGCCGTGATTCGGTCGGCAGTTTTAGTCCATACTGTAGCAACGTTATTGTACAAATTATATGAATGCGTTAGATCTTTACTTGTTTAACATACAACGCGAAAACTGCTTAAAGGATTTGAATGGAACGTAACAGTAATATGGCTTCGGCTTAAGGTAATATATAGAGATGAGACATAAAAAACTCATAAAGATTTCGCTCAATATGGACACATGAGTAAGGATTTAGACGGTTAGCATTTTATTAAAGCGGATTTTATATGGTGCGTATAAGTCAAGTAGGATATTAAATCTTTATAAACACTTATTATTTATTACTTCTACGAAATAACGGCACTGTTTGATTTTATATTCATATCTAGTGTTTATATCATTTTAGTTCCACACATCAAATTTTGAAGATTATAATTACTGAGTACAGATATTAGTATATTGACCCTAAGATACATTTATCTGGATCTATTCCCAGTCTCTAACCAACTACCGACTTCCTTCCGATCTATTTCTAGCGTGTATGCATCCAGTAAGTTACCCGCCTTATGTTTACTACTCGGGTTTTACTTTTAATTTACATAAATAACATTTACTTATTTATTATTAAAATCCTATCTAATATTGCACACATAATATGATTGTGCGCCTATATAATCTTAAACCTTTACAACTTTTATTGGCAAACGTAATGTCGAAAACTCCTTTCGAGGCGTACATTATGTTCAGCTTTCTATTTGCCATGTTAGCGGAAGTAACTTTCAGAATCGATAGATTGATAAATAGTCTCCTCAAAAAACTGTTTATTCATTCTGTAGTCATTCAAATGTGTACGCAATAATTAAATAAACGATTCCGTTTATTCAACTATTTTCACAAAAATAAGATGCAAAAATGTCATGTAATTACACTTGGGTCGAGTGGACTTATAGCGTTTTTTGACTGCATATTTTGGTATCGACGAATCGCTTACTTTTTAAGTCGTCTTAATTTAGAAGTGAAGATCTGATCTCGTCACTGATTTAATTAGTAAGAAATATAAACAAATTCCAAACATATAGATTACAGATAAAGTGTATCAACTGAGTTAATGATAGGTAATGTATAATTTAACAATGGATCCGTGTAGCACTTTTAATATTGCATTTCCAACGGGATGGATGTTTTAATCATGCCACTCTGTCATCAAACTATCCTAAAATATAATATATTTGTTTTTTATCTTACTTAGGTAACCACAATGATCGAATCAAAACAATAGTTTCGCCGAACCTGATTTGAAATTCCGTAAAAATCGGTATCGTACGGATGGTGTTGTTATTAATTGACATCTCGGTAACAATTCATCAATAAGAAGGTTAGAAGTGTGAAACCACCTCGTTGCTATCGGTTACTTTATTCACATCTATTCCAACTGTAATATGACTATAGATCGATACTCTCCGAATTTTAAAAGGTATTATTCTACCTCTACGGGAATTCAAAAGAGCTCGCCGGGAGCCGTTTCGCTGTATTATTCACAAGTGCGAAGCGTCAAAGGCTTGAATATTCCCGCTAGTGTAACGAGTTCACGGCTATGACCCCAATGTCTACTCGAACGGGTTGCTTGCCGTAAGTCGTAGCCGTGACATGATTATGACACGGGTCCGCGGACGCAATGCAGCTTTAGTGCGCTTGAATACTTCAATTGCGGGTGGAGGACGAGGGTTTTTATGGAACCTTATCTAACGGCGTGTTATAGATGGAGTTTAGTATGTTGTCAGTTCGCAAGTATTGTCAGTGTAATGGACAGAAGATGTCGTAGCAAACTCTGATTTCCCATGATACTTCCCGTATTAACCTGTTCGAGCGTTATGATTGATCGGTTTTCGATGCAGGATTTACCCACGTTTAAATAATAGAGTCCCAGTATTGCTAAATCGCTGTCTTTTGCTATCTCTTTTAACGGGTAGAAAAGCTTACCATCACGACCGCTGGAACATGGTGAACAAATTAACTGAACATAATATTCACTTATATTTATTTTGATATGAACCTGTATTGGTTCCGTATGCATCATGGTACCATATTATGTACTGGGGGTACCACCGAAGTTGTTATGTTTGCCGCAAAGCTGTAGTGTGGAAACACTTCTTTATTCTAGTTTAAAACGCACTGTAGATTAAGTGATTACTAGGTAGATAGACAATACGTACGCTATATTTTTTTCGGCAGGGTGAATACTTGCTATATAGTGATCGACTTTCTCGTGTTATCGCATCATAAAATAAAAAAACACTCGTTAATAATTCATCATCATACAACTAGCAATTACCTTAATGGCAAATAATTTTCCCAATTCCACCAACATGAAAAACTGCTCTGTATATGATATTCCAATATACCTTGTATTAGTAATACATTTTAGATGAAATGTAAATAAATAACACGATAAATACAATTTTATTGTGTTATTTATTACATTGTAAATGACGTCACTGAAGTCCAATCGAGTGACACGTGTATTACTTTGATGCGGTTGCACGCAATGTGCGAATATGATATGTGATTGAGTGCAATTTAATTTTACGATGATTGTTTTATTATTTATGTGATCTAATCATACCATTTTATATTTGTAGCTTATCTATTACGTTAATAAAATGGCTTGTGAAATATTTTTACATTATATGTAACTGGTTTTAATAATTAACCGTAGTATTATGAAGTCCTTATGTTTATAAACGGCTATATTTATTTTGTGTTATGTTTTTTAACATATTAAACTTAAATTAAATAAATATATTCAAGAAAATAATTGTCTCTTCCACTGATAAAATTGTTTTAAAAGGTCCGTTTTATTTTTTTATTTTATTATTTTTTTTTATATCATACGCGGGCAGACGAGCAGTCAGGCCACCTGATGGGAAGTGGTCACCGACACCCATAGACGTTGACAATACCAGTAGTATCGCCGACGCGCTGCCTACCGTGAGACATAGGGTGTTAAGTCTTGTTTACCCAGTAAATACGCTGGCTACGGTGCCCTTCAAACCGAACAGCAGTGTTTTCACACTACTGCTATCTTTTATTTAACTGAGCTCTTTATAATTGCACATCTTTTAAAACTATGACTTAGTCGAGCCAGTAGAGGTGAAAATAGTAATCTCTAATTTGGTTTATTTTTTTAGAAGGTAGTACAATTCTTGTTGAAAGCGGGCAAGCAATGGATCGGCCACCACGGTGCCTATTTCTTCCGCAATGTTGTAGTGTGAACTCACTAACGTTTTCTCGTATTAACGTCACCGAGCAGATAATGTGAATATTAGGTAAACGAAATGTAAGACTATATGATTTGAGGCGAACAGATGCGATGGGGTTATATCGTAATTGTTTAGTGCAGAGTGTTTCCGTTACTATCGGATAAATATTCTCATGTCTCGTTACTTGGGATCAATAATATATTTGTCAGAATGTTTACTCAAGCTAAATAATACATGAAATTTTATTAAACCAATTTCAAACCCCAATGGTGTAAGAAGCAAACGCTTTATTATTGGTTGACAGCCGCCATGTTGGATCTCCACGCGATTATTAACCAATAAGAGGTCCGACGTTTTTGGTGTAAATGAACCGTGATATTATGTTTACGTAAATTTCCTCTCTAATTTGTAGCTATAATATACATTATTAATAATACTTTGTTATAAATCATGTTTGTGTCGCGCACTTTGACCTTACAGAGCGATGCAAGGGAGCATTAATGTCGCAACTTTATCAGTCCACTGCCAAGTCAGACAGCGTGGGTGACTGGCCTCTCTTGGCATTATCCTATTTAAATATAAACGCATTTCACAACGTAATCGTGTCATAACTAATGCTAGATTATTCCTGTCTAGTTTTTAAATATAGCTGCTAACCTCCAAATACACAATATCGCTATCACCGATCTGAATTAGTTTTGTCTACATATTTTTTCGTGCAATTCACGAAAAGGAATGACAACAGTAATTTCATAAGGTAGTTATTGTTTTATAATTACACACAAGTAACGCCGGTCACGTGGTCCGAAGAACGGATGGCCGATGGGCCCATGAGGTTTTGGAGACCGCGTTTAGAAAAACGGAGTAATGGTCTACCAGGTAGGCTGGCGATCTCCGTGCAGTAGCCGGTTCAAGTTGCCAGCGAGTAGGAGAGGATCATTGAAAAAGGCCTATGTCCAGCAGTGGACTGATAAGGGCTTATTATGATGATGAAAAAAATAAAATGACCAATCTAAGTAAACATAGTATAATATTATTTGCTATGACGTCTAAGTCCAGACCGTTTTAAATGATGCACCGCTGCCATAATCAAATCGCTATACTATTGAACTAAGAAAAAAGTATAAAAAATAAGATCATACTTTGATGACGTAAATTTGACATGTCATTTCGCTCCGGTATAAGTTAACGATTATTTACGGTATTGGCCCTTGCTTTATAAACCGGAGTTCGTGGGGTCGAATCCCGCGGGGAAAACAACTTTGTGTTATCGTTGTTTTCTGGTGGGTTAGGACAATTTGGACCGAACCCCCAATTGACTGAAAACTTAGATGATCCATGCGTCAGATGGGCATGTAAAAAGTAGCATTGGACCGGCGTGGTGGGATACGGTCCAATAACCCCCTAATGGAGATTACGTGCATTAGGGGAGGCCTATGTCTTACACAGGCTGATGATGATGATGATGATTATGTATACATATCATACATTAAGTTTCTATTACTTTTAAAATCAAATATTGTTCGATTTTTATGTATATTAGGATTCTGTAACTATTCCATTTTTTTCTATCAACGGATTGTGTCTGATATTCCGTAATTGGTCATCAGATAGTTCAAATTTGCTTACAATTTGTGATTAACAATACCCAACAATCAATAAAAAATAAAACCTGCCTGGAATAGCGTGATTTTTTCTAACATTGTGTAATATTTTTAACTAGGGAGTAAGGCTCTTAGCATGGAGGCACTTTTGCTTATATTTGTGTTATATTTGTCCTCATACTGTAATACTAATGATGCATAAGTTTAGTGAAAGTGACATCCACTTAGAATATGCTCACTCACGCGACCACGTAACTTAATGTAATCGATTATATAATGTTAAATCAGATGATCCTTGATAGTTCGGTAATCCACCGTTTAACTCGGTGAAAAGTACTTAAAGTTTATCTTTTAAAGAGAACATTACCAGAAATTTGAGTGCGTGAGTTTTTCAAAACATATCAAACACCCGAACCAAAAGAAAGATGAATTTATACAATGCCTTATATTGGAGGTTTATGCGCCATATCGTGCGGCGGTCTATATAGATAAATTTCGCGCTTTATGTATATTTTATATATCGGCCTATTATTATTAATTTTTAAAAATTGCAGAAGGGCGTTTATGCGTTACAGTTTATTATGATATAAATAAATTTATAAATGACAACCAAAACGTGTTAATCGCTTTAGGCTCTTTCAAATTTTGATACATATCCTATCACATTTAACTTCCTCCGTAGCCTAGTGGAATGGGCGTATGCTTTAGAAACCGAGGGTCCGTGTTAAAAACCGAGGTCGTGGGTTCGAACCCTGCTGGGACTCAACAAATTTTCATCGTTGTTTCTTAGTTGTTTAGTGCAATTTGGGCCGATCACCCAATTGTCTGAAAAGTAAGATGATCCATGCGTCGGATGGGCATGTAAAAAGTCGGTGCTCCCTCCAACCCACATTGGACCAGCGTGGTGGGATACGGTCTAAAACCCCCTAATGGATGGGGTTGTATTAGGGGGGGGGCCTATGCCCTGCAGTGGACTGTCACAGGCTGATGATGATGATGATCATCATAATCATATAACTGTATTTTGAAAGATTGCATTAAAAAAGTCCGCTTATTTTCTTTCGGCGGTTCACCTTAGGTCAGAAGCGTCCTTGCTAATTTAGTGTTTTAAACTTTTTATATTGTTTCATTAGGTAGGTAGTAGGTAGGTAGGTAGTAGTAAATACTCGAATTTAATGCTTTTGCTTATTGTTTATGCGATTACTTTACATATTTAATTCCCTTTTACATAATTTAGGCGGTCATTGTAATATTTTGTTTGTAAATAAATTAAAAAAAAACTTTTAATCCGAAATATGCGAAATTTTGGTACACATTGCGTTTTTTTATTAACATTTACGTATGAATAGTATAAAAAAAATTGATTTTGTTTAGACCTTACAAATTGAGAATGCGTAGGTGTACACTATATTAAGATAACCAATGTCAACTTTATGAATAGTTTTACAAGTTTGGCATATCTTGTGTTTTAAGCCGTACATATATGGACATTTTACCGTTACTGTCGTATATAGAAAATTAAATTGGTTAATTTTTTTACGGGGCATTAACCTCGACAAGTATTGGTTAATAAAAAGAAAGGAGAATTTTGGTTGCCTTGATAATATATTTATTTTTTTATGAAGCCCTAGTGTGAATGCACTGTTGTTTTCTTGTTTAAAGGACGCCGTAACCAGCTAATTACTGCGTAAACAAAATATTTTAAACATTGAGAACGAACTTTCTGCGTCAGTAATGCACCACCTAGATTTCCTTTACTCGATTAAAAAACTATCTTTCAACAGGGCTATTTTTATTAGGTTATTTTTTTAATTACTTGCATGCGCAGGCAGACGAGCAGTCGAGCCACCTGATCGAAAGTGGTCACCGACGCCCATAGATATTAGCAATACTGGTATCACCAACGCGCTGCCTACCGTGAGACATAGGATGTTAAGTCTCGTTTACCCAGTAAATACGCTGGCTACGGTGCCCTTCAAACCGAAACACAGTGATGTTTTCACTACTGCTTTGCGGTAGAAACAGGCACCACGGTGGTACCCACCCAGACCTACCACCTACCCACCAGTAAAATGTTATTTTGAAATACTATTAAATGAAAACGATTAGCTCTTAGTTAAACAGTGGCAGAGTTGTCGAACTATTGATTATGGAACGATTATCTATCGCATAATAAACATCACGTGTTAATTCGATTTGGACACGCGTGTTACGAATTTACATCGGGCGCGTGTTGCGAGCATCGTTTTGAAAAACGCCAGTGGAATACCGATTATGTTATAACGTATTCGGATAACGTAATGTCTCTGTGCTGTAATTGTATCTGTACTACATAACGATGGTATTGTTACCGTTTCGGAATCGGCGTTTAAGTTCGTCCTTTCGCATATATGTATACAAGAGCAATGTAATTAACGTACGTTGAGAATTCTAAGAATTTTCTTTGTTTTCGATGTGAATCTTTTCCAATATATGTTACTTTCGTCCTTTCTATTGTATATCTTAACGTTTCTATGATTCAGTTTTATGTAAAGAGTAATAGGAGACAAACCGCGAAGTTTTCATCTCTATTATAAGCATTGTTAACCGTTTAAAAAGTAAAGGTGTTACTTTTATCATTACCTCGGCAGAATATATTGCTGCGTAGGACATCTTTTTGCTGAAAAAAAAAAAAGTAAAATCTCTAACGTATATGGCTCACGTAAAGTATATGATTTCCATTAAGACGAAAATGCAATTTTTTAATGATTTTCAAGCAAATATTCTCTCTTTGTTCACAGGGGTGCTGAGCTCGTGGATGTTAGCCTACTTCGACGGATGCCAAATGTGGAGGTGTTAGCTTTCAGGTAAGCTTTACAGGCTATACTAAGAACTTTCTAAGATAAACCGTAGTGGTCATTTAGATAAAGGAAAAAGAGTGTCTATTTATCTTTCCGTAGATATTATTTAAATATAAAATAAGCTGTTCGTAGATGAAAAAGTCATGGCGTATTAAGGGTTTGGCTTAATTAATGATAGATTGTGTAATTCAGCACACATGCGTCGCCATGACATGCATGTGGGTTACATTGTTCACAAAACGTCCTTATATTTTAGGCTCGGGTTATGATGCAATATTAGATTTTAATGAAATATAACCTTCGATTTGAATGATGTATAGTTTGCTGACCATCCACCAACCTGTATTGGACCAGCATGGTGGAATACGATCCAAAACCCCCTATGTCCAGCTGTGGACTAAGATACGCTGATGATGATGATGTTAGTTTGCCTAAACTGGCTGATAATTTATGATTAGGATGATACCAATGCCTTACGATATTTACTATATTTAACTTTCATGTCATAATAGTCGTAACATCTCTTATAGCTGTTTTAATTTTTTAAATATTTTTTCTGTTTTTGCAATTGTATACAGTTTCTCCAGTTTATTTTTTATATTTTATGTGCCATTCGGACTAAAAAGCAAGATGAAAGTAGCTGTATAGCTTTAAAATTGTTAAAAAGTTGTAGTGTTTTATGGTACATTTTAGATAGCTGATATTATTATTAGGATAATGTTTTTTATTTCTTTCTTAAGAATTCGTTTCTAGCTCAACGTCTATTTCTAATCGAGAATGGACCAATGATATTTTTTTTTATTATTTATTAAGCGCGGGTGTAGTTATTGATGCGTTGTTGATTGAGTGGTGGATACGTCGTTCGTCGTACGTAACGTATTAGAGTTATTCCATTCTATAATGGAAGAAGAATATAAGTGTAGCACGCTTAACTCTAACAAGTCTAGGTATTATGGAGAAACAACTATTAAGTCGTTTACCACGTCTCATAAAGCCTTTGAAGAGTACACAGGCAGGAAATCAGTGTTAAACATAAGTTAAAGAAACATAGCATTCCTTCGGACTTATTGTTCTATAACGCTATGAAAGTCCAAGTAGAGGCTGGTAGCTTTTGCAGTAAGAAAAAAAGTCTTTACCTTTATTTACTTCCATAATTATTGCTTTACTTTACATTAATGCTTCATGTTACTGAATGTCCAGGGGCTTTCGAAATTTTGCGCGTTTATTTGCTTTGTAATTAACTTTTTTAATTAGGACGTTTTAGGCGTTTTGCAGCGATTGCGTTGCTAATACCTTCGAACCGCTGCTAACTTATATCGAAAAATTTGGGAATTTAATGATAATTAAATACAATATTTAATTGTAAATCATATGCTATTTAAGTACGATAATTAAATCACGATAACTGCAAACTAAGAGGAATATGTATCACTATCGACTCGCCCCGGCTCTACACGGGTGCAATACAGTGATATCTGTAAAATCTATGGAAAAATATATAAATTTACCAACATTTCTTTACAATATTATGCATGAGTTATACATATAAACCTTTCTTTTTAATCACTCCTATTAAAAAAAAAACCGAAATCGAAGTCCGTTGCATAGTTTTTAAGATTTAAGCATTCAAATGGTATAGAGACAGAGAAAGCGACTTTGTTTTATACTATGCAATATACACGAAGCAAATTCGCATCAGGATAGCCCAAAATTTATCACCTCTTCCAAACATACTGACATATCTTCAATAATAAACGATGTTTCGTTCGATTCGTTCCGATACCAACTGCTTATTTAAAAATACTTCAATCGCAAGATTTTAATCGGTGCTGAATATAATTTGAGATTCAATTAAACATGCGAGGCCGGATGGTGAAAGCGAATATGTTGTGTAAATCTATTAAAAACTGTTAAATTACTTTATTATATAATAATAATCACAACGATTTATCAAACTTTTTTAATTAAAATGCTAATATAACATCAAGTTTTAATAAAAATATAACAGCTTTCATTTTAATTACTAAGTCGTGGGAAAATTAGACTGTCTTAGAGTCGGATAAAAGTGAAAACATGTAATTATATATTAAAGTACTAGTTACTGAGTAGTGTTTCGCAGCTACGTCCGCGTGGTAACTATCAGAAAAACTTTTCCAAGGAAAATTGCCTATTTTACTCCCTACTATATTATATCTTTGACATATAGTCCCGTCAAAATCGGACCAGCTATTCTAGAGCATGGTCGGAATAAACAAACAGGAAGACTAACAAAAGTCGTTTATATATTGCGTATAATTAAAGTATACATAATCATTGGAATGAAACATCAAACAAAGAACACGTGTAAAGTTCCACTTAATTCAAATGTAAGTAGATGACGTCACATATGTTAATACAAGTAAACACTGGTGGCATTCCTTTGCGGAACATTTGTGAGGAATTTAGTCATTAAAGCGCAATTAAAATGTTTGCGACGACCAGACATGGATTAGATTATGTTGCGTATATCTATATGTGTGGTTATGTCCGTTTGAACGGTATCAAGTTTTTATTAGATTGACGTCAAAACGATTCGTAATGTCTTAACTATGTCGATACTATGCTATTTTATTTCTAAGGTTTGGGTTTATAGTGTGGCTTTGACTTTAGATATTAAAGTTGAATCATCGCCTGATTGCTAAAGAGACATAATACGAGTTAATCTGTATGCGAATATTGCGCCCTACAATAAAATTAAGCCTGCTTGAAACCTAAAAAAAGACGAAAAATCGACTAAACTCCTATGGAACTCCGAAAATATGAGTGTCTTAGTACTTAGGCCGATCTATCGCTACATAGTATAAAACAAAATCGCTTTCTCTGTCCCTATATCCTTATATATGCTTAAATCTTTCAAACTACGCAACGAATTTCGTTGCGTTTTATTTAATAGATAAGAGTGATTGAAGAGGAAGGTTTATCTGTATTACACATGCTTAATATTGTAGGTATATTTTCTATCAGCATAGCTCCCGTGCGAAGCAGTGGCGGGTCGCTAGTAGTATATATAATAAGTACCTTTAAACTGTCCCGTAGTGTAGTGGAATGGGCTTGCGTATACTCGAATTCGGTTCGAAATTCGAATCCTGCGGGGCCTTAACGAATTTTCATTCTTGTTTCCTATTCGGTTCTCTATCTATGATATATGTCCGGGGCGGTTGGCTGATCTCCTATTTATTTCGGCCGCCGTAGTCGTAATCGACATTGTTAAGTGATAGTCTGGTTAGGCTTCAATACAACTAGCATAGTCTTATGACAAGCTGTATTGTAGCTCTACTTTACTACTTACTCACCGATGTAGAGAAACATCGTAAAATAAGTTAATACAAGTTTAAAGAGATGATAAATATGCACTGCCTTCATAGCTTTTTCCTTACGAACCAACGTTGTGTGTGTTCAATTCAGCAGCAAAAAAAACTATACATTGACGATGTCTTCTTAATAGTTCCTTGAAAGGAAAGCTGTCACAATTGGCGGTTGGACTTATAAAATATTAGTCTCGGTTGTCAAGATTTGCGTCGGCTATAATTGCACAAGGTATGCATTATAACCTCTAGTCATTAACTTTATTTGATGTTTCGCGTTTTGTTTCTTATCAATACATATTTTAAAACAATGTCCCCGAGTGCGTCTGTACGTCTGTCTGTTCGCAATACGCACGAAAACTACCGCATGGATTGTCACGCGGTTTTCACTAATCGATAGAATGGTTCTTCCGGAAGGTTAAGGTACATAATTTTTTTTAGTTTCTGTGTACATTTGAGTAAAATATATTGATAATTGTCAGAGATGTCGGAAATAAATGAAGCTGTCAATTAAACGCTGTCTAAACTGTATGACATTTAACAGAACAATGTTTGCTGGAAATATTCTTATTTTCTAGATCTATTAGAAATCTTACCGTGTCTAATGCGGTAATTTTGAAGCTAACGAGACGGATACATTACAGTAATAATTCTTATAGTTTGTAATAGGTTAAGAACCATTTTATATCCTAAACATTTTACGAGAAAAAATTGCTTCATTTACGAAGTGATTTTAGGCAATACAGCAAAAATCTTGTGACTGAATCCACTCCTATATCAAACGACGTAAAATACATTTTTAATTTGACTGAGATCAATATGGCTCTTTGCAGTATGCAATTTAAATGAAAGTTTACAAAGGTATTACAGATTAAAAATGCAGGGACATAGGGGTGCAACAGCCGCCGCACCGGCAAGCCGGAGTGGATCGCTAGATGTGATATATAGCAGACTAACAAAAGTCTGTCCGTTTGTTTCATCTCTTAAATACACACCATCTCTTAAATACAGGTGATATAATAGGGAGCAAAATAGGAATGTTTTTACATGTTACCACGCGGGTGAAGTCGTGGCTAAAGTAGTTCATTATTAACATTAGAAGGAGAATGATAAATATAGTAAAGATTTGCAAAGTTTACGTGTTAGACTAACCCTCCTTTGTATCAGTAGCTTAAAAAATTGTCTATTCTTTAATAAACAATAGACCGTGCGATATTGCACAAACCGCGCCGGTGTTAATAATCGATTCCAACAAGGTTACCGTTTCCGAATTTCACGACCCCGGTGGACGATTGCCACAAAAGCGTCCAAGCTCGTCGACCATTACGTTGGCTGTGATGCGATGTGGTTTGCTTTCGAAAATATATATAAGTAAAAGCCAGTGAGAGCGGTGAAAGGGGTCATCATCTCTCGAGCTAAGACGCCTATGTTTTTGATGCGGCGGAATGAGTATTTGGTCGGATATCTTACGGTACCTTGGGGCTCTGACAGTGGCATCCATGAAAAACTGAATTACTCTGAAATTAACTTATTCTGAAATTTAGCTCAATGTGACGTCAATCGATTTCGATAATTTTTTTATAATTGGCTTAAAAGAGAACGAGGATTAAGTTTCTTGTTTATGTTTACTTTTATAAGCAGATTGGTTTATAATCAATGCGCTGAATTTAAAAACCTGTATTTTATTAAAAGCTGATTATCAAAAGTTACTTTTAGACATTGTTGTTTTTTACGGCATTTTGATTTTACACATAGTTCTTTTTTGTACTATTATGATAATGTATTTTGAACTATTGTTTGTAGGAGTTAAATCAGAGAGGAAATTAAAAACTCATGGTTTTTGTTTTAATTTTTATATATTTATATATCTGTCGCCAATTTTTTTTAAGATATTCCTATCGTTTGCTTTTCAAGGTTTTTTTTTTTTTAATATTATACATAGAATAGGAAGACACCAATGACTCCAATTTATTGTAAGTTAGTTGTTTTCGCTTTCAACAATGAACATAATAATAAATTCGATTATGAACCGGCTTCAAAATCGACGAAGCGCGTGGATTCAACATATAACGTAGCAAAAGTGAATCATATAATTCACGCGATGATTGTTATTAATTGGCAAGAATTACTCATTCATGCAATATCACCGCATTAGTCAGTGTTTCGTTGATATTATATTGAAAACATATTAATTAATTAAACATATTAGTTATGAACAAAACATATTTTAATGTATGGCTAAAGTAAAAAAAGCTATGATATAAGCAGACGAGTCTTTAGCGTTCTTAAAATGTCGATATTGTATAGAAATTATCGTTTGGATATATGGCTTCGTAAAAATGAAGGAAAAAGAATAGGCTATGCTTTTTAATTCTTCATTAATATCGTCCATTTAGCCGATTACGATTGCGGCTGCCTCACTGTGTTGTAGATGAGCCGTGTGTGCACAAGTGTTAGCGCAGACTCAGGTCCATTCCATATCTCTTCACTATCATACTTTAATGGTTCTGATTTTCGTCGTATGTATTCTTTATCAACAAAGAATCAGTGTGATAAACACTCGACTTGTGTTATAGATTAACCAATCTCGACTCGAAGTAGATGTTGAAGAAAGTAACCCATGGCAACAAAATAGCGTCTTGCATCTAGCGTTTTTTTTCGGTGAACTGTTACCGAGATGTCAAACACTTGGTAACAGTTGTGTTATAACAATGCCTCGTTGCTATGGGATACGTCTCTAAGCTATTTGGGGACTTTTTGGTCCAGGTATAACACAAAGTTTTTGTGTTGCCACTGATTCCGAACCAAAACTTTCCAATTTATAAAGCACTCAAACCGTTTACAGTATAAACGAGATTAGTCTAGATAACACATTTTGAGTTTTAAACCTACCGTTAATTCTTTAATTTGTGACGGTCGGCCCGCGCCTCGCTTTATTGCATTACGGGTCATTGTCGTCGTGTGACTTCAAATGTCAGAATTGCACTCGTTCATTGTACGTCATGAATGTCTCGCTGACACGCTCATTGTATTCGCCGTGCCAGTTAGCACGCGTGACGTGTCAAGTCACGCTGTGTTTGTTTCTTGTGCAGTTTAAGTATGGACGATATTCATCATCATCATCATCATCATCAGCCTGTGATAGTCCACTGCTGGACATAGGCCTCCCCTAATACACCCCTATCCATTAGAGGGTTTTTGGACCGTATCCCACCACGCTGGTCCAATGCGGGTTGGTGGGTGGACCGACTTTCACTTCCGATCATCTTACTTTTCAGACAATTGGGTGATCGGACCAAATTGCCCTAACCAACTAAGAAACAACAATGAAAATTTGTTGAGTCCCCGCAGGATTCGAACCCACGACCTCCAGTTTCTAAGGCACACGCCTATACCACTAGGCTACGGAGGCAGTCGCTTACATTCACGGATTGGAAACGATATTGGACGATATTGGTTGTATGTAAATCAATCAGATACTACTAATGACAACAACTTGATTACGACCTCGCTTCGTTGCTACTTGTTATTTTAATGTGCATTCCATGTATTATTTTGCATTGTTAAATTTGTCTTAGTTAACAACGTCTTTATACAACTTGTATGTTACTTCTAGATAAAATTATTGCACTCCGGTACAGTTGTAATAATAATGTCCTCCTAGTCAATTCCGACTACGAGATATTATAGTGCACAAGTGCAGGCGCAAACACAGTTGCCCTCCGTCTTGCTTCACTTTCATAGTTCGATGGGACGCACAACTGACACGACCGGGGAGAGATCAGGCGCAGGGCCGACTTTTTAAAGCCCATCCGAACCCTGGATCATCTTACTTTCTAGACAATCGGGTGGTCAGCCTGCATTGCCCTAAGTAACTAGAAAACAACAATAAAAATTAGATCGCTCCTCGCAGGATTCGAACCAACGACCTCCGGTTTCTTAAGCAGACATTCTTACTACTAGGTTAGCAGTAAAAGTACATACATACAACATACATCATCAGCCTGTGTTAGTCCACTGCTGGACATAGGCCTCCCCTACTGCACGCCTTCTCCATTAGGAGGTTGGGTTGGGTTTCTCCATGTTGGTCTAATGCGGGTTGGTGAGTGGATCGACTATTAACATGCCCATCAGACACATGGATCATCTTACTTTTCAGACAATTGGGTGATCGGCCCAAATTGCCCTAACCAACAAGATAACAACAATAAGAAGTTGTTGTGTCCCCGCAGGATTCGAACCCACAACCTCCGGTTTCTAAAACACACGCCCTTACCACTAGGCTAGTCAAAGTATGTTAGTATATTAAGGCTCTTCCGGTCGTGTCGGTTTTCGGTCCCATCGGGCTTTAAGAGTATAAAGGAAAAGGGAGTGCGCCGATGTTTGCGCGTA
The DNA here is from genome assembly GCA_029286875.1 of Lamproptera curius. Lineage (NCBI taxonomy): Eukaryota > Metazoa > Arthropoda > Insecta > Lepidoptera > Papilionidae > Lamproptera > Lamproptera curius. Next base: position 201,027 of record JAGSMT010000027.1, on the reverse strand, counting down.
CATTTGTGCACTATAATATCTCCTGCCGTAGTCGCAATCGACTGGTGGGCCATTTTTATTATTATAAGTCTTATACAAATAACAGTATTTACCAAAGTTCTCAATCAATATTTAGTGTACGACAATAAGAAACTAGTGAAAAAATTAATTATTAGTAATATTCACACCTTCTGGCATTTTAAATAAACAATGTTAAAATGGACAAGTATTGCATATAAAATTCGATTTGTGATTGTCTGTGACGGAATTTGCTTATCTTGAAAATAGTAGATAATATTATGATTTTTCTTCTTAATATATTATTAAATTAGACTCGAAATACTTTTAATCAAAATAATGTTTAACAGAAAAAACATCGTGTGTGCATCATGACTCTTTCGTAAGTGGTTAAAATGTGAATTGTCCATCAAAAATAGACAGTATTATAGGATCATACATATCTAAAGTTTGTAAATCTTAATCCAGATAGCCTTAACTAAGTAGCCGACATAGAAGATTGTTACTTTATAAGTCCATCATAATTTCATATATATATATACGTGGATTCTCTTTGACTTTGTACGCTACGAGACTTCTTTTATGCTTTTTCTTTAATTGCACAACTGGTCTAATTGGAGTATTTATAAATTCAGAAGTAGAAATTACAACAAAAGTTCACATAGACTGTGGGTTTTGCTATCTTTTCGGACGATTGTATACTTAATAGTTTCTATGTTGCTTTTTTATTTTGTTTATAATTAATTCGCAGCTGTAATGCTAACAATTGTTCTTCTATTTTGTCCAAAGAAAATGTTGTACAAATTGAACGCGCGATTATGTTGAATACTTTTTTTTAATTAGGAGAAATTGTGATCGTACATTATTATGTTAATAAAGTATATGGCAATACAAGTTCGCAGTTGTATGCTTTGCTTACTAATTTTTATTTTACTTAATTTATTAACTCGGATGGATATGCAAGCCTAATAAGAAATCCGTTTAGCAACAAAATATAATGTCAAGCTCTAATGGCGTTCGTATCGAAATTTTCTTTCAGATTACGATTGTTGTTATTGAAATCTCTTAAAAAATTTTGATTGCTGAACTATTTGAAATTAAGAAAACTTTTAAACAAATAACAGCTAAATGTGGCCCTTATCATAATGTATTATTTATAAATCTAACAAATTCATTTGTTTTTATTAAAAGTATCGGTATAATTTTGTTCACCACTACATAGTAGACACAAAACAAAGTCGCTCTTGATGTCTGCCCGTCTCTATGAATGTTTAAATCTTCAACACAACGCAACGGATTGTGAAAAGGTTTATTTAGATGGTGGTTTATGAAAAAAGCTTTATATTCATTAGCATAATATTGTAGAGAAACTCTGCAATATCGTCAATAAACTCATTTTTTGCGCTAAACACTGGCTCATGAGATTTATGAGAATAATGTTCTACAGTATTGTACATCCCAAACAGGTCAACAAAAAAGTTCGTCAGTATATGTGTATAACGTTAGGATAACACCCAATGTTCAAAAAAAAAAAAACTATTATTTCGCGCGGAGCCGGGGCGAGTCGCTAGATTTAAATAAAAAAAAACAGTTTCCTTGATGCAGTACTGGCATATATGGAACAACTGCAATGCATCGCTAGTGGATTAGCCGCAAATCCAATAAGCTCATTAACATGTTTATAGGGCGAATATGTTTATTTATACATCGTCACGTGCGAATTATTGTCGCCGCATTATGTCAATGCGACTACTTCAAAAGGTTTTATTTGCGTGTTTTTTATTTAGCACCTAGGTCACGCTAGGGCATTAATCCTTTTTCTTTACCGATCGCTATTATCAACATATCATAGCTAGCTCCGTAGCCTAGTGGCATAGGCGTTTCCTTTAGAAACCGGAGGTCGTGGGTTCGAATCCTGCGGGGACTCAACAAATTTTCATTGTTGTTTCCTAGTTGGTTAGGCAATTTGGGCCCGATCACCCAATTGTCTGAAAAGTAAGGCGTCCACCCACCAACCCGCATTGGACCAGCGTTAGGGATCAGATCCAAAACCCCTAATGGATGGTAGTATAGGGAGGCTATGTCTCAGCAGTGGACTATCAAAGGCTGTTGATGATGATCATCAACATCTTTATCATCAGCCTGTGTTAGTCCACTCCTGGACATAGGCCTCATCTAATGCACACCTTCTCTATTAGGGGGTAAGGAGCTGGGGACTATATTCGAGCTAAAAAAAATGTGGAATCTATTTGTCTTAAATATGTGAGATGCCAAAACGTTATGTTTTGTTCAAAAGCCAAGTAGCTTTTAATATCAGAAAAAAAAACACTTACATTAAACATCGCGCCAGTACTAAAAGTTCAACAGAATTGTTTAAAACTATAGACAACAATATTTTTTTTTATATTTAGCCTATTACGAGCTCATGTCGATATGATAACCATCGCATAGTTGTAAAGGTTTCCGAAGTTATACTACGAAAAACCGACACCCTCAGAAAGTTGGCTATAATCATCTGACAACTGTGTTTACGATCTTTATTTATGCAAACGTAAAATAAGACGAAAAATATTATATTTTTTATTGGTACGCCAAATAAAAAACACTTACTTCTAAACAGAGTCCAAGAAAATCTGCGATCATTACTGCTGTTAGTTTTTAAAATATGTTTATCGCTTCAATAGACTACAAATATTGTTACGATTATATATTCAGAGGTAATGATATATGTACGAAAATATTTTCTATCAGACCATCCTTTGTTTTGGACATATGGAAACAATGTTTGGGTAAAAAAATTGCCTCAGACCCCGTTAATTAATCCACGAACTGGGTTTTTAATAAAATTTATCTATTCTGTGATCAGGTTGCCTATATAAGTATGTTTGTTGTTAAACTCGTATTTGCTTTGACCGGATCACTTGTCAACCAGTAGCGGGTTCAAAACGGAATCAGCACGGAAACACCGCTGCTTGCTCCGCATTACTGGATTGTCGTAACTGCTTCATTTCCAATTGTTTTCTATACCAGAGTCTAGTAATACGAAGTCATTTCAGTCATGCGAAAACTGAACGATGTCTTATTGGCGGATCAAGTGACGGTATACAATCAAAACGCGATGTTTGACCAATGAGATCAGCCTTCGTTTTGACGTCAATAGTGCAATACTTGACTGTGTGCGCAAATTTAGTCTATTTTTTTACTATGAAGCTATGCTTTCATACTCGTGTCTATGGAAAGCTTCATGTAACACAGAGTTCGCGGGTAAATACCGTTACCCTCAAGCTATGTGGTGCGTGTTGTTTAGCTAATAAATAGTGTGTTAGTGTGGAAATCCACACTTTCACACTATTTATTTGTCATATATCGCCATTTAAGTTCAGAGTTTGATGATGACATTTAAACGCGTCAGTAACCGACTTCCTCTTTACCTCTCCCATTTTCAAAGTATCGTGATGTCGCCTATGTATATAAATTTTTCGTCTGGAATGGATCCACCAATACAACCTTAAAATAATAATAAGTGATGTCTTCAATGCATAAATAGGATTTCAGGATAAAACAAGGAATTAACGTCCTTACACTTCTTGCCTGACAGAATTGTCTTTAATTTTATTTATTGTTCATGTAATTTACAGATTACAGTTAAAATATTTGACACATAAGGTATATTGATAATAATGAATCCAATAACAGATTACCACAAATTCATAAAAACAAAGGTATCACTTAATTACATAATTCTAGGGTTGGAACATGACAGTAGAAAAATAATTACAGTTTAGTTTAGTTCGTTAAGGATTGTTTCATTGGGGTACCTTTTTTTAAATATGCTCTTTATACCATTGAAGGGTCTAGATTACAAAAGTGCATATTATACAATCTAGATAAACGGTTGAGAGTCTCTTTAGTGTAACGTATATAGTTTCTTGTCATTAAACAGGAAACGATAAGAGTACTTAATTAAACTGCTTATGTTTTGCTGATCCTGTTTACTATTAAGGAAATATCCTTACTATTTAAAGAATTAATTAAGTTATTTATTTATTTATAAACGGTATACCAACTTTTACGTGAATACCTACTATAAATACATAATGCATACATAAACACTACAGCTTTACGAATTTTATCCCGTTTAATTAATTTTAATAATTTGTTTCTCTGACGGTGTTGCTAAATATATCTTACCCTAATTGGCCTACATATGATTCTGCTAGAACCATTTAGCTTAATAGCCTTGATAAATCTGTGACTTGGCATTTGCTGCATTGAATTAAAGTAAAACCTGTCGCGACTCTGACAAAATGTCAATTGCTACATTAAACGACGATTAACCTTAAGTTACTGTCAAGGAAGTATTATATAAAGTTTACCACCCCTATGTACTGCATATTTGTATACAGCGTGACGTGCGTTTTTGTTTTTACGTGCGAATATGCTTTCGCATACCCCGCCCTTGCGGGAGCAAGGGCTCGCACTGACGTGGTTTACAACGTTTTGTCTTCCTGGCGCCTTGAATTTTGAGTCACAGTAACGCATTGGCAGTCTTCTGCGACTCCCCCAGCTGACCGTAGCAGCCCTATGTAAGCCCTACGGCTCACTACACCTTTGTGTGCGTCGAAACTAACACACGCTTCATTTCTCGGCCCCTTTACATGAGTAAAAGACTTTCTCGAACTTGTAAATCAAAGGGCAAGGGAGCCAGAGCACTGCAGCCTACTCTCAGGCCCCAGCGGTGGCCTCGATGATAAGTTCTAGCGTCTGAGCTTATCATTCAATTGCATATCAGCCCGGTTTCGGCCGCCCAAAAAAGAGACATCGACGGCATCATGCCGAATGTCCCCTACCTTCACGGCCCCACCGAGTGGGGGAGGATGGGGTGAGCAGCTTACAAAATGACCTGTATCACCTTGGCTGAAGAAGATAGGGATGGCAGCACGTTTATCGCCTTCTTTCCCGTCTGCTACCTCGCTCTGCTAGCCCTCCCGGATGCATCCAAAGCGGGCTTCTTCAACCAGTCATTAAAACTTTATAAACTAAAAAGATTTAAATAATGCTTGCGTGTTTATTAAAAATTGGAAATGAGTTGCTAAATAATTTTTATTTGAATGACAATTTTGCAAAAAAATTATGGTCAGAATTTTTTTTTCGCCGTTTCTTTTTTGGTTCGCGGCGTCGTATTCCGGCCCGGTGGTAGCAATCTTATAAATAAATACGCAAGTGTAAAACTATGATGAATGAAGATAAATACTGGAGTTTTACAAATTTTACTTCGATTATTTACTTTAAAATATGGTCACAGGACGGACGAAGATTGTTATCCGATGCGTAAAACTGTATTATTTTTAATAAAGTTTTTTTAAATATGCATGACTAAAAACCACAACGATGCCTTACAAATCAACTTAGAGGAATCTTCATAATATTAGTATGAGACATACATTTTTGTGTGTTTGTTTGTATTTGAATAACCTCAAAAACTATATGCCGATATAAAAAAAATCACCATAAGAAATCTGCAACTGCCTTGAGTAACAGGCTACGTTTCACCCAAGCAGCAGCCGTAAACGGACTGCTACTTGTATATATTTTGATGGGATAAGTTTTCCCTTTTTATCGATGATGGTATCCATGACGTCTTTCTTATTCTACCTGTGACCATGGACGCCTAAAGAAGCCCGAAACGTTGTGAACGAAATATACACTAATAAACGCGAAAAATCTTTATAAAGTGGATTTAATGTTGTCTAGTAATTGCGTTTTTAAAACAAATAACAATGTATTGCTACAATCACTAATTATTATTGGTTGTTATTACACACGTTCCCGCGTTGTAATTACCTGTAGGGTGCGATTGGTATCACTTCCTTTATTGCACAGCAAGGCCGCGCCCAATCAGAGCGTGGTGGCTTACCCAATGTACGTTGCCCAATACGTCGGCATCTAACGGCGGCGCTTTGAAGTTTGCCGACAAGTTGTGTTTACGCTGATTTTAATTGTTATGAGAGATTATACGATGGTCCGCTTGGTGTAATGGTTAAGTTACCCTGGTTGTTATGCCAAATGGTGTGGGTTACATTTCCACCATGAAAATGTTTACATAAATTCTCTTATATGGCTGGGGTATAATTGATGTTGTACTAATATGTTTATTGTTTGGATAGGCATATAAAATATCCATCCTTGTGGTATAGAGGTCTTTTCACATTTGTCATAGCACGTCCTGAAAATATTGCTTTTGCCGCATGCAATTTACTCTCCTTGCTTGTATTACATACATGTTCATTAAGCAATCTACGACAAAACGACATCCTTTGAGTACAAGGTTCATTAGATTTAAGAGATTATATATTTTTGGTTCAGGTATCAATAAAATGATATTATTTATTTTTTTGATTTTGACAACATCGCCAAATTGTGTGGCAATCGGGTGATGACTGATTCTACTACAACTAACTGGAAAAATTACACTTTACCTACATATATTATGTAACATGGATTTCCAGATCTTTCATTGTTCGAGTATAGTTTTCGGTAGGATACAATCCACGAGCAGTTCTATTGTAACAGTTCATATACATAGAGGTGGGTCCCCTTTTTACTTAGGTCAGTCCGGGGCGGTATCTCTGAGGTGCAGTGCCATTTCTGCCGTAAGCATTAATGTAAAACACTGGCTTGTTCCGGTTTGAAGGGCACGATAACTCGCACATTTACTGGATTAACGAGTATGTCTCGTTCATCCTCATGTCCCACGTTAGGCAGGGTGGTGACTACCATGGTATTGCCGACGCCCAAGGCCGTCAGCGACTGATTGCCATCAAGTGGCCTGACTGTTCATCATGCTTCGTACGTAATAAAAAAAATTCTATCTTTCAGAAATTCCTCCAAGTGGTCTTCTGATTACTAGTGAAAGCTAAAATCATAAATTTATTTTATCGCTCGAGAAAGTTTCAAAACATACCTTTGTGGTGTAATTTAGTTAGTCTAGACGGTTGAAGCACTTAGTACCTACAGATACAAAGGCATATGCAAAATTCCGAGGGTTAAACCTATTGAATGCACTTAGACATTTGGCAAACTTTCGTAGCATTAAGGTAAGCGACCCCTGGTATTCGCTAACCGTGCAAAAAGTATCGAAATGTCTTCTATTAAGTTTTCGGTATCATCCTAATGCAACTTTTTAAATGTACAAGGTTTATTTTTCCCTTCTGTCTTTAGGAAAATGACTATACCTAAATAATAAATGGCCAATTAAATAGGGAATTGATGCAAAAGTATAACCGATAGCAACGTACAACACCCTTCAGATCGGAACATTGTAGTTTTTACACACGTATCAAATAAAATACTATCGAATCAAAATTCGCTCATTTCAAACAATACAGTCCACCGAAATAAAGCACAATATGGCAATCGTTTAGTTCAATCTTCAGACGACGATCTTCAAATTGGGAACAATAAAAATGCCGACTTCAATTTGGCACAGCTATTATTCTTCTTGAATGCTTCCTTTCACAGTTTAATGTCGTATCGCCGCATTAACCCTAGCCGTAGGTTTTGTATTTGCAAAAAGTAATGGTCTAGGAAGGTTTTTGAACTTCGTCGGGCAAGTCTAGACGGAAAATGGCGAATGGTATTTATTTAAGACCTAACATTTCACTTTGCTTAGTATCGACCGCCGGGCCTGTAGGTGTAGAGTGTCTTTGAACTTGTATTTCATGCTTGCAATAAACTTGTGAAATTGTTAGATTGGTATACATCCAAGTTATGTACAGTTACAACAAGTTATGTTCAGAACTTAACTTGTTGGAGCAGTTAGAACAACTAATTAAAATAAAATTGATAAGATTTTCGACCATTCAGACATTACAACATAACAGGTCGAAAATCTTAACAGTCTTAAAAGCAATATAATTCATCAGTTAGTTTCAATGGAAGAGCCTGAGTTGAATAAAATTTTATTCAAAGAATTAAAATGCTACTTAATAAAATGTAAGCTCTTCACCAGTCTCGGTACTTTGATTTATCTATTGTAAGAACCCTAATAGGTTAGTTCCATCGGTTTTTTCTTATAACTTATCAGTAAATATTTTAAATACCGATACGTAACAAGACCCTTAAGGTGTAACGCATCTTTCAGTCAGTAACCAAAACAGCTACGCATCTTATCTATTTAACCAGAACTTTATGATGTTTTTGAACTCCACCTGTGCGGTGAAAATAGCCACAGATCTTCCGCTGCGCATACTATATCAACAGGAACCCTATCTTTAATATTTTTCTATTGAAAACTGTTTAATTGATTCGCTTATTTGTTAGTCACTTATTATTTTATCTAAGCTTTCTTACCTTTGTATCCCCCTCCAGCATCAACAAGATCCGCACGCTGGGCGACTTCGCGGGCTGCCGTCGCCTCCGCGAGTTGTACGTCCGCAAGAACGAGATCCGCGACCTGGCTGAGATCCGCCACCTTCGCCACCTGCCCGACCTGACCAGCCTGTGGCTGGACGAAAACCCGTGCACTCAGCACCCCGAGTGAGTGTTTATGTAATGTGTGGTTTTATTGAAGTTCTTTGTTTCTGCTAGATGTTGAATACTCATCATCAGCCTGTGATAGTCCACTGCTGGACATAGGCCTCCCTAATACAACCCTATCCATAAGGGGTTTTTCGGACCGAATCCCACCACGCTGGTCCAATGCGGGTTGAATAGTGGTGTGAATATATTATAATGGCGTAGTGGTTAGTGGCTCTGACTGTTACGTCAAAGAGTGTCAGTTCGGTTTCCACCACGGGTAAAATATTGTGCGGTGAACATGGTCTTCTCTGGGTGTTGGTAAAGTGCTCTCTATTTATTAAATATTCATCTAATTTAATGTAATATGTATCTTAGTACGGAACCAGGTTATGTTTTGTTATTCGTCCGAATTATTTTTAATATGAACGTGAGATGGATTTTACTGGCTCATTTTACTAGTAAGCCATGGTGCCTAGTGGTATAGCGTAAATCGTAAGTCTCGAGGTTTGAATCCTGGGTCTCAAGTTCCTGAATGTTCCTCGGTATGGTTAGGAGAATGTGACGACCAGCTGATTACCTGGAAAATAAGATGATCCATGATCGATGCTTCTGCAAAAAGTCAATAATAACAGATAGGCTCAGGTATTTTGCACGTGATATTTAGTAGGTGCAATCGTCCTTTGATTGACGTTTCTGTGGCAAATCAGAGATCAAAACAATACAAAAAATACTTGGCTGTCATGACATAGTTTATGCACGTAGTGACTATCTATCATATAGATAACCAATTTGGGAGTTTTGTTTGGCAAAAAGAGTTTCATATTAAACTTGGTTTAAACAGATCGTTTAGTTAATCTTATAAGTCTGAGTTTCGAAGTCTAGATTAAGGTTCGTAACTTTAACAGAAACATCTAGGTAGATCTCTTGATGCCCCTCTTTCGCAATTGAGCTATAGTCAGTGTTGTAACACTAGTAAAGAAAAAACTTGTTTATTTTTAGATACAGAATGACAGTACTCAGGAATCTGCCTAATCTGGAGAAACTCGACAACGTGCCTGTGCAGCATGATGAGGTATTTGTATATGACTTTAACTTAAAATAAATTCCTTATAAAAGAAATTCTCTTTTTGAGCGTAATTTACGCGTCATACCTGTATGCAACATATTGAGCTCAATCAGGTTTCATCTTTGTACTCAGTACATATAATAATTATGGTTGCATGAATAACCCGGAAATAAACCAGTATACCAATTACTGATTGTGTTGTATTAGCAATGGCATTTCAAGGAGCTCAGTAAAGCTTATTAAAACGCCATGTTCCTTTAATCACATTGATCGATACAACTTTATGTCAATTTAAGCATATTTATATAACAAAAAAGTGGATCTGAACGTTTCGCTTTTAACACTTAATTAAGAATTTTTAAAATTGATTTCAGGTGCAGGAAGCGATGCGACGTGGTGCCCACATACCGGACTCCGACGACGAGGGTTACCCACAACAGGTCACATTTCTAATTTTCATCATCATCATCGGCCCGTTTCAGTCCACTGCTGGACATAGGCCTCCCCTAATTCACACCACCGCTTCTGATTCTCTTCTTTCTAATTTTATGTGCGCATTTTCTAATCCTTTATACTCGACCGTAATAATACCTGAAAGTTATGTGTTCAACCCCAAATATTTTTGGCAGAATATTTTTGCTAGCCGAAGATCGGAAGCGGTGGCGTGCATTAGGAGAGGCTTACGTCCAGCTGTAGACTGACACGGGCTGATGATGATTTTTACTAAGTTTTCAGAGCTATTGTAAAGAAAAGAAAAATAAAATAATGCTAAAAATGTATAACATAAAGATTTTTTTCTGGTTAATAAAATCGTAAAATTTTTTAACTATAAATCTGCTTTAAATATTCGCTCATAGTAATTTTAAATGGAAACCGTTTCCGACCGCAGAGCTTTATTATTATGTATTAACATTCCGAGTTTATATCTTTCTAATAAATAAACGAATTGATAATTGTATATAATAAATATAAAATGTAAAACTAAAAGGCTTTCGGTTGAACATGAATAGTATTTTTAAATAAATTACAGGAAACATACAGCCATCGAAGGCAAAGGTCGTGTGAATCGAGTCCAGAGCGAGAGCCCGAGCATTACTACGCCAGACCGGCGCAGAGGCACGAACAGGTAAAAAAGTATATACCTATCATAAATATGTATAAAAACATACATAACATTAAAAAAAAAAAAAAAACACTGGCACATTGTAAAGTTTAATTTAAAAACAATGCGACAGATAAGTAATTTTAATAATTGTTCAGGACGTAGTAAATAATTATCTTGATAAGGTTTATTTATCAGCTTAGTTTATTTCGCGTTTGTTAGATTGAAGTACGAAGTATAAAATTTTGTTTAGATCCAAACTTATATCCAAATTGCTTTATTCTTTGTAAAGCCACATAAATTCTTTAAGGCCTTGTAAATACTTCGAATTGTAGGAAAGTGCAAAAAAAATGCCTCTTTATTATATGTTGCTTGCGATGTTTTGTAACAAATTCTATATGTCTTGTAATTGTTTTTTGTTTTTCAAATATTTATTTTGGGACATCATTAATCATAAGTCATAACTCTGCATCGAATGATTGAATATGCAATGTCACAGAGGACAACGTTATTTTTTAAGGGAAATCGGATATTTATTGGACGTTATTTGAACCAAAGACTGAATCATTTTATTTAAATCTAATGTAATGTGAACGAAGTTAGTAAAATTACACAAATATAAGATGAGGAACAAATATACTGTTGTACATAGCGTAAAGAATAACAAGGTCTTTGTCATCTATTTGAGAATACTTGCAAGCGTTCTATTTTATTATTAATAAATTAAGACAAAGCTGAATAATATCTGAAATCTATATTAACAAAGTCGAAAGTAAGACCGAGTTAAACTTTATTGGTATCCGCCAATCGTCCATCACGAAGGGATTTTTGTGTCCTTGCAGTTTTAAATTGAATTGAACTTTTTATGCGTTCTTACAGTTTGATATTGCACGTTTTTTTCTTATAATAAAAGAAACTGTTTTATTTATAAATACAAAGCTATCGATATTTCGGAGTCATGTAGATTTCTAGTTTGTATGATGGTTTTGTTATAATTTCTTTTACGTGGCGTGAGAAACAATTGAATGTGAGCGTTCTCTTTTGCTTTTTCCCTTTCAAGAAAACCAGCGTGTCCCCGTTAGAGAGAGGAAGAAATGGCGTCAATTATGTTAAGCAAAAGGTTTTTAGTTCGCGTCATATTATTTTTTGCCGCATGCCACAAGTGCTGTGTTCAATGTTAGCGTACTGTATGGCAGACATTGCATGTAATATATTCGTGTTTATTTTAATTATTAATACATACCGTATAATGTTTCAGATTTTATTGTATATGGTGTATTATTTATTGATTGAGCATCGCCATGATCGATAAATTGTATGTACTTTATGTTATATATAAGTATTCTCTAACGTTATGTGGTGACGTGGCTGCTGTTTACGTACAATGTGTGTCTCTTAATATTTATATCTTCATACATTCATACACTATACAGCTCATTATAGTTTCTTATTGTTTTGGAACGCAATGTCCGTGGTCTTTTCGAGACTCTACGACTAATAAAGCTTTTTGTATGGATAAAACCGTCCATATTAATAGACCAGAGCGTTTGGTTGGATTAATGCTTGTATTTTTGAGTGAGAATGGGTTAATTGGAATGATAATGAGTGTTAAATCAAGTTTATTATTAAATACTTATCGATTCATACCTAATTTTACTTGTACCAAACATAATTCGTATAACCATTCAACTATTGAGAATTAAATCATATCATAATTTAGTTATATGTATGTACGATATCGATGTATCATCAAAATAACCGCCCCTTATAACATATATGCGTCGCTGAACTAAACGCCAATTAACGACTAACAATGGGGGCGCAGGGAAGCGACAGCTCGGCGGACGGAGCCCTGAGCCTTCGTCGGAGCCCCAGCGGCCCGAAAACCATCAGGTTGGTGGAAAAACACCTCTATAACAAACTCGTTGCGGTTCAAATTGTCTTTGTGCCTCACTATAGTTATAGTTCAGCCTAATTATAACACAATGCGGTTCCAATCAGTTTTATGCGTCTCTATAGATATAATTTAGTTATATTAAAACACAATCTGGTGTAATTTGCTTTATGCCGTCCTATAGATACAGTGTAGCCAAATTAGAACACAACACTTCTCTAATTAAGCTTTGTGCCTCCTTACAGATATATTTTAGCCAAGTTAAACCCCTTATAACATACACAATACGGTTCAAATTGACTTTCATTTTCCTTGTATCGATCAAGAGATGCATTTTAAAATGGACCTTATTTAGTACAACCTTACGTCTACATTAGCTTGTATCCCTAATAGATTAAAACATGCGCCGTTTACCCGACCTAATTCCATATTGAATTAAGTATTTTTTAGGTTGTAGCAACTAAGTACTGATATAGACTATCTCCTCGTACGCACATACAAATTTTACCCTTTATTGAAGATTGGTGCAGCGAAATTATTCAATGTTACTTTTATGTTTGAAAATGCAAGATATAGTACGATAACTGTACTATATGTTACGTCATTCAAAAGTTATATACTTTTTTAGGCTTGGAATAAATCGTCCAACTAGAAAAATATTTTATTTCATAACCAATCGCTCTTATTTAATTAAATACCCGATCGATGTAAGGTCAGCTTTGACAGATTACTTCAACCTTATCTACTACTTTCAAAAACCTTAAAATGCTTCTGACGATCGTCGAGTTCACAACCCCATGTTTTTAGTTATAATATTTATTTTATATATTACTAGCAACCCCCCAACCCCATTGGGGGTGGAATTTTGTAAAATCCATTTTTAGTTGACCTCTACTCGGTGAAAGGAATATTCCTACAAAATTTGAAGTCGCTACGCCTTATGGTTCCAGAGATATCGTGATGAGTCAATGTAAAGGTGGAAATCTCTTTTATATATATATATATATATATATAGATTAAATCTATTAATATTTTACACAATATTTATTACTTATATTAAGATTTATTTATTGCCATCACAGCTATTACTTAGATTTGGCTTCATAAAAAAACGATTTTTTATATCGTAAAAGATCAATATGTGAAGTAGTTTAGAACTGGGTTTACTAACAATGTATATGTATATGCACATACCAGTATGTAAACGGTTCTTATGATATATGTACAGTGTAAAACACCTTTATATATTGTATATGTTGTATAGTAAATAGAATGCTAAACATAGCTTTATATAGTAGACCTAAAGAAACAAGCGCTATTAAAACTATAAATTAATTTCTGCTAGTATTTTCTTAACACTGTGCTTTGCTTGGTATTGTCTGTTGTTATAATATATCATCATCATCAGCTTGTGTAAGTCCACTGCTTGACATGGTCCTCCCTTTTCCATTAGGGGGTTGGTAGGTGGACCGACTTTCTAGATGCCCATCCGACGCATGGATCATCTTACTTTTCAGACAATAATAAAGGATGATCGGCCCAAATAGTCCTAACCGAACAGAAAACAACGATAATATAAAGTTACTCCCTTACTCCCGTGGTCTAACGTCAATGAACCTTGCTTTAAAAACCGGAGGTTGTAGGTTCGAATCCCGCGAAAAAACAACCATGTGTTATCCTTTTCTTTTGTTTCGTTAGGACAACTTGGGCCGAGCACCCTTTATTATTGTCTGAAAAGTAAGATGATACATTCTTCGGTTGGGCAAGTATACAGTCGGTCCAACCACCAACCCGCATTGGAACAGCTTGGTGGATTACGGTCCATAGACCCCTAAATGGAGAAGGCGTACATTAGGGGAAGCCTATTACAAGCAGAGGACTAACACAGGCTGATGATGATAATACTGATGATTGTCGGTAAAGAAGGAATCTTTTAACCTTTTCCTTCGTCCTAATTGCCTCTCAAGTCGAATCATGACTGTACTTTCAATGACATAAGTTTGTAAAGTAACAAACAAAATCACAATGACTTTTGTCCGTGGCTTTGCCCGTGTTATTTTTAGATTTTCGAATTGGATTTTAATGCGATGTAAAGTTGCCTATGTTACTTTATGTTACGTTAACTTTTGTTACGCAGTAATTTTTAACTTTATTCATTACGAACATACACACAGAAATACAAATCTTCCTCTTAATAATTTAGTGTAGATAAGTGTTTTCTGCGCACTGACATTGTATTTTTTTTATTTAAACAAGCTGCTAGATTTACTTACAGACATGATATTCAGTTTTGTAACGTAGGAGCTTTTATAGTAAACCGTCATCTTACTAATTGGGTATTTTAATAATATTTAAACATCGTACAATTGTAAATAATAATGACAACATCCAAAATTCGCTTCTGTAACTGCAGTTTTTATTCTTTACCACATACTGGTTCAATTGTACTAAAGTGCACTGCTGGATATATACCCCCGAGCGTAAAGTATCTGATAGCTCTATAAATTAAACAACATATTGTGAGTCAAATTTAATTGCTTTAAACGATTCAAATGATATCCCGCCAACTATGATGCCACGCAAATCAATACGCGATTAAATAGTTTGCTCGATATAAGCGTCAAACTTTTTGGCGCACTTTGAAGCTTTATTTACATAGTTTCCAGATGACATTTGGCTTTCATATGAACTATACTCCGTTATTTGTATGGTTATTTAATTCTTTTAACTTTTTTATACGTACAGCCCTGCCCGTTGTCGCCCACCCGACGCGCCGTATCACCGGAACCGGATGAGCGATATGAACATCCAGCAATGACAAGTTCTCATCATGAGGTACTGTAACTATTAAATCTATAAGATTATGCTAAAGTTATACAAAGATGGAGGAGAGTTATTAAGGGAGAGCTTTTCAAAAGACTCATTTGAATTCTAACCGTCTATTGATTTATCACGTAGAATGTTTCACTATTGTAATTGATCGATTCAAATCAACCGGTTTTAGTCGCCACTTGGAATTTTTATTCATCATCATCATCAGCCATTACTTATTCACGCGACAACGCTTAACCAAACCCCTTGTACAGATAGTTAGAAGAAATACTAAACCCACGTAATTTTAATAATTACTGAAAGACTGTTGCGAAAGTCATAATGCGATTGTCCCATTATTCAGTTTGCATGTTCGGAACTTTATAATGACGGGTTTTTGTCTTGCAGACCCTAATGGGCCCACGTTCGCCAGACGCCGCCTCCTTGAGGCATTCCGTGTCCGCGCACAATGTCAAGGTATGCACATGCAATCATAGTCTATCTCTCTCACACACACATACGCACAATAAAATTAATATAGTTTAAGACCAAAACCTGTCGCTGTACTCAAACTAACTCGTATATTAAAATTAAGTAGAAAAACATCATCAGAACGTGAGCAGAAATAAATTAGGGCGTTTGCTCATACGCGGAGGAATAAAATATAGCCGTATAAGTTTTCGCAATCTGTGTGTCTATTGCAGATATATCACCGTGAAAGATATATCTAATAATTGTTAGGATGTCCGATCTTTAGTCAATTGATTTTGTCCCAATTTCAGGAATATTCATACGCGCCGAACGGAGACTGGAGGCATTGCGGTGGCGCGGTGTCTTCTGCGGATAGGTGAGTTCTGGAATCTTCTGTAATGAAACTTTGAATGAAATTCTAGATTGAGAGAATTGTGTAGACATCTTTGTTTTATTATTAACAACCGCTTGCTTTAAAATTGCATGTATCTCAATTTTCGAAAGATCATGAAACCACACATCTTGGGAAATAAATATATTATTTCCCAAGCAGAATGCCATTTTACTTTCTAATTTCGTTACGTTACGATTCTCAACAGCCAGTGTGTTAAAAAGTGTCGTTTATTAACAGATCGGAGGCGTATCAGCCGCGTGAGTGGGAGCGGGAGAGGGAGACCGAGCGAGAGAGACGAGAGAGGGACTACCCGTCCGCTGTGATGGCGGAACATCGAGGCTTCACGAGACGACCAGTGACTCGAGTACGTGTGTCTAATTTACTTCATATAACTACACTTTTTTAGTGATTTCGTACCAGCATGAGATGAAGAATGTTTGCATGAACGGTAATATACCGGGTTTAGCATATTTTAATATTCGTATGAATAAAGGCGACCTGCTTGGCGTAGTGGTTAGTCAACCAAACTCTTACGCCAATAGGTGTGAGTTCAATTTCTCTACGGGAAAAATATTGTTCTATGAACATAATGTTTGTCCTGGGATTTTTGTAACAATATAATATGTATCTATTTATTCAGGTAAGAAAAGTGAATCTATATTCTCAGTGATCTAGTTTTCATAGTCCCAACATATGAAGGTTCTAGCTTTGCTTAGTTTGGGCCTAGATAATGTTGCATCATACAAACAGAAAAAGCTTACGTCGCAGATCTTTTGCCTAAATTGATGAGAGATATTCAAGAGCACTTCGGCCATTTTAGGGTAATGCCACGCACAGAAAATTCAGCGCAAGACGCCAGAAGTCCGCACACCGCCTTGAAACAGCATGTGTTACGTCCCGTTTACTCAGTGAATTGCACTCACATTACCCTTCGAACCGTGGGGCTAATAA
Organism: Lamproptera curius; assembly: GCA_029286875.1. NCBI lineage: Eukaryota > Metazoa > Arthropoda > Insecta > Lepidoptera > Papilionidae > Lamproptera > Lamproptera curius. Next base: position 183,821 of record JAGSMT010000027.1, on the reverse strand, counting down.
ATTATTGATCTGTGGCAGTCATTAACACCGTGTGGTAATTTCTCCAACGTTGCCATATAACTTCCTTTTATTATAAACAATAAAAACAGCACTAAAATATTTAGCGTTCTTGTTAGAGGTCACGCCTAGAAAAATCTCTCTTCATCAGCCTGTGATAGTCCACTGCTGGACATAGGTCCTCCCTAATGCACGCCCTCTCCATTAGAAGGTTTTGGACCGTAACCCACGCTGGTCATTAATTATACGAGAACGCTTTATCTTTCCATGCATTCCATTTTACATTAGACTTGTACTGCTAATTTGATATATAATATGATATCAAAACGTGTTCTTTTTCACAGAATTCGAACCTGTTATCCGCCGTGCTGTGCCTTGTCAAAGAGCTCGATTATCCGAGTCTTGAAGTAGCAGAAATGGCGGTCAGGTGTGTATCATAATGAGATTCGTATGCAATCTCTTATAAAAAAAATAAAAAAAATAAATCTTATAAAAAAATAATGGACTTATTATGCGTGGCTACCAATTTTTACAAATAGGATTGAAACTCTAACAAAGCCTGTTAAGATTGAGTTGTAATTTCTAGTTAAGAATTTATAAACAATTATTAACAGTTTTTTAATGTTAGGACGCTTACGAGAATCTTATGATGGTGAAGCTGTATTGTATCATTTTTAATCGGTAAAAGTTTTGCCGACATGTTAACAATATACTTAAAAAATATTGTGTATAATGTTAAATGTTTCAATGCATTTTTGAAAAAAAAAGTAAAAATAAAAACTTATGATTCCTGTGGTAGTTTATTTTTATCAAGTTTAAAAAAATTTATTACATATATTTTGAAGAAACTAACAATTTCACAATACTTAAGATTTTCAGAGAAATGTTTCTCCGTTTTATCTGTGTTTATCGAATAGAAGCTATTATCCATTTGTTGTGAATTTAAGTAGTAGATACAATGCTACTAAAAAATTATGTTATTTCTCGTTGTTTTAACAAGAATACACCTTTCTTTTCTTTTCTTTTATACGCAGATGTCGCATGGACGAGCTAGCGAACAGTCAGTGACCCAGCGCCGACGCCGAATGCTAAGAAACAATAGCACGCAATTGACAACCTTATCGTAACAATAAAGGTCGATATTTCAGTGCATTGACGGTTGGACTATATTGTGAAATGCATGTAACGAGACCAATTGACATTTGTGCGTCCAACGTTTGAACAAACATTCGGCTGTGCGCGGGATTTGAATAAAAAGATTTATGAAATGTATGGAATAAAAAAGTAACGGATTAATTCGATTAAATAACATCTCTAATAATTTATTAACACCCGACGCGTGCGTTGCGTAATACGACATTTTAATGCCATTATCATTAGAACATTTGATGTAATCTGCTAGGAATTGTTTTATTTTAAAGTATTCAGCGAAATCAATTATTGTACTTTAGTCAAATAAGGAATGGAATATACATAAACAACATTTAATACAAAAGTGTTGACGAGAAAAGATCAGTCTATCTTATGGGTTAGAAATTGATTGCAAATGGCGGCAAAACCTATAATTACAGTTTTCTCTATTCACGTCAATAAAATTTGACAGTAGAATTTGTTTACGTGTTTAGTATTCTATGTTTTATTTGGCTAAGTGTAGAAGTAATGATTATGTAGAAAGAGATGCACTATCATAATCATATCGATATACTCTAGTACCTTTGTGGGAGTTAGTTTTAATATAACGGTCGGCAAGATGGCCGCCGTGCTTTATATAACATGCGATTGGGAATTTAAACTTGGTATTTTCAAGTTTATCTGCAAATAAAATTGTTTACTAAAAATATGTTGAAATATTAATTGTTCAGAAAAAACTGCTTGATTATTGTATGAATTATTTTAAAATAAATTTGTATTATTTGAATATTTCTTTGGAATTTTTTATATGTATTTTTTTATGGGCAAGGTATTGTTATATGATACAGTATCGACAAGCAATATAGAACAATTTTATAGATGTGTTGTTATGCTTTTTAATAATAATTACTCATATTTTTTTATAATGTTGTTTTGTTCTTCATGTTTCTTTGAAACAATTTTTATAACTAAGAATATCAGACGATAAAAGTTATTTTCTTGTAAAGAATTAAAATTGTAATGGAATAACTAAATGTGTTTAACAACAAATATGAAATGTGTAGTTGTAGGACAAATTATCCATAAATTTTTTGTACTGATTTAGAAAATTGATGATTCGTAATAATGTGGCAATTATGTTGAATAATCTTTTTTTACCTCAGCCCAGCTGTATATTAAAGCACGCCGTATTCGTAGAAAAAGTTATTGTAGATAATTATTATTTGGATTAATGTTATATATTGTATGTATGTATTAAATAAAATAAATATGTATTTAAAGATACACTTGAGATTACACAAAAATTGGGTAATTAAAACTCGAGGTTTTACAAAGTAATGGCAACGAAGTGACGTCATACTGCGAGCGTTCGTATTGGTGAAATGTTACTGAGATGTCAATCACTGAGACAACAGCATATTTACAATGTCACTTAGTTGCTATGGGTTACTCTTTATACGTTTATTAGAGTCTAAATTGCGTGAACCTTAGCAAGCCTTTAGTGTAAAAAGTTGTAATATTTTTATTACTCATAAAAATAGAATTTCCACTTTTTATAGGCTCTGTCGTATCTATTTTAATATTCTCTACCTAAAATCATCAGCGCGAATCACAGAGGCTTTGTATTATACATGTTAGATTGCATATACGTTATGTATATTTGGCCATAATATAGCGTTAGGATAGACCTGCGTGTGCTCCGTCTAAACAGATTATCAAAACATGTTCCTGTAACAAAACTTATTGTTAACATACTCATTAAATGCTACTTAGATGTATACAATTGAATATCACGTTTCTAATACACCAATGTGACGTGTATTTTGTAATAATGTCACAGTGTATGAGATATGAAACGTTATGTATTGTTGATTTGAAAAAAACTGGAATGGAAATGAAATTTGGTTCAATTTGAAGTTCGTTTTATTTTGACCCCCATTTCGCTTACTTTACTTGAATTAACTATAACTTACTATATCTTGAATTAACCATATCATTATTTTTAAAATTTACCGAATAAAACCGACTGGGTACCAAAAACGGGATACGGTCCAAAAACTCAGTCTGATCATGAGTGTCACTCATGCTGGTCTCATTATATGTTCATACCAGCTATAGCCCGCGACTTTGTGCACGTGTTGATATCTAAAAAATATTTTTCTTAAAAAGATCTACGAAAATGTATACTGAGTTTCTCCCAGTTACGTACACTATCTTTTCACGCAAGTCCCGTCAAAATCGGACAAGCCCTTTCAGTGATTAGCCAGAATAAAGAGGCAGAGTTTTGTTATAATGTCCTCCAAGTCCATTATGACTACATTGGTTGATCAGATCAGAGATCAGCCTACTGCGCAGGAGATTTTATAGTGCACAAGTGTACGCAAACACAGGTACCCTTTATAACTTTATATCCCTAAGCTCTATGGAACCGACACGCTCCGGTTTCTAAAGAGCAAGCTCATACCAAAGGCTACGGAGGCAGAGTTTTGTTATATCTATCGGTTATATATTATAATGTACTCTTTTAAAATCGGTTATTATAACATTAGATACAAAAATTTTATGTTATATACATAGATAAAAGCTGCAAGAAAATGCAAATAAAATAAAAACACTTATTTTATTTGCATTTTAGTCTAGAACAAAGGCTAGGGTGATTGTCATTAAGATTAAATGAAAACGCTAACATAAAAGCACTTTTATTTCATGTTTACATAAATTCTGTTTCTTATCTAGTTGTCGTAGGCTAGCGTCCATTTATTATATCCACTTTTATATGATTCATCGTGTTGGTTGCATATAAATCCGTAAATTGTAGATTTAATAAATATTTCATTAATCATCATCTGTAATAAAGGTCTCTAGCACCCCTGTGTCCTCAACAATTTACCCCTTGGTTGCAGTTTAAAAGAACTTTAATCTTTATAAGAAAATCCTCTTTTAATACAATGTCCATAAAATAAAAGGCAATGACATATGTCGTCTGTCAAGAGAGAAGAGCAAAGACACGTGGCAGCTAATGGCATGAGGATGTTAGGGAACCGGTGGCGATGACCCAACCGACCGCGGTTAGCCCTATCTTGATGAGATGTTTGTCACTTCATTCAAAAGTATCACAGCAAAGAACTGATAATCAGAGTGCATTGTTTTATCCACCAAAGGTGACTACTTGCTATATCTAGAACGAAATCAATGCTATATTATTAAAAAGTTGTAGGTATTGTCTACGCAATGAAGATTTTGCACTTTCCAGAGGCTCCTCTTTCTTTTTAAGTTAGATATTTATTTAAGCGCTAACGTTCATAAAGTAGTATTAACTAATGTTGCTTTATTTAGAACGAACCCGCGCATTACCGTATTCGCCGGTATGAGTACAAACTACCAAACACACCAAGTTGTTCCTATTGGCGTCTTAAGTAGGGTCAGAGGACGCCTTAGCAGTTTTCTGCGACCTCACTAGCGCTGATCAACAAAGCAGCTCTGTCTCAGGCCTATGGTGCACTCCACCTCCGGGTAACAGACTCCCCCGAATAGTAGGTCTGCGGGACGGCCCCACCGAGTCGTGAAGAATAGGCAAAGCAGTCTCGTCTTTCCCTGCAACTCCACCTTGGCTACGGAGGACAAGGCTGGCGCCTACAACCTTGAACCTATTCCCCGCACCCTGCATAGGGCATCCAAAGCTGACTTCTTCAACCAGCTTGAAGAGTCTTCTTCACGGCCTGCCTTACCTCAATCTTTAGGACGGCTCGCTTCCTCATAGGTTACCAGGGACTGGATCAGGCCGCAGGTACCTGTTCAAAGGAAAATGTGTTTAACTCAAGGCAAAGTCCAACATCTTTGAATATTATGTTCTTTGGAAAAATTACGAACAAAATATTATTTATTTATTGGATTATGCCTAACACCAAGAGGTATTTTGCAGATTTATTTTATAAAAATCGCAGTAAAACATTTTTATCAATAGAGCAAACGCTGTGATGTCAGCACGATCCACAATGTCGTCAGGATCCAGAGGACTTCCATGTTCCACCGACATCATAGATTTGGACCGCTATATGAGAGCGGCCGTTCGACCGGGTCTCTCGTCGAGACAAGAGAGAAGGTAATATTGTATTTAAAGCATTGTAAGTCCATTATACGTAAAGTGTCTTTATTATTAGCAATAGTCCTCTCCAATATTGACATTACTCTAATGTTCCATGAAAATCCACGTACAATCAACCATTGAATTAGTTTCTTTTCTTTGTTTGTGCAGGTCCCGCTGTTTTATGTAGTATTATGGATACTTAAATATTTATTATGTACTGTGTTTTGCACGTTTAACTAAAGTCTACTACATGTTTCGCTGTAAATCTGGGCTCATTTAATGAGGTTTTTCATCGACATTTTCAAAATACTTTGCAGGGAGCGTCTAGTAGTGGACGCGGGTGGATTGTGCCGCAAGAACCGCCTCAAAGCAAGCAACAGCAGCGGCGGGACTGCCACTGCCACTGCCACTGCCTCTGCCAGTGCTATTGCCGGCCTGCCACACGTCAAGCGTTTCTCGCACGACTCTGGACTATCGGATGGCAGCCTCGCCCGCTACAGGCACCGTTCGTGCAGGTCACTTTTTTTTATTGCCTACTCAGGCAGTCGAGCAATCACAGGGTCACCTGATGGAAAGTGGTCACCGACGCCCATAGACATTGGCAATACTGCTATCACCGTCGCGCTGCCTACCGTGAGACATAGGATGCCAAGTCTCGTTTACCCAGTAAATACGGTGCAAACCTGAACACTGTAGTGTTTTCACACAACTACTTTGCGACAGAATTACGCACCGCGTTGGTACCCACCCAGACGGTCCCCTGTAAAAAGGGGACCTACCACCGGTGAATTTGCAATATTTTTCGTTTGCTATTATGAGTACACAAAATTACTATATCTCAAGTAATGATCTACCGTTACGTCCCCGTACAACTGTCTGTTGTTTGTATCGTACTACTTTTTTTAATCAAACATATTTTTAAAAAGGACGTCTTGACGTTTTAAAGTATAAGACTTTTTATATGATTACATAAAATATTCAATATACATAAAACATATAGTATGTACTCTCCCGGTCGTCACTTCTTCAGTGCTGTGCTTCTTCTATAACTTTTAATTTAATTTAAAAATTTCGAGATAGTGCTTTACAAGTTTCCTCGTATCAGAATTTCATTTATTTAAGTAAAGGTGATTTAGCAGTGGTTGCGTTCAGTGCTGCATTTTATTTTTAAGAAAGTTTGCAGATTTTTTAAAAAAAATATTGATATAATAAATATCATCATCATCAGCCTCTGATAGTCCACTGCTGGACATAGGCTTCCCTTAATACACCCCTATCCATTAGGGGGTTTTGAACCTTATCCCAACACGCTGGTCCAATGCGGGTTGGTGGGTTGACCGACTTTTTACATGCCCATCCGACGCATGGATCATCTTACTTTTCAGACAATTGGCAATTGGGTGATCGGCACAAATTGACCTAACCAACTAGGAAACTACAGTAAAAATTTGTTGAGTCCCCGCAGGATTCGAACCGACGACCTCCGGTTTCTAAAGCACACGCCCGTACCACTAGGCTACGGAGGCAGTTGGTAGGTAATAAATATAATATATACCTATTGTTATATAGCAAGAGTTTATTTTAATTATATTTTCACGTAATCAAAGACGCGCCAGTGGAGAAACAACAACTCAACGTTGTAGAAATACTAGAGGGCACGGGTCCACCGCCTCTTTGTTGGCCTTCCGCGTCGCTTGTGAACGTGCCCTCAGAGAGCAACAAGAGCAAATTGCTCGGGTCGCCGAGTTGTGCGAGCGATTGGGGGAGCAGAGGAACGAGCGACGTGGAGACAGGTCAATATATTAATTGTATTTCAGTAGTGGTTTGTTATGTTGTAGTAAATAAAAGAGCCCTGTTAACAAAGCAATAAACAAGTTTCACAAATCATGGTCATGTCAGTATCCTTTGCCATAACATACCTGTTAGATTAAATCCTTGAATGATGTCTATACTGTAGCATTAAAACTGTACTCTCGATGTAATGCTCACGAACATAACTGTTTATTTAAATCTGGTAGGTCCTCTTTTACGGTCAAGGAAATACCATCCTGCCCATTTCGAGAAATCCTATATATTTTATTGATTTGAGTTATGAGACGAGCAGGACGTTGATCTGATGGTAAGTGATACACCATGCCCAAAGGAATGTAGCGTAATACGCTGAAATTCTGCTCACCGCCCCGAGACATAGGACGATAGGTCTTGTATACTCAGCACATGCGCTGTCTACTGGCCTTCAAATCGGAAGACAAGAATGCTTATACACTACTGACTTGTGGCCGAACAGGCAACGCGGTGGTACTTCCCCTAACGTTTCCTAGGGAATGAGGTAAAGCCCCTGCTGGTCTTGTCCCTTTTATCAAGTAAAACAAATCTATCTCCTAGCATTTTTTCAAATCATTATGGGGTTGGCTTCTAATTCTACTTTAAAACATATTCCGTATATCACCTCTAGGCGTTGCGAAAGACGCACCGAGCGATCGAAACCAGTTCGAGCCAAATTCGAACGAGCGAAGCCTGAACGAACTAAAACTGAACGATCGAGGCTCGACCGTGTGAAACCGAAGCGACCGAAAGCTGAGTGCTCCACCTCGAGCGTCGAGTCGAGCGATATCACTTCGAGCAGTCGCAGTGCGAGAGAACGGCGGAAAGACAAGCATCGGGTGTGTTAAAAATAAACATAAATGTAAACGCTATACCACAATTAAACAATTATATTAGGCCTGAACCGAATGGACGACTGATTGGAATAGTGGTTAATAACCCCGACTGTTCGGCTAAAGGCTGTAGGTTAGATTCCCGCCATCGGGAAAATATTGTGTGAAGAATATTGTTTTCTATCATGTGTCGGAGTTTGGCTCTGTATAATTTTAAATACATATTATGTATAAAAGAAAAGTAACCCTGTGTATTTATTAGTAATCTAGTTTTAATAGTACAAGCTTTGCTTAGCTTGGGACTAGATAAACTTGTCCGAAATGACATTGCCACTTATTTTTTTTCAAGAAAGTTGCTTCACCAGCAAGATTGCCACATGTGGAACGCAAAGCAATTGCTATAGGTCTAATATTTACAGATTCTCTGTATCCATGAGGAGTGTAGAAACAATTTACTTTGATTCTAATCTATCTGATGTTTCAAAGTACAAGAATACATATTTAACGACATGAAGACTAAGTAAGAGAATAAGACTATGACCCAAGCAGTGGAAATATGCAAGGGACATAAAAATTATTCTCACAAATAAAAATTCACAACTCCAAGAACTTGATTTTTGTATTTCTTTCGATATTATAATTTGCAGTCTGACGAGTGCAAAACGTACAAGATAATAATGAACAAACTGGACGAATTAAGTCTACTGTTCGCGGCAAGGCGGCACGTGGCGCCGGCGGATTTTGGCGCCAAGAAGCTCCTGGTTCTACCACGCGGCATTTCCTCCGGTTCCGTCTCAGTGTCAGACAAGATTGTAGCCACGGACCCCGATCTGCACGCGTGTATAACTTCAAGGCACATATCGCCCACCGTTCAGGCAAGTTATTTATATAAGTAGGAACGAGACGAAAAAGACATTTACACAGAGCTAAGCGTAAAAATGGAAGGCTATGAAAAAGGTGTTCGTAAAATGTATACGGTTGACCAATTTCGCTAAGATTAAGATATTTTACATAACCCCCTGTTTAATCAGTAACTGAATTAATAAGACGTTTTATACAATGCGATTATTTAAACATTACGCACAAATCGGCTTAAAAGCCGAATCACCAATACGTTATATAAATTTGAACTTAATCCTTATTTTTTAAAAAAAATAAAGCTTTGTAGGATGTAGAATAGGATATCTATTAACACATCATATGTTTCCTTCATCTTATATGATAGGGGAAATCGAAAAAAAAAGCATATTTAAAATCAAATAATGTCCGACACGTCGACACTCAAGTTTAACATGTGTATGAATTATCCAGATCTTATTGACCCCGTCCTACGGAGCGGGCGGTCGGTCTGCAAATCCACACTAAAACGACCGGCACACCGCCAAGGAGCACAGGAAAGGACAACGTTCACAATGATTCGAACCGCACCGACGGCAACCGAATTACTGGACCCATAGGCCTGGATCGTCGACTGGCTGTGACTCGTGCACACTTTCTCGAAATAGCACCATTACGAGGGAAACGACCGAATATCACCACGGAAAGGTATTAAAAATATTGCGAAAAACAATAGCAAAGACCGATCTATGTTAGACATTAATTACCGATCGATCTTCACAGGACATCAGTGTGCAAGTGTACGCACAAACACAGGTGCACTTCACCCTTCTGACCGACTTTTTACGTGCCCATGACTCATGGATCATCCTATTTTAAAGGGGTTATAAAGGGGAAATCAGCTTACAATATATTTTTTTTGTAAATCTGTCTTAAAAGTCATTTAAAGGGATACCCAGTACCAGGTTTCGCATACAGGATATACACGTTATAACCTAATTCTGATGGCAATTAGTTCTGTGTAAACTATTTATTGTTTTTACTTTCCAATTTGATGGAAGGCTGATCGGAATGTTTCAATTACTCTACTATGATGCCTACCAACCTCCTTTTTTATCCATTCAATTAAGATTTCCCGCTGTATTGTGGAGGTTCAACACAAGACTCAATTCGTTAACACTATAATTCAGGATATAGTGATTAGAAAAAAGAAGAACACTAATGTTTATCTTTTATTTTTAAGTTTTGTACAACGTGACGTCTCCAACTCCGATCCAATACAACGCCGGCTTGACCGTTTCAACTTGGAGGACCCAGTCCGTGTAAGATGTTTTTGTTTTAAATAAGAAAATGGCATTAGCGTAAACACTCGAGAGGTTTGAATCTAAAAGTTTTACAAGAAATTTTCTTTAATAAGCCTAACCTTCTATTTTAAGGTTATAAATAGCGTATTGCGGTTTGAAGAGGACTCTATATGGGATTAATATTCATAATCGATATACCCTTTTGCAGATTTGTATGTTTGATAGCTAGATAAACTTTTTATTCAATTACTTTACAATTATTCACTACGGACGCATGTATACTTATTTGATTAATCAATAACTTGCGGCTTAATTATTTTTCACAAAAAGTCAACCGCATAAAATTTTTATGAAAGAAGTTTTATGTCCAACACTAATGGCGCCAAAGGTGAACGCGTTGTTATTGTGTGTCTGGGTATAATATCTATATATTTATTTATTTATTTGTTATTTATTTATCGGAAAAACAAGAGCGTTTAAGTAGTAATTATATTGAGTTTTATAAATTAACATTAAAACCAATTCCAGCTTTCTACCTAATGGTTATAAACTTACAAAGAATTAAGTCACTGCAATTTCTACTTGATTAGAAATCGGGGTAAGATAAAGTAAAAAACTGTAATTATAAAAATATACAGAATCAGAGTAGAATTAAAATTATGTATGTAAAGAAGCGTGTGTGTTTTATTGCGTATTTCGTTTGTTTAGTTAATTTCTGTCCAATCTCTTGTCCAATTTGTCTTATTATTAATATTAGACTTGTTTTAAATTTTACGGTCATTTAGAACTTCTTTGAGTATTTTAGCTTCATTATACGTATTGTATTTTACCACAAAACTCTTTCTGTTTGTGACTTTTACAGCTGTACGCGCAGGCTAAATCTTTGCGAACACTACATATGAAGGCTCGTCGTACCCGTAGTGAAGATCGTACATTGCACAACGACAGAGCGGTTGTATTTGATCAGATTGACACGAATTATCCTAATGCAAGCCATATCAGAGGTCAAAGTGAGAATTTAGAAGAGGAATCCTTTTGTACACGCTGCAGGAATTATTGGCGAGCGTTGAGACAGTGTTTTACGAACCAGTTGTTCGGCAAACCGGGGCGCGCGTGCGCTTATTAATTAGATACGTTGTAGCAATAAATTATTTACTTGGATGTACTTGTTTCATTTTTGAAGTTATTAACATGACTGATGTTAATTTTGTACTTATTTTAGTACCTCTAGCTTTACTAATAAGCTACGGCAAACAAAGAGCAATTGCATACAGATTAACTTTGCGGTACAAAACTAACTTATTACTATAAAAGAAAATGCCTTCAAATATAAAAATAGATTATCTTACTTTTGTTTTGATATCGATTTTGTTCCTACGCGGCTACTTGTAGTAATATCGCTCTTGTCAACATTTGAAGTGGAACACTAGGACTGCGGTAATTTTGGCATCTGTCGTTCGAGCTTATATCGGTCAGTTTTTATTGAACCTGGCTGTGCTATGAGTGCTTTCATTTCATTCTGCTGTCAGCAGTGACGATCGTCGGATACGTACGTTGACTGTTGTATTTTAGCCACTTAAAACTCTGAGCAAATATCAACAAATCTTATGTAATGTTAACAAAACTAATGGCGCCAAAACCGACCATTTTTTAGCAAGGGTGCCTCAAGACTCATGCCTTTGGTAAGCTTTGTCTAACGCAGGGTTCGCGGAAGCTACCACCCGTGAGTCAGGTGACCGACACTTTTTGCTAAAAAGAAGAGGGCCACACGTACAGAAGGTGCGTGAGTTAGGCATTTCTTAGGGTCTCCTAAGGATCGTCGACGATCGGTTTTAGGAACCGAGACGCCGACGATCTGGCGACTGTTTTAATCGGTTGCTGGAAGCGGTGACAACCGCCCTGGAACGCGGGTGTAGTTTGTGTACCGGGTGTGTGTGTTTCGCTGTGCCCGTAGTTCGTCCTCAAAATTAGTTTAACTATAGTTCATCATCATCAGCCTGTGTCATGCCACTGCTGGACATAGGCCTCCCTAATGCACGCCACCGCTTCCGATCTTCGGCTATTCTCATCCAGCCCACACCGGCCACTTTGCGAATGTCGTCACTGCATTTTGCCGCAGGGCGTCCTACAGTACGTTTGCCGAGCCTCGGTCTCCACTCCAGCGGTCGTCAGTTCTGCGGCTTATATGACCGGCCCACTGTCACTTCAGCTGACGTTACGACCTACTGTGCCGAGATTTGGACACTTACGATTCGATTGGTCCACAAATTTAAAGTCGCTCAGCGAGCTATGGAGACCGCTATGCTCGGAGTATCTCAGAAATGATGTAATCCGTCAGAGAACCAATGTCACCGATATAGCCCACCGGTTTAGTTACTATAGTTATCATTGTTTTATTATTGCTTATATAGTTTTATTACTACGAACAAAGGAATAAGGAATAATTTAATTAGAACCCTTTAGTCAATAAAATAACTAATTAACCTTAGTAACAAAAGCGTCGGATAGCGAGATGAGTAATTGTTTTAATTGCTGTTGGAGTAATTGATGCATAACAAAATTTTAATCAATCAGTTTGTACACTGCGCGACTAGTTTCTGACTCCTACAATGCAGAGACTGCATTCTAATAAATATAATTTTCATAAATCAGATTTTTGCTAATCCTAAATCAAATATAGGGACTAAGTAGACTTGGGTAGGATGCTTCACTAGGTTAATGAATTAAAGATTAGTGGTTTTAGTGAGTATTAAGCAAAACATAATTGCAGAAACATAAACTGCTAGCCAGATGAATACGTTGCCAAATTCGGCTGATCGAGTGTTTGATCTTTTGACAATGAGTACAAACATAATTATAAAAAAAAATAGAGACAAAATTTGTTAATAGTACTTGAGATGAAGACTAGATGAAAATATGTTATAAATATGCCATTTTTTACATAAATACAGCAATAAGAAGACGAGTAGGTATTTACCTTTAAGTGGTGCGCTATTAATGCCCAACGAATTGCAGCGTAAGAAGATATAAATCCGATCAGTGCCCTGGTACGTTGAATATCCCATTAGCCTAATAATTACACTAACTACAGCTCCTTTAAACCGGAACGCAGATGTGCTTAACACTACAATCTTGCAGCAGAAATAGGGATCGCGGTGGTTCTGCCTGAGTCAATCCCCTGCCAAAGGAGACCTACCACTTATTTTGTAGTTGGTGTAATAATATTGTCCCCCAAGTCGATTCCAACTACGACGGCCGATCTATATTAGAGATTAGCCAACTGCGCAGGAGACATTATAGTGCACAAATGTACGCGCAAACACAGGTGCACTCCTTTTTCCTTCACTCTCATAGTCTGATGGGACGGAAAAACGACACGACCAGAGAGAGACAAAGCGCAGGACCGACTTGTACTTCTCGATCCAAAGCTTGGATCATCTTACTTTACAGTACCGAACTTTCGTCATTTTGGCCGAAACTGAAGCCACGGCCGATCTTTCGGCTTCGGCCCTTACCACTTGGCTACAGAGACAATACTGAGGATGTAGTTGGTATGAATACTGCATGTCATAACTCTAATATACTTGAGGCCTTTAGGGTAAGTTCCATAACATTGGATCTGTCTCAAATAGGGCAACGGGCAATCCGGCGAACTAAGTACATTCATTGCGGAACGGTCTTTGTGGTCAGAAAACTCAAATGGAAAAAGCGAGGGCTTGCACCAGTACCTGATAACATAAGATATGTTTGGTACCTTTATACTAACTGTCATATGTCTACAATTTTTATCAAATTAAATCCATGCACCTATATTGGAAATAGCCGCCAGTTCTTATGCTCTTCAAGTATCCCTTAAACTTTTAAAGGATAAGAAACCTTTTTTTTAACTTTTCTTTATGTTATTCTAAAGACTGGCCAGTTATGAACAACTGCTAAAATATTCTTCTTGACATAGTCAAAATAAAACAAAATCCAAGAAATGTCACTAGAAAAATTTACCGTGGAAATAAATCAGTAAAAAGATAATAATAAGCATCATGTAGTGACCGTAATACAATACACTGTTTAGAAATAGACAATATGAAGAATTCAGGAGCTGGTATTTGGTGGCTGCTTTGTTTTTTAGTACAGGTAATGTTGCGGATTTTTTTATTGATAAAGTTCTGTTTAGATTTAACTTTTCCAGGTTATGGTCATTTAAATAATATCGAAGATATCATGGATGTCATTGCTTTTTTCGATGACCCATTTGACGTAGTGGTTAGTGACCCTGATTATTCCACTAGAGGGCGAGGGTTCGATTCCCACCACGGAATAAATATTGTGTGATGAACCTGGCGTTTTTCTCGTGTCTGGATGTTCGTACCTATAGAATATGTAGACTTTCTTTTTTGGTAAATAATGTATTTATTTACCAAAAAAGAAAGTCTATATATTTATCAGTCGTCTAGTTGCCATAATAAGTACAAGTTTTAAGTAGTAAGGGACTAGACGGTGTTGTGTTGTCGTCCCAAGATATTTATTTATTTCATCAAGCTATCTAAACTAAACGTTTAAATCCGGATTTTCAGTTCCGACGTCTTAAACCATTATGTTCGTGTTTCATAGGGGAAAATATATTTAGAAACTTATTGATCATTTACCCTAAAGGTTAAAGTTGATAATTAAAGTGTGTTTTTAATAAAATATGCAAAACAAATATTTTTTTACAGGTGGTAGGTGCTTTTGCCTGTAAAAAGAAATCGTCTTGCCGCCCACCGCGGTGCCCGGGCGGTTGCAAACCTCAATACTGGTGAAGCCAAAATTGCTCCCCTGCAGCTCAGTTGTGCGAAATTAATATAAGGGAAACATATGAAGTTATTCTGTGAAAATTTTTACGAACTTACCATGGTTTGTACAAAGTTGTTTTTTTTCTGGTTTATAAATTGCGTTATTATAGTTTTATTTGACAATCTTATTCTTATGCATTTAAACAAATGGAATATTGGCCATTCCCTCTAAAATGTATCGCCTGAACTTTAATGATTTCTTTTACCTTGGATTATAAATATTACTAAAATTTGATTAATGGATATCTGTTCATATAACTATATAGAAAATATTGTAAATAGAAAATCGTGTCTAACCGTTTTTAACTACATCAATTTTAATGAAATTGGTACAGCTTATCCCATCCTAGGTAAATTACGAATTTGTAACTCTTCTTGATTGTTTTTCTTAAAGACGACTTATAAGGTAATCATATCCTATTGACATAAGTTTCAAATACATTATGGGTATAGTTATTAAATGGCTTCATTCCCGAAAGGATGAACTTGGAGGACTGCATTTGTAAAGGAAATTTTAAAGAGAAATAAGATATATCAATTGAATTTTTCGTACAAAAAATAACTTTAGTAAGGTAACTTTTAGCTTTTTATATTGACACATGTTTTGATCTAACTTTGTTTATCAAATATCCACCAGAGATCTCTCGCGTGGTCGCTGTGCTGGTTCGTTTTGTGTCTAATCGCGGCGGTTGGGGGCTGCAAAAAGAAAACTATCTGCAGACCACCGCCTGGCGGGAGGCCGGGCTGTGGACGGACCTGGTACTAATTGCAGTATAGATTTATCTTGTTCTTATCAAAGTTTATCATAGCTTTTGTAGCAACTATAATACCGACTGCCTCCGTAGCCTAGTGGTATGGGCGCGTGCTTTCCAATCCGGAGGTCTTGGGTTTAAATCCTGCGGAGACTCAACAAATTTTAATTGTTGTTTTCTAGTTGGTTAGGGCAATTTGGGCCGATCACCCAATTGTCTGAAAAGTAAGAGGATCCATGCGTCGGATGGGCATGTAAAAAGTCGGTCCACCCACCAACCCCCATTGGACCGGCGTGGTGGGATACGGTCCAAAAACCCCCTAATGGATAGGGGTGTATTAGGGAAGGCCTATGTCCAGCAATGGACGATCATAGGCTAATAATGATGATAATGACAATACCGAAACAAAGTTATCTGTTTCATGTACAGCATTACGTACGTTGTTTCTATCAGTTCTCTTCTAATTGAGCCAAAGATAATATGGAATGGATGTACATCCATATTATAAACTAAACCCACGGTAACGAAATGGCGCCTTATGTGTGGCGTTGTTATTCATCGACGTCAAAGTTTACAAAAATTCCTTTTTATTTGGCTTAAGTATACTTAACATTTCCTCTACGACTAATTGCATCATCTATTACACGTATTATAACTGTTCTTTGGCCGCCACAGAATAATAACATTTCAGTAATATAACCATAATCCGTATTTCCAATATTTGTGCATACTTTTAATAAATGTATTAATTTTGTTTTAGGAATTTGTAGCATTTACGCGTCGTACTAACTTTGAACCGGACAAAGATGAAATCTCACTACCTTCAATATCGCGGTATGCATTCATTAATTGATTTAAATAATAATCTAAGTATAACAAAATGTTATTGTTGTTCTCAAGCACAGAATGCTTTCCATAAATTTTCTAAAGTAAGTCAATGACAGCATCTTAAAAAATATGCCTACATACCTAGTCTCTTTATTTGTAAATGAGAGCAAGCAAACTAATATTTTTTTAATTGGTTAATACTTCATATTATAATAAGAGAACCAAACACAAAGGAAGAGTGCTCTATCATGGTAGTTTATATCTTTCAAGTTAAAAAAATTAATTTCAGTTATGTAAACAAGTCACATCTTATAATTTATACATTAAGTAACTTTTACCATGCTGGAAATAATGTTGTGACATGCTAGTTTTGTTTCATCACGCTACCTACTGCAGGCTTAGGTAATTTACTAAAAAAAATCTTTTTCACAGGCCCCCAAAAATTACAATCTGCATATGATGGTTGGTTGACATGGACCGCAATTGTTGTTTAACACAATGTTGTAATTTATTATTGTTTACCGAATATGCAACAAAATAAATTTGCTTTACTGATATTTGGGCTTTTCTTTATTTCATTGAACTTTGAATTAGTGTGCCTTTTTAGATTCAACACTGTTTTCGGGAAATAAATTAATAAAACCAGGGTTTAGATTTTTTTTTTTATTTTGTCTTACAAAATAGTGCTTCTTTAAATACTACATCAGTAGTTCCTGAAACAAAGTAATTTAACATTATTTATATGTACAATGAAACTAGAGACAAGTTTTTAAGTGTTGCATTTCACTGTAAAAACTAAATATAAAAACTTTTTTACAGCAACAGAGGTACTATGGTGCCAACTAGCCATGACTTTCTTTTATAGATTACTCTCAAATCGGTGAACAAAGTCCAAACACTAATGCTAAGAAAATATATTACACTAATATTTGTAAAAAAGTGGTGACATAGAAAGACGGTCATCTTTTGTGATACACCAATTAAAATAAAACATAAACAATAAAATGTAATGCTTATGGTTAGCATGCAGATCCTGTTGTTTAAAAAAAAAAAAAAAATGTCAGTAAATTTAAACCAATATAAAAAGTTCCTACTTTATCAATATGCCATCCTTCTTAGTTAGTCGGACTATACAGTCATCGGATTCCCCCATCCTTCTGATGGCACCGCAGACGACGTACATCTTGGAGGTGTCAGCGGCGCGACCTGTCGCCGGGTCCACATCAGCGATCACCAGTTGGACTGAAGCATGGTCCTTGGCGTGGATAAGGCGGTTACTAGCCGAGCTGAAATGAACAACAAACAAATTGAGGTTTGCAGAGGTAAAAATTGACAGTTCTGCATACAAATGATTAGTACACTGGGATAAAAGTATTTAAAGATTAAAAATATCGTATTGAGATTTAAAACTGACAATATCGGATCATGTATTAACATAATAAAGCTTAGATACCTATGTAATAAGGAGTAAATAATCATTGATGTTATAAAACGAGTTGCTTGTTACCTCATATACGGTTAAACCGTGGTGAGATTTTAGTCATTTACTTAATTTCAAATCGAATAAGTAACGCATAGTTCGCGATGAGGTTAAGGAACATAAAAATTAATTTGAGATTTACATATTTGCTAACAAGGACCAAAAGTACAGAAATATTAAAAAAAGGATAGTATTATTTATATTTTGGAGCAAATTAATAATGTAGATTGCTGATATAAAATTCTAAGAAACACGCGTCGCCAATACGAGCGTGGATGATCACTTTGATTACTTACCATTTTCTCGGGCAGTACAAGTCTACGAATTCACCAGCGTCGTTCTGCATTTTGTCTCTGAAAATAGGAAATTATTACACTATTTACGTCAAGTTATACAGCGTTACGACAAAATTATAATTTTAATTTATCTAACCTAAATAATTCCACACGACCACGGAATGACAGAAGCGAAAAGAAAGATTTATGGCAAATTTTTTTGTTGCTAGTAAAGTTTTTAGTTTAAATGGCGGACATGGCATTGCCATTTTAAAAATAATGCTAGCATGCAAATGAAAAAATATACACAAAAAATCTATACAAATAAATAAAATGGGATTGTCTATTTGTAACATCAAAATAATTGTTTTATAAATATTTACTTTGTGTTGTGATATAACCGATACATATAAAAAAGATTTTTTAAATTTTATCTGTCAATCTTTCTGTCCGTCGATTAATCTGTCGAATCTCTGGAATGGCTTGTCCGATTTTAACGGGACTTTCACTGGAAGATAGCTGATGTAACCGAGATTAGCTTAGGCTACCTTTTTTAGATAAAAAAATTACTACACGACGAAGTAGCGTACAACAGCTAAAGGGTATAAAAATAAAATTAAATATTTAAATTACAATCGTTTATATTTTTCCTATTTAATTATATATGTTTTTTATGAAGGCAGAGGAGGTAGGTCCCTTTTTGGAAAAGACTG
The DNA here is from genome assembly GCA_029286875.1 of Lamproptera curius. NCBI lineage: Eukaryota > Metazoa > Arthropoda > Insecta > Lepidoptera > Papilionidae > Lamproptera > Lamproptera curius. Next base: position 164,931 of record JAGSMT010000027.1, on the reverse strand, counting down.
TCTGGGGTACCTCCATGGTGCCTATTTCTGCCACAAATCATTAATGTGTAAACATTTATGTCTTCCGGCTTAAACGGCATCGTTGCCAGCGTAATTACTGGGTAAACTAGATGTACCATTTCATTTCTCAGGGTGGGGCGAATTTCTGGAGTCTTATGGTGCTTTTCTCATGGGCATAGCATCACTTCCCGTCTGGCTTGTCTCATCTCTTTAACCAATAAAAAAAAAATTAAAGAAAAGCTTACCTGTTTTTTGTTTATATGTAATCTCCTTTGGGTTAGATTGCTTTATTTTATATAGTATATATAAAATAAAGCAATTCTTCGCTTTATTGGTTTCATAAAGTAATGAAAAATTGCTGTGCGTGTTTAAGTCAATTTTCGTAAGAACAGGGTCAAATAAGCAATTAAAATGATGCTATACATGATCGACCACGTCATTACAATTTACAGAACCAAAAAGGGCTAGTTTTATTTTTCCATTTACCGAGATGCAAATATGTATTTCCAAGGTGTGTTGTTTCGAATTTTAAGGTCTAGATATAAGTTATATTAATTACTATGTAATGATAAAATCTGTAGGCAACTGCTAATAGATTTATAATAAGAAAAATAAACGACGACGGCGACTAAAATAGCTAGTTTACTTGAATGTATTTTATTAAATAAAAACGAGTCTCACAATATATAATGCCGTACTTAAAAAAAAAAGTAGTTTAATACGTATTTCTACATGCAAGCACTATTCAGACTTCCTTTCCTAACAGGCTTATTTTTTTACGTAAAGCCTTTTATATAAACATGCCATCTTAACACACTCATTTAGGCTCTTAATAAGATATGTGTAATCATGGTTTATATTAAAACGAGTCCATTTCTATAAGCTTTTTTTCTTTTTAATATCATTACATATATAATTTGACATAAAATTTATGTGATATAATTAAAAATAATATCTATTACTAAAATCAATACTCATTAACGAATTTCATTAAAACTAGTTACGTGCCGTGATAAAGACAGACAAGTAAATTTTATACAAAGTTGTTAATACTCCATATCAAAATCATACAATATGCAATAAAGCTTTTAAGTAGATTTTAGTCTAAAAGGACACTATACCCTGATCATTAAAGTGGTGTATTTTCGATTCAAAAATTGGCAATATATTAATACGTTTACTTAGAATTTCTTTAATAATCATTAGAAAATCCCTGTGTAAAGGTAAAATTTCCTTTCTATGTTTGCCACATGTTTCTTTTGATATCAAGGACTGACCTTATCGACATGTGTACACCTATGCCTCTTAAGACCGCTGCTCTGTGTGAACTGGCTATTGCAAAGCTCACATACGAACGGTCTTTCGCCAGTGTGAATGCGCATATGAAGTTTTAGATTTCCATTTATCGAGAACTGTTTATTGCAAACGCTGCAATTGAACGGTCTCACTTCGGAGTGCACGCGCATATGTTTGGACAGGTTACCGATTTGTTTGTTGCAGATTTTGCATGTATACGGTTTGATACCAGTGTGCACTCTCATGTGCCTTTTCAGCTGACCAGTCTCACGGAAGGAGCGCTTGCACACGTCACAAGTATAAGGTTTTTCACCCGTATGCACTCGCATGTGGATCTTTAAGTAGCCATTGTCTGAGAACGGTTTCTTGCACACTTCACAAGTGTACGGCCTCTCACCCGTGTGGGTGCGCTCGTGGAGCTTAAAGCTGGCCATTTGGGCGAACTGCCGGTCGCAGAAGCTACATGTATAAGGCTTCCGACCAGTGTGGACTCTCATGTGAACTTTTAGTGTGGTGTAAGCAGTGAAATCCTTCTTGCACACCTCGCATGTATGTGGCCGTCGCCTGTATGCTGGCGAGCATGTATCGCTAAGTAACTTTTGCTGGAGAACTGTTTGTTACACTCGCCGCACGAGTATGGTTTAACGCCGGTGTGGATGATGAATATGTGTCGTTTTAAATGCGTACGCTGCGCGAAACGACGACCGCAGACGTCACATACGTACGGCTTTTCTCCGGTATGGGTTAGCATATGCGATTTGAGTGTTTGATTGTGGCCAAAAGATTTGTGGCACACTTGGCAGGTGAAGTTCTTTTCTTTGGTATGTGTCTTCATGTGTTCCTTAAGGCCCTTCTTTCTCTGGAACTGTTTATCGCAGTGGCTGCATTTGAATTTATCGCTGAAATGGCTTGACAGATGATTCTTCAAGAGGCGTGCTTTGTCAAATGTTTTTGTACATTTGTTGCAAGGGTACACTCCATCTTTTGAATGCTGAACGGTAATATGCTTGGTAAGATCTTTGCTTTGCGGAAATTTATTATCACATAATGCACATTGGTAAATTTGCACCCCACTATGTGTCAGCAGATGGACTTCTAGTGAACCATGATATGAGAATTGTTTACAGCAGACATTGCAGGAGTATTTCTTGGATTGCAGTTGAATATTGGACTTGGAATTTTCATCTGTGGCAGAGACAGAATGATTAACGGAATTAAGTTCATATAGTTTTTTTTAATTCAGGATTTCTACATTTATTTGTATTATAAATGTCTAATTACCATCACTAAGATCAGCATCTTGTTCTGACACTTGGTCTGGACAGTCTTCTTTGAAAGCACTGTCTTTTAGAAAACACAGTGGTTGATCATCTGTATATTCTTCTGCACTCTTTTTGAAGGTATTTTCAAACTTGTGATCTACAATAAATACACACTTAGAGTTCATTCATATTTCTAAAAATATATAACACTATCAATTTTGCTTATATTCAAAAGAAATAAGTTACTTTTTTAGACTAACTAAAGTTATCTTTTTTGTTTAAACTTTAGTTAGTCTAAAATTTAAATTTTAAAACATCCAAATAAGAGATGGAATCTACTAATACAAAATCAAATAACAAACTTCAAGAATTTGGACACTCAATGATTAAACATTGTGATTACCAACTGAACCAAGTCTGCTTTTGCGTCATAAGCATTTCCCATTAGTTTTCATCTCTTATTTGGGCCAGTTATAGTTCAACAGATAAGCATGCTAAAGTCTATTTACTTATTGAAACCAACCAATATCTTTTGTTTCGGTTCCTTCTTCATTCTTGTTACAGGAAGACTCCTTTAACCCTTAAACGAAATGATGGATTAAATAGCCTGAAATGGAATTATGCTTTTTGCGCTATTAGGAATTTATTAGAATGCACATTTAATAATATTTAAACTAAAAATACACACCATTTTCCGACTCTGTCAATTCTTCTTTTACAACATTTTCAAATGATGTTGATCCTGCAAGAATAAACTGCTTTTAATTTCACATAATAATATTAATGTCCTAGGGACCTAACAATACTCTCATTTTGCTAATTTTATGGATTTTATTGCATTTATTTAAAATTTTAAGTTCCCAGTGAAAATGTTTCCAGCGGCGACTGGAAAGTGTTCCAAAAATTTTATTCATAAAAATTCATTTTATTTAATAAATTGTTATAAGATAAACATCTTTAACATAATCAATGATAGTCAAATATTTTAGTCTATCAATAATAGCTAGATGCATTTTATTATTACACTTAAGGTGATAGAACAATTATTATTCTATATTACACATATTTAATAATATAAAAATGTACCTTTAATGTCTTCATTATTATAATATGATGACAGAATTTGTTCACATGTCATAACCTGCTGCTTAAAAATTAAGGCATCCCTGAGGTGTGAAATACATAGATCACAAATGGTATAGGAAACAGCATTTGGTGACCCAATGAATGGATTTACCTGTTAAAATAATACTTGATAAATGTTAATGTAAAATTTTAATAGATCTTAATATAAACTAAAAATTTTAATCAATATTTTATTTATTAAGTACAAAGATATTGCTCCAGGCAATATTTTTTTATAAAATGCATATTTATATCATGATAGAATAGACAGACAATACTAGAAGAAGGTGTAGGATACATACAATCTAATACCTTTTAGGTAAGAAAGCCTACATTAGAATATACTTTAACAATAATGTAGATAAAAGATGTTTTCATATTCTTTGCACTACAACGAGTTTTATAATTCTAAAAAGATAAAGTTACCCTACTTATATTAATTAAAGTAATTATCAATATAAGGCCTAGCCATGTTCAGGTTTAACCATAAAAGAAATTGTACTAAAACTTACAGTTATACTGAAAGTGTTTTTTAGCATCGTGGAATAGGATTCTTCAGTTCCATCATATACTTGAGATGCGTTAAGACTTTTATAACCATACTGGGAATGGCAGCATCGGCAAAGATTTTCCATATTAGCCCAAGTATCCATTTCTTTAAAGGCGTATGGGACTAAAATAATAGAAACTACATATTAACTTATTAACAAACAAAATGGTAAACAACGTTTGTATTTATAGTTATAGTTGAAACTTCAATTGTGACGTTTCATTATCTCTATTGGTTTAAGGGGGTGTTGGCAGTTTTAAAAATTGTGACAAGTATTGTGACAAGCAGTTGGATTATTACTCTAATTGTTTAATTTGCGCACGTGTATACCATTTGTAACAAAATTATTCGAGAACGGTTACATGGCTTCTTACCAACGACAAAATCATTCGTTTTGTAATATCATGTAGTTGGTCCTTATTTTATTATTATCAAAGCTTTGATGCGTCGCTCATTTTCCTTCAAAAGCAATATTGTCTTTTATCGTCCGCAAAAATTTACCATATTTCTCTATCCAACTAGAAACACGCATAAAACCAAGACGTTATGACTGGCAGGATTTGAACTTAAGTATTTAACATACATATCAAATCCGGGATCCGGGGAAGTTGGTATATGTCTGTATCTCTGATATACAGACATATACCAACTTAGTCTGCCCGTGATCATGGATGCTGAAAAGAATCCGTAACGTCGGGAATAAATATATTTAAGTAACGCGAAAAATCCGTAAATAAGTGGATTTGATATGTATAATCGGGTAAATAAAAGAAATAATTATTTAACATACATTTATTGACAGAAATTTAAAAAATTTAAGCGTATTTTTGCATCAATAATAACTTGTTGTAACGATAATAATATATTAATAGTTTAGGATGAATTACTCAACATCACGTAGTCCTAAACTAAGCAAAGCTTGTACTATGGAAACTAGATGACCAATTATTACATAGAATTACTTTTTTTATGTAAAGGTATACGTATTATGTACATACAAATATCAGTCACGAGATAAACTATGTTCATTTCACAATATTTTTTCCGCATAGATAACCTTTTTGTTTCAATATTACATAAATAAAAGAACAATTAATAGACTTCGGCTTTTGAGCTAGCAACACCTGACTCCTGTCTAGTGGTAAATTTCAGATTTCTGTCACGTTAACGTCACAAGAATTAAGCGCGTATCTGTCATTGATCGATCGAATGTTATATTTTCAATATAAAGATTATGTAGCTTACATCGAAAATGCCTGATTCTGTAATAGAAAGTGTACTGACGAAAAAGTTAGACACAGTACTTTTAATAAAATGGTTAAACAACGAATCGATTGAGGTAAATGTTTAACTTAACGTACTTAGTGTTTGTTTTGAAGTTTGATGTTTTGAACAATTTAAATAATGTTTTCAGGAGGCTCCGGAGGACTGTATTTTATTTTGTTGTAATAAAAATGAATTTGTCGCCCATTTTTTGTCCTACATACGGACTCAGACTGACAGGTAAGTAAAGACACAATGACAATGAATTTATGAATAAAGGCTTAAATTTTTATTTATGTTTAAGGCGGACAGATTTAGTGCTATTATTTGGTAATATTCTATTTTTAATAATTTCTCAAGTGTAATCCTAATGTATAGCATATATATAACTTGTAATTAAAAGACAAAATTTGTTACTTTATTCTGATATAAAATATATTTGTGTTTAACTGTTTGATAGGATTACCTTTTTATTAATTATGACTATTATTACACCTAAGCGAAAAACACCTTAAGATATATGTTTTCTATGATAGGTAAAGTGTTTATTGAAAATGCTTCACCCAAACCTTAACTGTATAAGATATAACATTACCTTTCGCATAAGTTCGCTCATGTAAAATTTTTAGTATACATAAACTTACTTCATTGCCATAACAATAACGCAGCTTAGTCTTGAAGTTTAGCACTTATATTCTGGTACTATCTTTTAATAACCCTGAGCTCAGAGTAAAGGTGAACTGTTGTTATAAATATATATTAATATATTGTGTTAAATTAATGCTTAGCGCTTGGTGATTAAAATATATTAATTGCATATGTCATGTAATGATATTTAACATGGTTCATCTTGCCTGTCAGCCTATCATAGTCCACTGCTGGACATAGGCCTCCCCTAATACATCCCTATCCATTAGGGGGCTATGGACCGTATCCCACCCTGCTGGTCCAATAAGGGTTGGTGGGTGGACCGACTTTTTACATGCCCATCAGACACATGGATCATCTTACTTTTCTGACAATTAGGTGATCGCCCAAATTGCCCCAACAAACTAGGAAACAACAATGAAAATTTGTTGAGTACTAGCAGGATTCAAACTTATTACCTCTAACTTCTAAAGCACACACCCATACCACTAGGCTACGGAGGAAGTTATTTACAGACTATTTCAAAATTAATATTTTTTAATGTCTAAATGATTCAAGAAATCTTTCTTTAATCATGTCAATTTCATCATCACATAAATTTCGAAAGTTCATAAGGTTGTAAGGATGTCCACTTTTAAAATACATCTATCACACAGTTGCATTGTTTCTTTGCATTGATGCTTTTCGATCTATCTGCTTTGTTATTTTATCTTTTGCACATTATAACTGCTTTTTTTGTATATTATCGAATTATGTCAATAAAAACCAGAAACATTTTACTTGGTTGATTTATCATTGTTGCAGAATAAAAGTACCACAGGTAGTTATACAATTCTCTTAAATCAGTGTTAAAAACAGAACATTGTAAATATTTGCATAATTATTTTTCTTTTTATAAATTTATGAATCAATTACCTATAAGCCTGTGTTAACTAAGAAATATTTTAATGTTTAAAAAAAAATAAAATCTAAAAACTACTTTAAATTTATAATTACTTGAGCCTTATTTATATTTAAGTAATATTTGACATCCAAATTAAGCCTGTTTCAATTGCATTTTAAATGGCAAAATACATTTTTATTCAATAATAAGTGCACTTTGGCTTGATGTAGTTTTTAATCAAGCTAAACAAACAGACATAAAAAAATTAGAATATGTTTTCAATATTTTAATTTTAAAGTAGTCAATGTTATGTGAGAATACATTGATAATTGGAAAATAATTTTAAAAACATTGGATTGACTTGATGCAACATATTATACACATTGAGTAATTTTAATGCATCTATGTATAATTAGATATCCTACTAGGTTCCATTAAATATGCTTTCCAATAAAGGGCATGATTTTTTTCTCATACTTGAGTGGTTAACTAGCAGCAAAACTGTTTCCATTTCAGCATTCTCCAGACAAACAGCAATGCAATACAATTACTACAGCAGCAGGCGACCCCAGAGAAGGTTTCTCGAAGGAAGCACCGGCGTTCCTGTAGCGATCCAACAAGTGACACGGACCGCACTGCAGACACGTTAAGCGCTAAAGCAGAGAATAATAGCCATGAATCTCCAAACAGGGAACGAAAGAGATCTGGTCGCAAAGTCAAGACGAAGTTGTTCCCCGAAGACAGAAGCAAAGATCTCTCGATGTCACCTGACGACACCAAACTGACCGCCGGTATGAACAGGCTAGTGATATCCAGCACTCCGATGAAGAACGGCTACAAGAACGAGTATCAAAACCTTTTACCTAGTCCGGTCACCCCAACTTCACGCAGTTTTAAGGAGTACGAGAGATGCGACACACCCAGAATATCCCACAGGCATTCCCGATCGCAGGAGAAGAATATTAGCCTTGGCGATTTCATAGTGAACGCTCAGCCAAAGAGTGGGAAGAAGAAACGCGGCAAGAACTGTTCAGACGACACTGATATAGAAGCTAAAGTCGACTTAGACATCAGCAATTCGGAAATGTTCCCGGAAATCGGTGCGAGGAAATCAAGCTCATTACGCTCGGACCGGAGACGGATCAAACCGACTAATTTGGACAAAAGCGTCAGCCAAAAGAGTTTTTCGCTGAACAATTTCCATTCAGAGAGCTTCCAGCAACAATCGCCGCTTGCATTAGAAGAGAATTTGGCCTTCAAGCATCAAAAAGTACAGCCTAAAGAATCTTCTAATAGTTTCGAGACAGAAAGAAATTTTCTGAAACAAGAAAGGCATAGATTGATGGAGAAATTCAAGTTTGCCGTGAACACTAGTCCATCTCCGAAACAGGACTCCACTCCGCAGATTAAAATCACGAGGCAGAAAACGACAGAAGTTAAGCAAAATTACATAATCGCTGATACAAGTAAAATCTCGTTCAAAGAGCAGATAGAAGTACTAGTTGAAATATACGACACGATGCTAAAGAACAATTTGATACTGAGTTTGAACACCGAGCTGTATTTCCTGATATCGATTCTGCTCTCGAATCAATGCGAGGACGATGCGAAGGCAGAATCACTCGTGGACGATGCTAACGCAAGCGATTGTCTATTAAAATCCATTCATAACAGCACATATTTCGCTGTCAAATCGCTGTGGTGCGAAAGAGCAGTATTGGAAGTGATACTAGACAAGAATTCGCTGAAAATTTTAGGAGAGAACAAGAGGGTGCGCAGCTTCTATCCCGATTTGGCAAAGTTCCTGCTGAACGCGTATGGATTGAAGGTGGAGGCGGAAATAAATCAGGACAAGTCCAAACAGGTCACGGAGGGTGCGGTGTCCAATGGTGTGATTTGTTTCAACTTGGAGACGGACAACGCGGATAATTTCCCCTCCGTGCTCAGTTTCCAGAACTTCAAAAAGCAGAGGGATATGTTTTACGAGATTATCAGGTACCCTGTGATGGATTTAAAACAATTTAAACTCTAGCTAAATCTAGCGTACTTATTTATGAATTGTCAACGAGATATCGATTGCTGAATGATAGACGATTAATCGTCTTTTTTTTACTTTTTTCTATTTATACCAAGCGTAAGTTGGGTATGTTATCATATCTGTATCGATGTACATTGAATTTATTATTAATAATCGGACTGATGACTGAAGCAAAATTGCGGGGTGAGTGTGATATTAAACATAGGCTCTCATCTCTGTCTAGTGATCGCAAAAATTAATATTTATTATAAATGAAGGCATTATATCTACATTTGATTTGGGTACATTAAATATTTTTGTATTGTTGTAAGGGTTACAGGGAGACTTTTAGGTAAATTTTCATAGCCTTAAACATTATTTATGCCTTAAATATTAATTAATTAACATAATTTATGTCCAGGTGGTACCAAGACACCCAGACGTCTGGCAGTTCCAGGACCTCGTTCAAGGCCCGGATCAAGACCCTGGTCTCGTCAGGACCCACTGCAGCAAACCACGCGCACCTTGCTTCTCTCTTCACTGCCCATATGTTGGCAGAATGCCTACCGCCTACTGCAGCAGGTTTGTACTCTAAAAGAGCAATCATCATCATCAGCCTGTGATAGTTCACTGCTGGACATAGGCCTCCCCTAATACACCCCTAAGCATTAGAGGGGGTTTTAGACTGTATCCCACAGGTTTGGTGGGAGGAACTACATTTTACATGCCCATCCGACGCATGAATCATCTTACTTTCCAGACAATTGGGTGATAGGCCCAAATACCCTAACCAACTAGGAAACAACAATGAAAATTGTTTGAGTTCCCGCAGGATTCGAACCCACGACCTACGGTTACTTAAACACACGCCCATACCACTAGGCTGCGGAGGCAGTTAAGGGCAATAACGGAGAAAATATTTAGTTAACCCATTAAATGTATCTTTTACGGATTTTTGCGAAAAAATATTTGTTAAATTTTTCTGTTCATTATATTTGTGTCATTACTTTTGTTGACTTACAACAAAAGAAAAACATTAAACTGCTCTTTTATTGTATATTTTTTCAATGTGTTTGCAGGAGTCAAAACTGAGCAAGCTGCAGCGGCGACTGACGTGTCCGAACGCGCCCGAATCTCATAGACTGCCCAATTTTAGTGATAAGGAGATGTTCTACAAGTATGTTTATAAAACCTATTTAAAATAATGAAGTTATTTATATGCAGACTGCCATTAACCGTATCTAACAAAGACATAAAAATACATAAACTTAGTCTACTGTGAAACTTAACTGCCAAAACATGAAGCGCTTATTGTCTATGGGGATTGAATACGGCGTAGGGATCATCGATATTAGAAAATGATGTTGTTTACATCGAATCGAATATATCGATGTTCGATAAACATCGAATGAAAAACATCTATGTTTTTGTGTAAAAACAAAATGTCTAATTTAATTGTAAAACGTGTTTATTGTAATTAAAATTAACGTCCAGTAATCGTACCCATGATAAAATCTTATACAATTGTTCTGAACATCACGCGCGAGCATTAAATTGAATCAATTGAGAAAGGCTTAAAGATTTTATACACCGCTGAATCCGTTTACGTTTACTAGTAGAAGAGTTTGATAGTGTTTTAATGACCATCTAACATTTAGGTAACTTAATGCTAGCAAGACGGCGCTTAAAAGAAAAATTTACCTATCGATGTTTTTGTCTTTACAACATCGATGTTTCTATAATAACGAAACGAAAAATCGATGTAAAACGATGTTTTTAAAACATCGATGAATATCGATCATCCTTAAAATGGCGGCCGATCAATAAGGATGTGTTCACTTTTTACGCAATCAATGTTTGTTATTAGATTTTGTTAATGTAATTTCTACGCCTAATTGGGCTCGGAATAATGTAATTATTAAAAATGTAAAAAATAAATAAATATATGCATTGAATTCTGTAAAAAGCGGCATACATTTATCTTACCATACACTTAGTCTCTGCAAATTCATAGTCAACACAAATTTTTGTATTTTAATTTTCTTAATAACACTTAATACTTGGAAAATCCTTTAACAATTGTTATGACCACTAAGAATATCACATTATACGGTGCTTAATCTTTAAAATGTTTGCAGAGAATTTATAACGTATGCGGAGAACGAGTGCTTCAGAGTGCATTTAAGGGACGCCTTCGCCTCAGAAATTGTCGCCCTGGATTCGGCTTCTATCGCCACTGAGAGCTGTAAGTTCCAATCCCATTACATCTCTTCATCAGCCTGTGATAGTCCACTGCTGGACATAGGCCTCCCCTAATACACCCCTATCCATAAGGGGGTTTTGTACCGTATCCCACCACGCTGGTCCAATGCGGGTTGGTGGGTGGACCGACTTTTTACATGCCCATCTGACGCATGGATCATCTCACTTTTCAGACAATTGGGTGATCGGCCCAAACTGCCCTAACCAACTAGGAAACAACTACGAAAATTTGTTGAGTCCCCGCAGGATTCGAACCCTCGACCTCCGGTTTCTAAAGCACACGCCCATTCCACTAGGCTCCGGAGGCAGTTCATGCAGATCTATTACATACATAATATCAACTACCCCTAATGGATAGGGGTGTGTAAGGAGGCCTATGTTCAGCAGTGGACTATTACAGGCTGATGATGATGACATAATATCCGGCGAAATGTCACAATTAATTAGCGCCAAAAAGTCGAGGGCTCCTGTCGATGGAACATCGCGTGTGGATCGGATATGGCGATGGTCTACCAATGAGATCCCATTAATTTATACCGCAATTAGTGTTTGTCATAAAATTGCGTAAACTCCGTGTTTTTTTGCCTTGCGTTAATATTTATTGTTGAATGATACAGTTACAAGTTGAACAGACAGGTCACTAGATCATACGTTCCGTTTATTTGGTAATTTAAATCTAGGAATATAAAATATAATCAGTCTAGCCACGTTGCCCTCTAAACTGAAATACATACAATACGTTACATTTTTGTCCTTGTAAACGGGAAATTATCTATCTGTTCGATTTTATTTTCATTAGTCATTTGCGTTCCCAGTGTCTGTATTTGTTTGCATTTAAACTGCATTATAAATAGAAAGTTTGAGTGAATGCAATTGGAAAAGAATGGAATGTTTTTATACATACAATTTTCATTTAACATCGTATGTCATTAGTATAATAATCTAAATAAAACTTTTTGCTATAGCTAAGTCAAAGGAAAAACAAAATTTATGTGAACAAAGTACACCTATGGCAACGAATTGGCGGCATACATGTAGTGTTCTAATTAGTGAATTGTCACTAAGATGACGATCACTGAGCGACAATCGACTTATAGTACAGCCATAGCTATTGGTCAATTACTTTACATTAATTTTATCTTTCTTTAAATCTTATATACACGGGAGCTACGCTAATAGAAAATATACGTATAATATTAAGCATGTGTTATACATATGAATCTCTTCAATCACCCTATCTATAAAAAAACCGCATCTAAATCCGTTGTGTACTTTGAAATATTCAAGCATTCGTAGGGATTTCGGGATTTGTTTTATACATGATTTTTGCATAGTTATATATTTCAATTCACTAAATAGCTTGTTATCGTTTTAGCTAACGGCTGCGACATAAGCAGGGAGTTCTTACAGCTGTCCAAGAAGCTATGCCTCCTGGCCAAGTTCCTGGGCTTCCTGACCTCGCTGCCGTACTCGCAGACGCCCACGGAGTTCGTCTCCAAGTCGCTGGTCACGCCCAGGGTCCACAAGGAGCTTAATTATACCGTGCCCAAGGAGAAAGTGCTCGATAATAACATCGCACTTAGGAATTATGTGGGTATACATTGTTAGATCAAAAGTCGGGCCACCTCATGGAAAGTGGTCACCGACCGCCATAAACTTCGCCAATAAACGCGCTGCAAAACGGGAGACATAGGATGTTATGTCTCATTTACTCGGTAAATACACTGGCTACTGTGCCCTTCAAACCGGAACACGATTGTGTTTCTACACTACTGCTATATCAATTATTGTGTCCATGTCTTAAGATTATCTTTAGATTATCATACCTTACTTTTTGACTAATTAGGAGATGGGATTAACTTTAGAATTCGTGTTGTCTCTAGTAATTATATAACACTGCGATAGTTTACTGTAGTACAAATTCATTTATTTACTCTTTATGCACAACTCTTGTACAAAGGCGGACTTAATCCTAATATCATCGTCTACCAGTCAACCTTTGGGGTAGTGCAGAGATATTACCGGGGTGCACATAGATATGGCAAAATTAGAAAAGGTGCCTTAAATAGTGTCATATTGGCCCTTACTAAGAGCTTAGATTAACAGTTTTAGATTATGCGGATTAATAAACTTATATTGCTAATTACAGGCTCACTATCAAATTTCCTGGACATCCAGGTAATGATGATGGACTTGTCTTGTGAATGTTTTTATAAGTTTTCCTTCTATTTCAGAGTCAACCGTGCATAGACCTGCGCGGAATACTGATAAACTCGGACGAGTGCGGACGTCTCTGCATAACCTTGCCGTGGCTGGTCAACTATCTATCGATGCTGGATTATACAACGCTCCGTCTCAACTACTATCAGAATCTAATCCAATCGCTGTTCGGCATATACATGGCCAAATTAAAACTGAGCCCGCTAAGCCTGCTTAAGAGGAACACGATAATATATCTGAAATCCAGCCTCGGTTGGCTGTTCGACCTGCCCCATTTCCCGCGCGATTGTCTCGGCAGACGCCATCTTGTTCCGGTGTTGCCAGCGATTCCACCATAGACTACCACGAGCTGGTCGATGAAGTAGTTCTGTTGGAGCTGTGCCCTTTCCTGAGGGATGTGAACGCGCTGTTGCTGTCCTGCCGCCCTCACCAGGATCGTCGGGAAGTTGGCAGTTTTAGGCATATCACTCCTGTCACTTTGGGCAGTAATGAGGAACGGGTTAGGAATAAGGAGAGGGAGCTGCAGGTGAGGAGCACGTTAATACATCATCAGCCTGTGATAGTCCACTGCTGGACATAGGCCTTAGGACGTAGACATTAGGGGTTTATGGACCGTATCCCACGACGCTGGTCCAATGCGGGTTGGTGGGTGGACCGACTTTTTACATGCCCCTCCGACCCATGGATAATCTTACTTTTCAGACAATTGGGTGATCGGCCTAAATTGCCCTAACCAACTAGGAAACAACAATAAAAAATTATTGAGTCCCCCAAGATTCGATTTATATAAATTTTAGAACTTTACTGCTTATTTTGATAAAAGCTGTAATAATGTGCTTAAACCTAAAGTAACGTAAATAATTTTTAAAACAATAGTGTGAATTGGATTTACAATAAACCATTAAGACAACATAAGTCTTTTTAAGAATTTTGGTATAAATCTAAAATTTAAAATTTTTATGTTAATATTTTAAAAAATCGACGATCGGTGTTAACATAAAAACCATTGATTTCTTTATTTAGTCTGAATTGAATAAAACTAATGCCCTTCCCCTGTCAATTACAATTATATTTTCCACACAGGCAAGACTAGAGGAGGAATTCCTTAAGACCCAGCCATCTTCCACCCGCCGTGTCCTCGAGCTGGTGATGGAGAGGGTGACCTCGGGTGCCGTCAAAGAGCTCACCGCTCAGATGCTGTGCGACTTCAGGAAGAGGACCAGGGAGAGGGCTAGCCAGCTGGTGATGGCCAGGATTTCTGAGGATAATGTGAGTGGTTTTATTGGTGTGATGAGCGGACAAGCACCTGATTGTCAAAATTGAAGATTTTTATTCGATATCGAAGCGATATTTGTTTATTGTTTGTAAATTTCATTTTCCAACTACCGGTGGAAAATAAAAATCGGCGTAAAAACCATTCTGCAGGACTTTTATAATATCCTAAGAATATTCTTAATACAAAGGTTCGATAGATGTTTATTTCTCTTTTACTCCAAAAGGACTTGCGAGATTTTAATGAATCTTTATAAAATAATACAGCTTAAATATCACAATAACTTAAAGGCTATTATATATAACTTAACTTTGTTAGGCTATGGAATATTGTAAGTTATTCAAAATATAATAAACAGTGTCATGTTTGTAGAAAGAGATCTGCCATCGGTAAGCTATTACGGCACAAACGGCAATAATTTGAAAATCTTTCGGCGTGTAAACATATAATGAGAAATTATTAATATGTATTACAAATTGGTGTTTATCACTCAAGTGAAATTGCGGGGCGAAGCTAGTTTGTCAATAAATCGCTTTAAACCATTTTAATAAATTCTTAGTCGATTTCGACCCGGCGGCTTATCTATATTAGACATCAGCCAACTGCGCAGGAGATATTATAGTGCACAAGGTACGTGCAAACACAGTTCCATTACCTACATATGCCTATTTATACTACCTATTCCTTTATGTTCGATGAGACGGATAACCGAAACGACCGGAAAGAGATAAGCGCAGGGCCGACTTTTACATGCCCATCCGACGCAAGGATTACAGACAATCGGTGATTACAGGTGATCGGCCCGCATTGCCTAACCGACTATAAAATAACTTCGACAAGTAGTTTAGTCGGCCTTCGGTATCTAAAGCCCTTACTGCTAGGCTACAGGAGGCTGTCGTTGGCTAAACCATTTTATGAGTATCACCCATAGCTTCACATTCGGCTTCGCCTACACCTACCTTTAGACACCATGTGTATCTAAGGGACAAATAAACGGCCCATCTTTCCATCCAGGAGACGCTTCTCAAGTCCGTGGAGGCGCTATACAGCAGCCAGCTGCAAGTGCTGCGCAGCGAGGCCCTCGAAGCCGGAACGCGATCCATGAAGGCGCGCGCGGGCGCTGCGCTGGCGGCGCTGCTGCCCTCCGCGCCCGCGCCGCTGCTCGCGCTGGCCGTCAAGGGCTGCGCCCTGCGCCTCGCCAAGTGGCTCAACGACAATTGGAGCACCACGGGTGATTCATTTGTACACTATATATAAGAACGAACGTTCAGAATATGTAAGCTGCACTGTATTGGGGATCGACATCTGATGGAACGGATAAACGACACGACCGGTGAGGGTTCGGGTGCAGGACTGACTTTATATGCCTATCCGACATATGGGTCTTAATACTTTACTGATCAGGTGATGAGCCCACATAGCCCTCACTAAATAGGTTAAATAGTTAAATGATATCGAGTCACTACAGAATTCGAACCCTCCTTCGGTTCGTAAATTACATGCCCATACCCCTACTAAGCTACGGAGGTAGTCATGGTAACGCAATAACAATGCTGTATTAGTAACAAACGAATTGTAATGCCAATTCCCAGTGGCACCAATATAAAAGTTATGACTATTTAGCGTCGCTAAACGGTCACGCGATTTTTGACCTTAATGAACAATAAAAAATTCAATATAAATATTAAAATGAAGTGTCTTTTATTTTAGATTACAGATATTTTACTCAATATCCTCCAACCGTTTTTCCTAACTTATCATGGAACATATACATTTATCTTATCCACTGAACAATTTGCAGCGGTGCTCTGCAAGGACATAGAAGAAGAGATGAAGACCCTGATGGCCTTGGGCGAGGCCGCCACCGTCAGCCTCCAGAAGCAGGTGGACTTGGCCGCCATGATGCTCCCCGAGGACAGGTTCGAAGCCGTGCACGTCAGCGCGGCGGCCGCCGTCATTAACCTCAAGGTACAAAGATCATGTAATATATTGAATATATTGTAATATTTCATCAAAGATCAATGAAATATTACAGTATATTTAATATATGGAAATATGGAAAGTGTCGAGTGGTTCTTATACTAGAAAAGTCTAGTTTTGTTAGCGCCAAAACATGTCACTCTTTGAGGTCCAGTTTCACATAAGTTCAGTATCCTATAAGGCTCCGGGTTAGTTGTAGTTTATACTAGAGTTGTCACAAAGTAATGATCTGCCAACGTGCCGAATATTCGGCAGTCAAAATTCAGCAAAATATAATTAAATGGGTCTAATACAAGTCGCATCCGATCATAACAACCTTTTGATAGTTCATTGTTCTTCTCCCTGAAGCAGCGCGTATAGTACGAGGTTATTTTCTTAACTTGATTCATTTAATCGTTTGCTATAAACCATTTTTTTTATTCGCTATGAAGGCATGCAGGAAAACAGATTCACCTATTGGAAAGTGGTCACCGACGTCCATAGACATTGCCAATACCAGGATATCACCGACCGTGAAACATTCGATATAAGCTGGCTACGGTACCGTTCAAACCGGAACACAATAGTGTTTTCACAGTACTGCTTTGCGTCATGCACCGCGGTGGTACCGCCCAGACGTCCTCCTTTAAAAAGGGACCTATCACCTCTGACAAATTTTTAAAACCTTGTTATTCATTTATCACTATTTACCACTGATCAATTTTACTTACTGAAGTTATTTTAAAAAGGTACAGAACCCATATAAACTTAAGTTAATTACATTGAATGCTTTTTATGATTTGGTATTCTATGCTATGGGATACGGTCCAAACCGCCTAATGAATAGGGGTGTATTAGGGGAGGCCTATGTCCAGCAGTGGACTAACAAAGGCTGATGATGTGATGATGATGTGATTCTATGCTATTGCTAAATAGAATAGACTTAATACCGAATATTAGCAATACCTTTACTTTACAAGCTATAAATGATTTATTTGTTGTTAGGAGCACATCTGCCTATTAATGGAGGGCGTGGATGTCGGTGACGCGTCGCAGTTGCTCGCGACCTGCGCCCTGGCTTGTTCGCCCGCCAACCTGTTCGGACGGCCGCCCACTCAACGAGCGATACTTCAACTCAGCGTGGACTACTGTATTATTTTTGGTGAGATAACACGCTTTCTACAAAAGCTGTATTAAAGCTGTTTGTACAATTAACTAGAATGACTGTTGATATTGAGGTGTACGTACATTTTGTAAACCTTTGTTTTACGAACAAAAGGTGTGTGTGTGGGTCCAAATTTTATTATATAAACAGATTTGCTTATATCTTTCTTTGAAGAAATGTATCTGAAAATATATATATTTAAAGAATATAATATATCTTTCTTTGAAGAAAGATATAAGCAAATCAAAGCAAGCAAGCTGTTTGAATGTTCATTGTCTGCCGTAGCTTTTAAGACTGTCTTTCGCAAAATTAAGAAGTCGTCAGAGCTTTGAGGACATCTGACGATCAATCCATCCTTTTGGACATTAATCTTAAAGAAAACTATATTAAAATTAGTAAACTTGAAATAAATTGTACGAAATCTTTCTTTGTTCTCATTTCAAAAGAGCGGCAAAAGAGTGCGTGCTTAAAAAAAATGTGATTGTTGACATCTCATCACTAGTTGTCTATGCCTAAAGTTTATTTTTAATTTAAAAAAACCTCCATCGGCCAGTGAGCCGCCGTCCGGAGCGGGCGGACGAGTCATTCCTCGCGCGGCTGCACGCCGTGTGGGACGTGTGCTGCCCGGAGCGGCGCCGCAGCGAGCCGCCCGAGCTGCTCCTCCCCGAGCGGCGCCCCGACCTGTCCCCGCGGCCCAGGCCTCTGGACGAGGACAGGGCTCCCACGCCGGTCAGCGACGAGGAGGCGCCGGGGCCTGCCGTGGGGGAGCTCAAGGTGGTGGTCGTCGAGAACGTCGCTACCAGCGATGCTAATGGTATTACTATAGTAACTTCATCATCATCAGCCTGTGTTAAGTCCACTGCTGGCCATAGGCCTCCCCTAATACACGCCTTCTCGACAAGGGGATCTTTGGACCGTATCCCACTACGCTGGTCCTATGCGGGTAGGTGGGTGGACCGACTTTTTACATGCCCATCCGACTCATGCATCATTTTGCTTTTCAGATAATTGAGTGTTCGGCCCAAATTACCCTAACCAACTAGGAAACAGCAATGAAAATTTGTTACGTTCCCGCAGGATTCTAACCCACAACTTCCGGTTTCTAAATCACACGCCCTTACCACTAGACGACGGAGGCAACTTAACGTTTTAATGGTATTGATATGAGGGTTACTTGAAATATAACTTACCACCATTACATTCAACTTAAGTAATGTTTTCAATTAATTTCTTAGTTACTATAATTAAAGTATATGTTAAAGTCAGTTGTAAAATCTCAATTATTTTCTATATTTTACGCAAATTGGACTCAGATTTTATGTAATCAAACTAAGCCATAGAAATTGTTATTAGTCGACATTTGTTTAGCAATTGACATCTTACTAAAAATTCAGCGAAGAACCCTTATTAAAAAAATTATTCTAATGTTGACTAAAATACCTTTCCAGACACAAAATATAATTCAACTCAATAACCTGTCTCACCATTTCCATAATCTTCCAATCTCCTTTTCTCATTAGTACCGATTGTAGGTACTTTAATAATCATTTATAACACAACTAATTTGAATTAACAGCCTCCTCAACCTCCACCGAGCAGAAGAACGATGGTCCTGACGACAGGAGTCCATTATTGGAGTTCTTCGAAAGGGTCCTGTGCCCAAGGAATATAGTGTTGCTCAGCGAGTCAAAGTGTCCCCAAGGTCTTGTATGGGAGGCTTTGGCTACAGCCCTCGTCTTCATGCTAAAGAATGACTACCTCACTGAGGACTCCCTAACGGAACAGTGTTTGGCAGTCTACAGGCAGGACTGGCCTCAGGTTTGAATACTTACTTATTTCTTCTTTAAAGCTACTATTTTCTTCTTTAATCGAATTTTTTAACGTACATAACATCAAAATCTCTAAATTTGAATTGAATTCAATAAATAACTTCTTATGTCATATTTAAATTGTCAAAGTTATTATCGATAATTGCATCTTTTTAATTGAATATTTTCTGTTGGTAAGTCAAAATATAATAAAAAATTGTTACTGATTTTATTGCATTAAATTACTTTATAATTATAGACGATGTTTTCAGCCTCCTTTTGTTACAGATTTTTAAATGCTCAAAATAGTCATAGAGCATTATACTTTTTAGGTAATTTCATTATTACCTTATATTGTCTGTACAAATAAGAAAAAAAATGGTTGCCTGTAAAATCGGTATAAGGGCGAAATTTATAAGTGACAACGACTTTTAGTGGTAGAATGATTGTAATGTGAATATTCATTTGTATAGAAGGAAGAAGGATCAATCCTCTTTCTCTTTCTCCCTGTCTCTCCTTTACTTAAGAAGGCTAACTGCGCACTAGTAAGAGTTACGCGTGCCCGTCACTTTATCTTATGGTTACTTATGGAGAGCGTTACGTGAGCGGCGCTGTGCCACAGTTTTCGACAGTGCCTCCCTATCTTGGACCAATTTATAAGACGTTGTCACGTCGATATGGTCCCTAGAAACTCTAATTTCTTACTTTTAGGTCTTAAAGCTAGTGCCAGAACCACTTAGCCCAAATGCAGATTCTATTTGCCCTCGTGTTATGGCGGCATTTTATCTTTAATTGTTTTCAAAAAATTATTGTTACAAAATACAGAAATAAATTAAACAATTTATGTCTATCATGAACAACATTGAAAGTAACATGGCTGAGTATCCAGGCTCGATTACACCTTTAACAAATTTGTCTTTAACAGAACATTCTTGAAAGCCTCTCTACCTGCATGAAGTCAGTCTCATCTCGCTGGTCGCGCTCCTCCACTGGCAAGTTTACGCTTTCCTGGACTTCCTGGCAGAGTACTGCGGGGACATGGACTACGAGCCACTGATTAAGAAGCATCCAGAATAATAAAGATGCAGTCAGCAGGATTAGCAGCTAGTAGAAAAATAACAAGGATGTAAGAAATCTTATCTTTACTCTTATTCAATCTTGTAACAGTAACAAAAGTAGGTAGAATTACTCTACGAAACTATAAATCCAATGTTCAAGATCTAAATTTAACTAGTATAGCCGATAATAAATGTAAAACCGAAGTAAATTCAGAATTGAAAACTATTAAGAAACTAATTATCATGACTTTAAGTTAAATAGTAGCGGATTGTCAAAAAAAAATAACATTTATTGGCAAGTTAATTAGATACTTCTTTCAGGATTTTTGTCAATTTAAAATAATATTGCGTTTTATAAATACCTAACATTCTAAAACTACTTGGACGAGTCTCCTTTAAATCAAATGTCTGCAGAGTGTTAAGCATAATCTCCAATGTATATGTTTTAGATTTGGAAAAAAATTAAGTACAAAAGGTACATAAAATCTACATATACAATAAACTGTTTTTTGTAACAACAACTTTTATTTATCTAACATCTATAAAAAGTTAAATCTATAATCCATGAATTCTGTAGCAATAAAATCTAAACCTATGGAGTTCTTGTAAGGAAATGGTTTTTGCATTGATATCATTTTGTTTGTGTTTACAAAGACTATGATTTTTGATATCTTATCTCATTTGCATAAGTTTTATTACACAAGAAGTAACTATAATCTCATATTAAAAAAATTCACCACCTGGTTTATGGGGTTACACATAAACCATTTATATTTATTTAAAGTAAGATTTGATGCGAGCTTTAAAGTAAAAATTATATTATATGCCTATATTAGATTCTTATGGGAGGTAGAATTTTGTGTAAATTCATTCTTATAGTAAATTATTTATGAACTAACCTCAGGACTCAGTTAAAAACTATACAATCAGTCTATATCCATAATCCAAACAGTTTTGGTTTAATTCCACTGTAGTAATACTATAAATTGTGTAGAATATTATCAGACAATCACATCACTAATAATACCAAAGCTTCTTATACTGTTTTAGTCGGAGTACAGTTCTTCTGATTTGTTTGATTTTTAGTTTCATGATATATACATGATATCATCAGCCTGTGATAGTCCACTTTACCCACCATTAATTAGTCTTGAGGCCCACGCATCAGTTGAAACTTTGTATTGTTCCAATGTAGCGAGATTGATATAGGACTGTAGTCTTTCACTGGCTATATACCTG
This sequence comes from Lamproptera curius, assembly GCA_029286875.1. NCBI lineage: Eukaryota > Metazoa > Arthropoda > Insecta > Lepidoptera > Papilionidae > Lamproptera > Lamproptera curius. The sequence continues at coordinate 142,903 of JAGSMT010000027.1, read as the reverse complement.
TACTCCCATAATGCTTTAAATTAAGTTCTGAATGTATATTTATTTTTGTAATTAATATTCATTTATGGTGTTTTTTGTATTGTGCTCAGACCTTGCGATGCATTATATAAAAAAAAATTGATTGATTGTACAAACGTCTTAAAATACTCTCGATATAAACATGAAGTATTATGGTTCTTTCCATTAAAAGGAAATCTCGTATTCAGCGCATGTAGTATAGTAACTATATAATAATAAATTGGTGAACTTGTATTTTACTATACTATGTCATGATAAATTTTTCATTAATAGTTAATCGGAAATTATTTCTATTTAACATACATTATAAAAAATGGCAAAGGCCATTTAATAAAAATGGCCATTAATATTTTTATTTCAATGTAACAACCACAAGTTTTTCAATAACATAATCCATTGTGGTTGTTTAGAACAATAAAAAAATATCAAGAAATTGGGTTATTTTATATTTTTTAAACATACTTATAATTATGTATAACTTAATTTCTTAAACGAAAATAATAAATCGTAAATGAAAACATTCTGTTTTCTTTGTAAATACAACGAATTATTGTGTGTATTATAAATTACATTAATTTAGTTAATTCTTAATTTGATATTAACGGAGAATGATTCAACTTGTTATGGAACAAAACACCACTTTAAACACTGCCACAGTGATATATTGCTTTTTATGATATTAATAAGGTTGCTTGTTATATGTGATGTTAGAGCTAAATTTTATATTATTAGATGTGCTTTGAAAAGGATGATTATTGTCATTTAGGGTAAAGGATTAATAATGACGGATAGCCTTGAAAAAAATGCCTTGTCAATGCAAATGATGGCATTAATTCTTCTTATAAATTTAAAATTAAAAATCAAGTGAAATATTGACATTGTAACCATTGATAATGACATAAAAATTAGCAGTTGACACATAACATTCTAGAAAATCTTAATATTTCAAAAACATATTGTATTGCTTGCTTGAAGCAAGGCAATTATTTGGTAAATGCAAATAATAAATAAATAATTTTGTAGAAAATTTTTGTGTGTAAAGTATTAGAATATATATTATCCAATATTTTGGAATGAACCCGAATAATTTTGATATGTACTATACCAATTACCAGGATTTTATTAAAATATCAAATTACTGCTCAATTTATTTCGTCAGATGTTCTAAAGACTTGAATGGTATTGCATGGGATTTGTCAGGAATCATTTTACAAATTTTAACAATACCAAATACAGAATGAATTGAATGGATAAGAGATAACAAATTAATATAGATATGTACATTGCAAGCTCAAATCTTATTGATTATTATCATTGTGTATAGGCAGTCCCTAAATAAGATAGGGGGAAGATTATAGACAAATAAATTTTATGAGAACACCAATTAGAAAATGTAAGGGTAGGAAAGTAGGTAGAAATGTAATTTTATTTGCTCGTAAATCAATGTTTAGAGGCGCTTAGAATAAATTATGTCCATTTAGACGAAAATATAAAATCTTTTGACTTGTAATATTATGATATTTTGAGACGTTAATGAAATTAATATGTATTGTTTTGGTGATTATCTTGGTAACTTATTAATAGCTGAGAGTTTTGAGTTCCTTATGATGAATGTTTCAATTTGTCGAGGGAGTCTTTGAAAAGAGAATTGTCATAAATTATCAATCATCAATTGAGATATGGACAGAGACAAGCACACTAAGTATTTTGTGTAAACATGATACTTCCATAAAAACATTTGAATTAAATATAATATAAACTTTATTTGCCAAAATAAATGTAATCTCAAATCAAATAAAAAAACGATTTTACAATAGAATAAGGGAATATTATGTATGTACTTAGCCTTTTGCATCAGGCTGTGAATTGCATAATTATTATGAAACTAGATAAATTTAAAAATATCAAATAATTTAATTGGTCCGTTTTACAAATAAAAATTGAGTTTAAATTTAAATTTAATTTAAATTGTGAAAATTACATACATACTTTTTAACTTAAGAAAATGTAACATTCTGTTTAATTTCCACTTTTGATATTTTCAGTTTAATTTTTTTCAAACTTGTTATGAATAATTATTTACTTTTGTAAAAATATGTAACATGCCTTTGAAAACTTCTATCAGAAGTTTTATAGTCTTGTTTAAGTTCATTGTATAATGAGGCATATGATAAGTAATAAGTGTTTATTGTAAGGCCTTGTTTCTTTTCTTGTTTAATTTTATATTATGTAATTCTCAAATACGAATTTTTGTGCAGTAATTAAGTTAAAAAAATTGTCAGAATCTAATGATTTACATAAATTGTTGTATATTCGCTTTGTATTCATAATTTTAAGAAAATTGAAAAGTACAGCTTGTTTTGTATTTATCATATTTGCATTTAAACATTTTTGTATTTCTGTAAATACTAAGTTTTACGTATAAGTTCATGGCGATTTGTTACTTGACATTGAATATTTTAATAGTAATTAAAATATTAATGGTAATTGTTGTTTTACTTTATCATATTGCTGAATTTTAATATGAATGTATAACGTACCATGGATTGAAATAATATAAAAGGTTATGTAATAAAAAGTAATATTCTATACTCTGTAGGCTAGAATGTCATATTACATCGCGATCTTTCCAAAACCTTTAAATTCCTGTGGCAAATTTTACTCGGAATTGTTGTAATTACTATAATCAATGATAACAAAGTTAAAAGACAATTTCAGGAATCATGAAAGTGACACAACATAACTATTTAAAAATGTATTTATTTTTGCTTTTCGAAGTAATCTCCGAGAATTTTGACACATTTTTTCATATGATGGAACCAATCATTGAGGCAACCATTCCATTCGGAAGTTTCGGTCTCCAAAATGGGCGTCCACAGATTCTTCAGGTAATGAACTGACTACGCAATTTATTCTTTCATGTGTTTAGTATGGTTTCATTAAAGCTTTTTCCTATTGCTCATAGGAACATACTTTAGAATTTTCAATCCTTATTTTGTCTTTTCATCATCATCAGCCTGTGTTAGTCCACTGCTGGACATAGGCCTCACTTAATACACGCCTTCTCTATTAGGGGGTCTTTGGACTGTATCCCACCTCGCTGGTCAAATGCGCGTTTGTGGGTGGACCGACTATGCCCATCCGACGCATGGATCATCTTACTATTTATGGGTGATCGGCCCAAATGGTCCTAACAATCAGAAAACAACGATAACATGGTTTCCCGATGGGATTCGTACAAACGCCCTCTGGTTTATAAAGCAAAGGCCAATACCGCTAGACCACGGAGGCGGCTAGATAGTTATTGTCTTATAAGGTTTAAATATATGACTTATCAAAATGAAAACGACACGAATGGAAAATAAAAAAAACGTATATTTATAAAATTTCTTCTGTTGCACGTGTATTAACAAAATCAAACAATACAAAGTAATTTTGTCGGGCCGAGACTCGTTTGATTCATGGACTGGCAATAAAACGACCTTCTGACATACAGTATAGTTTACTATAGAGAGAAAAAATATATAAATATTATGTACAGAAACTATAACCACTTCACTTATTCACGCACACAAATCACATTGGTAATAAAAGTAAGTTCAAGTGTTTAATTCACATTACTCGTATTTTAAAGTTGAATGCAAAATGCCACATAAAATATAGTACTTTAATTCATATGTAAATATCGAAAATAGCATATAAATACAAAAATAATCAATAAATATTCATAGAAAATAAAATATTTTAGAGTGGATTTATTCTAAATGCATGTTTATTCTAAAATACTAAACCTTCCCTTTAATTATTAATTTACTGATACTATTTTGTGTTCATAAAATGTATTTAGAACTACAAAATATTAATTTCTCACTTGTCTTTTAATGTAGATGAACAATCTCTCATGTGAGTAATCTTCTATCTGCTGTTTATTCACTCATGCTGCCGTTCAAATATAAAGAGCTTAATATAATGATACATTAATTTTTTTACACCTATTTACATCCAAAATCGTCATTTATGCATAACAAAAAGACAAACGAACATTTAATACAGTTTCAGTATACTAAAGAAAATTTTATGCGTTTAAGAATTGTGTAAAAAAAGATTTGTGACATCGGAAGAGATATTTCTTTATAATTAAGTATCGTACGTGTAAACGTGTCAAGAGTTTGGCACACGCAGCCTGCAAGTACTGTGAATTGAACAATGCTAATTTGCATACGCCTTAGAAGAACTTCTTAGCTTGTGCTTCTTTTCTCTCTCTGAAAATTAGAAAAAAAAATTGTAAATTACATCTATACATCTGTAAAACAGTAATAAAAAAGTACTTTATAATAAAACTTAAATTAAAAAACAAACAAAGAAAGTGTAGAAAAATCAAGAGGTTATTCCTGATGAAAATTATCGTTTTATGTTAAGATAACAAATTAATGGCCTATTAGTTAAATCTTACATTTAGTAATACATGTAGAATAAGACTTACTTGTATAATGTGTAGAGGAACATAACACCCAATTGTGCCGTGATCACAACCAACAGCATTGTTGTGCTCACGCAAGATATGTTCGGGCACGCGGCCTGCGCGGCCACTTGGGGGCTCGCTGTCATCCTGTGCATTAAATAAATTATTTATTAGTAAAATATTACACTTATTAAAATAATTATTAAATATAATGTTTAATGGATTTTGTTCTGTTCCAATATATGTTTATCAAAGAACACAATTAGTTTTTCTCTGACTGAAGACTAGTTTTTAGCCATCATTGTTAGTGTGAACGTAACAATAGAACCTATTGAAGCATAAAAAAGAGGAAATATAGTGTTCTTTTGTTAAATGTAATATTTTACATTTAACATTGTATAACTTTTTTTTATGAGGTCTGTTATTTTATTTGAAGAAGGGGATCAAGACGGGAAAAACCTAAGATAAAGTAACACAGAAAGTTAATAAGAATTAGGTAACATAAGTAATAAAATTGAAATAATGGCGAATTGTTAATTACTTTCATGTAGTCAGTTTCATGCAGTTCCTTTCAATGTAAAAACAATAACGTTTCAATTTTGTGGGCACCATTACTGGCAAAATCAACTGTAACATTACATATCAAAGTGGTAAGAGCTCTGCTCTATTGTTACACTTCTTATAGTCTGAATGCAATGCTTACCTATAAATTCCTAAACTCCTCCACTTCATTTAATAAAAACCTAGAAAAATACAACTAAAACAGGAAGGATATACAACAACTATACCTCTGTGCAACTCCAGAGATGGCTTGCTTGACCTGATTGACATTGTCCCTCAACTCGTTGAGGAATTGTGGGTTGACGGCGGCCCTGCCCCTCCCCCACCACCGCCGGCCGCCAGCATGGAGTCCGACTTGCGGGACACCTCAATGATGAAACCCCTGTGGATTAATAAATCGTTTAATATTTTGCAGCAGTCTCTGTAGCCTAGTGGTATGGATTTGCGCTTTAGAAAACATAGGTCCTACAAACATAAACATCTAGGGGGACTTTTCGTTGGTAAGAGGGTGCTCACTTGTTTTCGCGTACATTGTGTGCAATATCATATATAAATATCCTCGTATTTAGGTAATTAAATCCAAGGAGGTAATTTGTTAGGATTAGAAATAGTTTCATATATTACTAATGCACTCCATTTCCATCCAAAAAAGAAATATAAAAATTGCCTCCAAATTATTCTGTATTAATAAAATGTAGCAGTAGTGTTTAATTTATGCACAGAAAAAATTAACAAACTACAATTTTCCATTACTGCATATCACATTTTTAATTTCATTTATACATCTAAATTGATTATACTATTTCCATGTTGGAAAAATATGTATACTAATTGAGCTTTATTACTTACTTGAGCTCTGCAATAGTGTTGATCATGATTTGATTATTCGCTACTAAGGCGTCCCAATCCTGTCGGCCAATTGGGAGTGTTGGCATCTGAAAATCAAATTAAAAAATTATACTTCAGAAATGATCACTGGAATAATTTTACCAATACAAGAGCCAAGTATGATACTGGGATTAGCTTAAATAGATTGTAATATCAAACTATAATAGCATGAAAACGCATTTCATGCTGTTAAAATAATAACTTATTCTATTTCTCTGTAAACTGCAAAGTTATAAATATGACTAACTACATGTACTTCATCGTTTTTTAGTCTGCCTCATGACTAGGGCAGACTAAAAACCATTGAAATTAGTTAAAGAAAGAAGTTAGTTGGAGGTTTAGAAACAATAGAAATAAAATTAAAATGAATTTGACAAATAATCCTAATTTTAAGTGTTAACTAGTTATTTAAAATGGGATCAGCTTGTTTTACCTGTACAGGTGGTTGTCCCTGCTGTATTGGTTGTCCTGGCTGCATTCCTTGCGCTTGAGATTGACCGTAGACCGCTGTGAGCATCGATAGCGAGTTCATCTGTTTGCCAATGACCTGTAATACGAAAATCATATATTTATACATACGTTTACTCGAATTTTAGAGTTTAGTAGTATCATCTCTAGGGAGGGTGAAATTAATTTCCATTATTTATTTTTTTTACGTGAATACTACTGGAGTGATGACATTCGCAAAGTGGCCGGTGTGAGCTGGATGAGAATAGCCGAAGATCGGAAGCGGTGGCGTGCATAGGGGATGCCTATGTCCAGCAGTGGACTGACACAGGCTGATGATGATGATGATGAATACTACGCATTACTGTCTGTCCATCAACGGATTCGCGTTTATTTACTTTTTGATTTCCCGACGTTTCAAACACTTTCCAGTATGTCCCGTGACCAAGCTCGCTGGGAAGCTTTATTCAGCAATAACATACTTTTTGAAAAGTTGTCAGAATATTTACTATGGGCGAACCGCGAAGGCTGCAAATTTTATGGCCAGGTAACGTGAATGTATTTTACTATCAGACGACTAGCCTGTGCTATTATATTGTTTTAGTTTAACAATGTGGTAGGTTCGAATCCCTGGGAAAACAGTTTTGTATTCTCGTTCTCTGATTGGTTAGGTTAGTAGAGCAAAATCAGATGACAGTTCACCTGTTAACAAACTGACTGAATGAACCTTACCTTTTGATAATTGAAAGCAGTATCAATTGACACTTTCCAATTAAATCAAAGTTACCTCGTCCACTTTCTTGTTGAGATCGCGCAGTATGTCGTGGATCTGTCCCTGCCCCTGGAAGATCTGCCTCAGCTCGCGTTGCCCGTCCGACTCGAACCAGTCGTCGAATTCGCCGTCCTTGTCGCGAACCTATGAACATTTTATATTAATTATCATACGATTTTTTAATAAAACTCACGTTTGAAATCAAACCCAACAATGTTCTGAATAAAGTGTAATCTCAATTTATTTGGGCTCGGATGTAACGCTTCCAGACTCTTGTCTTCGGTAAGCTTCATCTAACACAGAGTTCGCGGGAAGCTTCCGTCCCCACGAACTAGGTGACCGACATTATTCGCTAAAAGTGTCTCCTAGGGATCGTCGACGATCGGTTTACGAACCGGGACGCTGACGGTCTGGCGGCTGTATTAATCGGTGGCGGGGCAGTTGAAGCCATTACTAGTAGGTAATATCACTTTTTTCGATAGTAAATTTCGAAGATAAATTATTTTTAGTCGAGCTATATAAAAGAAGTCTAAAAGCTGGTTACAGTGAATATTGATTTTTCATCATCATCATCATCAGCCTGTGATAGTCCACTGCTGGAATCGCGGCCTCCTAATACACTTCATCCAGTTGGGGACTTTGGACCGATCCCACACGCTGGTCCAATCCGGGTGGTGGGTGACAGACTTAATCGCCCATCCGACGCATGGATCATCTGTGATACGTTCAGACCAATGGAGTGATCGGCCAAATTGCCCTATCCAACTAGGATAACAACAATGAAAATTTGTTGAGTCCGAGGATTCGAGACTCACGACCTCCAGTTTCTAGGCGACAGCTATATACCATAGCTACGGAGGCAGTTGGTATTGATTTTTAGCTATGTGTATTTTACTAAATTCTGTTTTAAGAATATTATTTAAGGTTATTCAATGGTCTCAGTGCAAATCTTTCTTTTTCTCGATTAAATTTATTTGTTTTATTTCCATATTAATGTATTACAGGCAGGTGAAATGCATAAAAATACTGTAAATTACATACCTCATCTGGATGTTCCTTTCTGTACTCAGTCTTCTGTTGTTCCAATTTCTTCTGATATTCCTGATACTCCTGGGATAGTTTCTGCTGTTCATCATTGCTGATTTGTTGACCACCTGAGGTAAGGAAATTAATTGTAAAGAAAACTTTATTCGTTTCCAAGTCTAATATTTTCAATTTATGTGAAAGTTTTATTTGTAACCACAAAAATGTACTCTTAAATGTATAGTACCCTAACAGTTTTCAAAATAACATTTCATATTAAAAAGTTATAAAAAACTTGTAAACATAAATATTTGTGATGTGATATTTGTGATATTAGTACATTAAATAATGCGTAACTTAATGTAATTAATAGAAGTATCTAGTTTTATAAATAGCTTAAATTTGAACATGATTTTTTAAACTAATTTATTGTGCGTTAAAAAATAAGAAACACCATCAAACTCTCCGCAAAGTTTATTAATAAAAAATTGAGAAAAGCAAACTGCTCACCTTGCTGCTGCGTGCTGTGCAATGAACTGGTGAGCAGATGGATGACGTCGTGGTCGTCAGCAAGTCCCCCCGTGGCTGCTGACAGACCGAAGTAACCTCCACGCGGTAGAGCAACGTTTTCAGCACGGAAGCAGAGCTCGTAGTCTGCTTCGTTGCTTGTCATGCCTGGAAGAATATTGAAAAATTTAATGAAGGGCACTTGTTATGTAATAAAAGATGTAAATATTACATTTAAGTCATATCTGAAAGATTATTCCAATAAGGACATTATTTATATACTAGACAAAAACTTAATGTCAAAATTATCATATTAAAAAGTTATATTGTTATTTATTAGTTAAATTATATTAATATTTAGTCAAATATTATATTACCACCACATTGGTTAATAATCACGCGATAATACACATAAGGCGGTTGGGACCAATCAGGACGCTTTACGTTCTGTTGTATGTACAGTTAAGGTAAGTTTTAAGGTGAATAAATTGGATTGACGATATACATTTTACAAGTTAAAAGCGAAAGCTTTTTTATACAGAGGTAACCAAAAGAATATTTTATTTACCTCTTTAATTAAATAAATACGGTTTATTTATAAAGAACTATTTATAGTTATAATAAGATATTAGTTTCGTTATCATCTTAATCCCTACATACATTGAAATCGGAAAATCAAATAAATGCGTTCATGTATATTTTTTTGCTCACACTCATCGATCTCGTATTTATATCCGTTGTACCGATTTTAAATGAAGAAGAAGTCATGAATATAGGCTAAATTTGATACAACCAGAGCGTTCGTAAATTTAAATCATGGTAATAATAACGAATACATCAGCAGAGTTATTTCATAACCGGTAAGTTACCGACACGGGCCGATTTAGCGTGAAAAATCGTTTATAGCTTGACGCGTGTGCGTGTATTGCTATGATTGGTCAGTCTTTTCAATTCAATCACACTCGAAACTTTAAACTTATTAAAAGGGGAGAAAAAGCAATGTTAACTTTACATCTGCTCATAATATCTTTACATAATACTTCACGGTATTGTTTTACGTCTTTTCCGTTGGTCCAAAATCGTAATGTTCTCGTATACGATAGTAAAACAATTTCCCACCAATAACAACGCTCTTTACAAATATTCTGCTCCGTACTATACCTGCCTCGTAGCCTAGTGGTATGGACGTGTGCTTTAGAAACCGGAGGTCGCGGGTTCGAATCCTGCGGGGACACAACGAATTTTCATTGTTGTTTCCTACTTGGTTAGGGCAGTTTGGGCCGATCACCCAGTTGTCTGAAAAGTAAGATGATCCATGCGTCGGATGAGTACGTAAAAAGTCGGTCCACCCGGTGGGTGGACCAACCGCATTGGACCAGCGTGGTGGGATACGGTCCAAACTCCCCATTCGAAAGGGGTGTATTAGGGGAGGCCTATGTCCAGCAGTGGACTATCAAAGGCTGATGATGCATGTTTCAAATATTCTGAACATGTGAGGCTAGTGTAAAAAGAAGTCTGTTTGAATGCTCAACGAGTGATATTGTTATAATATCTATAAGTACCTGGCCTATGTAGCTTGTATGAACACTCGCGAATATTCGTCAAAATGGAGAAGCAAGAGCGAGAGCTACTAATCATATTTAAACCTTTATTAAGAAAGTGATGATATTTTTTTTCTTCTTCTGAAATGGAATAAAACAAGGTTTGGGATTTTAAACGAACAATCAGAAAGCGACGCTATCTTATATGTACAGTGACATATCTATCTATATATAAAAAACATTTGCTGTTCGTTACTCTCGTTAAAACTCGAGAACGGCTGAACCGATTTGGCTAATTTTGGTCATGAATTATTCGTGAAAGTCCAAGGTAGGTTTAAAAGGTAAATGAATATAAAAATTGTTATTGGAATTGGAAAAAATTTAATTATTTCTTTCTACCCACAAATTTGTTCTCAAGAGGTGAAAAATAAACTTTTTTTCACTTAACTACAGTTAGTATATTTAAGAACTACATTTGTTAACTATCTATCAGATTTTTTTTAACTTGATTGGGGTGGTACGGTCTGCCGGGTCAAGTAGTGTATAATATAATATTTCCTTTCAATAATTTTGACGCACTTACCGATAATTTATCAAATTGAATAGGCATATAAAATTAGTGGGCCACTCGAAGGAACCATAGATTTTTCTTCCATAATATACATAATAATTTTTATTTATAAAACACATATCTTTCACAGTCTTTTACGACACTAAAAAGTCGCTAAACAGGTTGCAATTAATATTATCTTAACCGGTTTATATAATTAGCGGGTGATGTTATCGAATGTAAGAATGAATGGTATTTGATTAACTTAAAAACAGACGACCTAGTACTCTAAAATTTAACTCTCAATAGAATAAGATATACTTGTGCGAAACAAGTGTACATTTCTGGTTACGAATATATGTATTGTATTTAATGTCTTCATGTAATTTTTTTATCAATAATTTTTACTTGATTTCAACGATTTTATATGAAATAATCTGGTCACTATTATTAATCTCTTGAGACCCATATTACTTCAAAATTTTTTACACATCAATCGTCATCATCATTATCATCATCATCAGCCTGTTTAAGTCCACTGCTGGACATAGGCCACCCCTTATGCACGCCTCCTACATTCGGGGGTTTTTACATTAAACATTTACATTTCAGTTTAATGTAATAACATAATGAATAACATGTATTTTATAAAATTACCAGAATATTTTGTTACAAAATGAGAAAATAATTAGATAAAGAAACATTAAATTAAATTGACAAACTTGTTTATTTATAAAGAAAACGAGTATCGTTGAAAAAAGGGGTCAAAAACGTATCTACGTCCACCAATACGTCCTTAAAAAATTACTTTATTCTTACGCGTGTACTCAAATTGTTGATTATGTAATGTTATTGTGACAACAAAATTTAATGTTTTCTATCTCAAATTAAAATACAAAACCGACATTTCACAACTCGGCCAAGTAGTAAGGAAGTCAATTCGGATAAAATATTTAACAACAACATTATTCTACACACTTTACGCAATGTAATCAGTGCAATAGTTAATTGATATATATTTTTTAACAAATTCGAACCCGGGACAGTAACGGGTGACTCACCGTTGTGGAAGTAAACAGTGAGCGTGTTGAGGTAATACTCGATGCGGGCGCGCGTTGGGAAAGGTTTGTTTCGGAAGTCACGCAGACAGCCCGACAGCAACTGTGTTGATCCATCGCTGTTGGTATAAACGAGAAATAAATAATACAAATATATTTAAAAACGATTATATTTGTACAGTTTAATTAACAGGGGAGAAGAAAAAGCTAGGGTTATTTCAAACCGTTAATCTTTCTTTTAGATTCAAATCATAGACTTCGTGCCTTGTCGTATTCTGCGGTAATTTTTAATTCGGAGGCTGTAGGTTTGAATCCAACGTAAAACAGTGTAATCGTTGTTTCGAGCAATATAGGCCAATCACCTGATCACCAAACTGCCTCCGTAGCCTAATGATATGGGCATGAGCTATAGAAACCGGAGGTCGTGGATTCGATGTTGCGTGGACTCAACAAATTTTCTAACTACTTGGTTAGGGTAAATTAGGCCGATCACCCAATTGTCTGAAAGTAAGATGATCCATGCGTCGGATGGGCATGAATAAATCGTCCAAAACCCTATGGATAGGGTGTATTGAGGAAGGCCTGATTCCAGCGCTTGATATCAAGCTGATGATACAAAATTAAGACAAGATTTTGGCGCCAAACTAAAGCTCTCTCATTGGTTAATTAACAAAACCTTAATTATCACACGATATTTCAGCAATAGAAAACAAATACACCACGACAGTAACTCACAGCGTGACATTGATATTAGTTAAATCGAGAATCGCCTACACTAATATCTTATTAACTAATAATATTAGTTATGTAAACAAGAGCATTTATGAAGAATAATAAAAGAAATCCTAAAGTCGTTCGCGATGCAAGTGTTACATTTACATACATTAAATAACTTTCCAGTATCAAAACCAGTCGAATGCATAATGTTAATTAAAAAATCGAATTAAATGAGATGGCTTTAAGAACACAATGACTTAGCAATGTCAAGGCTATTGCATTATACATGTAGTATAAATAAGCCGAACGTGATCTAGGACATAAGTAAACACTTAAAATAAACTATAGAAAATATACAGTCGACATGAACTATATAACTATGTCCGACCTTCAACCGGTTTCGGACATTAAAGGGACCTTCTACGGTCACTTGTTCAGGCACAAAGCTGATATATCCAAATATAAACGTGTTCTGGTTTGGAGTGCACCGTTGCAATAAACTATTGAGTAAACTGGGTAAAGTCAGACGCATCAGGGTAGCAAGTCGTAGTGGGGTCATATGCCGTATTCATAATAGACATCGCGTATCGCTTACCATCAGATGAGCGTTCTATTCTACTCTTTGTTTAAAAAAAAAAACATCTCTCTGAAACTACAATATACTCAGGTTCGTCGCTTCATTGGTTAAAAGAGCAATTATACGGCAACAATCAACAACAACAAAGTCCTTACCTCTTATATTCAGTCTCGTTTCTTCTTTCAACAACAGAAAAGCTCCCTGCGAAACAACAATTCACAACAACAAGTTCCTCACCTCTTATGGTCGAAGTTCTTAGTTCCGTCGTTCAACACGGCCATTATGTATGGATTGTTGTGCTTGTTGTCGTTGTCGAACGAGTCGAACATCACAGATAGACCGTTCCACCTGTCCGAGGAGCCGAAGACATCACCGTTGTAGTCACCACGCTGGGTTGTGTACCAGAAGGCCTGCGAAAGACGCCAATATAAATATTAGGTCCATTGACTCATTATATCTTGGCCGAAGAAAATACTGAATTGAATTAGCTTGTGGAAACGAAGGGATATGACTGATATGACGGGTAAAGCTGCTTTGTCTCTTTGTAATTGCGAAAAATATGATATATGCAGTAAAATGATAAGCTTAATGTGTTTAAACACCTCCGTAGGCTTTAGTAAGCCAAATAAGACATGGAAATTACAGGAACAAAGTGAAATACTGAGTAATACAAAGTAGTAACTAGTGTAATGACGCAAGAAGTAAACGCGATGTAAATAGTCGTCATATTCGATTATCGCGAAGTTTAACCAGTAACCAGTACTCGATGTTGAGACAGTACACAAGATTCTTTTAGAATATTACGCATTTATCGAATCTTATATGTAAATTACAATATAAAATCAATAATTTTTACAGATAAAATTAAAGTATTTGGGTTTGATACCAATCTGTGCCTTTTATATCCTTCATTATTATGGCAACGCAGACTGTAAAGGTCATCTAAGATATATATCATCATAAAATGGATATCGAAAAATTGGCTTTGCACTGTATATCTCTCTGGTCATGTTGGTTATCCATACCATCGGAGTATGAGATTAAAGAAAGAGAAAAGGTACCAGCGTCTGCGCGTACACTTGTGCATAACAATATCACCTCCACAGAGGGCTGATCACTAATACAGATCGACCACCTATTAGCCCCGTTACTGGTGTACCATTTCAAATACTCCTAAACAAAAGTTTTATTTATTTTTCATATAACATATCGCACAGCATTAATTTTTAAGTTGCAAGAATATAAATATAAATAAAAAAACTACAAATTCTTAACTATTAAAGTAACGACGATATGCTTTTAATTAATTATAATTTTAAAATTGCCACAATCAAACTTATTTAGGAGTAAGTAAAATAAAAAGTACTCTAAAATGTATTAAGACTTAATATATTAAACGACAAGCTTACCAAACCGTCAGCACCAATCCTTCCTCTTCCAGTGACCTTGAACATGACGTCGACTTCCCACCAGTCAAAGTTTATTGGCTGCTTTGTCCATATTGCACCCTTCTGACTCCTCAATGAGGGTGCTAATCTGACACTTTCCCCAGATGCTATGGCATCTGGACGGAGCAAAAACAATAAGATTTAATATGCTGAACAAAGTCAATTTAAATTGTAATATTTTTTTCTATGTCTTGTACTGGTAAATACAGGTTTAAAAGTTAACTAAACATCATCAATAACAGGCAAGAACTCTGTCATTGTAATGGGTCTATGTTTTATGTGCATGAAAAAAGTTCTAAGCTCCTGTTGGCTATGTCAACCATAAACATTTTCTCTGGTAATTGATAATCAAGGTAAACACTAATAAGCAACTAAGGTAAAATGAAATTATTGATACAATGTTTACTAGTATGAGTACTAAGTCTAAGTGTACATGGATATTCAAATTATATTATTTTGATCAATAATCTATTTGCAATAAATATAAAATTAGTTAACTATTAAGCGGAAAAAAAAACTAAAATATAAAATTGTGTTCAAATCCTTATTATTAAACACATTGGTCAAATTTATACAATAATAAAAAGGTCAATTTATAAGGTAGTTTTAATTTTAAAAACAAAATGTAAAAGTTTAAGCTACGAGATTTTCCAAAAAAAGTAATATTTAACTTGACATAACATATTTTACATCTAATTAACCCGATCTCACTAGTAAGGTGCCACTAGTAGTAAGAAGAAATATTATCATTCAAGTATAACAAATTTATGACTCCTACAGAATAACATTAGTATGTAACAACTTAAAATAAAGCCTTATCTTTCAACGCTTTAAAATGTTTGATTTTATAATCAGGTGTGCATTAAGCATGGATAAAGCAAGGAGTCTGAGAATGCAAATTAAACATTTATTTGGTGCATATAATTAAATTTAGTAATATGTTGAGTATTGTTATTAGAAATAGAAAAAATATGATTAGATACATGGTAACTACAAATATTTAATAAATTTGACCTGAATAGAGGAAATGGTGTAATATATTTAGTATTACATCAAAATTGATATTTCATTTTATTTTGGATGTGAGATACAAGCTCTAATAACTAAAAATATCAAAACACCATGGTAGATCCTGCTATACTATTTTTATGGTTAATCGGTGAGATCTACTACACCTAAATCTAAATAGATATGACTAGCAATACAAGCTTGGTGTACGGCCTACATTCAAAAGTTAATCATCTTATGATACGTCAATAAGTAGGATCAATATGGGCAATTTTAAAAATTCATTACTTAGACTCTAAATCTTATTCGGTTAAGAAATATATGTTTTACACTGTAGAAAATACTGATATTTTCACATACATAACATATATTATAATAAGGTGTTATAGTTTCAAACTATGGCTATGATGACTTACACAGCAATATTTATTCCTAAACATATTTACTCTACAAATTGCTTGTACAAAATTATGCTAAATTAACATATAAAAAACAACAATGTACATGTCTTTATCAATAATTTGTTTTACAATGCAGATAAATGAACAATAAATTTATGACACATATTATCAGTTGGTAATCCAGTTGCTAAATGGTTAAATAGCTGCCTATAGCCACTGCTTCAGTGACCCATATCAAATTTGTATTATAATAGATAAACTTCTTGCCTTAATCAACCATTTAACATGTCAACAAATCAAAAATATGTATAAATTTTTATATTTTAAGAAAATCTAAAACTGTTTGTGACACTGTAACTAGACAAACTGAAGTGCACATTGCATCTTCACTCAATGATATTGATCCGTCTTTGAACCTTAAGAGTATGGCAACAATTTGTTAAAGTTATGTGATAATTTTTGTTTCTGGTCTTGGACAATGGATTTGAATAGCAGAGTGTTTAAGTGAACTATATATCTTATTTATAAAACAAATAAACTCTACTAGCAAACTAGAAAACTCTACTACCAGTTACAAATAAAATTATGTATTTTCAAAGCAACTTTAATTATATCTTTTTATTTATAATTCCATTATACTAATAGGATAATAAATATTATCAAAAATAATATACAAATTAAGTATTTAGTACCATTGCAGTATTTTTGCCGCAAAATAATATAGATAACCTTCCAGAACACAGTAATATTGTTAGGAGAGGGCGATAAGTTGTAAAATAAAGTGGTAAAAGAGATGTAAGTTACTATTTTTTTATGAGTATTGTTGAGTGGAGTTTAACTCTAAATATTCCATTGGCAGGGGATGTATAGTAATACTCCTATCTAATAGCAGAATATTTGGCTAATCTTTGCTTTATGCAACAAAGAAAGCCCATGCATTTTATAAGACTTGTAATCTGAAGTGAGGCATCAGGGGCAAAAACCATTTACCAATGTGTGACGGCATCTCTCAGCTATATTTAATTTAAAATGGTTCAGAATTGGAAGTATAATTCAAAGCTTCACTCCTTAAACAAGAAACAATTGCTTGTTGAATATTTAAATGTTTACACAATTTGATTAATTGCCCTGAATTGGCTATGCTAAGCAACAAGAGAGAATTATATATTTGAAGCTCATGAAAATTGCTGCGTAAGATATTTACACTTGAGTAATGCTTTGTCAGCGTGTGTTTTGTTGCAGTGAAGTTTTGCCACCTTAACTTAGTTGAGTCAGCATAAATAGTTATATTGTTAAAATGAAAGTAGAACATGTGACATTAAAACATTATAAGCTATTGGATATAATAAAGTATATATTTTAAAACATGTTTATTGCTGAAACTAATCAAAAATCAAGATTTCAGAGATTAAACAGGTTGAGGTATTTAATAACCAGAAACAGGCATAGGTGTCAAGAAAAAAAAATTAAAAGCGCAATATAGAGCTAGAGGAAGGAAGACGGAATTGGGGATTAAATATCTTATAAGATATATGATATAAAAATAATCTGAAATTCGGATACGACGACTAGTGCTGTCGTGGAACAAAAAACAAGAATTTAACAATTATCTTGTATTACATTCTTACGCATCAAAAGTACCATAAGGCTATCTTTTTCTACATTGACAGATTTCACTGACGTGTCGCTGTCAATTAACACTATGGAAACAACAAGAAATTCACATTTAAAAAATATATAGTTTATAACAGAAAAACATCAGTTAAGTTTAAAATAAGGGCAATAACTACTTAATAACTAATTTGCGACATGAAAAAAAACTATATCTGCCATTGGAATTTATTTTACTTACTGCCTCCGTACTCCCAAAACGGCACCGTTCCATCTTTTTGAGCTAAATACGGCGGTTTAAACGAATATTTGTATTCAAATCGCTTGTGTACCGTTTGTGTATTTACATTAACTAAAACACTGCATATTGTGCATATTAATAATCCTAATTTTTTCGAAGACATGTCGACGACACACCGCGCACGACTCACAAATTAATGTCAAACAGTCAAAATAAGATTCTCCCCAATTGGCAACTGTCTATTTAGTGTTACCAATTTCTATATTTTTCCATCAATATTAATAGGATACTAATTAATTAATTGTATAGCAAAATTGCTTTTCGTTTAAATGATAATTACATAACATTTATTAGATCATTCGTAATTTGTATTGCTTTATAATTAATGAAGAAGCATTGCGAATTAATTAACTATTTTACTTAGAGATTTAGAAGTTTTTGTTAGGTATAATTTTTCTTTAATAACAATTTTAGTAGTGTTACTTTTATGAGTCATTAATTTAAAAGGTTCATTTGTTAATAGCCATGTTTCAAACGTATTTCTTAAAATGTAAGAATCCCAGGTTATTTTTATGATTTGATTTTATATTTTGTTAAATTTCTGATTCTTTCTTTGATTTATTTAATAAAAATCTAAAAATGTTACAACAAATATCATACACACCGAATTGAGCGCCTCTCTTCTTTTGAGAAGTCGGTCAAATATAAACTTCCTAAATTTGTACTGGTGTTTTGGTTTACTTGTCTGCCATGTGATTATATTTCTTATGTATAACGACATTGACATTCACATATTGGTGATATTGGGGTGTATGTTTCATTACCAGATTGATATATTGTGATTGAAGTGAGAAGGTCAATACTTTTTTCGCTTTCCGCTTTTTAATTATAACAATTTACTGACAAAATATAACATTTTTGAAGTGAAACTTCTTTATCGGGGTTGGAAAAAATTTAGTGTAACATTTTTTCGTTACGCGCCATCTTTTTGTATAAAATTAAGATTTAACGCCATGTTTGTAAATTTTGTAGTAACCGTTTTAAATACTTAAGTGTATGGTTCATATTGTTGTTACATTTTGTAACTAGATGGCAGTGTTTGTAAGTGTTTGTAGAGTTACGGAAATTATAATAGCGAAATACTTAATTTTTCACAATTAATGCATTAACTTCATGCGTTATCAAATTACAGTAAACGTAAAAAGAATTTCTACGAAATGTTAGGATTGTTAAAAAATACGAATAATTGAAGTGAAATTTCTTTTTCAGGGTTGGAAAAAAATTTAGTGTAACATTTTTTCGTTTCGTGTCACATTTTTCCGTTACGCACCATCTTTTTCTTATCCCTACCACGCGTGACTTGAAGTATACCATTCATGATGTATTTATTATTATTACGACTTCAATGATGTTAATAATTCTATTACAATTAATGAAATTCAATTATAATCTTTATAGTAATAAGCTAAAATGAAATAATTGTAGAATTTTTATTTACGTCTATGATAATAAAAACCTTTTATTAAACTTTATCTAATTTAACCTTATTAAACCAATTTCTGTAAAGTAGCATGTAGTAAATATTTTTTTGAAAAATAACGTCATAAAGAAGTTTCTCTTCTTACGAGTGTACGCTAGTACACGCACACATTTTTTCTTTAACTTTTTGTATGTTTTTTAAATAAATAGGACATTAGATGAGCAGGAAAACGATATAAAGATTCAATTGGGCTGGGCGGCATTTAGAAGCTGAACCACAATGACACGTCATTATTACCGCAGGGTTTGGAGGAAATGTGTACACTAACTGTAATATTGGTCCATAAGTTTTCCGTACCTCAACATGTTATAGATTGAGCCATTGGAGTTTATTTTTGAAATAATGCTAATAATGAATTTATCACTCTTCTTATCGACATTATAGATTCGCTCGTCTTTGAAATGGCAGTGGGTAATTAAAGAATAGATGGCCGATAAATTGCTGGATTGGCGATCATGTTCGGGAACGAAATGCCGAACCGACTTAGGACAGATCAGTCACAGGATCGATGTTTTACCCATGTGCTCATCAGACTTACATAAGGTGATCAGCCCAATTGCCCGAATCAACTAGGGAACAACTATTAAACATACGCCATGTGTAGTGGTTGCGCTCTAAGAGGTTTTTACATATTTAGTTTTAAGCTTCTCTTACTGTTTCTTGTGTAAAGACCTTTTATTACTAGAAATAAAATAGACGATTTTCATTTAAGAAAATAATGATTACTTTACATAAATGTATAGCTAATTATTATCGCTCAAACGTTTGATATATTTCAATGATTAAATGTGCGCTAAATAATGACAGTACCCACAATTTTTTATTCAGATGATATTAGTCGTCTATTTACATTAATTGTAAATACTCGGTACAATTTTAGTTTGCTTGAGATTTGATATTATATACAATAAAGAATCTTAAAAAAGGAATGGGCATCAGAATAAAGCAGAAGCTGTATTTTGGTCACAACTTTTTGGGTTTTAAATTGGCGTTACCTCCAGGGCACAATAAAAATTTCACCGGTGGTAGGTCCCCTTTTTACAAGGAATCGTCTGGGTGGGTACCACCGCGGTGCCTATTTCTACCGTAAAGCAGAAGTGTGAAAACACTACTGTGTTCCGGTGTGAAGGGCACCGTAGCCAGCGTAATTACTGGGCAAACAAGACTTAGGATCATATGTCTCACGGTAGGCAGCGCGTCGGTAATTCTAGTATTGCCAATGTCTATGGGCGTCGGTGACCACTTTCCATCAGGTAGACCGACTGCTCGTCTGCCTGAGGGGGAGAAAATAAGAGGGTTGTGATTGATAAAGCTTATAGTTATCAAATATTATTTGTTTTTTGGATGTAGTCGCCCTTAAGTTTAATACGGTCTAAATTTTTATATTTTTTTAAGTTTTAAATCCCTTTGTCTAAACACTTAAGCCTGTACCTATATAATTTTATTACTATAATTTCATGCACACCAATACTCCTCATAAACCTTTAAATTTTAGCACTTTAGGACCATATCTTAATACAAAAAACGTCCAAATATTGCGATATCAGCATTGTAAACTTTAATGTTAACAATTGTGTACTTAGTTCATAAAAAGAAAAGTAGTTTCAAGTTATAGTAATTTATGATATTACTAATGCTTAATCTACTAAAGCTGATATATTATTATAGTTATTAACCATGCAGGCGATCGGGGTGAGAAACAAAGAGTTTAGGTCGAACCCTACAGTGAATCTGTTGCAGAAGGTTCAAGTTGAAAGTGGGTAGCATGGGATCCCTATTGAAGAGAAAGCATGATGGTCGCATTGACTGTGAACCTATGCTGACCATCAGAGTATGTCCATTTTAGGAGCCAACAGGACACTTTTATAACACATCAACGGACTACTTAACGTCTTCTATTAAAAAAAAAGAACACAGACAGAACAGCTTTACTTTTTTATGTAACGAATAAAACTGTTTGCCAGCATTTTTTAATGTTTTAAGACAGATTTTAGACTAACGCTGTGAAGAAGGTTATGAATATTAATAAATGGATATTTACATATAAATTGGTTTATTTTGTAATTGACAAAAGCGACAGACATGATTAAACATTGACTTTCTTGAATGGATAATAAGGGTGATCCAACCATTTCGGTTGTGGTATAGTTCTGTATCCTCGATCGAATGATTTCAATGTCTTCTTTTCTTCGTCTGTCAATTCAAAGTCGAACACGTCGATGTTCTGCTCTATCCTGGATTTTGTTAACGATTTCGGTATGGGAATAACACCAAGTTCAATCTGAAACAATATGATAATTATAACGTGTAATCAAATTATCTAAGTTATTTGTAACGTTATGTGTACGTCTAACTACTAATATCATAACACAAGATATCAAAGAACTTAAAATTAAAAAGCAGCTCCTAAAGTTTAAACAAAATAAAACAAAACAAGATAAAGCAAAACTTACTGATTTATTCAGACTGATACATAGAAAAATAAAACGAAATTTGGTAAACTATCGAACTAACAAAATAAGTAAAGCTTTGAAGAAGCAGGCAGTATTAAAAAGGCCTATAAAGAAATAGATAACAACAAGCAGCTAATTACGCAGCTATTGAGTTCTTCGGGATCTTTTATCACGAACAGACGTGATCTAATAATGATAGCAACACAAATTTTACAAGGAACACAGCTACTGTTGAGAGTGAATCAGCCATCACTTATACTACGAGCAACTTCGATCCAGTGCCACCGTTCATGGAAATTGAAGTTAACGCATCGATAGATAAATTAAAATCAGGTAAAAGTCCGGGTCCAGATGGTGTGACGAATGAAATGATAAAGATAGGTAATAAAAATCTTATAAGGCCTTAACTTAAAAGCGTTTGATACTATATCATATAATTCTATATGGTGCGCCTTAAATGAGCAAGGAATTGCAAATGATTACATCGAACTCATTAAGAAAATTTATTGTAATAGGTGCTCCACGGGTGCGCCTCGAACCGAAGGCTCCATCATTTCACATTGAACGAGGAGTAAAACAAGGAGATCCGATTTCGCCCAAAATATTTATAGCTGTTTTGGAATCCATTTTCAGAAAAATTGAGTGGAACAGTTTTGGAATAAATATAAATGGCACTCGTTTATCACACCTTAGATTTGCGGATGATATTGTCTTATTCTCTGAAAATTCACAACAACTAGAAAATATGCTAGAATCTCTGAGACTCAACAGTGAACGGGTAGGGCTATGTATACACCTAGAAAAAACGAAAGCTATGACAAATAGAGACAAGACCCAAATTTTATTAAAATCTACATCAATCGAATTTGTAGAAGAATATGCCTTAGCCAACTGTTATCGTTCAAATTAAATACGGATAGAGAAATCGAACGAAGAATAAAGGCCACATGGAACAAATATTGGGCTATGAAAGATATATATTTAAAGGACCAATATCTACCAAACTAAAAACAAAAGCACTTCATACTTGTCTTGCCCCCTGTCTTACATATGCATGCCAAACTTGGACGCTAAAAAAGTCACAGCTAAATAAAATACAATTATGTCAGCGAGCATTAGAAAGAAGCTACCTCAATTTAAGACTAAAAGATAAAATTAATAACACCGACATAAGATAAGGAACAAAAACAAGCGACATTATCCAACAAATTTTGAAATTAAAGTGGAAGTGGGCAGGTCATCTATAGAGAGTAACAGGCAACAGATGGTCCCAAAGAATTACTAATTGGTATCCCATTTATATAAAAAGAAGAAAAGGTAGACCAACTAAAAGATGGAGCGACGATATAAAGGAAGTAGCTGGACTACTGTGGACACGACTGGCTCAGGACCGAGCTTAGGCAGCCCTTACAACTAACCATATACTAACTTCGTTTCGTGCTAAAATTAGGTAACACTAGCCGTTCTAATAAATGCAATAAGTCACTTAAAAAGGGATAAATAAAGCTTTTTTTTTGTTGATTTTTTAAAGAATTTTCTC
Organism: Lamproptera curius; assembly: GCA_029286875.1. Classification (NCBI taxonomy): domain Eukaryota; kingdom Metazoa; phylum Arthropoda; class Insecta; order Lepidoptera; family Papilionidae; genus Lamproptera; species Lamproptera curius. The sequence continues at coordinate 119,540 of JAGSMT010000027.1, read as the reverse complement.
ATCTGGCTGAGGGGAAATTTTATAACAATAAATAAAATATTACGTATATACGAATAATAATACAATAAATATAATAAACAATAAATATATATATATATATATATATATAATTATACATCTCAGCCAGACGGAAGCCCTCGGCAGGGGAGACCAAACTGCCGAAGGTTAGGTTGAAAGGGAGAGGAACCGGCGGACGATGCGAGCGGTGTCCAGAAGCACCGCTTTTTGCATTTGAGCTAGAAGCGTCGTCACGGAGTAAATAAAGCTTTATTATTATTATTATTGCATTATTACTAATTAATAAGGAACCGTTAGTTGAATCATTAAGGTTTAACACTATCATGTTATGGTTCTCTGCAAGTTATCTTAATTGCCCTTTATCATTTGTGTTTAATATTACTTCTACTGAGTTGTGTTCTTTATTTTTTGCATCTATGCAATAATTTCAATTTTGAAATATGTCAAAATAAAAAAGTACTTCAAATCCAACGTTAACATTTCATTTAAAAGTTTAATTTAGTGTTTTATCAAATTACTATGGTAAAACACTAAATAAATAAGTTTTAAATATGTCAGCTTATTGCAAGCATCCTAAAAAGTCAACAAATATTTCATGAGCAAATACACTTTTTCGGATTTATCGCGTTGGTTGCATATTATTGATTTCGAAATCTTCCAAAGTCATGATCACGAGGCAGATAACGATGGAATCTGAGAAATATTGATGGCAACACATTGACGTAATGTTCTTATAACATTATTTAAGAGAAGATTTGTTGAGTAATGACCGTTATAAATTTGTATCATCTTATCTTACCAGATATCGAAGATTAACTTGGGGCACGGTCTTCTTATATTTGTTGGCAATACTGACGAGTGAGGGGTCGTCAACACGCGGCGGCGGTGAATCAGACTTCGCTTTATTGTAAAACAACGAACCGAACGGTGTGTATCCCATTACCAAGATATTTTTGTCCTGGCAATACTTAAGTAATTCGGGCTGCTGCAGGTTTAAATTTAACTGAAACAATTTTGTTATTAAATAACTAGATTTTAAAAATTAAACAAATAATATTACGAAATTTAGTAACATAAACATAATGTTAAAGAAAGCAAGAGAATGGGGTACATTGTTATGTACATATTTTTAAAGATTCTGTCCACAGGCGTCAATTGTTTTGTCGCGTCTTCACTTCTAGTTTTAAGTTTCCTCTATATGTATGTATGGAGAAAAAGAATCTCAAATATTATAAAAGCTTCATACATAAGAATACTCCCTCCGTAGCCTAGTGGTAAGGGCGTGTGCTTTAGAAACCGGAGGTCGTGGGTTCGAACCTGCGGGGACTCAACAAATTTTCATTGTTGTTTTAGTTAGTTAGGCCAATTTGGGCTGATCACCCAATTGTCTGAAAAGAAAGATGATCTATGCGTCGGAACGGCATGTAAAAAATCGGTCCACCCACCAAACCCTCATTGGACCAGCGTGGTGGGATACGGTCCATTAACCCCTTAATGGAGGAGGGGAGGCCTGTGTCCAGCTGTGGACTTACACAGGCTGATGATGATGATGTGTATAAAATGAGAATATAATAAGCAATTTGTGGCTGAATGTTAATAAAGCACGTACTTTGCTTTGTGACAATCTGGTCATTAACATACCTCAACTTGTAGTACAGCTGGTAACTCCAATCCATTGTCGATAATTCTATCAATCATTTGCTCATTGAAGTTTGAAAGTCCGATAGATTTAGCAAGGCCCTGTTGTTTGGCCTCCATCATGCCACGCCATGTATCGAGATAATCCGTGAAGTCATACGTTAAATTGCTCTAAAATATAATTATATTTACATTGCATTATTATTCTTAATTCAAAGTGTACCTGCGAAAAGTGTAACCAATATTATCAGTTCAGTTTAGTTTAGTTCTTTGGCTTAATGGCGTTTCCTTATAGATTTCGCCAACGTAAATGACAACCAATATTATTAGTCTACTGCTTTGCTGCAGAAAATATTGTTCTATACTAGTACATACAATGAACAGAAACCGTTTTTTCAAATGTTTCAAGCATATAATATATTATTTCCAACCTATATTTATATACGTTTTTACGAGTGGTAGGTTTTTGACAATAAGTGAGTGTATCGCTCCTATGTTGAATAAAGATATTTGAATTTGACTTACGAATTGTCCCACGGGCCAATGAATCAAGTAAAGATCAACATAATCCAAACGTAACTTCTGTAGTGATTCTCGTAGAGCTGGAACAACTGCGTCTCTTGCGTGTCTGTCATTCCATAACTAGAAAATTAAATAATGGTTTATCAAGATATAAGAAAAGCCTTAACCGTGAGTGTAAGACTAATAAGAAAAAAACATATAAATTGATTTTTTATTAGTCTTTGTCTATACAAATTTGATTTTCCAATTACAACCTACCGTATTGACAGATTTTGAAATAAAGAAGCAGCATCCTGAGCCTTTAATTTTCTGTACAAAACCATGAAACCATTATGCCCACTAGAAAACTACTTTCCTAACAGTTAAACATTACCTTTGTTGTAATAAATAGCTCCTCTCTAGGCACCTCTTGCATTTTCTTCTCCAACGCCCTGCCAACCTGGTCTTCTATTTTATACGCGTAGGCGGTGTCGATATGCCTGTAGCCAGCGTCTATCGCCCATTCGACCGCCAGTTCTACTTCGTTTGCCGAGGGCTCAACGCGGCCATGTTGAAAGAAAGGTTTTGTTAGACCTCACATCTCTATTAAAGCACATATTTAAATAGTTAAAGACTTTAATAGTACTCATCTTTCACAATGTCAGTTTATGTTGTTTCGACCTAAGTTATTAACTTCTGTGGACTAGAAAATACTTTGATAGGGCTTAAGAAGCAATGTTTAGACGTTTTAAACTTTCGTTTTTAAATATGCTTCTCTAATTTATTAACGTAACGGATAATTTCAGAATAGTAAAGTTATTAATTCAATATTTTAAAAGAATAGGTTTAGATACATTTTGTTGAATAAAAATGTATCCACCTATTCTCTGTAGAATATAGTTTTGTATGGTTTGCTAAGAATATTATCGTGCATTCTTCACGAATTGAATACGGAAATATTTTCTTTCATAGGAATATGACAATTTGTATTAAGTATATAGGAATATATCGAGAACATTTGATGTTACGTTTAAGCTAGCAGCTCTTCTTTATCCGCATACTAATTAACTATTATATGTAATAGTTATAAACTTTGAATGAGTCAAACATTAAATTACTTTTATTTAAGTAACGATTCTTATATTGTACTTATTAACTATCAATGCTTTGATAAAGTAAATATTTAAGCACCTCGTGTATTTTTTTAACATTTATGAATTAAATTTCTAATTTCTATTATCTTACCTTTGTGTTATTCCCCAGCCAAGTGCCCAGAGCGAGTATTGGTATCTCTCTGCCATCGTTTAGTTTTCGCTTAGGGGCGAAAACTTTACCATTCTGTGAATTAATAGTAAGGTAGATAAGTAAATATATAGAGTAACAACAAGGTCTGAATTATTGTAGGTCTAATTGTATCATGTCCAACCAGATAGGTATTATTAGTAACTAGCTGTTGCGCGAGACTTTGTTCGTCATAAAATTATAAGAAATAAATGCAAAGAACTAGGCCATTTTTTATAACTTTTTTGCTGATGAGCTATCTTCCAGTGAAAGTACCATTAAAACCGGAACAGCAGCATTGCAGACATTAGCCAAAACAAACAAACGGACAGACAAATAAAAGATATATGTTTCGAATTATGAATCGGTTATATATCACAATGTGAAAGTTTTTTTGTTAATCCCTACAGTAATTACTACAAAAAGCCAAATAAAAGCTTAGCATTTAAATATAACTATGGTTTGGTCAAGTTTAACTTGCTACTCGGCTACACAATACTACAACTAATCTGTTTATTAATTAACAGATCTAATCTTTTTATTAATTGGTTGTGAAACTTGTTTTTTGAAAACAAAATTCAAGGTGGAAACTAACGGTCTTCAAAATTTAAATTCACGTTTGGTGATCGTTAATCAATGCAGAAACACTTTCTTGTTCGGCTTCGTAACCGGTTGGAATTAAAGCCTCTGACTTGAGACAGTTTACAAAAAAACATTAAAACGATTACTACTGAAAACGTTTTATTAATCTATTTATTTCTAAGATAAATGACAGCAGAAAACTAAATAAAATCATTATGTTAAAACACATTCAACGTTTGCCACTTGGACACAAAATAGAGTACATAACGCAAAAACAACGATAACTACTTCAAAAATAAAAAAGTTTATGCATAAGTAAAGAAAAAAATATCACTAACGAATAGAGAATAATTAAAAAGGCAAAAACACAATGTATTTTAATTTTTGTCGCTTACAGTATTGCTATGCACCTAGGTATAATATTGCGTACCTTATTACATTTCTGTATTCACTCTACAAATATTTTAATTAATTAATTTAATAACAAACGTTATATAAATAAGAAATTACTTACTGTAATTCCACTAACAGCGGCCAATGCAACTAAAACTATAATCTTCTGCGACATATCGTCAGCTCAATGTCACGCACAATACTGACCAAAATATTATAGTTTCGCCACGGGCAGCCGCGGCAATGACCTCTACCCTTACCACGAGATACGAGCGACTATCAAGTGAGTTTATTAATTACTTGTCAACTTGATGTGATCGGTTGTTGGACCCAAGTTCAAGGCAATGTGTTCAGAATGTAAATATCTTATTTAACATTGCAACAAAATATGATTAAGTTATTTCGGTGTAAATAATAAATATCTTATAATGCCATTTATAATTGATACTTCGCAGTGTAATATCCATACACAAAGAGCAATTAAATATATATTTTTTATTTATTCGGCGGCTTCACCCGAGTATTGGTGGTAATTTGTGATATGTTGATTATACATAATATAGGGATAGATGACAGATTCTGATAAACATTTTTAAAACTTTTTATTGTATTTTGAACATTTCACACATTAGTTATAAAGTTTTATAGATTTCTCTTCAACAGTGTCGAATTTCCATATAAACTTTTAACCTCCATTTCAACTCTTTCTATCACTGTTTGACAATAATAAGTAGCTTACGTCTTATTTTCAAGTTTATTTTACTTACGTATCAAATTTCATGACAATCGGTTTAGTGGTTTAGACGGTAAAGGTAGACAGACAGAGTTTCTTTCGCATTTTTAATATTGAGTATGAATAAGCTATTTTGATCATTAAAAAGTTATTAAAAAGTAGTTTTTTCGTGAGTGCAAAACAAACAAACATTATTGTAAACTTCGTTATCATTGAAGAATTTAATGTTTCATGGTTAGAGGCTGAATGATTGGTAGTTTTGCATAAAATATGTTGACTATTTGAAAGTAGCATTTGTTCTTCTCATTTTGAATGTAATTTGCTCATTTTTGTTGAAGTTAATTTAATAAAATAGGTTTAGTTGTTTACTTTTCGTGAGCTGTAATAATGCTAATCAAAGTTTGAATAAAAAAAAAGTAAAACTTTACCTGAAAAAGTTCACGATATGTTGCGGAAGACAATAGTTTTAATGAAATTGGCTGCTCGGTCGAAACAGTTTAATAGATGCAAACTACAACTTGAAGTCGATGGAAGCAGGTGGCTCGGGATTGAGCCTTTTGCGATTTTTGGCGGACTCTTGCCCAGAACAGCCTGATCTGAAGAAATGCAGAGCTTTTTCGTTTTAATACTTAACCCATAACACGTTAATGACAATGTTATGAAATATTGGTCAATACATGTCAATGTTATTTAATCAATGAATAACTTCCATTTTTGTGATAATCAAATTAAAAATACTGAGTTTCGTTTGTGGCGTTCGTTGGCGATGTGAGTTTAATCAGATTGTTGTTAAGATTGGTATTTTATCAAAGCGAGCCTACAAAATGGCTTATTATTAGCCATATAGACTCTGAAATAAATGAAAACTAGACATATAATGTCGAAAAATTTCTTATATCCCATTGGTGGAATTTGGTAAAGTTATTGATAAATTGACGATTAACGACAGACCATCAAAATAACGTTATACAATATAGGGCCTTTAGTGCTTATGTTTAAATTAATATAAGACCTAGTTTTTGATCTTTTTCATACATATTTTAAGACACGAAGTTTTAAGCACTTAGCAGCTTTAGGCTTGATGCCACTGCTTTGTATTTTGAGTGAAAAAATGCATTAAAATGTATATTTAACGACGTAGATAAAAGAAATAATAAAAGATCTTGTTAGGTTTAGTTTAGTATATGTTGTTTGGAGTCAAAGTAATAACATGAAACCTTCGATAATAGTACGACGAAATCGTTTCTAAGCCAAATAATCATTGCTGTAATTTAGTTTATTAGTTTTATTGGAATAACTAAAGGCACCGACTGAGAAAGCATTTTCAAAACACTGCTGTATTCTGTTTTAAAGGATATAGTCTGACACTATATAACAGGTTTAATATTGACTTAATATTCTGTGTTAGGGAAGTGAATTTTCAGTTTCTCACGGACATTAAAATTCAATTGGGCGTGTAGAAAATAATCAAACATTTATTGTACTTTCAATCGAGCTATTAAAACGCCTTGAACATTCCAGCACATTGTCGTAAAACCATTTATTATGCAAACATCATACTTGCTCTGCGCGTCGACTTATTCCTTTGTTAGCGAACTGGTTTTACTGATTGTGTTTCCACAAGCTTTATTTGATGCGGATAATTATACTTACGACTAATAGCATATGGAATATATTTAAATTGTAACTTTAAGAACAATTCACCTGCCTCTATAAAATACAACGTTAGACGACGTTAGCTTTTTCTGGCTTTACTAGAAATTCATCGTCATCAGCCTGTTTTAGTCTGCTGCTGGACAAAGGCCTCCTCTAATGCACGCCTTCTCCATTAGTGGTTTATTGGACCGTACCCCACCACGCTGGTTCAATGCGATTTGGTAGGTAGACCGTCTTTTTACATGACCGTCCGACGCATGTATCATCTTACTTTTCAAACACTTGGCTGATCGGCCCAAATTGTCCTAACCAACCAGAAAACAACGATAACACTATGTTGTTTTCCACTCGCACTCAGGGCCTCCGGTTTATAAAGCAAGGGCCAATAACGCTAGACCGCGAAGGCGTGTCAACTAGTAATTATGCTAGCAATACGGTGCCCTTTAAACCGGATCACAATAGAGTTGTTACATTACTGCGCTACAGCAGAAACTTCACCGCGGTAGTATTTTTAGGGCAGTCCTCTATAAAAAGGAGACTCAATAGTGAGTACAATTATAGCTTTAATTCTTTAACAATAATCCATTAATAACAGCCCTAGCACTATTTTTTTGATACTGCTTTTGTTTATTTTTTGTATCTAGAAACTTTACATATTATATATGACTAAGGCATTGTTAAATCTTTTGTGCAAGCTGTATAATTGAATATAATATATAAAAGACTGAAATTCAATCATAAATCGACTGTTTCTGTACATTTGTTAACTGTCATATCAATAAGAAAATATTGAAAAACAGAACTAATGAAAAAGGATAGATTATATCAAAATAAAAACACAGGAGCGTGTAAAAGACATTTATTAAAAAATAATATTGAGTGTATCTCAATAAAATATGAATTCAGACAATGGTAATAAAAGTGACATTGATAATAAACAATGGCAAAGACATCAATTATTACGAGTGAAATAATAACAATTTTTTATAAAAAACTTTATTCCTTTTCGAAGGGATAGTATTTAGAATCGATCCAATTCTTGGGTTCGATCGTTCGGTAATTTTGTCATAAGTCTTGAGCAAGTCGAACTCTTCCTGCGTCAGATGGAAGTCGAAAATGTCTATATTTTGCTCGACTCTTGACTTCGTGACGGTCTTCGGGATCGGTATCACGTTTAATTCAACCTATATAAAAAATAAATGTTAATTACATGTGGATTTCTAGGTTTTTCGCAATGATTGTATAAAATAAATTCACTATTTATGGACTTAAAGTGATTTTGAATATTTATTTATAAGGTTTCGGAGCCTTTCTGCCTTTATTATTGAGAGTAGATTATTATTTTACTATATTAACAAATGAACTGACTTAGTTGCGCATTGGTAGAAAAGTATTACGTTCGTATTAGGAACCGGAAGTCTTGGGTTCAAATCCTGAGAGTATTCAATTCGATCTTTTAGGTTTTGTTTTTTCAGTTGGTTAGGGAAATGCGTGCCGATGGCCCAATGGACTGACATGAGATGATCCTATAAAAGATCTGATTTTATATTAAAATTCAGAACTTTTTTATTTTATCCATAGCTTCCATTAGCTAGTTTAAACATTGTTCTTTTTTACTATGAGCTAAATAATACTAAAAATACTACAAGCTATACACGGAAAAGAACTTCTGAATTGAGTTCTTTCTTTCGAAAGCTGCTTCAAGATGATTAGAAGCTAATTTTCTAGGCTATCTTGAAGCAGCTTGATCTGCCCAAAAAGTAACTTAGGTCATAAAGTAGGCAACATAAGCTTAGTTTGATCGCATTATTGCTTCGTGAATACTTACCAGATATCGCAAAACTATTTGTGGGACTGTCTTGTTGTATTTTTTGGCGATTTTAACAAGTTCCGGATCATCGACACGCGGTGGTGGAGCATCTTCCTTCGCCTTGCTAGGAAATATCGAACCGAAAGGAGTGTACGCTGTGACAGCTATGTCTTTGTCGCGCAGTACTGGAGTAGTTTTGGTTGTTGGAGGTTTAGATTGATCTGGAATGGGAATGTTTTAGTTATACACTAATGGTTCCTAAATGCTTGTAATGCCTATTATAAACATATATGTATATTGTATCATCATCTCCCTGTGTTAGTACAATGCTGGACATAAGACTTCTCCTAAATGCCCGCCTTCGTCACTTGGGACCTTTTGGACCGTATTCCAACGCGCTGGTCCAATGCGGGTTAGTGGATGGACCGACCGTCCGATGGATGCCCATCCGACGCGTGGAAGACCAAAATGTTCAATGTCCAAATTGTTCTAACTATCCACAAAATAACGACAACACAAAGTAGATTTTCCGCGGGATTCGAAACCACGACTGGTTTATAAAGGAAGGGCCAATAATATAAATACGAAGATGTAAGAATGTATGCAAATGTTTGTTACTTTTTGACGCTATAACTACTAAATGGATTTTATTGAAACTTAACAATAGTATAGCTTATATATAAGATTAAGTCATAAGCTATAATTTATAAAGATATAGAGTTAATAACTCAAAAAAATAATAAAAAGTGTCTAAAAAGCGTTGCGAAAAAATCTGCCATGAGTGTCCCTGTTTAACAAAACAAAAATCTTCCGGCTTACATGTATATTATGTGTAATCATCATTATCACGTATTACCCAAGTAAAGCAGCTGTGCGAAGCCCGTAAATAAATACAGGTTAACATTGCGCGTGAATTAGATATCGCATCAGACCAATAGGAACGCGGTAAATTTTGACAGTACAAGACTTTATAATAATATTTCATTTAAGTATATTCCTTGTCTTATAACTCAAGCATAGATAAACTAGAAGCTAACCTAATTAATAAAGCTTATTATAATACTTTCCTAGCTTTTTTGTTAATAAAAGATATTAACAAAAAGCTTGTAGTTAACTAGTAGTTACTAAGTTAAGTTTCATACCTCGACTTGCAACATAGCTGGTTTTACGGAACTCTTGGAAATAAGCCTTTCGAGCATTGCCTGGTTGAAATTAGAGACGCCTATGGACTTGGCGAGACCTAGCTTCTGCGCCTCAATCATCCCCTCCCAAGTTTCCAGGTAATCCACGTCGTAATAAGATCCATTAGCCTATGAAAATAATTTATTATTTCGATACTACTTGTATTTTAACAACTTCATTAATCTCTACTAATATTTAAAAAAAATGTTATTTTGTATGTTTGTAATGAATAAACTAAAAAACTACTGTGTCGAGCTATAAGTGGTTTTATCTACAGCTACATTTTACCCTAGAATAATCCATAAAAACATCTGAACTACGGATGAACCGATTAACGAAATGCTAGTTATTAATGTAGTTAGTTTGTGATAACACTGTATCTAATGGTTCAAGAATATCATTAATATATGGAAAACAAAAGTTATTTTTGGTCTGGGATATTTTTGTCATCTTCTGTTACTGATATTTCTTCACATTTTCTTATGATTTCGGTTTATGTTCGTAATGCAAAGGTTTGAAGTTATACTTACATATTGCGGTATGGGCCAATGGATAAGATAAAGGTCTACGTAATCCAAATTGAGTTTCTTTAGCGAGTTCCTTAGTGCTGGCAATACTCCATCACGAGCGTGTGCATTGTTCCATAGCTAAAAATTATAATAAAAAGTTTAATTTACTTGCTACTAATAAAACTCTAGTAAATGCAAGAAGTAATTGTGTATTTCAATTTTTTTTCGCTTAATTACCTATTTTAGAGTTATTTTGTTTATATGATATACTTTTAAATGTGCCTTGAAAAATTACCTTTGTCGTCACAAACAAGTCTTCCCTTTTTACAGCCCCTCCTTAATCTTTTCGTTGATAGCATTTCCAACCTAGTAAAAATAAATAAAATGATATTTCAAATATAAATAAAATAGAAGACGATTTAAACTGTAAACAATGTACAGGTTTTCATTGCAGTTAAAACTTGTGAGAAAAATTTATACACAGAATTTATTTATGTATTTACAACGTAACTAAAAGTATTTGAAACAAATGTTTATTAAGTTTGCCTTTAATATAGTCTCATTGCTTCTAGTGGTAATTTTTTTACAGTCAAAAAGTAAGTGTTCTCAAAGAGCTCCTGCGTTTAATAAAGATATTGAATTCATGAGAGCCAAGAAAGGTTACACGGTGACGATTTTAACGTTTGCTGCAAAAAAATACTGTGATCCAGTTAGATGACAGTCTTCCCTAAAATTAATCTCTGCGTTAATTAGTCACAACATTCAACGTCACAGGATGACAAATACAAACCTAATGCTACATTTTTATGTATCAAACCATATTCGCTGGTTGTTATAGGACATCTCGAAATTTACTAACAACTAATCTATCCATCGAATGAAGTTTAGCCTTTGGGTTGTTCAGGTCAAACGAAACTTTGAGTAAAAACTGTTATTCAGGTAAATCTGTGTGGATTATAAACCGACCCTGGCTACTACTGTAACTTAGGAATATTACTAGGAGAAAAAAGACCCACTCTTTATAAGGTAGAGCAATTCATTCACAACTATATAAATTCCAACCAAAAAAAAGTGTCTTCTTATATGACTAAGTAATATCAAATTTTGGCGTAATTATGGCGTACCACCGCCCACTAGACAGAGGATCTTCCTTACAGTGGGAGTAAGACAGATCCGCAGTACAAGTGCAATTAGTCAATTGCCAATCCGCGTGCTCAGCCAGGCAATTTTGAGCAACTCTTTTTAATCGACGCCGTCTCGGCGTTCATTAAATAAGGCCTATGTCTAGTGGACTGCTAACGGCTGCTTATGATGATGATGAGATAGACGTTACCTGATCTTCGGTATCGTAAATGGATGCGGTATCGATGTGTCGATAGCCGGCGTCAATGGCCCATTTGACGGCATCCTCTACTTCGTTCTTTTTATCACCTGAGTCCTAAAAATTAAAACATTGATCATATATATGTATGTATTTTCCTTTTTTATTATTTATTTAGATGCCTCCGTAGTCAAATAGTAAGTTGTGCACTATAATGACCTCTTAAGTAGACCAGCCGCCATATTATGAATCGACTAGAAGGACGATTATGTTGTTATATATTCGAGGTTATGTTATTCATTCAAGACATATATACCTTCACAAATCCGAGCCACGTGCCTAGTCCTAAGCCTGGAACAGTTCTTCCATCATTAAGTATAATGCTCCGAACGTTGGATACAGGCGCAGCTATCTGAAATATAATAGACATTTATTTATGCAGTAAGATGAAATTGTACTATGGCATTTATAGCTTTGAATTACTTAACAGTATTCAAACCCTTTAGAGTATGTAGGAATATACTAAAGACTTTGCATAAAGGGCAAAGGAATATGATGTTCAGATACGACTATTAAGTGGTAAAACAATGAGTTAATTCTTTTTTATCCTTGAAGTTATGCTTCCAGACTCATGTCTTAGTAAGCTTCATCTAACACAGAGTTCCGAGAAGCTCCGTCCTTACGAAACATTTTTGCTAAAATGGAGGCCATACGAAGAAGAGTACGTGAGTTAGCATTAGTTTATGTTCCCTAGGATCGTCGACGATCGGTTTACGAATTGGGACGCCGACGGTTCTGCGACTGTATTAATCGAGTTGATTCTGCCTACAATCTAATCTAAGGGTATACATGTATGTACATTAAATATACATTTCGCTTATATTTTTGCTTTACAATTTTGAATTGGCATTATCATTGTGCTTTTTCATTATATTGCGATGTCAGAACGAATTTGTCCTCTTTTTGTTTTTTTATAATGTCAATTATAACATATTACATGGTACCACCGTGGTGCTATTTCTGCTGCAATGCAGAAGTGTGAAAACGCCACTGTGTTCCGGTTCGAAGGGCACCGTAGCCAGCGTATTAACTGGGTCAACGAGACGGAACTACCTATGCCTTATGGTAGGCAGCGCGTAGACCACCTACGCGCTGCTACCCCTAGTATTGCTGATGTCAATGGCAATCTTAGCTGACCTCTACTCGGCGAAAGGATCCTACCAAATTTCAAGTCGCTACGGCTTACGGTTCCAGAGATATCGTGATGAGTCGATATATAGGTGGGAATCTCTTTCATATATATAGATTAAATTGCAAGTACATTTTATAATTAAACATAAACTAATTATTCATCCTAGTAAAGTAAACTTTAAGTTATCAATAAAATGTCGCATAACGTTGTGTAAATTAAAAAATAAACTGATTACATACAAGGAACTAAGATTATTGTTAAATACAAACAGAAAAGTTATCAAATAGAATTGACATATAACATCCAAAACAAACACAGGGTCGATTCTCATAATAATGCCATTCACTATTTACCATTTTTGGTGATGTCTCTTGACCTCTAAACAATTTATTCTAAAGCTAACTTAAAATGTGATTAAGGAAAATTAAACTCGTGCGAATTACATTAAAATTGCATTTTAAAGGGCAATCGTGACAAGCTTAAATGTTAACTCGTGGTACCTATACCACTTAAATTTGTAACAAAAATTCTATTGTCAATCAAAAGAAATACAAAAAGTTTACAAGCGATGTATTATTGTAAGTAATAATAAATGGACTAAATCTAAATTATCTGTCGTAATTGTTTCTAATCAAGAAACTTCAACTTCAACACAAATCCAAAAACAAAAATTAAATTATCATCAATCTTCATTGATAACTATTTAATGAGCAAAAAACAAAACATGTAGCCAGCGACTTTTTATAAAGAAGTGTGTGTGAAAATGGTTAGAAGTTATTCTTTGGTGATCTTTCGCCTTATCCTATGCTTAAAAAACGGAACGAACAGTAGAAAAAATGTATTTAATACAATGACAGTTTTTTTTAATGCATTTTCTAATCAAATTAAATCAATTTAAATATCACACAATAGTAACTAAAGAGTAGGCAATGTGTGCGCACATCATACATGCGCCCAAAGTAGAGTTACTTCAAAAAAGATTTTTTCTAATTCTTTGATTCACGAACCTACATTTTCTTTCTGCGTAGATACACATTTCGTAGTCATTGTAATAGCAAATACTTTGGTCATAGATTAATCCAAAGCAACGTTCATTACTTATGCTACATTTAAGTACTTATTACAGTATTTTTAACTAATGTAAAAGAGATACGCTTAAGTGATATCTCCTGTTTACATCCGCATAATTGTAGATGTTACGTTCTTTAAGCTAGATTGTTTTTTTAATGTACTTTATATACCTAATATATATATATATAATAGAACAACTTTATAATAGATTCTTATATATAGATCACTTAGTACTATGAATCTTATGTAATCATACCAGCAGTTCTGTAAATTAAATTAAAAATATTTTTTGTATTGATGTAGGTATGCTCTTTAACTGCTAAATAAAAACATAACCAGAAATCATTCGCTCGTTGAAGTAAAAAAAAACCTAGTTTGTAATACCTAATGAAATAAAAATAATATAAAAAGTTGATTGGGTGTCTAAACCGTCTAGCAGTGATTAAATTTGATAAAAAAGTAATATCTGTAAGGTTACATATCAAAAAGAACTTATTGGTATTTTAGTATTTTAAGCTCTGAACAAAGATTTTTTGAGTGAATAAACAATAACAATATAAACCAATAAAAATCTCAAGAGTTCTAATAAATGTTATCTGAATTTAAAATACTTATCACTTATTTCTAATAATCGCATATTAATAGAATATATATTAATAAATCTATCTGAAAAACGCCCGGTCATACATTTGTTTCATCATCAGCCTGTGATAGGTGCACAGCATTTTAAAGTTGCTTCCCCGCGGGATTAAAACCCACGACCTATGGTTTTTAAAGCAATGGCCAATAGCGCTAGGCCACGGAGGTGGTTTTGTTTGTACATTTTATTAAAATCACAACAATTCTTTCCATAGCGTTAGTTAGTGAGATGAAAGTTTCACAATCTGGACCTACACACTATAGGCACTGATGACAGTAATTAAACACTATAACAAATTAAGCTGTATTAATTAAATAAAACTTCGTAAGCTTGGAGATATAAAAGTTGGAATTGATTTTTTTTATATATGTTTACTAATATTATTAATTGAATAAAATAACACTAATTATGGATTATGGATTTACTAAGGCAAACAGCGCTAATTTGCCTAGAATCGACATAATAATGCTGGGAGGGTTTTTGTTGAAATGAAACCTAACCTCGAAATAGATAGTTTATATTTTTACATTAAGACCTCGTACAAATTATTATTACCAAATACTATATACTAGAATCTGCAAAAGTATGTAAAAACTTACGTCAAAGTGATCTACCACAAGAATAAAGGCGAGTACTGGGCAATATTCCTTTTAAATCTCGCCTTGCAAGTTTAAGCTACTTGTTTCGTATTGTATTATTTTGAGGAACAAACACAAATAGCTTATTAGGCGTTATTATGGGTGTGTTCTCACACTGGGGGACCCCTCACCACCTATACACTTTCGAATTCATATTTAATAACACAAAACAACTAAATTCTTGCACGAGCGCAGCGCGTTTACGTTTTCATTACTAAAACGTGTCGTCAAAAGTTACGACATGATACTAACAAGCGTTTTAGGGGGAAATTTTAATTATTATTTTAAAATTGCATTTCTTTCCTACTAAACTTTAATTTCTGCAGAAATATCTTATTCACAGTAAATAGTATATATTCCTGGACATTATAGGTCCATTTTTCAATTATTGTCATCACGCCTATTCATCATAATGTAACTTGTTTAGTTTAGAGCGCATGGACATCAATCAAAGTCTGCAGGTTTTCTGTTTTGGGTCAAGGTAAATCTTAGGTATACTAATTTCCATAAGTTGCTTGTTCCAAAATATATTGGATTGAAAGAAAATAGATTTGTGATTACAGTCGGAACGATGAACGGGACATTTGAGAATACTGTAAGAGGATACGTGGAATAGATTTTGATTTTATTGCTGACATATCGATATTGAATCGACGAAAATTCGAAGATAAATATAGAGTAGGGGCAAAAAGGGTAATAATAGCCCTAAGTTTTCGCTGTTGACGCAAAGTACACATGTATCGGTACACATACCCGTTGAAACTAATTATTCAAGTTACAATTGTCTGCTTATTACTATTGACACAATTATTCTAAACAATTAATGTTTACGTTTTAAATCTAATTACCAATGCTTAATGGCTTCTTATACACAATTGTTATACGTCCATAGTGATCAATAATACGTTATATTAAGGAAGTTCTGTACTTTTTATACATTTATCCGTTCTAGAAGTAAAAGTAACAATTGTTTAGTTAAAAACATACACATAACGAAGTGATGAAATATTTTAAATAAACTGTTTAATAATAGTTACCGGTAATTGCAATGCATATACTACATGAGTGATCTATCGAGACAAGCATTTTTTGCTATCCAACACGATCTGAAATGCCTTTACATTAAACGGGAATGACAAGTTTTTTGTTATGTTTTAAATACTCAGTCGTCTAGTGGAAAAACACTACTACTATACTATGCATTTAGTTATGTTTCACCAATCAGGCTTTTCATTATAAATTTACGCTAGACCTATAAATTATATATTTTAAATAATTATTTGGGAAACAGTTTCGTGTGTTCAAAAGAAAATTAATAGTTATATAGAAGAAATAACCATTATATGAGCTTTTCGAAAGCAGACTAGAATCGCTTACTTCAATATTTGTAAATACCCAATACATTGCTTAAAACGATAATCTAATTTATTAAAATGGAATGATATAAAATGCTTTGCAAAAAACTAAAAAATAAACAGATTGATATAGCCAAATTGAAGATAGTTAAATCCATTATAGCCAATGTAATAATTTTTGCAAAATTAAAATAAAGCGTTAAACTTACGGCTGTTGCAAATGAGAAAACCACCACGAAAAACTTAACAGCTAGCATTTTAAATGAAATAATTCACTCGACCTCACTACAAACTGTCCACAAGGACTGTTCGAGCAAGACTGCCTTTGATCAAACAGCAACAATCATTGAACAACACAAGATGACCGTGTGATTATGTCTATGAGAAAACTGGTTTGCGATCGCATCTCGCGTCTGTACAACAAATGATTACCTGATAAATGTATGTTATGTACATTACGTTTAAAGCTTCGGTGTCTTGATAAAAAATAGTACTTTGTAATTAACATCTTAAAATTGTTGAAATTATTGTTTGCGGTTGGTATGATTTGCGGAGACTCATAAGTAAAGCTGTAGTGTATACATGTTTCCAGTTTGAAGGATAAAATAGTGTGATTTTAAGATAACAACACCATCCTTTAACAACATGTTCGAGTATAACTATTGACATATCATTAGATTATACCCTTTGTCTATAGTACGGTAATAATTTTATAGAAAACGCGTTTAGCGTTTATTATTATCATCATCAGCCTGTGTCAGTCCATTGATGGACATAGGCCTCCCCTAATGCCTCACAACATTTTTGATGATCGCATAGTCTCCTTTCAGCCTATTTTGAGTTATTTAGGTATTATATTATGTGACAGTTTTCTGTAGTAAATCTAGAATACTAATAAAAATGAAAATCGCAACCGGTTAATGATGCACCAATGTATGGGATGACCCATCCATTGATGCTATTGTTTCCTTTTTTTTATACTTTTAAGAATAATACATACAAATTATTTCTTATTCTCTCGTAACCGCTTACGTGAATGCATGCATGCGGCGCATGTTCTGTGTGTATATATTTTTTATAGTCTTCTCACTTGAGATTTTGTAAGTTATCGGTTTTAAATGATCTAATTTTGTATTTTTTTAAATTTCAAAGAACCCACTTAGAATCCTGAACCAGATGATTTAATAATTCGTAAAATTAAATTAACTTAACTTAGTGCATGCATGAATCATCGAATTCAAACATTTGAAGAACTCATTTCTTAAAACAACTTTAATGTGACATAAATTTGTTCCTCTGCAGCATTCGAACCTATGACAACCATTTGTGCCTCAAGTAATCTTCTATGTCTGTTTGGACATTATGAGCTGATCTGCCAAATACACTGTCCCATGTAGTTATTGATTGAATTCGGGATGAATGAATAATTCTAGTGTCAGATAAAATATGGTGTCAAAGTGAACGCGTTTCTATTGGTTCCATTCATGTTCAGATGATTCAGACAATGTTTTAATGTATTATTATTATTTTAAAATAATGAAAGGAGCCAAGCTGATATGTCCATTTAATACACTAGTGATTTGTCGCAATTAAGATGTCCATTTGTCATATTTGTTTTAAAACATTCACTGAAGAGCTTTGATGACATCTGAGTAAAATTGCTATTCCAAGTAGTTATTACTCTGTTTTATTCTATGGTGTCCAATATTGTGTTGACTTAGCATTTAGGTTCATATTTTGTTTTGGCTTCTAGCCTGGTGTAGCCTGAGTTGATAACATTGATGACATGTTTTCAAGTATCTGTATTTTATGAAGTATTTGTATGCCTCATTATATCTCCTCGTGTCGACGATAACTCGTGTTGGAGCTTTAGTTCCTCAAGACGCTCATTTAGAATATTTCAGTCATAACACACTGGAAGTTTGCGTTACTTTCTTGCACACTTTCCAGTTGATCTATGTCCTTTTAAGTAGGTTCCAGATTCTGAATGATATTCAATAGTGATCGAATTATAGGTTTTTTGCAATTTTGAAGAGTAGAGGATTTCAGGGCTGAAATGCTCTTCGTACACATTACACTAAGTAAGTTTGCTTTGACAATGTTGATCATAAGTACTGCCATTTAAGAATCAGTGAATATTAATCCAAGGTCCTTTGTGATGTCACTGAATTACCTTGTGTTGTTAAATTTATTAAGCCTATAGGTTTATTGCTTCCCTATGTGGAACTTGCACTATTTGGAATCTGAGTCTATAGCCTATCCTTAGTCAGTCTTGATTCTGGATGTTAACAAAAATTTGCTGACTTTTAGCGCTAGTTCACATCGACTTTAAACTTTTTAGGTTAAATCCTTCATTAAGCAAATTATCTAATAGTGCAAACAAGATGCATAATGCATTTTAATGTTAAGACATTTTAAGAATCAACGAGATTGAAAGTCGTTATTGCATTACTTATATTAACGTCATTATATCAAAATACTATTTAATACTTTTATATCTGGACATATATTTCTTTATTTACTTTACAACTTTATTGATCGCTTTTTAAGCAGATAAAAGTAATCAGTGTGCTAAATTTTCAAGGATCATAATCAATGCATTGCCGCAGTATCCAGGACGTATATTTATATTAAAAGACCTCCGGTTTCTAAAATACTAGCCTAAATCACTAGACTACGAAGGATTTTCAGTAATTATTATGTTTGAATTGTATTTTTAAAATTGATTGAGCCGCAACACTCGGAGCTCTTGAAGCTACATCCGGCCGCAAAGGCCTCGTCGCACCGGTTCTCTGAAGAATGTCAGTAGTTCCCGCGGTCCAGGCCAAAGCCACGTGAGAAAGGAGCAACTTTTGGGTATACTGGATGCATTATCTTGGCCGGTGGGGTATCTATACAGTGGATTTTTTCAACGGAACAAAGGAATTACAAATGCTCAGGCGGGCAATAAGTGCCGGTCATTCAATTACCTGAAGATAGGATGGGTTAAAAGTAGGTCCCGGATGTCAAGACTATCTTTGACTATCGCTATTGGACGGGTTGACAAATTACCTGAGTCAACTAAAACTGTCATTCAGGTTATATTGTGTGGATTACCTTAGTCCGTAACCAAGCGATATAGGCTTACTGGGTACTTTAGGATCTCGTGGGGACTCGACAGCTTTTTCCCTAGTTATTTAGGGTAAAGCGGGCTGATCACATAATAGCCTGATAATAAGATGATACATTCGTCAGATTGGCAGTTGTCCACACCATCGGAATACGATAATATGAGATCACAGATAGTGATGCAACGGATCTCTGTTTCTGTTTCCGCAAGTGCGAAAGTTCCGCGCACTTTTCAACATCCGTTTCTGCTTCTGTTTCCGCAACTTTTATAACGGAGATTTAAACGGAAGTTTACAATCGACGGCTGAAAGTTCGCATGCGAGGCGCGTGCTAGTCGCTGGGCGGTCAAACGCGTTGGGGAGGGGTCAGCCAGCGAGCCGCGCAGGCACTTGTCACATTTGTTTGTATAGGTACTTTTTCGTGAATGTAAGCTCGTGATATTTCCTGCTGCTGTTTGTGTCAATACATTTGTCTCATGTGTGTTACACACTTATGACGGTCAGCAGAACCAGACAATCTAGAGAGTTAACTAACTCAACTTATGATGATAGTGTATCTTGTGTAGTGTGGGGTACACCGAAAAGGCACCGAACTCGAATTGAGGATGAAGTCCAGCCGACGTCATCTTCAATGATGAATTCATCATTTCAAATGTTAGAATCCATGTTAAGTACAAACGAAAACCAAGAAATCTTGACTACAACGAGACGAGAGTGACAATCTCCTTGTGGAGATACAGTCACATTTTCAGAGTATAAAAAGAAAAGAGATTACCTTTAAATGAAGAGCCTCTTGTGTGGTGGAAATTAAATTCACACAAATACCGTAATCTTTTACCATTAGTACGCCAATATTTGTCAGTACCCCCCAGCAGCGTCGCCAGTGAACAATTATTTAGCGGAGCTGGTCTTATATACGAAGAACACCGGAACAGATTGTTAGGTGTAAAAGCGGCCAAATTACTTTTTATAAAATATAACTTGCCACTACTAAATTTTGAATATTAATAAAATGTTCAGTTGCAAAGTTGCAATATTGTTTTCTATAGTAGTAATAGTAGATTTCTTATACGAGGTGTGTTCAAAAAGTATCGCGCAAATTTTGAATTTTTGCGGGTTACGTATATTCGAATTTCGATTTTTTTTGTGGCGTTATGTTGGTACTCATGTATCTCACTAATGCCGACAGGCTCGGCCATTTTGAATGTTTACTTAATCGTTGACACTACCACGTGCAATATCTTCTTCGGATCGTCTTCGATTTTTACGCATTCAAAAAATGGATCAAAGAATCTGTATCAAAGTTTGTGTGAAAAACGAAATTAAGTGCGCGGATGCATTCAGAATGTTGACTATGGCATACGGAGAAGCTACCTTGGACCGAAGCAACGTTCATCGGTGGTACAAAATGTTCCCAGAAGGCCGAGAAGATGTGAACGAGGAAGTGCGTGCCGGACACCCGAGCGCTTCCACAAAAGACGAAAAAATTAATGAAGTAGGGAAAATAGTACTGGCCAATCGTCGAATCACCGTTAGAGAAGTTGCTGAGGACCTAAACATATCGATTGACATGAGACGGGTCGCCGCGAAATTCGTATCAAAATTGCTCAATTGCGACCAAAACAGCGTCGCATGAACATTGCTAATGAGATGTTAAACTCTGTCCGCGACGACCCAAACTTGCTCTAGACGGTCATAACTGGTGATGAATCGTGGGTTTAGAGTATGACGTGGAAACCAAAGCTCCATCATCTCACAAGGGATGCTGCCACGAACCAAGACCGAAAAAAGCGCGCCAAGTTCGGTCGAATGTGAAAGTTTTGCTGAGTTTTCTACACTTCAGGGCGGGCTTATTGACCGTTCTTGCCACAGGAAGAACGGTCAATAAGAATATACCTGCAAGTGATGCGCAATTTGCGCAAGCAATCCGCCAGAAACGCCGGATTATGGAAGAACAAAATTGCTTTTGCACCACGATAACGCCCCTCTACACATCGTTGCTTGTGCAGCAACAACACACTAAAGATGCCGCAGCCACCGTATTCCCCAGATCTGGCCCCTCTGTGACTTTTCTTGTTCCCTAAACTGAATAGGACTTTGAAAGGACGACGTTACACTACGGTTGACGAGATGAAGACGGCATCGTAGGAGGAGCTGAACAAGATAAAAAAACGATTTTTAGAAGTGCTCTGAAGATTGGCACAAGTGTATATCTCATGGGGATTACTTTGAAGAGGACAAAATAGATATTCATGAATAAATAAATAATTTTTGAAAAAACACAAAATTTACGATACTTTTTGAACACACGTCGTGTATCTATTTCTAATCTAGATAATACACCAAGTATTTGATACTTAATATAGATTATATTTGTAAACTTGTTTTTCATATATTTACCTTCCGTTTCCATCAGTTTCTTACTTTTTATATATGTTTCCGTTTCTGGTTCCGCTAAGACACTTCTGTTGCATCACTAATCACAGAGTATTACTGTCAGTTGTGATTGCGCATATACTTTTAGACCATAATATCGCCTGCTTAAATAGCTGATGAATAATATAGATCTATATCATATAGATCTAGATCAACTATGGGCGTGTGCTTAAGAAACCGGAGGTCGTGGGTTGGAATCCTGCGGGGACTCAACAAATTTTCATTGTTGCTTCCTAGTCGGTTAGGGCAATTTAGGCTGATCACCCAATTGTCTGAAAAGTAAGGTGATCCATGCGTCAGATGGGCATGTAAAAGCCGATTCACCCACCAACTTGCATTGGACCAGCGTGATGGGATACGGTCTAAAACCCTCTAATGGATAGGGGTGTATTAGAGGAGGCCTATGTCCAGCAGTGGACTATCACAGGCTGATGATGATAATGATTATGATGAATATAGATCGGCATCTGTAGTCGTAATCAGCGAGGACTTTTTAGATCATAAAGCTTGTAAGAATGGAAAGGGGAAACAATTAAAACAGCTTAAGTAATACGGAACCAACTTTATTTTGTACTTATACATTATAAAGGCGTCCTTGTTAACATAAAATTAACGCATACCACCGCCCCATATACATAAATATAATTTATTGTATGTTCTTTTGGACACGTGCATCGTTTCTATTCGACAGATCAACAGACACAAAAACACTATAAATATTAAAGCGTTAAATGGAAATATTGAATTATTTATTCACCCTATTCTAAAATTCTCATCGTTATAACAAATATTAATATTTAAGGAAGGGATTGGATAGAAGACATACATAATTACTTCGATATCGTATATATTATATATAATAATAAAATAACAAATTATTGGTTACAATATATGGAAGAGACACAGATTAAAAATATAGATTAGAAGCCTGGACCACGAATGACATGAAGAAAATATTAACAGACAGCTCACATGGTTCATCTGCATTTCTCTATCATTAAAATAGCCATAGACAATTGATATCTAAGTTAAACTCTTAAAAAGATAACCAAAAAATAATATTTTTTATTTTAAACCCAGTTCGTGATATTTAAAAGTTGCCATACAAAAATTAACACCATGTCAAAGTTCGTGTAGCATGTTTAATAACTGCACGAACGAAAATGTACTGAAACACAAAAAACAGACTAAAAACAAAATTATTTGGTAAAAAAATTTAAAAATAAATATACATAAAAGTCAATGCATAAAATAAATATTTATACATTGACTTTTTATGTATTTTTTCAGAAATTATGTTTCAAACCGTTCGAGAATATATGACATATTCGTTAATATTCACGTAGTTAAGATGTGGATCGCTGCAATTAATATTGTCGAGAGGATAAAATTAAATTTAACCTGAATAAATTAAATATACACATAATGTAAGATGTCATAACAGTCCATTGCTATTTTAATGATAGTTCCCTCACAGTATGTCGACTCAACTGGTGGTTATATTGCAATTATTAGTAAGAAAGGTGCATGAATATAATACAATAATATACAAAATTGGATAAAACGAATATACATAGAAGTATTGAAGTTTTATAATAAATAACAACGATAAATTTAATATGGTAACACACATTATTCACTAAATCATGTCAAATATGTGATCTCACTAACCATTTATGAATCGTTTTATCCATAATTTGTTGATTAATCTGTTAGTATATATAACAGGCACATGCTTTAATTGGGTTGCCATTAAAAATTAAAATACATAAATTTAGTATCATAAATTATTTAAAATATACATCATACAATACTAAAACGTACACATATCAAAAGCAAGTAGTTGCATTAGCTGGATTAAATCTAAAATATTATACAGTGAAATGTGAATATTGCAGGCAACCCTGAAGTATAAATATATATAGCTAAGCCAATGGAATTTGCGTAAATATATTCAAATTTCGAGCACACATCAATGGCGACAGAAAATAACGCGTTCTTATTGGTGGACGGCCGCCATGTTAATTTTAACGCAAAGTTTCACCAATGAGAGAGTTTGATAATAGTCATTTGTTACGTAAATTCCATTTTCATTTAGCTTGATTATAATACAGTCGGTGATTTTATTATATGACTCGCGGTGCAGATATGTAAAGAATTGACTACATTACTACTGTTCTTTATCAGAATTATCCATTTACGCGTGATATGCATAGAAAAGTGAATGAACATTTTTCTTATATAATTTAAATAAAGTTGAAATATATTTATATTTTTTGACCTTTAAATAATTGTACTTTTGAGGGTGTAAATATATTTATCTTTATCGTGAAAGCTCAAAATTTTACCATACAGAGTTAAGGATTATTCATATGAATCATAAATCCCATATCGCAGAACGCGTGTTATGCTTAAATATTTTTAAATATATCTCAACACACTAACAATAGTTTCATATTAAAAAAAAATCAAAGTGAAACGGACATATTTATATTTTAATAATAATAACATTAAAACAAATTCCAGTTAGCCGTTATAACAGAAGAGTTATGATTATTAAAAATTCAACAAAAGTGTACGAACATAACTGCTATCTCGAATTTAATATAATTGCTTAAACACAAGCAAGTTCATTTTCGGTGCATCGTTCATGCTAGTATATTTAAGAGTTTAACACGTCAAATAACCATGCAATAAACAGTGCTTATGTACATTGTTTGCTTGGCGTACATATTAAATACTTTGTTTAACCAAATTAGCTTCGGAACTTGTTTAAACATTGTAACCATGGCAACGGGGTGACGTCATACATCAAGCGTTCTTATTGGTGATCTGTCACAGATATGTCAATCAGTGAGTGACAGTCGACCAATAACAACACTATAAATAGGACGCCATTTTGTCGCCATGTTTGGATTTTTCCAAAGTCCAATTCGGCCAAACTGTAGACTAAATATGATAAAATAAACAAAGAAGAAAATAAAATATATTTTAAAATAAATTTTAAATATTTCAATATAGAGGATACTTTAAATCGTTTTCCATATTTCGGGATTCTTATCGCCCGCCATATGATAATAAGAGTGATTGAACACGATTTTTAAATATATCTCATTACAGAATACGCTAGTACCGAAAAATATTATTATTCCGTTGTTTAACTATAATAAATCATAACAATATATTGCAAATGTATTGAGCTGTTACTAACACTGGTACTTTATTCTTTGTGAATGATATCTTTTTTAAATTATATCAACAAATAACCATTGTACATCGCTTAATAATAAATAAAATATTTAATACTAAAATTGTTATATTTAATACACAACAGTACGAATAAATAAACTTTAACAATATTACACTATTGGATATAACTATAAATTAAATATAATAGTACTAAATAACATTTTATGAATGAGCCTTAAAAGCTAAGTCGTAATATAATCGTTTTTAAATTGAAAAGTTGTCTAGCGTATTACAAGTAGATTAAGTTGAACTATGTGAAAATCGAAGTTTTTAACTCGTTATTATTGAATGCTAACGCGCAAATTTTCTTCCCTAACTAAGTGTTTTTTAGCATAATGCGATTTTCCTATAAAATTTATTGTACCTCATATATTAACTGATTTTTTTCTATTCTTACAATTAGTTTGAACGCAAAACCGATATAGTTTTATCAATGCTCCCTTATGACCATAATATCATGCAATTATATCATTAAATATATACATATATGTTACACGAACGTTTAACTCTATCGTTAAAATTTTATTGGAAAGCCGAAAATTTTTTATCGTTAAATCGTAAATACATTATAATTACTTGGTGTTCATTTTCCTAAATTTATAAAGAATCAAGAGGTCACTGGCTAAATAGGTTATACCTTATCACTAGTTCATTCATTACCTATACTGCAGTTTCGATATTTTAATCTAAAAATATTGCGTATAAGCATAAATTTGGGATGCTCGTTCAACACATAGCCCATTAATATAATCTATACAATTTGTCTGTCGTTAACTAACCTCTAGGTTAAGGCATTTCGTTTTTCCTATTACAGTTTCCAACGTTATTATACGAATAATGTTAAAAACACAGAGTTAAATACTCTTTGAGCGTCTGCAATGATAAAGTGAACTTATAGACGGTCAAATTACTTTTATATTACCAAAAACAGGTAGTAATTGGGTAACGTAAAATTATTCAACCTTTATGGCAATTTAGCTAGTCAAAAGTTTGCAATTACGATCGAATTGTCGCGTTAGAAAAATGTTGGTGTCCTCCGCACAAAGTCAAGTTTAATTTTGATTGTTTTTAGAGTATTTCTTAATAATTAACAAACGCGTTAAGGAAACGGACCACGGACCTGATCGTTAAACATAACATATATATTAAACATAACATAGCCAGAATTATCGGAACTCATGGTCCATTCTGCAGTTCACCAATGTCTATTATGCCAATTAAGACTCGTAATAGAGACACTAAAACCCACAACAACGAGGTTGCGTCAAACATCTAACAATTTCATTGATGTAGTCACTGAGACGACAATAGACAACACCAACAACACCATACGACGTACGTATAGGGACGATCGATATTTATCAATGTTAAACTGGTAAACGACTTATTTTCTACTTCGATATTATCATAACATCAATAATTTAAAGAAATATTAACTAAATTATTGATATATTTTATATATCAATAATTTAGTTAATATTTCTTTTGGGCGCCGTAGATCAATCTCATCAATTTTCTACTGGACAACACTAGTAAAAATAAAGGGATACCAGCGGTGCATATAGTTTCCTTGCCTTTCTCAATTGTTATTTTATTTAATATTGGCGCGCGATGCTCTTACCATTGTCATGAGACTTTTTTATGTTTGAAAATACTCGGAATGTTAATTTTAATTAATAGACGCGTTTTAAAAACAAATTATTATAATATCGATGTTTTTATTATATCGATCATCCCTAGTACGACTCCCTTTCGTTACCTCGTTTACATTTATTCCGAGTCTGAATAAGATGAACTATAAATTAGGTTTCAATTTACATTTATTATCTTGCGTCTAATACTTGATAGTCTGTTTCGTATTCGTATGACATCTCCTTGAGCTTTAAGATTGTTAATTTAACTACTCATTTCATTAGTACAGTTTGAAATAAGCGGGAATTAAAACATAGTAAAACAATATTAAATAGCACAAGGAAGATCTCATGGATCTTCTAGATATGTTTCATCACTCCGCAGCATTACGAACCGTGTTATTCAACTAACTTTTTTGGCAGTATAGAATTGAATTGTTCAAATCTAGCTGTACTAAATAATCCAGTCTTTGACCATAGCGCACGCACGTAACTATTACTGACATTGTAAACATATTGGTTTCTCATAAAGTCACAATCGTCATAAAATATTCTCTTCATTACACATTTGCACTTTAGAACGAACTTTTACATTCATTAACACTATTTCGTATGATATAACTAATCACAATGCTAATTTGTATCTCAGTAAGCGTATTATTATTACTCGACTATTAGGAATTATATAATACGTTCGACTGTCGATCGATTCCGCTTCCGATATGGCAACTCTATTTTATTATATAATCTATGACAACACCGAGTAAACAATATCACATCTTGTTTTATTCATTCAAACAATGGAAAACAAGAATAAAACAATTTTGACGACGTTTTTCCTTTTGATACTAGTCTTTATTTTAGCATTCACCGAAATTATTTTACCTAAATCACCTTATACAGATTTATCATGTCTATTTCTAAATATTCTATTACCGACGTTTTGAACCTTTTCCAACATTTATGGTCACTGGGCACAATTTGATTATATTTAATTAATTACAAAAGATTAACAACAAACTCGATAAATCCGTAAGTGTTCTTAACATTGTTTTGCAATCGCGTCAAAACAAAAGATAGAAGTTGTTTTGTTTGAACAAAAACACTTCTTAGAGTAGAGTTTTCTTCTTCTCAATAAGTTATTACATATTACTTTTTTTAAACTTTCTTCTTATCATCTAATAATCCTTCTATTATATTCGGCAGTTCGCGCTAGTTCCTCACTTCGTACTATCTCCTATTTAATAAGTGCCCTTTCTATTCGTAAAGGTGCGTATATGAGCAACTATCTTCATGTCACGTCTACTGAACAAAAACAAAGAAATTCGTTCCGATACATCGATTATTAATATCGAGTGTACGTATTATTATAATCGATTTTATTTTTATTTTCGTACTGCAAATCCTTCACTTCATTCGCGTCTTATTTACAAGCTAATTAATTGTTGATTTCTTTATTAATACTATCTATTATCTATGGATTCCGATGAGCGTGTTTTTTTGTTTAAGTTTTATATTAAGGGCAAATTTTTCATTTGCTTTTCTCCTTTTTTTTCTTAAGATGAATAAAAAATTTAAGCGGTTAGTTTTCACACTCGAACGTCATTGTTAAGTATTAAACTAATTTTCATATCACCTTATCTGAAGCACTGTCGAAACGCGGTTTAGCTTAAAGATTCAAAAACAGTGTGCATATTCAAAAACGACGCCCCGTGCAGTTTTCGATAGATCAAAACAAACAAGTATTTATTCCTTCAAAACAATCGGGATAAGACAACATTCAAATAAAAAAAATATTTCTTAAACAGTCACTTTCAAAAACCTAACCTATGGTCTAGCATCAAAAAGGTAATCAATAACAACCACAAACAAAATGTATATTTTTTTCTAACTACTCAAACCGTATGATGTATTCATCACGTTTAAAATATACAGCTAATTTATGATTTACTCTTGTTTTGACCTTCTCGAATGTTCCCCTGAATAATGCGCACTTCGCGAATCCCGTTAAAATCTGTGAAAACTAAGCACTCCAATGCTAAAACTACATCTACTATTGGACGAAGAATTTAATTAAATCTAGAGGCTAGGTAAAGCCTTGCGATAACGTACGATCGGTTCGCGTGTTAAAATAACGAGAGGTGCTTTCGAAGCGTGATTTTTATCGTTAAAAGTAACGTTATTTGTTAAAGTAACCGTTTCAACGAGTACACTTCGCCTATCGACTTCGATCGATTCTATATAACGAGTCACATCACGACCGATTCAATCGTTACTAAGCAAATGCAACTCGTCACCAAGAACGATCGGTAAGAATCGAACGACTGGAACGATCGACTCGCCGATCTTAATCAAACAATTCCAACGTATGGAACGATCGACTCATCGACCGATTTGATCAAATAGGACCACCGAGTCGCCAACGTATCCGAACGATTCGAACGAATTTAGCGACCGATTCGAAATTCGAACGATCAGGACGTCAACATGTACGCGAGACGCGAACCGATCGTGCACGCACCGCCACCAACGGCCCCCTACTTCACCTGCAACATGCGCATGCCAGCAGTGCCAGTGTTAACAGCGCCAGTGTTAGGTCGACAGACGGTGACGCGTTGCACATGTCCTCCTCGCAGAAACACATGTGACCGGTGCCTGTACTTTCCATCATGCACACGTGGTCCACCATGAACAGGTTGATCTGCAGCTGCGAGGTGCACGTTCGCCTCACCACCTCATAGGCTGCAAATTAAGACAGTTTAGGGTTAGTCGCTTAATTTTATACAAGACCAGAGTTATTTTACTGTTAAATTTGTTTCGGAATTGATGTAACAGTGCAAAAAATATGTCAAAAGATAATATAAAAAACTACCTGCTGAGTTTTCAAGTCGGAGGCAATCTATTCTGGACCGGTTGGTAGCGGGTTTAACAATCAACAAGCTATTATAAAATATCTCAATATTAATTTAAGATATTTAAATTACAAAATATTTAATTTAAAGCTAATGAACGTAGCGGCGACGTACGTATGGTGTTATTAGTCGGCTCTCGCTTAGTGGTTGACATCTTGTTGACGATTAATTGATGAGAAAGCTAGATTTATTGCTAATTCTTTGTTAAGGGTTGCAATGTTTATTCTAATTCGGAGCCTAACTTGGCTCCGAAAATTAAATAAGTCCTTTTAAATGGCACTGTTAAGGATCCGTCCTAGTATATTAATATGAGCAAAATTAAACGCCGACACTAAATCATAGCAAAACAAAAGACTGATGCTATGCAAACACTATTTGGTTCGAAGATTTAATGTCAAACCCGCATTGCGGCCAAACGAAAGGCCGTCATACTGGTCAGACACCAGGGTATGATTTACGTTCGAGACAGAAACAAATCAAGTGCTTTGACTTTGCCGCCATTCAATTTTACTCCAGATAAATAACGTATAAATGGAAAAAGGGCAAAGAACAAAAATTATGTATTTGCACAACAGTACAACTAATACACTAACTACGAATACACTAACAAAGAAACAAGAACGAGATTTACAAAAATAGGTTATGCGGATTTTATCACGTTGTTTTATCATCTCCATCACAATTTATTCGATGTTTCAGATTCTATACAATATACGATTCATTCCAAGAAACACCGATTCCTACCTAAAATTGACACTGCTTGGTAAGAGAAACTTTGGAAATATTGTAAACAAAATTAAGTTACAGGACATCTTATGTCTCTGCAACCGAATTTGTGGCGTTTTACCCAGCTTTTTTTTTAAATGTATTACAGTGACACTATCAGGTGTTATTTTATTAATTAAAAAAAAAGGCAAATCTTTATTAATTAAAAATAAAGGCAAATCTTTACTAGAGATCAGCCAATTACGCAGTAGATATTAAAGCGAGCAAATGTACGCCCAGAACAGGTGCACTCCCTTGTCCTTCCCTCTCAGAATCAGATGGGACGGATTACCGACAGAAAGGAAGTAAGATCGATTCTTCTTAGGGCCATCAATCAGCCAGTGTAACACTTCTATGAAAGATATTTGAATAACAATATACTCACGACTCTTCGAGTATCGCACCATCTTGACGCAGCACCCCTTGCAGGTCTGCAAAGGGGGCTGGTCCCTCGGTAATGCTGTGTAGTTGAACGGGTCCTTGCAACGGAAGTCCGTCCAGCTGTCGCACTCGTAGCAGTAAATCGAGCGTGCTGCGGACGGACGGACAGGTGTCATATACGTACATATATAAATATGAAATGATATTGTGTAATGTGTACCTGTGTCAAAGTGCATGATATATAATATGACGTTTTAATGCTTGTAAATAATGTGAACAGAGTCTATGTCAAACATTAATGACGCTTGAAGCATTGTTATTGGTGGATATTCGCCATATTTAATTCCGCTGCGATGTTTAACCGATGAGAGTTTAACAATTGTGTTTGACATAAAATCTTGTTTACGTAATTTTCATCTATTATTTAGCAAAGTGTAAGATAAGATCGATTATGATACCAACTTTATGATAAAAATAATCAATCTGTACCCGAGCCGAAGTACTACGTGGTGCGTTGGTAGATATCTGATGGAGGTTTCGACAGCCAAGCAACAAGAAGGTTTTAGGTTAAAGGTTATTTTCCCCTTTTAAAAATAACCTTTTTTTAAACCAAGCAATGAGAAAGTTTTATAGTTATTATTTTCTTTATACATAGTTTATTAAAAAGACCCGTCTGAATATCTTTTTCTTCGCATGAAGGGTTTATACTATTATACTTATAAAGTAACAATACATATCATTAACATCTGATAACGCCGTTATTGTTTATATTTTCGTTATTATTAATAAAAAGAATTTTCTATTTCTTATCTATGTAACAATCAAGTTATTCTATTTTAAAAATGTCATATAAAAATCGCTAAACATGTAACACTGTTATTATAAAAACGGTTGTAGACATTCTCACGAAGGTTTCATATGTAATAGGATAAAAAAAAGTGTCATGAAAATCCTTTGTTATAAAACAGATTAAAAATAGAACGGCAGTCTTGAAAAGTCTTGTGGAACGACATTTTAGGCTTACGACTCAGGTCGCGTGCCTAGTATGGTTTCCGTCATACAATTAGCTAGGTCTAGTACTGCGTCACATTTTACCTTGTAATAGCAAGTCGTGTTTGTATGCCAACTTTCGTTATGAAAAGAAACAAGGTTGGCAAATTACAATGCGACGGATTTAATTTAAAAAAAAAAACAGTTGAAAGTATGAAATTTTTCCATGAGAAATATTAAGACGAAAAAATCAATGCCCTAATTTGCTAAGTACGTATTTTATGATACTATTTTCTTTCTTAAGACTATCAACTTTTATAGCATTACTTTTACGCTTATTTGGCTGTTCTTATTCTTTATAATATTTCATTTAAAATCTTCCCGTTTAGGATAAAAATTTAATGCATATAAAAGTAAAATTTAATTTCATAGCAGATTTAAAATCCTACCCGAGTTGCCAACTGCAATCATGAGTCCGTTTTTTAATCTGTAGTGATACTTGCTTTTCGAATGTAATTGGACGCGATGCTAGCTAAAAGCGCGGTGCACGGAAAAAATGGCGGGATTTTATATTCCAATGGCCGCTGTATTACGCTGTTTTATCTTTATTGGCATCGAGATATGTACTCTGTGCTTTTAAAACTACCAACTCATAACTCACCAGTTTTTTATACATATTTCTGACAGACAGATATTGCACGATTTTCGCGCTTTAATAATGCTGAGTTACTCGTATAATAGTTTTATTGTACTGATCTATGATTTTAACCTGCGGTGGAAAAGTGTGATACGTTCGTAGTAGCCGGGTCTAAATATTATTATGAAATATCAAAATTATTTTCAACATTTTTAATAGAAATGCAATAAATATTTATTTGCCTTCGTTTCTTAGGATTTTCATAAACGAAACAGCATCATATGAACGTTAGGAAGTGACAGTAAACATTAACGCATAGTAACCTAATCAGAAGCAATTGAAAATAGATTAAAAAATTCTGATTGATCAAGAATTTTAAATTTTGAATAATTAAAACAGCAAATTGTTAGCTTTAAAACAAATAACTTATAGCTTAAATCATACGAAACGGTACTGAATATGGAATAAATGCAAATAGATCGCAAAAAGCTTTTGCTTTGCAAATTGTTTTCCTTGATCAATCTAATGAGATGAAGCAGGTTTTTGTTTGGAAAATATTAAATGTTCTTTAATATAGTTGTGTATTCAGATCAAGGTTAACTAACTTGATTATACCCAAGATCGTTCATATACGTTCGCAAAAAAAATGTTACTGCAAATTTGAAATAATTCACTGGAAAATAAAAGCTTTTTTGTTAATTATTGCGACGATGGACATAATTTATGACTATATAGTTCTCTTGATCAATGACTATGAACCTCCATAATGTACACAAAATTTTTTTAATACGCATAAAATTTTACAAGACATGTGAAATTAATTAAACTCGATAATGATACAGTATTTGAAGTCCATGGCCAATTGTTATTTTTTTTTATTTAAAAAGAATCTTAAACATCGTGAACAAGATGAACTGACAACACCCTAAGCGGGTCTTTTAAAATGTATTGATGTTATATTATGTTAAATAAAAAATATTATCACTTTAACAAAGTATGTAAAAAATATAATTTCGTAATCTAAAAGGGATTTTATATTTTTAACAGTTAAATACTTATATATTATAGAATCTAAAAGCACTCGAAGAATAATTTTTCACATATCGATTAATTTCTGACGATGTAATATGTAGTGAGGTGTACGTTAATACATAAATACATAATACCACTAACCTTAGTATATGCGATCACTGTTCGTACACAAACATTTACATGTCAAAATATTAAATACTAAAGCACATAAAATTAAATAAATAAGCCACACGGATAAAACTACATACTGAAGTAAGTGAATATGATAAAAATAATTTAATGATAAATTAAGATACTACAAATAATATAATATATATACTATATATAATATATATAATATATATATATATATATATATATATATATATATACAAATAAATACGTATCAGATTATGTGCAGGAATAACATAAAAGCGTCAGATAAATGAAAATACATGTTAAGGACCTCAGTTATGATCGTGAAAATTAATACTTTGAAAAGAATTTTTAAATCAATTTTTTAATCCAATTTTCTACACCATGTTTTGAATACCATAAAATTTGAGCAAGATTTTAGCCAATCGTATATATACAATCAGATTTTTGTATTTATTTTGATAGAAAATGACGGTGCATCTTAAGGTATATGTAATAAAACAAAATGGATTTCGCCGTAACAACACATTTTACTGATTTCGTTACGAAAAATCATCGCAAAGCGCACAAATTAGAAGCCCATGGTCGTGTTTAACAAAATGGCGTCGCTTATAATGTCACAAGGTTTCCCGTCAAGCTCACAGCCATTGGTGGATAAGAACAAAACTGTTTGTTTTTTTTTTTTTTAATGAAATAAATACTTACATTGGCATTCCGCCTGAACAAGGGGGCTGATAGTTAGTGCCCATAATGCTGAAAATCCATGCTTCAATTAGTTTACGAAGAAAAACAAAACACACGACTACACAATGAACGCCGTTAGTTAAGACTCTGTAGAGATTACGCTGAAATCTATCGAGAAATTTGAAAGAAATATAGCAGTACCTATGTCTACAATATTCTATTTGAAAAACAATATTCTAGAAGGAAATATCAAAGTTTTAGTAAAAGCCAATTCATTTCTGTACTTTTTTAAGTTTTTTCTCTTTTAAATCAAAACAATTATACTTCAAAATTCAGAAACTCTTCCTGCTGCTATAACTTACATGTTTTTATATTTAATTCATTTAGCAATACTTATGCATAATACATCAATGGTTTTTAATCTGTGAATGTATTTTATTAATAAGAAAAACAACAACATTCGAATTCTATTTGACTAGAATAGAGTATATAAGGTAAAGAAAATGTTTGATCACAGGAATTAATCTAAGCTGTCTAAAGTCTAGATATAAAAGTTAGTCTGACTACGCATAGAGTTCAGCGTAATAATATGCCCCCGTGAATAATGTGGCGAAATTAAAAATCTCTTGCGGCAAGTTATTCAGTCGACTTGAACTGAAAATAGACGTGTTAAAGAACACACTATTATTACGATTTTATTAAATATAATATATTACAAATAATAACTATTGTCTGGATGTTTTCAATTTTGCTAAAATGTAAGAAAAGAGGTGCTACAACTTACAGAATGTTTTTTAAAATTCAAAGTTTTTCTACGTTAGTGCATCGATTATGTTAACGTTACTTTTAAACAATGTTAATAAATGGTATTAACAAAAATCGCTATTATATTCACTTAATCTTTTACGAGTTCCATTTGGCTGTACTACATGAGTGTCAATCTGCACAGCGAATGAATATAATAATTGTCAAACAAAAGTATCAAATCATTATTCACGAGGACATTTGAGTGTTCACTAATAGATCATGTCTGTTAAGTGTTGCCTGTATTCAATTTAATTTCGAATGACGTATAAAACGGAAATAAATAAACAAACACTTTTCGCATGCAATGAAATTACCCATTCCTCTTTACATCTCAACACACATTCCTGTGGACACTCAACAACAGTGTAGATACAATAGGCTGCAAATACGACCATATTATTTTACTATTGTCGCAGATTATTAAAAATTAAAAATATTAAATATCAAATGTGACATTATTGAAAAAAATCATTTACATATTTAGTCTGCATTAAAAATTATTCAGAATATTGAGAAAAGATTAAGGGAATTGATTATTTAATATGTTACTTATTGATACATTAAAGTATTTATTTCTTCTATTTTTATTTATCGTTTAACGCATTCACAGCCTCAACGTAAATCAAATCTAGATAACATTAGGACATCTATGTAACGTTCACATAATACAGTATAATGCTCAATAAGAAGCCGGAAGAAGTTACCAGTTCTGATGCAAGAGTTTGCTTTAACTTGGTCCACTCCAAACAAGGACATCAGAAGAACTGGAAAAGAGAGTTTCACATGTATATAAAACATTTATTTTTTAAAGCAGTGATGATCAAATCCATTTTTTTAACAAAAAACCCTTTTTTAAAATAATCTTTAAATTTCAAAGATATCTATATAGATATCACATCTACATCACCTTATTATCTATAACTAGCCAATACAATAACAACATAGATTAAAACTCTCTCACCGGCGGTTGGTCCCCTTTTCACATGGGACCTTCTGGGTGGGTACCACCGCGGTGCCTATTTCTACCACAAAGCAGTAGTGTGAAAACACTACTGCATTCCGGTTTGAAGGGCACCGTAGCCAACGTAATTACTGGGTAAACGAGACATAACATCCTATGTCTCACGGTAGGCAGCGCGTTGGTGATACCAGTATTGCCAATGTCTATGGGTGTCGGTGACCACTTTTCATCAGGTGGGCCGACTGCTCGTCTGCCTGCGTTTGCAATACAAAAAAATAAAAAAAAACTGTACCATGCATCAATAGAATTAAACAATAACTGTATATAATGATTTCCCACTCTTGTTTAACAGTATTTCATAACACCCTAATCCCTAAACATACCCCTATAGAAGTAGCAATGCCCTCCTTACGCTTACGACCATAATAAGGATAAGCGCAATTTGAGCATCTTGTGTTGCATTTCCTACCGGCTAGGTGCATTTGCACACCATCACTTGCCCGATGGTGTGCAAATCTGCTTGTTCTGCTTGAAACTCTATTTATCTTTTAAAAAAATCAATCTAATTTTTAGTCACTATGATTATATAATCGATTACCTGGTAATTTCACTTTAACTCTAATACGGTTACTTCTCTTCAAGTACAAATTTTAATTAATCAACCATGTTAAAAGTCACCTCCATGGTCTAGCGGTATAGGCCTTTACTTTATAAGCCGGAGGTTGTGGGTTCAAATCAAACAACTTTTTGTTATCGTTGCTTTCTGGTCGTTCGGACAATTTGGATCGATCACACAATTGTCTGAAAAGTAAGATGATCCATGCGTCTGATGGGCATTTAAAAAGTCGGTCCACCCACCTACCCGCATTAGAACAGCGTGGTGGGATATGGTCTTAAATCCCCCTGATGGATAAGACGTGTAATGGGGGAGGCCTATGTCAATCAGTGCACTAATACGGGTTGATGATGATTATGATGATGAACCATGTTAAGTTATTTTGCCTACATTACATACTAAAGAATGTAATAATGTAAATGACCAATCATTTGATTGCATCAAATTTAATTTAATGGTAGTTACCTTAAGGAACACGATCATTATATTTTTAAAATAATACTTAGGTTTTATTCTCCTAATGGGTAACACATAGCGTTTTTTAAAAAAGCATATTGTAATCCTGTCCATATAACCAAAGGAATACGTTTATTGTGCAAAATATAAGGTTATATGTACTTAATGTAATTGACGTATGGTGGAACAAGCCAATCACAGTTCTTTATGGCTTTGTTCATACAAATTCGAGATATGTTCATATAAAACATACGCCACTAGATTACTGCAAGAAGTCTACAGAATATAAACACTTTAATGCAAAATAAAAACAGATGAACAATGCAATATTTGCATATGTACAAGAGATTTCATCACTGCATAGAAAACTAAAACACACTGAATGCAACGCGAAGTCGCTTCAAAAGGTACAAAAAGGCAGCTGCATTCATCGTCATAATCAAGACCCCATTTCTGTGACGTAAGCGATGTACGGATATGTAGGTAGGCAGGTATGCTTTCATGCCTGACCCTGTTTAGTTATTGCTTTCGTCGTGACTATACAAGTACTTACGACTTAAAATTACGACTAAATTTATAACATCTATGTTCAGAAGATAAAATTTACGTGTCACTTTACTTTTTTACATGGTAAGATGGAGGGAGGAAGGATTCTTAAATGTTTTTTTAATATAAATACCTATACGAAACCGACTATGCATTTTTGTTAACTGAATAATACTGTAGGTATTATAGAGCCTAACAAGACAACAAAGTATGCAAAGTCCAACGGGATTAATTGCGCCAACAGTAAACGCATTCTTATTGGTGGATCGCCGTAAATGCAATTGTCACGCGACGTTTGCCCAATAAGAGGTCCTGACGCTTTGGCGCCAATAGAGATTGACGTCATAATTCGTCTGCGGAGATTCGTTGTCTCATTTGACTAGTGTATATTGACGAAAAAATCAAAAACAGTACATATATACATATAAATATTATAAGTAAAACGTAACGTATATATATATATAAATATTTTGGTCAACAAAATTTTTCGATATACGATTTTGACAGTTAATATTAGACTATATTTGACTGTTAATTTAAAAGAATCTGTATATGACATACGTTCTTGAATACCCAATAAGGCAGTCGTATACTGTTGTAAAATGGATTGCGAGAAATCGTTAAATTTTTTAGGGCGTGCGATAATAAAATCTCGAATCTGCCATCGTGATACTTTGTACAGCTGCGTCCAGACCTCCTTTGCGTTTTGGTAGTTTTATTTATACTCAGAACTGAGTATTTTGGTGACCGCGTGACGGTATTGTCAACGCGTCTGGCCGAAACCCCAGTATTTATTGTAGATCTAAAATAATTTAATAAAGAATATCATGGTCGTGCTAACTTTTTACTTTTTAAATTAATATAATAAATAAAATGTATTTTTTTTCAGATTACTTTTTAAACCGTAAAACAGTGTAGGTAAAAATATAGGATTACAATAATGGCTGAACAGTGATGTACAGTCAAAAGAAAAAGTTGCGAAGTCATCAAATCAGTTAAAGAGTTGTAAGTAATTGTTATATCAGGAATAATGTAGAGAAGGCGAGTAAGTAATAATAATTGCGTTCATTATTACATATGCGGCCAAGATTTACAAAGATTTACTCCGCGGATATACTAGAGATGAGATTTTAATTTCATTTATGTATTAAAAATTAAAAAATACTTCCGAGCCGCGTCAACCTTTTAGAAATAAAAAAACGGTCAGCACAATTTTTTAACGAAATGTGCGAGCCCAATTTTCTTTAACAGTTACAAATATACAAACTTTTATGACCACATGATCGTAAAACATTTTTATATGTTCGCGATTTATAAACAATAAACCATAAAATGTACTTAAACTAAACAGACATTATTTTATGAGCAGCATAATGTAAAAGTGTCTGATAACCTACATAATTTTAAGCAAGGTTGATAATTAATGTAATGTCGTTTTTTAATTATGTTCAATTGTTCATAGATTATGTATCATAAGGATATATTTTGAATTATAAAAGCTGAATATAATAAAACAAACGTTGAAAGAGATGCTACAAGATACGTAAATTTTGTTTTATACAATAATGTGCATTCGTTTAGTGTTACACATTATTTCATTAAAGGAATAGAAAACAATACTTAAAAATTTAGACGTTTGTGAGGACGGATGTTTGTAATAACTTAACTTAGATAATAAATTTCATAATGTCTAAATAAAAAAAATATTTTGTCGACAGCCTCCGTAGCCTAGTGGTAAGGGCGTGTGCTTTAGAAACCGGAGGTAGTGGGTTCGAATCCTTCGGAGACTGAACAAATTTTGTGGTTGTTGTCTCCAAATCGGATGGGCATGTAAAAAGTCGGTCCAACAACTCCCTTGTCGAGAAGGCGTGCATGAGGGGGGGCTTATGTCCAGCTGTGGACTAACCCAGACTGATGATGATGATGCGCAAAGAATTTAACGTAAAACAAAAAATGTAAATTTGCAGTTTTAAGATATTACGTAATTAGAGACAGGAAAATTATGACGCAGCATCCGTGTTATGTGAGTAAGACGAGAAATTTT
Organism: Lamproptera curius; assembly: GCA_029286875.1. Classification (NCBI taxonomy): domain Eukaryota; kingdom Metazoa; phylum Arthropoda; class Insecta; order Lepidoptera; family Papilionidae; genus Lamproptera; species Lamproptera curius. The sequence goes on along the minus strand of JAGSMT010000027.1, from coordinate 79,631 downwards.
CAAAGAACCCATAAAAATGAAATCCGGCAAGATTTTATTACGCTAATTAATTTTAACTGAATATTTAATTAAATTTCACTAGACTATAAACGTGTTATAGGATCAAAATGTGCTAAAATACATACAAAAATAAATTACTACCGATAATAACTAGGGTATATCCGTAGCCTAGTGGCAAGGGCGATGCTTTGGAAATTGAAGGTCGTAAGTTCAGCGGGATATGGTCCAAAAACCCTTAAAGAAGGAGGCGTGCATTAAGTCTCTAGGGAGGCCTAAGACCAGCAGTGGACTAACACGGACTGATGATGTACGATGTAACCCCCGCAATATTCTTTTAAGTATTATAATGCAATGCAATTTATTAAAGTAATTTGTATTACCGTTATAAACATAATTGTCTATACATTACAAAGTAACAAGTAAGATAGACTGTTATTATAGATCGTCGGCATGAAAAATCATGTTAGGTGACCGCATCAGAATACATATACAAATGTACACATATGCGACATACTAAAACAGACTGCAGTATGTTTTAAAATGCCGCATGGTTGGGGACCTTCGTTGACCGATATTTCTGCGCCATTTATATGCGAGGCGTGTGTTCAATAATAGAAATGGATTGATAAAATAATACCCATATAACTCTTATATGATTCTTAATCACCATTTCAAATGTAATAGCGAAAATTTCACAAAGAAAGAAGGTATATTTTACATAACACTTTTAAGAATTTTATCGCGTTTAATTATCTAAAAAATTATTTAAAACTAGCAACCCCCCAACCCCCTTGTGGGTGAGATTTCGTAAAATCCGCTGACCTCTACTCGGTGAAAGGAATATTCCTACCAAATTTCAAGTCACTCGCCTTATGGTTCCAGAGATATCGTGATGAGTCAATGTATAGGTGGGAATCTCTTTTATATATATAGAAAATAGAAAGATTATATCCGACGTTTCAAACACTTCTTACGGTCCATGGTCTAAGGACGTTCTCAGCGTAAAACTATGTTATTTATCCTGTTTAGATGTATAAGAAATAGAAGGCAAATTTTGGATATTCTCAATATAAAATATACTAATAAGAGCGGTTAATAATCCGATTTTATAGAACGCTACCGATTTCAGTATTAGATCAGACCTCAGATGATATTTTCATATTATTTTGAGGGTGAATGTTATAAAAAAATGTTTGAGCTATATTCCAAATATTTAGGATCAGAAAAATATCCAGCCTAGTTTAGGAATCTTAGCATTCTTAATTCTTTGCAAATTCCTTTACGAAATTAATCGATCAATTCCTGTGACGTTCCTTATTTTATCTATCGTATTTCCACTATAAACACTTTACGTCGGGTTTTCTTCCCATCAATGTAAGTTATCTTATTATAGGGTCATAAAATTTTAATTTAATTGTAACGTTAATCTGATAAAATGCCTTTCACACAAAGAAAAAAAATTCTATAACTAAATAGGCGAAGAAGTGGCATAGGACATATAGTGTTGATTCTACTTAACCGTCATTCGGGATCAATACCTCAGTAACAATTCATCAATTGAAACGTTACATGTATAGCGTTATTTCGTTGCCATTGGTTACAATATTCAAATTTGTTGCTAGTTTAAATTGGCAAACTGTACTTGCACATATATCAATGATTTATATTCATAAACAAACGGTCATTTCACTTATTTTACTTACGTTTAATACCTTTGGTTTAGTACAATAAGAATAAACAAAGTAAAGTAGTCAATGGTTCATCAATAACTTACGTTAAGGCAAATGGAAAAGTGGCAGTTTTAAAGCCAAAGTGTTGCAACAGCTTCTCTGCTTTACAGAAAAAGTTTAATTTGTTTGTATTAGGTTAAAAGGAACAATATGGCGTTTGAGTCTCGGAGCTATTTTAGTTGGTAATACACTGGAGTTTTTCAACCGTTTACAATGAAAAAAACTTATTTTAAGAAATTAGTTTAATTTAACAAATCACGATTTAATAAATATTTGTAATTCAATTAATAATAAAAATAAAATATCATCGGCAAATAATTTGAATAAAGTCTGACGACGTAACAACATCACGTAAGAACATTAAAGATTATCATGAGGTTTTGTTTATATTAATTCCTTAAAGTTTATAAACTTTCGAACCCGATAGTTATATTTTATGACCAATTGTACGTATTGCGTCGTTTTATTCATTTACCCTTTACTATAGAAAGTAGTATTAGAGATAAATACATAGAAAAAACGTAGAGCACCGCTAATATTACACATAAAATACAATATAACCTAAAACAATATGAGAAAAGATTTATGTACCACTATCATAATCAAGATTCAGTTCCGAAACAAGCATAGAATTGACCTTTAACAAAAATGTTATTTCCTTTATTTCTGCCAACAGGATATGTATTATATGTATTATAGGTATTTACAGGGGTATTAGACACCCACATAAAATATTAAGTTATGAATTTGTATTCGAAATGTGCAGTTTACTTTTGACATTTTATCCTGAAATTAATGTAAACTTTTTAAATGACAAGAATATTACAAAATCAAACGATAATATAATAAAAGTATGCTCCAGTGTAGGTCTAGGCACTTTCTAGTCCAAGAGCCAAATAGGAAATTGTTTTTCAATTTTTGACCTCTTGTATAATAACAATAAAGATGAATATTGTTAATCAGAATGTCTAATAAATAAATTTTAAATGTTAGTAAACGATATTTAAGTTGAATTATTTATTATCCGGTTCAAAAGTGATAAAACACAAAAAATTTACTCCGACAATATGATTCTAAAATTTGAATACTAATTATATTTTAAAGGTTAAAGTAAAACAATTCATAATTGATGCATAAATCTTAACATCACAATGTATACTAAAGATATACAAATGGAGTAACTTTTAATTTTAAACGCTACGAGCTCTTGGTCTATACATATTATCGCTAAATTGAAGTCAACGCGGTGGAGCTTAATCAACAACACCTCGTATGCAATAAACAACATTTGGTTAAACTTAAGGTAAAAACACCGAATTATAATGGCAACGTATGTATGTTTATACAAAAAAGATAATATAAGGCATGAAATAATAAATAAAATAACTTGTAAACTTATCAACCCTAAAACCAACATGGCTCATTAAAGATATTTAATATTCAACATTTGCTTGAAATCTTCGAAGTTCTTTTAAGGTAAGAAAAGTTTTGTTCTTACTCAAGCAACATACATTTTGCACGTAAGGCCAAATTAATAATTTAATCAGTCCTGTGTAATTCATGACTGAAAATTTTCGAGAGTTTGTTTGGCTCATTTTGTTTATATCATCATCATCATCAGCCTGTGTTAGTCCACTGCTGGACATGGCCTCCCCTCATGTTCGCCTTCGCAATTAGGTGGTTTTTGGACCGTATCCCACCACGCTGGTCCAATGCGGTTTGGTATCACATCACACACATCATCAGCCTTTGTTAGTCCACTGCTGGACATAGGCCTCCCCTAATACACCCCTATCCATTAGGGGGTTTGGACCGTATCCCACCACGCTGGTCCAATGCGGGTTGGTGGGTGGACCGACTTTTTTACATGCCCATCCGACGCATGGATCATCTTACTTTTCAGACAATTGGGTGATCGGCCCAAATTGCCCTAACCAACTAGGAAACAACAATGAAAATTTGTTGGTCCCGCAGGATTCGAACCCACGACCTCCGGTTTCTAAAGCACACGCCCATACCACTAGGCTACGGAGGCAGTTTGGGTTTGGTATATATTTTTTATTTTTTTTGAGATTAAATATCAAACAGGTGCGTAATACATTTAATTCTTGCAATAGCAGTTTTAACTTATTTTTATGGTTACAACAGTAAAGTAGGTAATTAATAAACCATTGCAGTTTTAGATATATCGATTTAAAATCGATTCGTATTCTATTAATAACGAATGGAATGAACTGGAAAATATTTATTATGTTTAAAAGCTTATGACGTCAATTGACAAATAAAATAAATAAGATGACTTTGAATAAATAATATAATAATACAATTGTGCCAGCGTCAGGTTTCGAACCCAAATGTCTTGGGTTCGAAACCTGTATGTATGTCATTATAATCCGGCCCCTTGACACTGAGCCACCACGGCTAGAACTGTACGTTGCATAAGAAAGTAATGAATGCAGTCCTTGGCCTGAATAATCATAAGAAAAACGGCAATTTTGCAAATCGTAAAAATACTAAATGCTAAACACAGTGCTGTATTTTTTTTTTAATTTTAAACGCAAAACCCGTACGCGACATTAAACGTGATTTATTATAGCTTCACATATACACATCGAGATTATTAAAGGCCGCAATATATGCGACTTGGACGTAATTTATCGTGTAACGTTCGTCGGGTTATCTAAATACAACAAAAACGTTTATTTTCGTCCGTTACAGATATAAAAAATAAATTAATGAGACCTACTATTTTGGTGACCACCTCCGTGGCCTAGCCGTATTAGCCCTTGCTTTATAAACCGAAGGTCGTTGGTGCGAAGCCGCGGAAAACGACTTTGTGTTATCTTTGTTTTCTGGTTGATAAGGACAATTTGTGCCGATCCATGCGTCGGATGGGCAAGTGAAAAGTCGGTCCACCCACCAACCTGCATTGGATTAGCGTGGGGATACGGTCCAAAAACCCTCAAAAAAGGCGTGCATTAAAGGAGGCCTATGTGCAACAGTAGACTACAACAAGGCTTATAAGGTTCTAGAGTGGAGGCCGCGTTTAGGAAAACGGAGTGTTGGCCGACCCCCGACCAGGGGATGCCAATCTCTGTGCAGTAGCCGGTTCAAGTTGGCAGCGAGTAGCGGGGGATCAGCCGTCTTACCGTTGGAAAAAGACCCATGTCCAGCGGTGGACTGTTAGGAGCTGATAATGATGATGATGATGACCTACTATAATGTATTACAGCAGGTCATGACATGACAGCAATTCGTATCATCATTACCAAGATATTATTGATTCAATAATATAATATTAATTTAATAGTTTATTTTATTACACTTTATGTTGTTTACGAGAACACTACACGTGATAAATAGATTACGTAAATGGTCCATGGTCATAGGACTGACCAGACGCTAATGTGGCTGAAACCTCGATAAAAATCTTATTATATTATACACGATTTATTTATTATAAGGGTTTAAACTTCTTTTATTATAAAAATACTATCTTTGCTAACTTGTTACTAATATCATACATACAAAAGATTTTTAGTATGAATGTTTGTTCTTTTTCACTCAAAAACTGTACCTTGAATTTCAATAAAATTTTGCCATGATATAGCTTATACATCAAAATAACTTATAGGCTATGATATTTCATGATATAGTGTCGTTTATCCAAGATATAATGAAGTCTCGCGTATCTATTAAAAAATAGCCATCGGCAAGCTATTCTGACACGAGCTGCATACATTTTTGAAGTTATAAAAATAAAATTTTTAATAATTATAATCTCAACTCACAAACACCACGCGGGTGAAACTGCGGTGCGAAGCTAGTTTTATATGTGCCGATAAGTACATACAAATTTAAATACTATAAAACGTTTTGACAATGATAGAAACTTTAATAAAATAGAAAACTCCCTAATGGAGAAGGCGTGCATTAGATGAGGCTTATGTCCATCTAATGCACGCCTTCTCCATAGGTGGACTGACACAGGCTGATGACGATGATGATAGAACAATATTTTTTTCCTTCGCATGAAACATTATGTGTTATTTACCTGGTAATTATGCTAGCTAATATCCTTAGCGTTCATCAAAGTCCTATGTCCAGCAGTGGACTGTAAGGAGCTGATGATAATGATAATGAAGAATGCCCTTACGAAGCCTTACCTATGATTATTATTATGCTTTACACGAAGGTGTATATATATATACAATATAGCCTATAATTTAGGATATAATGTGTTATTTACCTGGTAATTATGTTAGCTAATATCCTTAGCGCTTATTGAAAGGCCTATGTCCAGCAGTGGACTATTAGGAGCTGATGAAGATGATGATGATTATGATAAAGAAACCTTACGTACACAGTACTGTTTTCACACTACTGCATTGCGGCATTTAAAGACATCGACAATACTGCCGTAGTGGGTACCGTTTAAAGGATTTGTCCCCTTCGGCTTATGACCTACATATGTTTACACTAATAAAAAGGTGAAATCAAACATAAAACTCGGGTTTTTCAACGCGGCATTTTAATAACAACCTCGTGAATTGTACACGCGATACAAAAATTTTAATCGCGTTTTATTCTTCAAAGCTCAAGTTATTATAAATTCAACTATTTTTTAAACGTTCACGACACAATAGCGATTTTGGAGTAGAATATAATTCAACACGTACAAACCTTAAATCGGAAATGGATTGAAGATTAGATAAAATTGTATTTGCCGTTAATCTTTGCATTTTCTATTCAAGTGTGGAGTGAAATCGACAAAATCGAAGTACAATTGGACAAAAACTTTATAATGCTGTAAGTATAGGGTAAAGTCTGGCATGTGTTCCGGTTTGAAGGATTATTTTGTGAATATAAATAATCACGATTGGTCTGTACAATAAAGTATCAGATTGTGTAATATTCTCGTAAACAACCGATAGTTTTTTTTAGTCAGTTTGATCAATAAAAAGAGGACGGTATGAAACGAGCTGTAGGTCACCACTTTGTCTGCAATTAATTTATATAGGACATTAAAAACAAGCTTTTTATTGTAGTGATAAATTATTTCAATATTTTTGCTGGTAAAAGTGTGTTTTGCTAACGAAAGCTTATTGATTTCGTACGCTTGACTGGAATTAAATAACTTGGAAGTAGATGATATAACTCCATTGTTGAAAAAAAAATTAAATCATTAAAAAAATTACTGCTTACAAAATGAAGAAAGGTGTCGCAATATATCTTCTTATAATAGTAATTTTTCTGTGATTTTAATTTAAGATATTTTTGGGACATAAAGTAAATGCTGCAACATTAAATTGCTTTTTATTACTAGTAAATATTTATTATCGTACAAAAAAATTAAATATTTTAAGATCTTTAATGTTTATTAACCTTTCATTCGTTACGTAACAATTATTAACACAATTTTTTATTTTAATTACTGATTATTGTGACTACTATTAAACTGCTATATATATAGCTTAAAAATATTATTCAATTTTAAGTATTCAAGTTTAAGATTTCAAAATTTATTTATTCAGTTGAGATTAGAAACATTGCATATTTAAAATTTATTTAGTGCAAAAAAAATATTATAATTATAAGTTACTTTGGCGACTTTTTCATCAATGCTTGCGATTCTAAATTGTTTGACGCGCTTCGCCGGCTGTTTTCGTTAATGGTGACGTTATGATTTTACAAATGGCCGGTAAAAATGGAACGGACGTACTTTCTAGTGTTGGTCGCAGTTTATCGATATAATACTTTTTTTTTAATAAAAAAATTGTATATAACAGATACTAGTGAAATGTATTTTCGAAACTTTAAAATTAAATATATTCTTAAAAATATAACGAAACTGAAATATCGATGAATTTAAATGTAATCCATAAGATATTAATATAAACTTGTGACACATTAATAATGTTACATTTCATTTGAAGTTAATTACTGTTATATTATGTGTGGATAAGATTTAAATACGGAAATCCTTGACACAGTCAGTGTCCCATATAATTTCGCAATACAGAACACTAACTATGCTATACAACGCTGAACATTATTTATTCCTGGCACCAAGTTGACTTGGAAAATTTTAAGTTAAACATCTACATCTTCCAACTATTATCAGAAATTTAAATTAATACGTAATACCATGATTTGGAAATTTTCGCCAGAGAACGGTATCAACAATGTAAGAATGAGAAACCTAACGAGCATATATAAAATATATAGCATATAATTGATATGCGTCGGATGGCCATGTAAAAAAGAAAAAAGTCGGTCCACCCACAAACCCGCATTGGACCAGCGTAGTGGGGTAAGGTCCAAAAACTCCTAATGAAGAGGACGTGCATTAGGGGAGGCCCATGTCCAGCAGTGGACTAGCCAAGGCTGATGATTATGATGATGATAGTAGCAAGATTTTCCGCATAATTCAAAACTCTTTTGTTAATTATTATAGACAATGTCATTTTAATTAAGATAATATAAAACTTTTCAAGTAGACTTTAAAACTTATCAATCCATTCTTGCAGTTCAACTTTTGTAATACTATAATAATTGTTCCTTTGAATGAGTTATACACCACAAGCGTAATATGTACTAAATAAAGTAGATCATATTTTGAATTAATCCTGAAAAAAACGTGCCTGCAGTCACGATTTTGGTGCAAAGATTTTTGAGTTTAATGGTGAATGTGAAACCATAAAAATCGTTTCCTAGACGAAAGTTAGTAAATGAATTATTATTTTTGATTGCATATTACTTTATGAATAATAATGATACAAATCAGTTTGTTACCTGGCACGGGGAATATCCAGCGCATTTTTCGTAACTTCCTCTACTTGATCACTGCGTTCGCTGTCCTCCCAGCTCTAATCCGCAGCCATAGCTGATTTGAAATAAGCATTAATCAAAAATAACTGATAATATAAAAAAGGGGCTACACCTTTGCACTAAAAAATGTTACATTATATCACGTTTTACTTAGTATCTGTTTTTCGTTAAAACCTATTTACAAAATGACAAGCTAATTATGAACTTAAAAAAATGTTAAAATAATAATCTATGCGACATCTATCGATAAATACAAACAGCACTAGACTGCTACAACGATTACTACGAAAAAAACGCTATTTAAATGTCGTAAGAATAAAAATTATGAGATAGTTGCCCTTGTAACAGTAACAAAATTATTTTAGTTTTAATAATACTCGCCGGTTTTAAAAATGTCTCCAGACAGCTAAATGTATAAAAATTGTATAAATAAACCTAAAAAGTTGTTCGTTTTATCGACATACTGATATTTCTATGAAGCTAGGCGATTCTACGCTAAATAATAAAAGTTTATTACTTTCAAAAATATGAATGTGATATAATGTATAATTGGGAGTATAAATCAGTTTTAGAACTTTTATATCATGTTTTCGAAAAATTGCTATAAAATATACCGATGTAATGAAATGATACACAACAAACAACTACGTTTTGCTAAAACTAAAAAAATATATATTACTAGTAAGGTATGTTTTAAAAAAAACAATGAAAACAACGCGAATTTTAAACGTAAACGGATATTATTGTCATTTTAAAAAATAGTTTTTTTGTACAACTGCTGTTTTTTGTCTGTTTAGGTTGTTTTACGCATAAGTGAACATTTAATGACCACGGCAATAAAGCGTTATACGCTAGCGTTTCTACGAACAATGCTATGCGCAGACATTATTGATTTTTGAGCAGAAACAGACCCGGTAAAATTTCAATTATTTATATAAATTTAATGCGGAAAGACTACTGCAATAACTCCTTGTATGCGAATTTAATTGAACTAGGCACTAGCGCAAAATTAATTTTCAAAGGTGCACGTGATTTTACTACATAAGATATTCCATATTGCTAGAATTCAAGTAGCATATAATTGCAATATAATAAAATAAAAATTAAAATATTATCTTAAATCTTACCAGCGAAAATGTAAAAAAATAACATTGATTACGCAAAAAAATATCACCACAATAGTTTTTTGGTACACACCATATGTTATAAATCTGAAATAATCATAGTTACGTAATTTGTTTAACTAAAGGTTCTATAATCTTTCGCAAATATCGAATAGCTTCGTTCCCATTTTATGCGGCGAAATCGGCTTACGACCGCACGCCAACCTGATCAAAACTAACGGAGTTGGCAGCTTTTTAATTTAACTTACCACGGGGAAAATGCTCATTTAAATTATTAAATAATTAATACTTAATTAAAGGTTACAGAGGATTAAACAAACATTAAGATTTTAATTAATATAGTAGTAAATTTATACACGTCAACGTAACTATATACATAGAATAATTTCATGAATAAATAGAAATTAAAGATAAATTTAAATGTATTCTAAGAAAAACTTTTGGAAAGATTAAATTGGCCTAATGCTAACCAAAAACATACAATAACTAGTTGAATATGTACTATAAAATATGCTTAAATTTTACCCTAGTTTGTTTAAATTGTAAACGCTCTGGCAACATTGCATTTCGCCTATTGGCTACAAGCTGCCGCTATGCGGAGATGAGTGACTGTAGACTTGTGCGGCAGAATGTATGTTATGCAAAGCATAGGCTTTATAAGTACCGCTTCAATCTTAAAAAGAGCATTGCTCAAAGTCGAAGTTTAAGATACGATGATGCCCACTTTAGTTTACATAATAAAAAATAATTACTTTTATATACTCTTTCTGTTAATTTTAAAACATACTATGGGTAATTTGCAAAAAAAATACGTAGCAAACAATTACTGCTAATATTTATGGACGGATTATTTAAACAAAACTAACGATTAGTTTGATAATTAACAAAAGAAGCAAAGTAAACTCGTATCAACGAGGAGCATGATTAACATCTTTATTTCAACAATGCCGTTAAAATAGAAAAGAATCTACCTCCATATAATTACTTACATTAATAATGCATCACAAACAACAATACTGAAATAAGCAGTTTCTTAAACGAAAGTTTTGTAGCATGATGATTTTAAGTCCGTCAGTTTTTCAAAAAAATACAAATGATAACAATGCATGCGTTCGAAAATAAGTTGCTTTAATAAATAATATGTTGTTAATTAATATTAATTACGTAGTTTTATCGCCTCATAAAATATCGAGAATTCGTTATACAGTAGGTACCTCGAAGAATTTTCATGTCGTTGCATCGACTAGCAAGTTAATAAAGTTTTTGAAGAATTTTGATTGATTACCTGGAGCGTGGAACCACTATTATGGGTCATTATAATTCCCAAGTTGAGGAATGCAAATGCAATTGAACTGTCTCATCTTAAGAATGCACCCACGCAAAGGTCGAGGGTTACGATGCCTGCCATTCAGCTAGCTTCAAATTGATTGAGTATCGCCTTATTCACCAGATTTGGCGCCTAGCTGTTTTTTATCTTGTTTCCAAATTGATAAAATACTAAAGGAGACGTGCGAAAACAATGTAAAGGATGCTGTGGATAGCTTTTTGCAGGACCAAGACAAATCTTTTATTGAAGAAATTGAAGCCTTTGGGAAAACGCTGCATTTAGTGTGTAAAGGGACTGAGAGACTGTGTAGTAAAATAAATGATAAAGGTATCAAATTCTATCTTTTATCGCTACTATATGATCGCTCCTCCGTACTACAAACAAAAACCTAGATACTACTTACTATATTTTTAATATTATTTCTATAAACAAAATATTTCCAACTTAAATAAATGATTGCCACAAACTTATTATAGTGTCCTTTGATTTCATGTCTCAATTAATGCAGAATGTTAAGTAAAATGCTTAAAATTTCAGTATTTTAGGAAATTTTAGTGGACTACTAGACCAGTTTCGGTCGGACTCTAGTAAAAACGCTAACCTATAACTAGTAGTCATTGTAACACTAAAGCCAGTAAAGCCTGCTACCTATAATACACAAGTTTATCAAATAGAAATGAGTAAATATCTTATATGGTCGAAATAAGTAAGAAATAACAAATTTTTCATAATGGAAGTTGAAACTTCTTTACAAGAGCTTTGCTTTTAGTGAACTTCGCAAAACTTACTTTTTAACACATGTATTATCAATAAGAATTATGGTTTGTACTAAGTATGTACTAATCATAACCATGTTTACTGACTCCACGATGCCATATAGTTTTTAAGAGAAATCTCACCTTTTAAGGAAATGAAGTGCATTCGGGGTGCCTATTTCAACTATTAAATATGAAAACACTGCTGTATTCCGGTTTGATGGGCATCATAGCCATTGTATTAGTCTCTTTTATGTCTGTTTCGATCACCACGACCGTAATTTTAGAATACAACGTGCAAAGAAAACGTAGTTTTCAGTGAACAACAAGCCCATAAAACAGCACAGAACCTAATCTTCATATTCAACCTAATTACACAACTCTAACAAAAAAATGCTATTTATATTAAAGAAATCCTACTGGAGGGGGATATAAATAAATGACCGCATATAATTTTCACCATTGTATATTTGATGACCTTGTATGAGTTACATCGAAAACTATATCTGATAACATGTAAAAACATAATATTGCCTTTTATTATACACACTACCATATTCTAGAACATTATGTTTATCATAACACATATAGGCATTGGTACAATGAATACCGGTATAATATTTCCTATAACTTTTTCAACCACTAAGCAGTAACTCCTTAATCCGATTCTTTATCAAGTATAATTCCACCTCAAGAAATAAAGCTTTTGTGTATACATTCTGTTAAAAAATATCTTTAAACCAGTATAATGCTTTTAAAGAAACTTTTAATCAATTTATTTAAATATTGTATCTACACCAGAGCCAAATAACATTTATAATTTATATTAAAAAAAAGTTTTATGTCAAGCCGTAATGCCGTTCAATCAGAAAGTAATCTCATTGGTTTAAAAATAAATGTTAGCAACAATAATGTTGGAAACTTTTACACAATTTATAGTTTTATTAGGTGACCTGAAGTTATTTAAAAACATGTCATCTTTATTAAACATCATTACCAAAAATTCGTGATGAAAAAAATAATAATATAGAGACATTCTTCATCTGAACCATTTCAATGAGTATTTTCTGGATCATTACTCAAATATACTGTCACCGAAAAAATCTTTATGACCACACCCACCACCTCTTGAAATATTTTAATTCAATGCTCCGAAAACTTCATAATCCATCTAATTGTGTTGTGATCCGATCAAACAACCCTGTGTTTTTTCAAACATAGTGAGCTATAGGCGATTCTTGCCTTTGTGATGTTGGACAATTTTACATAAGCTCAGTTTCTTAACTCTGGCATAGATAAACAATTAAAAGTAGACATTTTGTACTTCTGCAAGCACAGCTTGAAATTCACAATACAAAAAAAACCATTCAACTGGATCACTAACATAAAAAGACATACATACAAACTGTCCTTTAAGGTAAGGTTATAACAAATTGTGTATTGCACATACAAATAAAAAACTTTATTAATAGTACACAAACCTAGAGAATAATGTTAATTTTACCTCAACTTATACTTTGTTTTATTAATTTAGTTGAGTAACTTTAATCTACTTTCTTCAAACAAGTCTACAAGACATTGCTCCATAAATACATTTCTTCCTTACTTCTTTGATAAACAAGCGTTTTACCTTCCTTCCAACAATTAAAATCACAACATTGAACATTTAGAGTGGATTATAACAATATTAGTAAGACCCAACAAGTCGGCAGTGTGTGACCATACCTTAAATCACCCAAACCATTACATAAGATTTGATCGACCACAAATCCTCGCTAAAGAACACCGATTCCTACCAAGGATGATCCGTGAGGCTATTGAGATTAAAAAACATCCAAATTTCAATAGAGAAGATGGTTGGGTTCTACCACCTGCTTGGGATCCCATAATTAATAAATTAAAATTTAAACCCAAGCATAATACCACTGCTGGCTGTAAAGATAAAATCAGTTCGTTTTGCATAGATCGGAGTACAGATTAAATATAATTAATTAAAATTAAGATCTGAAACCCGCTTCATCACTGGCAACAAGACGCATGACACCTCAGTCTACCCGTGACCACGGCGCTGGAAAGTGTTCGAAACGTCGGGAATTAAAATGTAAAATAAACGCGATAAAATCCGTAAAGTAATTTTATTTAATAAAATATTAGTAAGAATAATACATTTCACTACATTAAAATCTTATAGCTAACAGCAATTGTATTCAGGTAGGAAAATATTTTTAACTGTGTTAGTAATTTTTCCATAGCAAGTTATGATTTCTAGCAATTATCACATTTATAAATAAAATTGTTATTCAGATTTTATCGTGTTTATTGCTATCAATTATTTCTGACCCATTAAGGCATTCCGGGTTAACCATGTAATAGTTTTATTCAAAGAAAAACCTACACATTATTTTAAAAAGTTGTTTATACCATAGTCACAAACACAAAGGTCAATAGAATGACTGTATTATTACATAAATCATAATATAAAAAGAAAAACGATTCTTATACATATCTAGTCATTTCAAAATCAGAATAAAGCATCTTGATTGTTTTTATTCTTCAATGCCCCTCATATATTGTATAATTATAATCGTTTATAATGTAAATTTGTTTTACCTACAAGTTGTATCACTACAACTATAAACTTGTCGATACATAACTTATATTTTAATGTTGGATATGACTTGATGACACATCTTGTAACTCTTACCTGATATTTTTTCAACTTCCTTTAAACTTGATCATCCTTTAGGTCCCAACAATTCAAATGCTTAGATTTCTTATGATAATCTCTGTAAGTACTAAGTGCTTTTACGGCCCAGATTTTAATTAAATCATTATAGTAAACAATAAAGAAATTGAAATAAGTTTGGATTTTGATTAGGATTGGAATTACAATGATAACACATAAAAATTTCTTGCAAGTTTTAAATATCAGAATCTTTAATTGCGGCTAACTTTGTGACTGTAAAATATATTTTTTAAATATAAGTAAACCTTTTCCTCTGTCCTATTTGCATAAAAATAAAACATTATTTTATTACTTAAAAGTCATATTGTACCTTTAATAATGCACTTAGTTACCATCTACACTCTTACATTTATAGAACATTGTTCATTCATCACAGCTCATAGCTCACATATTACATACCATTTTATGATTGCGAAGATAACTTTAAATCATATCAAGTAATACTTGAATTAATTTGCATATTTTAGCCAAATAAAAGATGAAATGAACGTTAAAAAAATCAAAATTGAAATTCAATTTGCGAATGGGAAATATACATGGCCATTGTTTGCGTAAATTTCACCTCATATTTGAGTATATATATTAATGATTAAGTATTATTAATGACTTCTCAAATAGCGTTACAAAATCAGTAAACGAGACGGAACTTCTACGTTTTTAAATAACCACGATAAATACGGTTAAATATTTTTTATTAACGGCTAAAGAATAATATGAACACATATCACACCTTATGGCAGATTACTTATTACTTTCAATTTACATACCTGAAATGCCATTAGTACTAATTTAATTAGAATATTTAGTTTACACCATGCTCGTTACTTATAAATATAGGCACACAAAGTTTAAAGTTTTAAGCCGGTGATAGATGTGATTGGAAATGGTATGTTTGTGAATTTGTATTTTTTTTTAAATCTTATTTTGTAACGCTCAAGTTAATCGTAAGTGCTATCACTCAACTATCAATTAAGTAATTAAAAATTGATTGTGAACGATTAACAATATTGATATTATCAATAAAGGTTCAGTTCAAGTCAGCGTGTATACTTTGTCAGCAGTAGTTTAGGGCATATGTCATACAGAAGCATCATGTTCCTTTATTCGTTCGTCATTCATTATTACAAGTCATTTCATCTCAACTTTCTCATAAGAACGCTATCACCGAGGAGATAAAATCTGTCTCAACTCAGGATAACCAAAGTTAGTACCTTTTCCACTCATTGAACTTCTGTCAAACACCACTAAAACTGAATTGATATAGTGAAAAGTGGCCAGACCCAATTGTACGATGTGTTTCGTGAAGGAAGACCTGTAAGGATGAAACGAAATTATTTTTACAAAATGTTCTTAATGTAATTCCTTTTTTTAAAGATATTACTAAACAACATTGAATAACAGGACTTTTGACGGATTTTGATGCGTTTATTTACTTTTAACTCCCGACGTTACGCGAACACTACAGTGGGCGTGGTTACAGGTCAGTCTGTCATCTATTAATATAATGCTAGCATGATTTTTGTAGCTTAGTAAAAGAAAAGTCGGTTTAAATAAAATAGAACGATTTTACGAATTATATTTATAAAAAAGTATTATTCATAATCAGAATACAGACAATATTTAACATCTAACATCTCTGATTGCATTAATACCAATTGAAACGAAGCGCAGTTGTATGCTGTTATTAGTCAACTGTCATGAAGTAAATGACATTTTAGTGACAATTCTTCGTTAACAACGCTAGACGTGTGTCACCACCTGCAATAGTTTTTTGCCTACGAAGGCAGACGAACAGTCGAGGCACTCGATGGGAATTTGTCACCAATGACCATGGACATCGCAACACCAGGGTTACCGCCATCGCCCAGCCTATCGTAAAACTGCTACTTTGACTACCTCAATCCCAAATCCAATTTGGCTTTAATTCATCACAAACGCCTAATATCTCCGAATCGTAATAAAAGTTAATCTTTTCACAAAACGGTCGTCCTCAAAGTGTACTCACGTGAAGGCGTGGTGCGTGGTGCGACCCTAGCGCCACCGGAGCCTCTCTCATATGATGTTGCAGCAGCGGCAGTAGCGGGGCCTCGCCCCACCTCCGGCCACGGGCGGCGTCACGGGCGCGAAGTACGCGTGCACCTTTATGTTCGGCAAGTGGCTCTGTGGATCGCAACGCTTCGTTAGTCAACAGCACAATGTTAGTGTGGACAGCTTAAAATTAAAATAAATTTATGTTGATGGTGCCCTTCAGTCGATTTGCACTACGGCGGCCGTTGCATATTTAAGAGCAAACAACTGCGCAGGCGATATTATTGTGCACAGGTGTACGCGTAAACACAGGTGTACTCCATCTTCATTTATACTATCATAGCCCGATGGGACGGATAACCGATACGCCCCGAGAGAGATCGTGTGCGCGGGACCGCCTTTTTACATTCCCATCCGACGCATGGATCATCTTACTTCAGGTCACGGTACAAGGTAATAAAATGATATTGCGTTATGACAATATAAAAAGATACCATCAAAGGAACACATATGTTATGGCTGGCTTATTGCTTATATTTTTTTAAATAGTCCTACTTGTATTTGACCAGCATAAACCATTTCTTGGTACACACTACATTTTCCTATTAAAGATGAGGATCTTTAAATGGTCTAACTAGAGGTAGTTAAAGGAAATATTGAAATGACATTTACCCTCAATTTTCGTATCGCGTTCCTTGTCACCATTTGACAGTCGTATAGTTCGATAAGTTGTAGATTGTGACATGATGTCAAATGCTCCAACGCACCGTCAGTCACTAAGGGACAGTTGTCTAAACCTGAAAAGGCAATTGAGTTATCATTGAAAAATTATACCGGAACCAAAGGCGTAAATAATTTAACCCATTCCAAACAAATTGGCGACATACATCGCGAGTTCTTTCTGATAAATATCTGTAAGCCCGCGACAAGTCCACGTGCTAATATATATAGGAAAAACCTTTAAAAAAGTAGCGTAAGTTACTCGCAGTTCAGCTATTTTATAGTAAATGTCCCGTCAAAATCAATATACCAGACTAGAACAAATAGACAAAAATTAAAAAAACAAATATTGTAATATGCGTTTAAAACTCCAATTTTATTTATTTTTTCAATTGACTAAAACTAAACAACACAGTGTGTACGACGACGCCTAGTTGCTATAGGTTCCTTTGTATACAGCAATTCCAAACTTAGTTTTCTATCATCATCAGCCTGTGATAGTCCACTGCTGGACATAGGCCACCCCTAATACACCCTATCCATTAGGGGTTTTGGACCGTATCCCACCACGCTGGTCCAATGCGGGTTGGTGGGTGGACCGACTTTTACATGACCATCCGACGCATGGATCATCTTACTTTACAGACAATTGGGTGAACAGCCCAAATTGCCTAACCAACTAGGAAACAACAATGAAAATTTGTAGTCCCCATGGTTCGAACCCGACCTCCAGTTTCTAAAGCACGCCCATACCACTAAGCTATGGAGGCAGTTTAGTTTTCTATACGAAGCTCAATTTTTATTAAAAGGACAATTCTTATTATATTTACATAACATTACCTAAAACGGAGAGATGTTCTGCAGCACACGGAGACATGGACAATTGTTTGATGCCGTAGTCGGTTATAAGCTCGCAATGTGACAGTGTCTGAAATTGAAAAATTGACAGGTTATTTTATTATAAGAACAAACAACATTTAATTATGCATAATTTTTCAATGATAAATGTTCATTATGTCGGAAGATTGTGTTCCAAGGCAGTGTGTTAGTTAGACTATCAGAGACAAGAGTCTCAAGTCTCACTTGGAAGATTGTCAAAGGCAAATCAATATATTAAAAGACAACACATTAACTTTTCTTTTTGGTTCTTAAAGGTGCACTGTTTTGAAGCAGCCAATTACAAAATGATATTTAGCCTACAGCAGTGGCTTATAATTAAGGCTTTAATTCTTCGTAGGTTCCTTTGTTTTAAAAAGCGAATATCTCAATTGTTTTAGTAAGTTTAGCAGTATTATAATTTATATCTACCAATTTCTCGAGTCGCGGGCAACCCATCGATAAATGAACTAGAGTTGTGTCCGTTATTAAAACGCACTCCTCCAGATCCATACGCTCCAGCATCCTGCAGCTCTGTAAAGATAATAAAATAGCAAATTATTACGGCTTTCATAATTTTACTGAAGTTTTATTATCATGTCGCAATTCCGAAGTATAGACACATTTAGTTTTTCCGATGGAAAAGTTGAATCCGTAACCTCGTGTGTGAACCATAGTCAGTGTCTACTACATCAAGAGAGTCGTAAACTTTTTATGTATGTAATAACAATTGTTTACTGACAATTTTTCGCGACATTAAGACAAAGTTTGCGTTAATTAAACAGATAAAATTTTGGATTGGTATAATACTAGATACTTTTAATCTATGTGCAACAAAGAGAAAGTTTTTAATAAACAAATAACACAATTGTTTAAAAAATATTTTCCTTTGAATTTTTCTGCATTGTTTGATTTTTCTTAATACTATACCATATACTGATACAAATAAAAAAAAACATAGTAAGCACAGTTGAGTGAACCAGCCAAATAAAATATGGAATTTATAACTAAAAAAGATGAAACTATGTACTACGTACGAACACTCATTCTTACAGGAATCAGTCACATACTCAGTACCGCCTAAACGCGTAGACCGTCCGTGATTAACGAACGGATGCCACTTGTTACACGTATTTTCGATTAGTTTGTTAACAAATATTACTAGTATTCCTAATTAAAAAATTTAGAGACCGTGAATTCATCTTCAACCGCGGTACAATGTAGAAAAAAACTTAAAAACTACCCGCTGATTATTATTTTGATTGTTTCAGATACAGATTGGTTACTCACCCTAGCAAGAGCTTGAAAGCCAGCATCGGTGAGCTGGCTACACTGAGCCAGTTCCAATGTGACCAGACCCGGACAACGAGCAGCCAGTGCAGCAAGTGAGGCATCCGTCAGCCTGGTGCAGCCAGAAACGCACAACCTCCGCATCCCCCCACCCAGTTTTGTTATTGACTCATCCGTCAGGTTCTGAAAATTACATGACGAATTAATATCAACTCATATTAAACTAATAAAATACATTAAAGTAAAATGTACAAAGAATGAAATCATTTCTATAAGTAGTAATAGTAATATTATTCTTAAACATTACTCTTGACATTTCAATAAAATCCACTTTTTTGATACTTTTTCTAGTAGTAAATGATTTTTTAAATTAATATTAAACAATTTGAATATGCATTTGTTTTTATAAATTTATGCACAAATACAGTAAAAAAAACCAATGAACTCTATGTATGTATTTAACTTGCTTACTGTTGTTGTAAATGTGATAGTTAACTTTATATTAATATGTATCAACATTTTACTTGCAATTGTGTATTTAACATGAAAATAATGAAGACATACTTACATCACAACCCTGTACATTGAGGACTTCTAAGTCTGGGCAATGTGTAGCTAGGCTTGAGACAGCTTTGTCATTCACATTTTTGCAGCCTATTAAAAGACATCAAGCCTTATACTATTTATTACTATAACTGTTATATTATTTAATATTTCTCCTCTTTAATATGTTTATTTGTTTTGCGTTTGTTTATTTGGACCACTGTTAGATAAGGCTAGTCTTAGGAAAATTCTTGAGTTTATTTTCTATTTTATTTGACCTTTGACTTCATAAATATATATAAATCGAAACTGCCATATAGATATTACTTTTTATAATTTCTACCATATTAGTTACTGCACTGTGTTTTTGTAAATAATGTTGATCTTTCAAACACCCTTTGCTTATTAACCGACACGAATAAAATTATTAGTTCATATGGATGTCTACTTATATATAACTTATAATATAGTATACATCCTATCAACACTTTTAGGTTTTTTAAAATTGCCCGAAAATATTTATAGCCTCATTAAAGATATAAAATATTTAATATTGAAATCACCTCTGCATATAAAACTTTTCAGTTTTGGACACCCTCTAGACAATGCTTCAACACCATTATCAGTAATTGATTGACACCATGATACATTGACATGTGTCAGTAACTGTAACAAATAAAATAAATAAAATGAAAATTTAAAACAGTTATAAACAATCATTACTTATATCAGATAAGATAGTGTCATTAATTAGCAATTGCTTTTAAAAGATAACAATAATTTCCTTTTTGCGTGCTTTGCTAGTCTCAGTTCCAAACATCAGTTTTATAAGTTTGTATGGTACTTTGCAATTGATTTTATATTTATACATAATCATTTTAAGGAACATGTATATCAATCATAGTGGTTATTCATACAAATACAACATGAGAAATTTATAATGCTGTGTAAATACTTACTGGACAACCATCAGATAATGCCTTTAAGGATATATCAGTAATACTCGGACAAGAATCCACATTGATCCTGAAAAAAAATATTATAAATTTATCATTCAAATGGAGGAAAGAATTTTTTTAGAAATTATGCAGTTCATTAAATAGTAGAAAAATAAATAGTAGAAAAAGTTAAATCTTTTAATATTTTTTATTACCTTTGCAACTTGCTACATCTTCTGCCTAACGCTTGGCATGTCTGGTCTGTAAGCTTTTTACATTTGTTCAGATTCAGATCTTCTAT
Organism: Lamproptera curius; assembly: GCA_029286875.1. NCBI lineage: Eukaryota > Metazoa > Arthropoda > Insecta > Lepidoptera > Papilionidae > Lamproptera > Lamproptera curius. The sequence continues at coordinate 58,422 of JAGSMT010000027.1, read as the reverse complement.
GTTTGGACATGACTGAAATGATATAAAACATTTTTGTGTCAATATTAAATACATTGTAATGACATATTTAAAACATATTATAACAGATGAGCTCTTTAGACCTATAAGAAGTCAAAAGTTTAAGTCAATAAATCAGATTTATATATAGTACTCATTGTTAGAGTTGTCATTTAATATATATTATACACATACATAACATGTAAAAGTCACAACATAGATATATTAGCAATAAATATCTCAGTGACAACATTATTAGTTGAATTGACTGCACAAAATGGGGATATTTCCTTTACCGAGAGATACCTACTTGTGCAAGAGTTTTTAGAGAACCATCAGCAATACTTTCACATCCACGCAGTGACAACTGACGAAGGAAACCACCGCATCTCCTTGAAATATTCTCTATAACTGGGCCCTACAAACAAAAATTACTTTTTATCTTAAGAGTTTTGTATTCTAGGCATACAGTGACATTTTTAATAATGTTTCTACCTCAACATCCCTCTGGAAGTCAAATAAGTCTATCCTCTGCCAGTTAGAACCATCTAATGCCAGTATATTCCATAGTTTTGAAACCTAGAAAAAATAAAATTGTCAAGACAACAAATATAAAAAATATTTTAAAATATATACTAATAAACAATTAATTTAATTTAGACTCATTGTTATACTTGACTCAACTGTTATACAATTTTAATCAGACTAGAACTTTTAAGGGTTTTCTGAACAAATAAGCAATATAATACAAGCACCTTTATTACACATCAACCAGTCAGACAGACGCACCAATACATTGTTTTACAAAATAATGGCAAAATAATTAAATAAAATTATGGATTGTATCGTAACAAAATATTTGGCAACAATATTACCTGAGCACAGCGGCATAGGGATACTACATCCAGGTAGGACAATATCCTGAGAAGTAATTCCTTAGGCAATTTTCTGTTGATGTGATTTTCATCTTCCCCTGAAAATCTACCTATCTGCAAATAAAGACAGGTTGTTACAGATAAATATGAGATAAAAACTTAGAAAAAATGTCTTAGTGTTTTAAATTTGAACAAAGTGACAGCTTTGTTCAAATTTTTTAAGAATTAAACTTAGCTATTTCTACAACGCACATGAAAGTAGACATTCATAATTAAAGTTGGTTTAAGCAATCTTTGATAAAATAGTTACGTAGTAACTTAAAGAAATCGTTTATTTACCGTACACGCGGTAAATTAAAGATAATCAAAAAGCGAGCGGTACAAAATAAAATTTAAATTAATGCGCTCATAATTTTTTTTAGATCTACATAACGGTATTGCATATTACGCATGTTGGGTATATGTTAAAACAGAGGTCAATACACCGAATAACAAAGAAATAATACAAATACGTATCAATGTTTTAATTTACTAAGTAAAGATGTAATAAAATAATGTAATATTCAGCTCAATGTTAAGTAAGAAAGTCTACACAGAAAAATTTAAAAATAGCTTATTTATATTGTTTAACATAAACGTCTACATCAATAACGCGAAAATCTGTTATATATATATATTTCCCAGGAGCAGACTTTAGCAGGATTCTTTTATTTAAGTTATGCGAATATTTCTTTGTTCTCGCATGCGTTACACCGGAAGATTTTCTTGATGCAGTTCGATGTCAGCTGTTTCAATCAAAACGAAAACAAACAAATCGGTACATCGATTGGACTTACCTCGAATTTATTCCTCCCGGAATAACTCATTGTTGGGTACGGCGTCACCTTAGCCACAGCTCTAGATTTATGTCCACTGTATAAAGTAACGTTTAAAATTTCGAAGACACGGGCAAGTCGTGACACGAAAGCGGACGGCTTTAAATTCAGATTTTTCGCTAACCAACAATGGCCGGAGCCAATCTTTGATACAATGTTAGACAACGTTCAGAAACTTACAAACTCTTATACAAATCAATAAATATATACCTTCATTTATTTCCTATCTTTATTCGGCTACAACAAAATAAAAATGATAATAATTTTCCGTTTCCAAAAATTTTTATGGTGACATAAAATTTTTGAACGCCTTTTTTAAATACATCAATGGTAATAAACTCATATTGTTTTTATTACCAACCGGTTTGCTCAATCATGTTGATAATAATAAGATTTGATTTTGTTGGTAATTCTTTAATGTGGAGCGAGTGACATAACAACTAGGGGGGCCTTTGTCTCTCTCAACAGGAGCCGTCAAATAATTATTACTTAAAGGGCTCTGTTAGCCCTGTGTCAATCACGCAAGATTAAATCAAATAAACCGGGTCGTTTCAAAGTATTGATGATTGGAATAATTTGTTTTAAATGACCAGGCAAATTGTAAATTTGTAAATTTATAATAATATTAAAAATTATCAGATAAAGTTGTACTTTTTGTTTTATAGCATACTTAAGTATTTTATTAGAAGGCAAATTTATACTAAATTCAAAGTAAAACGTCTTTTATTTATTTGAAACCACACTCACAACACACAATAAAAAAGATTAAATAACAATATCTCAAAACTCTCTGATTTGTTTTAATTTTGAATGAATGGATAAACGAGTAGAAATAAAGTAATAAAATCCGGAGTAAGCAACTCGCGAAGTTCTCACAGAGATGCTGATTGATTGTTTCTGCGACAATATTCGTATCGTGCGCGTTCAAACCAATAATTCATAGTACAAACCAATACTTGATCGAAAGGATCTTTCAAAATTAACGATTGACAAAGCTAGGCCTGTGTCATATCAAGTATCATCTAACATAAACAAAATAAGCTAAGCAATAGCAAACACTCGAACAGAGTCTGATTAAAATTTACAAATCACAATATACTGCCCAAATAGGTATGCCTAAGAGTCGTAAGAGTCTTGTTGCGCGCAAAATAAAAATGGAGCGAGTGAGAGGGTACTTTTGAATTGATAAAACCACGGTTTGATAAATGCAATAGGATTTATTTTAGAATATTTTTTTGCTTTTGGCATTCTGATACGAGATTAAGATTTATATTATGTATAAGATCATGAATAACATTCGCGTAGTACTCATGATCTCCGCTATGTGTCGCTTCTTTAGCCATTTGATCTACAGTTTCATTCCCAAGAATGCTTGTATGTGAAGGGATCCAAACTATTTAAATTATAATACTGTTTTGATGACAAGTGAACAAGAGATTTTTGATTGCACAAATGAGCGGGTTTTCTAAACAATTTTCAAACGGGTTCTCTGAGATGGCTTGTATAGCGAATTTCGCAGAGAAGGTTATTGATAAACTTTAGGCAACTTATCAAGGCAATACATTCACCCGTAAATACTGAGCTTTCTAGAGGTGGTGTATGCAATTTATGATGATTTGTATTTGTATGGTAAAAAGCAGCACCAGTATTACCATTGGAATCTAATTTCGAGGCATCGGTGAAAAATAAATTCCACTGCGGCCATTTTTCTTCAACAATTTTTAAAAAATTTGAATTGATATTTTTTGTGTTTTTTACTAAACCTATGTTTGGATACACTAAGGGAGAATAGCAGAGGGCTTTAAAGGATATTTTGAAAATTGGGAGAGTGTCCGATTGGATTAAAGGAGATTCGAAGCTATTAATATAATTAAGACTTTTGATGAGACAGGGTTGTTCCCTATTATACCAGAAGTTTGAAGTCATACAATTTTGTAGAACAGATAGTTTTGACATAACAGTATTAGGTTGTATTTGAGCTAAACGAAGAGAATATCGATCAGAAAGAAACTGTCGCCTCAGGCTTAATGGTGGTTCTGCACTCTCGACCTGCAGAGCTCGAGTTGGGGAGGATTTCATTGCACCTAATACTATTCTTAATGCCTTGAACTGAAGTGAGTCTAACCGAGACAGAATGCTTTTTGTTGAAGTCCGCAGGAAAATTGAGCCGTAATCTATAATACTGCGAACTAGGGCATTATATAGAAGTTTTTGACTATAAGGATGGGCGCCCCACTATGTACCAGACAGAGCGCGTAGTACGTTGTTGTTTTTTTCACATTTTCTGACTATGTTATCGACGTGTGCTGAACCGGCAAGCTTGGAGTCTAGTCTTAGACCCAGAAATTTTGCTTCTGTTACTTATGGTATATTATATCCTTGATATACGATGTTTATATGAGGGGGAGAACGCTTTCTTGTAAATAATACTACTTGACTCTTATTTGGAGCTACGTCTAAGCCGTGGTCCATTAACCACGTGCCTACAGAGACCAAACAAGCATTTATGTCAAGTGAGCCCTCATTGGTATTTTCATGCACACGATAGATACAGATATCATCTGAATACTGGATAATTTGACAGCTATTTGATTGTGCGGAGCCTATATCCGAGGTATAAATATTACATAATAATGGGCTAATAACTGAACCCTGGGGGAGCCCCTTCCATACAGTTCTTTCTAAAGATATGTAGCCATCTATACAAAAGCTGTCTACCAATAAATTACAAATGAATTGTACTACTTTACAGGGAATACTCAGTTTAAACAGTTTGTTCCTGAGCACCGAAATTAGTACGTTGTCGCAGGCAGATTCTAGGAATACTGACATGACCGAGTGTTTGTTAGAAAATGCAATCTGGATGTCAGATATTAGAAGAGCGTGGCAGTCCATGACACTTTTGCCTTATCTAAACCCTAACTGGGTGACAAAGAAGACGCCCCGGCTCTCTACAAACCACTCCAATCTATTTTTTAAAAGGTGTTCTGTGATTTTACATAAAGTTGATGAAAGGGCTATGGGTCTATACGATGATGATAGCAGAGGGTCTTTCAAAGTTTTGAGGACTGGGAGGATAATTTGGTGTTTCCAGGATGGTGGAATGGAACCTGTGTCGAAAAATAAGTTTATATTAGATAGGAGATAAAAAGAGCATTATCTGGGCATTCTTTCACAAAGGAATAAGGGATTCCGTCTAATCCTGGGGTAGAGTCTTTCAAATTAGCTAATACTATTTTTAGTTCTGTAATCGAAAAAGGAGAATCTAAATCAGAAGAGTGGGTAAAATGATAGGTTATAGTAAGTTCGGAAACACATGCTGGAGCTAGTTTATCGCAAAATTCCTCAGTTCATCGATTTAAGTTTGTTTTAGGCGATGGGATGGCTTGTTTGCTAGATTTAAATATTCTTATCATCTTCTACATCACAGATGGATGTGTACATGGTGACACGCTTCGGCAAAAAGATTGCCACCCCGTACGTTTCTTTCTACTCAGCAGTCTTTTACTTTTGGCTTCTATTTTATGCAATGAGATGTAATTTTCTAAAGTCATATTTTATTAAAATTTAATTCAGCACATTTTCTTGCTCTAACAACCTCCGTACATTCTCGATCCCACCACGGTGGAGAGGGGATTTTTCTGGATGACATATTTTTAAAAGAAATATTGGTTGAACTAGCTGAACGTAGAATATCAACAAAGTTCTCATAGCATTCAAGTGCATTGGCGTTGGTAACACTTTCTTTTACACTTATTTCATTTTCCACACAGGTTCGGAAACCATATTCAAACTCCAATTGGCCGCATTCAATCTATATTTAAAAAGAGGAGGAGGGCTCATAGTTTTTTTAAAGGAAGGAAAAGAATTTTTTATGGGGGCATGATCACTACAATAAGTATATTGGTCATATGAACATATAGACAGATCGACTGCAGACGGATTTTGAAGAGGAGAGGTTTTACGCGTTGGTCGGCCATCACTTAAAATGACTAGATCGCAGTCATCTAGTATTTGTAATAGTTTTAATCCTGGTCTATCACTGCGAAATGAACCCCACAAAGTATTGTGGCAAATAAAATCGCCAACTATGACAAGCGGAGGAGGGAGAGAGTTTATTATACTACTGAGTTCACTTATGATAGAAATAGTAGGATGGGGTATATAGATCGAGAGTAGAGTAATAGTTTTAGATTTAAAATACAGAGTGGCAGCTAGCATATAAACATTATCAATTGACGGTAAAGAGATTTGAATGTATTTTAGGCAATTCCTGATTAATAGGGCTACGCCGCCCCATCCATTCAGGCGGTCGTGTCTTAAACAGGCGTATTGTGGTATATAACAAGGCGTTGACGGCTTAAGCCATGTTTCAGATATTGCAACTATCGATGGTTCATGTTTATTAATCAAATAGCACAGTTCATTTATTTTATGAACTATGCTCCTGATATTCCATTGTAGAATGGTTTCCGTTTTGATTGATTAAAAGTTGGGTAATTTCGAATAGTTTTTCGGCAACGCTGGACGGTAATCTTTGATTGACGGGTACATTCGTATATAAGCTTTGTTGTAGAAGATCCAGGATATTTTAGAGACATCTGTAGAGTTTGAAATTGTTTTAAAACTCTGCAGAGCACAACCGTTTTCAGAAGTATGCATACTAAATTCACGGGTAATATTTTCATGGGCTTGTTTATCGTAACCCCTTTGCATAAGGATTCTAGGTTTTGCTTTTAAGAACACAGTTTTCTTGTAAGAAGTTGTCTGATTGCGATTTATTGGATTTTCCGTGGGCACTCTTGTAACGTGAGCTTTTTTAAGGACTTCCGAGTATGGACGTTGAGAGATAGCAATGCCTTTTGCTGCTTCCTGAAAGGATATCCCTTCCTCTGACATACGTGTTTTGATTTCGCGTTGACGTTGTTGCTCAGGACAATTTTTATCTAAGGCTGAATGTGTACCTGAACAAAAAATGCAAGATAAAGAGTCCCCGGTAATATCACATCTATTGCTAGAATGAGGTCCACCGCATTTATGACAACGAGGTGATGTGACAATCAATATTGGTCTTGCTCAAATCACAGCTACTTTTCGGAACCATTTTTATTTGCCGAATTAATGTCAGCAATATCATCTAGAAGAGACACAACAGCTAGCCTAGATGGTATTCCTTATAAAATGCTAAAGCACTTATGCATTCAATCCAAATTAGTACTTTTAAACGTTTTCAATCTTCTTTGGGAACAAACTTTGATTCCAGATGATTGAAAGATTGATTGTTTAGTCCCCCATACTAAAACGTAACAAGGAGAAATTTCATTTTAAAAATAAAATATTACCTTCTAATCAATTTGGTTTTAGAAAGGGAGAGTATCTTCAAGAGAGAGTATTGCTCATTTACATTTGGACATCTTCCAAGCTTTCAAATCCAATAATATTTTGGTCAGTGTATTTTTTGATGTTGTAGGGGCTTTCAATAATGTAAATCATCATATTCTGTCTTCTGAGCCTGTTGCCATTGGTCTGCCTGTTAAGGTTGTGCAATGGATATTTGATTTTTTGCATGGTAGAAAAGTCTTTGTTAAATATCATAGCAAGATTATTGGTCCACGTTTCTCCTGTCAAGGCAGTATTTTAAGTCCTTTAATCTTTACAATGTATCTTTACAAACTTAACCTTATTTTAGATCCCAATGGAAGTAATCTACAATTTGCTGATGATTTCGTGGTATATTAATCTGATATCAACTCCATGAATATAGCTCCTAAATTAAATAGAAGTTTAAAAAATTTACATACCTATTTAAATTATCTTGCTTTAGACATTAGTATAGAGAAATCCAAAGTATTAGTCTTCATTAAAGGAAGGCCTTTTCAGGTCAAACTATATTACAATAATATAGAACTCTCAGCTGTAACGGAAGCTAAGTTCTTAGGTGTGTTGTTTGTAAACAATTTATCCTGGGGTAAATATGTTGATTGTGTAACTAACAGAGCTATAAAAGCGTTGAATATTTTGAGGTCTCTTGCTGGAACTTACTGGGGCTCTGACCCTAAAATTCTTTTAACTCTATATAAATCTCTTGTTTGTAGCCACTTTGAATACAGTTTCTTATGTTTTGCTTCAAATAACCAATTTCTTCACAAATTAGATGTTATTCAAAATCATAGTCTTTGACTCATTACTGAGCAATGAGAACAACTCCATTTACAATGCAACGCTCCTCCTTTATTTTTAAGGTTTCAATATCTAAAAGGAGATTTAGCTTAAATTACTTTCTATAAACAGTCACTCCATTATTAACAAACTTTTCCATCTGAACAATAGTTTCCTATGAATTCCCTCTCTCAAGCAATTATCCATATCTTTTGCATGAGCTTCCTTTTTGTTAATCAGTCAATCACACAGCATCTTTAATCAGATAACTGGGTTTGCTATATTAAGAGGTATAAATATTACATAATAATGGGCTAATAACTGAACCCTGGGGAGCCCTTCCATACAGTTCTTTCTAAAGATATGTAGCCATCTATACAAAAGCTGTCTATCAATAAATTACATATAAATTGTACTACTTTACAGGGAATACTCAGTTTAAACAGTTTGTTCCTGAGCACCGAAATTAGTACGTTGTCGCAGGCAGATTCTATATCTAGGAAAACTGACATGACCGAGTGTTTGTTAGAAAATGCAATCCGGATGTCAGATATTAGAAGAGCGTGGCAGTCCATGACACTTTTGCCTTATCTAAACCCTAACTGGGTGACAGAGAAGACGCCCCGGCTCTCTACAAACCACTCCAATCTATTTTTTAAAAGGTGTTCTGTGATTTTACATAAAGTTGATGAAAGGGCTATGGGTCTATACGATGATGATAGCAGAGGGTCTTACAAAGTTTTGAGGACTGGGAGGATAATTTGGTGTTTCCAGGATGGTGGAATGGAACCTGTGTCGAAAAATGAGTTTATATTAGATAGGAGATAAAAAGAGCATTATCTGGGCATTCTTTCACAAAGGAATAAGGGATTCCGTCTAATCCTGGGGTAGAGTCTTTCTAATTAGCTAATACTATTTTTAGTTCTGTAATCGAAAAAGGAGAATCTAAATCAGAAGAGTGGGTAAAATGATAGGTTATAGTAAGTTCGGAAACACATGCTGGAGCTAGTTTATCGCAAAATTCCTCAGTTCATCGATTTAAGTTTGTTTTAGGCGATTGGATTATCCTGAAGGATCTTCATGCCGTGGCCGTGGTATATGGCCTGGCCGGGATATGGCCTCAATATTTTGGGACTCAGAAGTGATATTGTTGTTTGATTACCTGGAGCATGGAACCATCATTACAGATTATGCAGCTTTAATACCGAGGTTGAGAAACTTTGAACGGGCGAGCTGTTTCATCTTGACAACGTACCGGTGCATGGGTTGGCATTAGCGATGGCCACCGTTCAGCATGCTAGCGTACAATTGGGTGAGCATCCCCCTATTCAGATCTGGCGCCTAGCTATTTTTCATCTTCTCTCCAAATTGATACAATATTAAGAGGAAACATGTGTTAAAACTATATATAACAAGTAAACGATGCCGTGGTGACCTTTTTGCAGGACTAAGACAATCCTTTTTTTAAAGGAAATGAAGCATTGGAAACTTGGAACGCTGGACTTGGTGTGTAGGTGGACTCGGAGATTATGTAGAAAAATAAATAATTAAGCTATAATAGTCATTATATTCTATCTCATTTTTACTTTTTGATCCCCCCTCGGAACTACAAGTACAAAAAAAAGTTTTAATTAGTAACATTTCAAAATACCAATACTTAGTCTTTAATGCAACAGTCACAATTATTAATTTATTTATTAATAACTCATATTGCTATAAGAAATAAAACATTATTAGCAACTGTTACATAAAAATATTATTAGCAACTGAAATAAACAATTACCACACGTTTAATATATTGTCTCCATACCATGACTAAAATAAAGCAAAATAATAGGCATAAAAGCTCCATATTTTAGTATTTCAAGAATTTTTATACTTGATCACGTGAGTTTCGGTTTCGGCCGGAAAAACAGTTTCGGTCGGACTCCAATAATTGCTTATGAATTTCACTTCGACCATTTTTGACCAATCAATATCAAAGAAGTGGTTTAAGTCTTATGGTCAAGAATAATAAGACAAGACATGGCTTCGGCCTTAACATCAATAACAATGAAGACATGGCTTCGGCCTTTAAATCTATAAAAAAAATCCAAATATTACCAAGAACAAGACCTGGCTGTATGGACTAAAGTCCTTTGCCTTTCCCATTAGGGATAAATTAAAAACAACAACAACCAAGCAATACAAAAATATGACAACAAAAAGATTTTATTATCTTATCTATGTTAAAAAACGTAACAAAACTCGATAAAAAATAACAATAATAACATGGTGCATTGCATTACAATAGTATACGATCAAGTGGATTCTACATTGTCCGCAAATAACGAACATCTCTAATTACGTAGCTTCGTGGAAAGATTTTTAACGCCGCTCGAGAAGTAAGACGTGTATTTTTCCGGTGAATATCCGTGCAATTTAGCATGGTGAGGTTGGTATTCGTTCATATCGTGTAACATGTTCTTGTCGAACAGCGGGTAGGCGGTGGACCGTTTCCTTCTAGGCGACTCTTGCATCTGCTGGCTCGGGTACGGGTCGACGAAGCGGCGCCCGTTAATATCGCTGCCATCCGCTGTCGGGAATGTCGTTGACTAAATTAATAAAATATCCGTGTTAAACTATCGATTATAACTATTATAGCTTTGATCATTAAAACTCAAAACAAAAATCTTCGGATTTATTGTGAACTAAATTATAAACGATTAAAGTGTTAGCAAGTGAACGTTTCTGAACAGAATAACTCGTATCGGTCCGAGATATTATCATCCATTGATAAATCGTGAGATGAAATGTATAAGACGATTTAATCAATGGCCAATAACATCTTACTTTGCTTGCCTGCTCCTCTGCTGTTGAAAATGCCGGGAGCGGATTGCGTTTGCGCATCACCGCCAACCGTGTTCTGCTGAATGGTGCCCATTCCTACCACGGCTGGGTTGGGCTCGTTCTGCTGTCCCTTCCATGGCCTGTGAACAATTTATATCGAACTTGACGTAACCACACTGTATTAGAGCCGTAAAAGATCTGGAATCTATTAGCAAGGCAATAGAAACATCGAGTTGTTCAACTGTGGCAGTGCATTTATCAAGATAACTTAACGGTAGCTTGATGATAATTTATGATCATTGGCTCAAGCGTACGTAGATATGAAGTTAATTATTAAATTAATTATACAGTCAACGAAATGTAACTAAATTCAAAATAAATGTGAACGATAATTTCCTATTTGAATATTGATATAATAAATTTGATGGTATACGACGTTCAATTTATAATTTAATCAGGTATCAACGTTTGAAACTTACTTGTCAGGGAAGAGTTCTCCAGGCTGACCTCTGGTTTGTACAATTCGTTCTCCATTAACTTCAACAACGCAACGTAATCTTGCGCAGCATGTTGGGAATTCTGTTTTAAAATTTACATGTTAATTAAATTCGAACAACAAGTGTAAAAATAGTCAATAGGCAGTCGGGTAATCACACATTGCTTAGACAACTAGGAAACAACAAGGAAGAATTAATGAGTCCCCACGAGGTTGCAATCAGATTCAACCAGACCTCATTTTGTACATGCACAAGCGTACCATTAGGCTACTGTGGTAGTACTACATTGTAAAATTAACGTTGACAAGTTTAGCAAGGAGTTTAGCAAGGAGATTCTAATAAATGATAAATAAAAATAAAATTTATTGATTCATGTACATACCAACGTTCTCGTCTTCGATGTATTCGTGGCATTCCAAAGCGTTCTCGGGAATCTTCGGTTTGCGACATTCTAGAAAAGCACGAATTTATTAGGAATTCTTCGAGAATCCATAGTAATAATCAATATTAAAATCGATCTACCAACGGCAGCTATGAAATATTTTCCATCCCTTATTTCGCATCTGTATCGGTGACAAGTGTAATGATCCGACCATTCCTGCCACGGCTGGTAACCTTTCCTAGAATATTTATCCACGCAGGCCTGATCTGTTAGCAAAATATAACGGTTATTTATATTCCAATATAAAAAAGCTAATATTTGATATCAGTAACAACTTTAATTAAATAATTAATTATAAGAAAAAAACATTTGATGTAAATAACATATTAGATAAATACAGATAATATATTGATTAACTCACAGCTGACGTCCTCGGCGAATATCGCTGGCATGATGAAATACGACAGATAAAATAATGCAAGAAACTGCATTTTTATCACCAATATAACGCTAAAACAGAAAGGTGTAATTGTTCTCTGCTTGAAGCACTGAACACTTAATGAATCATCAACGCTTTCCGTCGACCTAAAATACTTTTTCGAGCGGACATTATTTGGAAAACATGTGTAAAGTGACACGGAGCGTTGTTTAAAAAAATCTGAAATGTTATGTGAATCTTTGCTGGCTTCCTGGTTAGATCTAAACAAACGTTACAAACTATACCAAAACAATGAAAGGAATTGTAAAGTTTTATTACATTTTTATATAACTATACTTCAAATTATGATGTTGAAATTGGTTGAGAATATTAAAAAAAAAAAAAAAATTAATCATACTCATCGTGTTCGTATTATTGGTCAGTCGCACCGTTTGACCACGCAGCCAGCTTGCAAATAAACCATTAAAGAGCCAATGGCCATTGCTTTGAAATGAAAATGTATATTCCAAGAAATCAGGACTCAATGCTTGTTGAGGTCGATTGTTATCTTTTTTAAAAACACGGCAGCATTTATGTAACAGTTAACTTGATCATTACGTAAAGCCTGAATTGTTTCGTCGATTTGACGTAGCAATTCATTTGCTAGTCATTGGTGTCTTTTTACATATCGGTTGATATTTTTGTTATAAAAGTGCATACAGTTATTTAGTTACGTTGGTAATTAGTTCCTCATAAATAATTAAAGAAACTATAGTCCCGAGGTTTAAGGAAAACTGCAAAAAAAAGTTCATCGGTAAAGCGAGTAAACATTTATGTATTAGTAAGTTTCTTAATGTTTTTATTTCAGAGTAAAAATATATATTTTAGATATCTTAATATAATAAATAAATTAACATACAATTCAAAGGATGATTTATATGTTATTTTAATAATTTTTGCCGTCTAAAACCGAATCTCTAAAGTGGTTGACCGCCGGCATCCTACTTTTACATGCTCTTCAGGAGTAAATATCATCATATATTTGAAGGAAGTGGTTGATTAGCTCAAAGAACAGAACCAACAAACAATGATAAGATTTAAGTTATCAAGTTATTCGAATCTACTAACTTCTCTTTAAAGGCTTATTACGATTATCGTTTTTTGTATGTAGTCTTATAGGCCCGTCCTCGTCTTGTCAAGCATAAATTGTACTTATATTCCTATCACAATTTGCATGCCACAGAATAATAAAATAGAAAATCATTAATGCAAAGATTTATATTTCCATTCACCATGCAATGTAGAACAACTTAAAAAATACTTAAATTTGTTGTCTTTTAGTAATAGTGCTTACTACAAAATATGTGTACATATCAGTGATTATTTGTCATCAAACCGCATATTACTAATGTTTTACAATAACAAACGACAAATTTGAAGATAGTTTACAAATATGACATCAGCCTGAACTAGACTTCAAGCCTGTAGTCATTTCTGAGGCATGTATAAAAAATCCTGTGAAATGACCGAGCGTGAATTATGCTAAGAAGGCTCTTACTATATCATGAAATAACTCTGAGGGCTATGCCGTCATTTTTAAGCGATACATTTAGTCAGTACATGATTAAATGGAGTTATTGATAGTGGTATTGGCGTGTGCTTTAGAAACCGGAGGTCGTGGGTTCGAATCCTGCGGGGACGCAACAAATTTTCATTGTTGTTTCCTAGTTGGTTAGGGCAATTTGGGCCGATCACCCAATTGTCTGAAAAGTAAGATGATCCATGCGTCGGATGGGCATGTAAAAAAGTCGGTCCACCCACCAACCCGCATTGGACCAGCGTGGTGGGTTACGGTCCAAACCCCCTAATGGATAGGGGTGTATTAGGGGAGGCCTATGTCCAGCAGTGGACTAACAAAGGCTGATGATGTGTATGATGTGAAGTGACCACCTATTTGCTTGAACTTTGACTGCCGCGCTGAAAATGTTTATGGCGTTCGCAGGTAAAGATCAGTATATGTATACAAAAAGAGTTACACAAATGCCAGACAGCAATAAATAACCTATACTGCTTCTACAATTACCGGCGAATTATTTATTTGTACTAGTTAGTTGAAGTTTCAAGCACCACTACTTTTGTATGGCATTAGGTTTTCGGCATTTATTTTTAATTGTCTATAAAGTATGAAAAAGCCGTACATTTATAAGTAATCGTATTCCTCACTAGTATTAGAAAAATAACTTCCTCCGTATCCTAGTGGTAAGGGCGTATGCGTTAGAATCCGGAGATCGGGGGTTCCAATCCTGCAAGGACTCAACAAACTTTAATTGTTGTTTCCTAGTAGGATAGGGCAATTTGGGCCGATTACCCAATTATCTGAAAAGTAAGATGATCCATGCGTCGGATTGGCATGTAAAAAATCGGTCCACCCAACCCGCATTGGATCAGCGTGGTTGGATATGGTCAAATTACCCCTTACATAGAGAAGGCGTGCATTAGGGAAGGTCTATGTCCAGCAGTGGACTAACACAGAATAATGCTGATGACCAGAAAAATTACATTTACTCACGTACTGACTAAATGTTTCCGCTCTAAAATTACGGCATAGCCCTCACAGTAAATCTATGATATAGTAACAGCTTTCTAAACGTTATTTATTTATTTATTTAGACACATCAACAACAATACACACAAAACATTCATTCTTAAATTATTAAATTAGTTAAAGGCATGCACAGCAATTATTTGCCTTGGGTAATTTCATAGGTATTTTATATCCATGTGCTTGTAGACTACTCACACAACTACAAATTCCCCATTTGCCTAGCTCGCTACTATATTATAATAGTATTATAAAAAAACATGGCCGATAGGTCCTCTACGTTGAATTAAAAGTTAATTATCAGCATATACTGATTTATGCCATTACTGATGAATCTCATTGAATATGATATTAGTTCACTATGAAATAAAAATTTGTAGGCATTTCTTCACTGCTACCAAATAAATAGTAGTTTTCAAATTATAAACATAAATCAACAACTTATTGTTATACTCATTTTATTCTCTAAATCCTAATAGAAATTAAGAAAAATTAAATTATTTCAGTATTTTTAAATAACCTAAGCAAGGAGCAACACCTAATTCTTCGATATTTTCCTAATGTTTTTAATTCCTGCCAAATAATTAAGTTTAATAGTCATGGTTTTGGTATAATTTTATAAGGTCTAGTGGTATCGGCATTTGTTTTATAAACCGGAGGTCGTAGGTTAGATTCCCACGGGGAAACAACTTTGTGTTGTCGTCGTTTTCTGGTTAGGACAATATGGAACGATCACACATGGTCTAAAAAGTAAGATGATAAGTCAGTCGAATGTTTATGTAAAAAGACGGCCCCTGTTGACGATATCTTCAAATTTACTGACAACTAATTTATGCGTAGAATGAAGTATACGTTTTGGGTTGGGAAGGTAAGATACCAGTCGCTCTACGCAAAAACTGTCATTCATTTAAATCTGGATACAATAAAAAAAATGTTCAATTTAACTTTTTTAATTGTGAAATTTTGTATTTTCCTTAAGATTGTTTATAATAAAATATAGCTTTTAATACAGATACTAAAGGTTTTGCAACTTTAATTGTTTTTAATTTGATCATTATATTGAGGTATATTTAGGTCTGTAGATAAGACCTAGTATTCTAAGCCTTATGCATAACTTTGGAAATTAACTGTAGTCTACATAAATACATTTAGTACCATTGCACAATTACTATTTTTAGTTAGTGACATTAAAATGTTTCTTTATTATTTTTTAGACTACACAAAGAAATATTTTTTTATATTAAGTAATAAGGTTTATTACAACTCCGAAACTTTTGTTTCTCACTTTCATAACAAAAACGTGAGAAAATAACGCAGAAACGGAATACAATACAATGGCGATTGCGTCAATCACATCAAACGCCAGAATTATTTTAGACTCACGGTTGTCTGTCAACAATATAAACTAACAAATTTAAATATTATTTTCAATTTTTATTGTTTTTAATGCTGAAAGTTACTGTTATATTGGAAATAAGAGTTGCGACAAATCACAGAATCTCAAATGAAGTAAGTTATCAACAAGTTAATATATTATTTAAAGAAAACTAAGGTTTATTTGAATGTTTTATTCGAATGTGTTGTATAAATTCTACTTCCTCCTGATTCGGTAGTCCATGCGCATTTGTTTCCTATTATGAAGACTGAAGTAGAGCCAATTAAAAGCAGATTTCATTATAATTTAAATTTTCATTTCCACCCACTTCATGAAACGAATGTTATTGGATATTATCATTTTTAAATCTTATCACCTTTTTAACGACGTATAATTGTGATATTATATGGGAATTATTTGATTTTTGTTGTGTAAAATTTTTGAAGTGTACAAGAATAAAATAATAAAAAATCCAGATGTAATTAATTTTTTCATAGTTTTTAAACTGAGAAAATAGCAATTAATAAAACTTATAATGGACAAATATGCATGTAAAGATTGTGATAGTCTTGCTATGTGCTAATAACATTTTGATAAATCAAAATATTGCCACTAAAACAGTTAAGCATATTTGTTAACATATTAAATATGAAATAATAATTTTTTTTACTATTATCTAACAAAAACCTTTTATTTTGTCTATGAAGAATACTCAAACAGCCTTTGAATAAATTTGATTACTTTCTAATTAAAACCTTTTTTTCTTATTTCAGTAATTTTCACACAGTCCGAACATGTGAAGAGGATAATATAAGCTCTCCATCCTCAGATGAAAAGATGGACACAGCCTCGGAATCATTCCTTTCCACACAGAACACTCCAAATTCTGTTGTGTCATCAGATTTTGAAGATAACATTGAACAGAATGCAGTGTTGAGACTGTCAGCTCCTGAGAGGAATGAAAAAACAAAGGTTTCTAAGTTGAAAGATGAATTAAGTGATAGTTTTGTCACAAAAATGTCACATCTTACTCTCAAAACACCATCTGATAGTCCTAGACCTAAGCATCTAGGGATAAGCCCACCCAGATTAAGCAGTACATTAACACTTACTACTAATCATCCGCTTATGTCATTGGGAAGTCCAGAAGAAAACTTTCCAGATTTAATACCAAAGAAAATACACAAGCTTGAAGACGAGAAAGATTTAAGTCTGTCTAGTATTGAAGACGAGAGAATAACAAATCAAACAAACGGATATGAATTCTACTTGCCTCAAATGAATACATCAAAAAATAATCTATACTTCTCAGAAAACTTTGTCACTGCTGACAGTGAATATCTTAATGATTCTCTCAATGTGATACCACCTGATGTTGCCATTATTGAACAAGTCAATCAGAATGAGAAACGAAAAATAATCCCTAGGTTTATGGAAACACCTGATAAAAGTAAATATACACCGAAGAAGAACTATATAGTGCCAGATAGAGTAAAAGATAGTGCCATAACTAAGTCTAGAGAAGAAAAGACAAAAATATCTAGTCAAAGTACACCTAAATCTACTCCTGGTGCATTAGATATAACTCAACCTGAAGAATTTCACACTGGGGTATGAAAAAAAGATATTTTCCTATTTAAATATTACATTTTTCACAAACTCTTGTTTGATTATTGTTAATCTCATTGTCAGTAAAAGCATTTAGGGCTAGAAAATCTTATGCCAAATAAGTAGAAATATCATTACAACATTCTTACATTTGATAGATATTTACTATTAATAAATTACATCTAAAATAAACCAGTTTTTTTAAAAAAACTACAGCATATTTACATCTTGTTTTTAACAAAACATTTTTCAATGTTTTCTATGTATTTTTGAATTACTTTAATTCCATTAAACATAATAATCCTAAGCCAAATAGAATTTGGTTTTCTTTGAAGGTACAAACACTATTTTCAATGTTCTTGGATTGTATCCTGTCTTTACATCAATCAACTTTTTAACAACATGACTAAATGAATATAAATAATCATTATTCACAAATAGACTATATCCTATTTTGCTTGGGTAATTTATAAAACCAAATTTTGAATTGTAATACTAATTTTGTAATGAATACTATTGGAATGAACATTGCATGTTTTTCTTTACGTTTACTAAAGCTGAATAAGATGTGAAAATGCCGTAAATAAAATCTTAGTGTCAAACTATTAGCACTAAAATGTAGGACACTTTCATATATTAAATGGTATTGCTGTAGCAATTAGTATTCATAAGGTTGCTACTTGAACGTGACCTTAGACTTTCTTTTTGCATTTTCTATATGTTACTTGATTCAGCAATAGAAACTAATTGCTTAAATATAGTATATCTTTTGGTGGACTTAATGAATATACAGGTTCAATATTTTAAGGTTGCAGAATGGTGTGAATCCCCATCCCATTTAAGGTCATTACCAAATTTCGAATTACCCATTGAGATGTCAAGTACGATTGGAAACCAGAATGTAAGTTACAAATAAATAGTAGCTTGTGCAAGTCAATAACTGATAAAATATTGCTATTATGGAAAAAAAAACTATGTATTGTTGGGACTACAACTTTAACACTACATAAAAAATATTACTATATTTATAATTATTGACTTATTAATACATTTTTTAAATAGGGGCGTTTAAATAATAGAGGGTTGTAATGTGGGTTGTAGTTGTTGGTAGGAGAGTTATAAATAGATTGGTCAGATTTAACAAGTTTATTATGTACCATGTTTTGAAAATTAAAAATGTTTCAATAAACAAAATAGTTCAAATAAATTGAATAGACAAATATTTTAGGATGGTGAAACAACACCATTTTGTTCCTGAGTTTAGCATAAGATGTTCACTAAACAATACTAAAATTACTTCACTTTTCTTGTTCTTTGATCTTTTCACCAAATATATTTCAACATTTAATTATTCAAAGTCACGAATTTTGGTTTGTTGATTAACATGGTTGTTTTATTAGTTTAATTAATGCTCACTAGGTTTACAACTACTTAAGATGATAATAAGATAGTCCGAGCATGAACATGTAGGAAATTGCACTTTACACATATGCACTTAAAACAATGCTAATATTGAGTATATATAAAAAAGATTCCCACCTATATATTGACTCATCACCAACCACAAGGCGTAGCGACTTGAAATTTAGTACTAATATTCCTTTCGCCGAGTAGAGGTCAGCTAAGAACGGATTTTTCGAAATTCCATCTTCAAGGGGGTGACGGAAGTATACATAAATACATGTCGTAACATTGATGAACATATTGTAACAAATGAAGAGACTATTAAAACCACATAAAACATGGAAAATATCTCGTCATTGTACAATTGTATTGGCGTAAATAATCGGGGGCTCTTATTGGTTAAATAATGCGCGATGATTATAATGGCGGCGGTCCACCAATGAGACGGTTAATCTTTAGTGCTAAAAATCTTGAAATAAGGGAATGTTTCCATGTTTTATTGCTATCTACTTCACAGCTATATGTATTACTGCTATCTACTTTTTATATGTTCTATTGTTTCCTTCTATTATTCCTTAAGGAATATAAGATAAGTACATATGATGTTAGTATCAAAATTTAAGTACAACTTTTCTTGTTCTTTTTTTTTATACATAAAAATGTTTTTTCTTCTTTTTTAGGATTTAGATTCACCCGATGTAATATCATCATCCACTCAAGAAGACAAGTCCGCTTATCAAGCCCTGTTGGATCCTTACACCGGTAGTGTCGCCCTGAGACAAAGGACCCCCAAAAATCCAAGCCCTCTACGAAGGAAAATACACTTGGTATGTCGCTTGGTATAGTGGTTAATGACCCTGAATCTTGCGCCAAGGTGTGTGGGTTCGATTCCCTACACAGTAAAAATTTTGTTTGATGAACATAGTCTTTTTCACATGTCTGGGTGTTTGTATTTATATTATGTGTTTAAATTTAAGTACAGTAAAAACTAAGTACGTATTTACCAGTAATCTAGTTGCAATAAAACCTAGCTTTGTTTGGGACTAGATTATGTTGCGTTATTCGTTACATGATGTTGTGTTCTCTCAGATTGTGTAAAATTGTGTGTAAAGGAAGAGGAGTGCACTTTATTTGCGCGTACACTTGTTCACTGTAATGTCCTCCTGCATAGTAAGCTGATGGGTTGCCGTAGTCGTAATCAACTTCAAACTTAAAAAAAAATTATCCTAAATGTACTGAGCTAATATAAACAGAACATAAAATTATTTTAAATTAATAGAATGCGATAAATTTTGTAAAACTGTATAGTTTATGTTCCGCGCCAAATGGGGCATAAAATTTTTAAATGCAATTACGCATTTCAACAAAATGGTGACGCATAAGTGTCACCGTTCGTTAAACCGTAAGTCGATCCCATTGAATTACCATTCACCATGCCATTTTAGTCTTTACGTTGCGTTTTAATTTTTTACTAGGCCATTTACCTTATTTTGTTTTCGTGAATAGGAAAAATGTTTGTAAACGGAACATTTTCAAAGAAAATTTAAAGAAGTAAATAAAAATAGTCAAATAGACAATTATAGTTAAGCTTATATTAAACCAAACTTCATTTTACGTTGGGACTACATGACTACAGAATGGGCAATGGCAAAAGTGACTATAAAATGCTGTTCTATTTTCAGCCACCAGAAGACGACCAATGCAGTCTAGATAGCATAAGCGGATGCTCTATGGAGTCCGAAGATGAGCCTCCACAACCTGAACCAATCACAGGCGACCTGGTTCAAAATGATAGCGAAGTTGACGACACCAAAAGGTAATAAATACCCAAGCCAAATATTAAGCAAAATTTACTTAAACAATGTCTTACATCCAACACTAATGGAGACTGCCTCCGTAGCCAAGTGGTATGGACGTGTGCTTTAGAAACCGGTCGTGAGCTCGAATCCTGCGGGGACTCAATAAACTTTCATTGTTGTTCCCTAGTTGGTTAGGGCAATTTGGGCGTGGTGGGATACGGTCCAAAACCCCTACTGGATAGGGGTGTATTAGGAGAGGTCTATGTCTAACAGTGGACTATCACAGGCTGATGATGTAATGGAGCTCGAAGCCAACGCGATCATGCTTAATCTCCACGCGATGTGTAACCAATGATAAGAGAAGCTGACGTTTTGGCGCCTAATGAGATTGATTTTGTTTTTAAGATACCTAATGGATAGGAAATTTTTATAATTATTTTTATTTTGACTCAGCACCGCTTATGTTTATCCGCGTGATTTTTTTATCGTAAAACTAATAATTATGTACTGGTATGTAAGAAGAAATTAATTAAGGTAAAGAAGATAATTGTTTGTGTAAAAGTTATAAATATATTGTATCTTATCGATATTATATTGCATAATATTTTCTCTTTTTACCGCTAAAAAGTGGTTATTGTAGTGATAATATTCTTAGCGAAGCGTCTAATAGCGCCAAAGTATGATGTGTGTTGGTCGCTGTTATTTTATGTGTTTAGAATGTGTCTACACACTTTTAATCTCGAAAGTAGTCTATTTTTATTATTTTTTTTATTTTATTATTACACAGGTCTAAATCGACGAATACAATGAGCGAGTGCAGTGATCCAATACCCGAGTATTCGGCAGCGGAAGAGTTACATGATGAACGTTCGTGGCTGACTGTACAGCACAGCGGTCGGAACGCCACTTGTGATATGAAGGTAGATTGAAACCAATAATATATGTGTTGAACTTACTAAATTACAACGGGGAAACATTGGCACAAAATAAAAAAAAAATTGAATGAAACGACTGTTCCTGAACCGTTTGGGTAAAATTATTTATTTATTCTTCTTAGTAATTATCATATGGTAATAATTCCTAATCACTTTAACCTACTATACCGGACCTGCGAAATAACATGTGAAATGTATGTAAATTTGTAATTTTTGGCGCCAATCGGGCTTTATATAAAACACTCGTCTGGTAACGATTGCATTTATGTGTGAGGAGATTGATCATTAACTAATACTGTTTGATCTGCAGCCAGACTCCTCGTACAGGGGCAGAAATTGAAATTTTCATAAATTGAATTTCTCATATTTCGGCTAAATTTTGGGCTCAATTTTGGGCTACTAATTTGTTTCCGACGGAAGAAAACAGAAACGTCGTAGCCGGCCAAAAAACAATTAAAAAAAGTATTTTTGATCATGATTTTTATGCATAATAAAAGTTATTTTATTCGTTATAGTCTTATATATATATTAGTGTCCGACCGAACTTTCGGTTTCGGTTTCGGTTTCGGCCGAGTTTCGGCCAAAAATCAAGTTTCGGCCGCAGTTTCGGTTTCGGCCAAATTTGGCCGAAACTTTTGCCGAAACCGAAACTGGTTTCAGAAGTGTTTTCAATTTCAAAATAGTAGCGAAAGTTAAATATATCTATGCTACAATCGAGGTCAGATCAGTCGATTTTAGTTCACACAAATATTCCAAGTTTGACAAAAGAAATTGATGATTCTTCTAGAAAGACGTGGAGGGAACAAATAGTAGTGAGATCAAAATATATACTCCTTGGTAACCAAAAAATAAATAAAAATAATACTGGAAAGTGTAGCTCAGATATTTGTTGTGTTAATAAAAAAATCTTCTAGTCTCTTTACATTTTTTCTGAATGTAGTCATTTGTTTACTGTGTGTGGCGAAATGTTCTCGAAAAAAGAGAAAACCCAAGTGCGACCTTGTCATTTAAAACCACTGTTATAAAAAGTTAACAACGCAAGAGATTTACTGCGGCTCAAGGGCAACATGAGAAGAGACTGCTCTGTCATAATCAAGTGTCGCAAAGTGGGCTTCTTAATTTCGAGTAGGGAGAACGTACACGGAAGACGAACATGGTTGCAGACGTGCATCGAAGCCAGTAATCAACAAGAAACAAGTTTGGCGTGAGGTGGCGCCTTATAGAATACTGCCTCTCCATCTCTTCCCGTGGGTGTCGTAAGAGACGACTAAGGAATTAAGAAACCAACGAACAACTGCATCTTTAGCTCTACGTCAATCTTACTGTCTAGGCGGTCCATTGGCTTAAGGGGGCTAAGACAAGAGAGTGGGCTTGCAGTTTGCGCAGCTTGTCCACTATAATCAAAATCACGCGCCGATGACCTTGTTTATTTGGATTCCGAGATTCAAAGCCCTGTGGCGATCGAGTTCTGGTGGTAGAGTTTCCAATTTAGTGATACTGGTCTCTAGTTGGCACTCGGCACGTAGGCGGCTAGACGAGGTGGTCGCCTCATGACTCGATTCGAGGCGGGAGTACGGGTTCGGCAGCACGTCTAGTGACAAAGCAGCCCTATTTAGGACGCTTTGCTTTCCCAATTCCGGGAGGGGCCTAGAAAAGGTCGCCTAAACATAGTTTGCCTCACAATCAACGCAACCGGCTAACCGCGGTCGTTTGTCTCACTACCAAAACGCGGTCGAAATAATAAAATACGTAATATAAAGATTTGGAAACCAAGCGTGTCTTCGAAAACCCCCAAAAGTCACCTATACATACACTTATAATACTTCAGGAGTCCTTTATTGTACGCAGTGTGATCGCTTTTGAGACCAAAATCGGATTTGCAAGTCGTGTTCGGGCTCATCAAAGAAATAAATAGCAGACGTCGCCGTTGTCGGATACGACAAGGAGGCCATCATATGGCCTGGCCGGGGTATGGCGTCAATATTTTGGGACTCACAAGTGATATTGTTGTTTGATTACCTGGAGCATGGAACCATCATTACAGATTATGCAGCTTTAATACCGAGGTTGAGAAATGCCGTCAATGATAAAAAAGAGGCAAACTTTGAACGGGCGAGCTGTTTCATCTTGACAACGTACAGGCACATAGGTTGGCATTAGCGATGGCCACCGTTTAGCATGCTAGCGTACAATTTGTTGAGCATCCTCTTAACCAGATTTGGCGCTCAGCTATTTTCATCTTCTCTCTAAATTGATACAATACTAAAGAGAAAACATGTGTTAAAACTATTTATAACAAGTGAACGATGCCGTGGTGACCTTTTTGCAGGACCAAGACAGTCCTTTTTTTAAAGGAATTGAAGCATTGGAAACTTGGAACGCTAGACTTGGTGTGTAGGTGGACTGGGAGATTATGTATAAAAATAAATAATTAGCTATCATAGTCATTATATTCTATCTCATTTTTACTTTAAATCCCTCGAACTACAAATACAAAACCAAAGTATTTATTAGTAAGATTTCAAATACCAATACTTAGTTTTTAATGCAACAGTCACAATTACTAATTTATTTATTAATAACCTCATATTACTATAAGAAATTTTATTTGAAAAAAATTAATATATTTTTAATATTTTATTACAAAAAATATTATTAGAACTGAATTAAACAATTACCTCACGTTTAATATACTGTCTCTATTCCATGACTACAAAAAGAAAATAATAGGCATAAAAGTCCATATTTTAGTATTTTAAGAATTTTTATACTTGATCACGTAGTTTCGGTTTCTGGTTTCGGTTTCGCCAAACTGAAGCCACGACTGAACTTTCTGGTTTTCGGTTTCGGTTTCGGCCGGAAAAACAGTTTTGTCGGACTCTAATATATATATATATATATATATATATAAAATAATTAAAGTTATAATCACAGTAGTTATTTTTTAAATTGTTTATGGCTCTGGTGAACAGTT
This sequence comes from Lamproptera curius, assembly GCA_029286875.1. NCBI lineage: Eukaryota > Metazoa > Arthropoda > Insecta > Lepidoptera > Papilionidae > Lamproptera > Lamproptera curius. Next base: position 33,693 of record JAGSMT010000027.1, on the reverse strand, counting down.
TAATTTTTTTGGACAGCCCTGGTTTACATCTTTATGATTATACAATTCCAGGTGATAGAGCCATACAAGCGCGTTTTGTCCCATGGCGGCTATGAAAGCAGCGGTGCGGCGATCATTGTGTTCAGCGCATGCCACCTACCGGACACCGCTAGACCGGACTACCGATATGTGATGGACAATTTGTTCCTGTGAGTTTGTACCTCATTTTAAAGAATTCTTGAGCCAAATCGTCTTTCTTCTAGCCATTATTCTAAGTTGTTGTATTGGGTTATTGTAAGTTTTATTGGGATCGGTATCTAATCCATCTATATTTACCTGAATAACAGTTTTTACACAAAGCAATTGGAATCCGGCCTCCTAAATTCAAAGGATAAACAGCACTCTGCGGATGAATAAGTTGGAAGTCAATTTTAAGGCACTGACATAACTTTTCAGAGTCAGGTTGATCGACCTATATTATCATAGCCAACCAAAAACAATGGTAACATAAAGACGTTAGCAGGTTTCGAATCTACGACCTCCAGTTGTAAAGCAAGGGCCATTACAGCTAGACCACGGAGGCACAATGTTACGTTAGACAAAAAAAATACGGAATCGATGTTAACAATGTAACTATAGCAACGAAGTTGCGTTTAGTTTATGGCGTTGTTATTACTTGTTAGTAGCACTTTGATTGACCTGACCTCTTGGTCACAATTAATAAGGACGCTAGACGGATGACGCCATTTTTTCTATGTGTTGATTTCAAAGCACACCACAATATGCTCCAAAATTTAGCAAATCCTGCATTAAGATCAACTGATATATTATACTAATTACTGCTTACAAAAGAAAAGAATGTACAAACAGTACATACTTTTCTTTTATAATTATCAAATACAGTAAAACCTCCTTATTCGCAATAATTTAATCCGCGAATGGCTACAAGGCCATTATTAAATCGTGAATAATACGCTTGTACTGTAGATACAAAAACCATTATAAAAAAACCTATTTTTTCCAAACCATAGCAGTATTTTATAGTAGTATCTTTTGGTTACAGTTACGTTATATGGAGTCTAGAACGTCTTGTGACTGATGAGTACGTGCTGGTGTATCTTCATGGCAGTGCAGGACGCAGAAGGCTTCCGACCTTCGCTTGGCTGCACGAGTGTTACAAGCTCATAGATCGGAGGTAAGTCATTCAAAGGTAACACGAGTCAAAGGAAATCTATGCAAACAAAGTAATTGTAATTTATGTACTCATTGTTTACGTTTCGTGTAGTATGTAAGGAATGCCACCAAACCAATAATAGTGCTATTTGGTTTTGACATATGTAGAATTTTTTGTAAGCTTACTCAGGTTTATATAATGCTCTGGGTCATGGTTAAACTTGTCTACGCGTACACTTGTGCACTATAACATCTCCTACGCAGTTGGCTCATCTCTAATATATCGGCTGCCATAGTCGGATTTGAGTAGGAGGACATTAATATTATTATAAAGTGCCATTTAATTTAAAGCGCATTTTTTGTTTTCAGACTGAGAAAGAGTCTGAAGCATCTGTACCTTGTTCACCCTACATTTTGGCTGAAGTCCTTTGTGGTCATAACAAAGCCGTTTGTTAGGTATGTACCATCCAGACTAATTTATTAGCACACCTTGCAATGTGTTTATCAATCAGGGCTTTTACCTAATAGTATACACAATATATGCTACTAATAACAAATGTGGCTTTACATTTTACAAAGACGAGACATTTTCTTTTTATTGAGTTATAATTTAAATTGTTTTTGAAGTATCATCATCATCAGCCTTTGATAGTCCACTGCTGGACATTGGCCTCTCTAATACACCCCTATCCATTAGGAGGTTTTTGGACCGTATCCCACCACGCTGGTCCAATGCGGGTTGGTCGGTGGACTGACTTTAACATGCCCATCCGACGTATGGATCATCTTTCTTTTCAGACAAATGGGTGATCGGCCCAAATTGCCCTAACCAACTAGGAAACAACAATGAAAATTTGTTGAGTCCCTGCAGGATTCGATCCCACGACCTCTGGATTGCTAAGCACACGCCCATACCACTAGGCTACGGAGTGAGTTCTTGAAGTATAACCAATCAAATATTAAGGATAAAATTTAAGACCAGTATTATAACAGCTAGAGATATATAATTTAAGACCTTTGCATGCTCAAAGTCTCCTGTGACCAGGAAGACTTCAGACCGGGAAAGGAATCAACAAGCAATATAAAATATCATGTACAAATTTACTCAATTCAGCTAAAATATATTGGAGTATATTTTTTCTTTTCACAGTTCCAAGTTCTTCCGCAAACTGAGCTACGTTCGAAACCTCAACGAATTAGCAGCGGGTGCCGGTTGAACCAAACGCTATACCAGAAATAGTTAAAGAGTACGACGCATCGCGCCGATAGAGTTCATTTGTATGTTTTATTAAGCATTTATATAATAACCTCGGTAAATATTACTCTTATATGTGAATCTCATGGTGGTTTCAAAAAATTATGGCTTTAAATATCGAATAAAATACCAGCTAATTGTACTATGCCTCGCCAAATGAGATAATATGTTCGCAAATTTTTTCACATATTATAAATGGATCTGTAAAAATGACTGAAAAGAATCGCTTGTTATTTTTGTCAACTAATAACATATAGGGCTAATCACCACACAGTATAAATTATGGGTAATTATGTATATTTTTGTAGATGTTTGTCTTTATAAATTCTTCACTTATTTGTCCTTAATACATGTCTGGGTTAGATAAAATATAAATCTTTTTAATAACACAGATAAAACAGAGCTAAAAATGAAGCTTTTTATAACAAGCCGCCAGGTAACAGTTTAACGGAAGTCACAATAAAATGTCCAGATCTTCTTTACCACATGCATGGATTATATTATCAGAGAAATTTTAGCTTAAAATTTCTCTGACAATATAAACCATTAGGCCAACCACTTAGGCTTTGCACTCGACTAAAAGGAAACCTAAATTTCATAATATTTAAATGGTACCTGAATAATATGGTAAATTTTGATCTAGGAGAGGAATAACACATCTCAAAATACAACTCTGAATACAACTTTTGAGGAATAAAAGATAAGATGTATTTAAGTCCAACTTGAGTGAAGTCTGAGTTTTCTTTAAATATATAAGCTACTTGTTCAAACTTTAATAGTTATTCTAAATATCAGTTACAAGCAATAGGTAGTCTATGACAAAAATTCTTTCAAAGACTTATCCATAAGCTCAAATTGTCATTTTCTTATATAATTTACAGTTTTTATTTTATATATTAGGTTTTATAATTTCAAGTATTAGAATTTTATTATTTAAGATTTTTTGGGTTATAAGTACTGCTTGCTTTTTTATATATGCATTTGTATAGTGTGACCAGTATTGGTGATGATCTTTTCTAAGTATTTTTAATCTTTATTATTTTTGCATTTCTACCTTATTTCTATTAATACTTTGGTTATAAGAGACATTTGCAGAATATATGCGTATTTCTTTAATATAATATTTAGTCACTAGCATACTTAGCTTTTTTAAGCAAAGTATCATTTCCAACCTGTATGATACATTTAGAGACATGTCATTTATATGTCGCTTTTAACTATCTCTTATTTTTTCTTAAACTTAGCTATAATATTTGCCAACAATTTAAGCAATGTTTATTCTTTTAGCAATTTTGTTACTTGATAAATATTCAGTTTACTGCCAATGATTAACCAATTAAAAATTGAAAATCCGTACACCGTGAAGTTACTGTGGTTGTCATTGCTTTTGAATGTTTGAAATGTATTGATTTAATGTTATTCAAATTATTATGGTCTCTTGTACTGGAAAGGACATCTTTATAAAGTTAATATTGTAGAATTAAGTATAAGGTGAGCTTTTCATGAGTATAAAGTTGTCAGAATCGTAATTTATTCTTCACTTCAGTTCTTTGGCTTGATGGCGTTTCCTTGAATTTATTATTTATGTAGCGTGCATGGCCATTTAAGGTGATTATGACGCGGCTTTTATACTGGAGATATAGATACATATATAAATGATTTACATAGGAAAATTAAGGAGATTATTAACAATATATGATTCAAATAAATAACAAGCAATAAATATGTATAAGAACATTCAAAATGTCAGTTTTATAAGATATATGAAATGTATTCGTAACATTGATATTAGTCACATATAGATTTGTACTATCATATTGTATATGAACACTAAAGGATAATAGAAACTGTGACTTAATTTCTTATTTATGCAACAGCTTATATATCATTCCTTCTCTAATGTAAAGTAATGATAGATAAGAATCCAACATCGAAAGTTTAAAATCTTAATTTATAATTACTGTCCATTGTCATAGTCCAGTTTTTTGGATAAATAGAAGTAATTTTTCTAATTTGTTAATGCAATATTGAAATAGGGTTAGTATTTAAACTAAGAATCAAAAGGAATTGGTTATTGATGCATTAAACAACAGTATATTTTATGTAGTCGCACTACTAGAGATGAGATAATCTGAATAATGCTTTAAAAAGTACCTTGCCAATTTTTCCCCCGAGTTACTAAGTTGCCATTAACTATTTTAGCAATAAATACTTATTGTTAGGTTAATTTTAAAATTATAACTTATTTTGTGAAAATGCAACTATTTGAAAGTATGTTTTTATATGTGTATATGTCATAAGAATGTATCAATTTCACTGGAAATTTGTATGCACAACCTAAATAACTAAACTATAGTGAAAAATATTTTCTTGTATTAAAAATTATATTTATATAGCCGTGTGGTAATGTTGTATGTAGTTAAAGTAACATAGTTATATGTAAAGATGGAAATGCGTGTGTCAGTAATATGGGTATGTAGGCTTTGTATGTGTCATATATAAGAGAAATTTAAACAATTAGGCCAAATTCGTATGTATACAGAGCATTATTATTAGGAACATTACTGGTAATGTTACTGTTTCATATCACTTTTGTTTTACTAATATCTAATATGAATTTGAGAACTAGCCTCTTTGATTTCATGATTAGAATTATGTATTTCGTGTGATAAAAAGTGCATTTCATTGCCTGTGCTGATCTGTAATAAAGTTGAATAAGATCAAGTTTTCTTAGAAACAACTGAGAAATTAAATTATACATAGTAATAAATGGTTATAATGATTGGCTCAGGACTGCAAGATTAACACTTGCTCCAGGGGGTGTAAGTTTGATTTTAAATAAAGAGAAAAAAATATGTTCAGGACATCTCTCTGCTACGAAAAAAGCGTTTTCAAGGTTAGGTACTAAATGACTATGTAATATTATCCGACTATTCATGTTACTTTATTATTTAAATGAGACAATTGGTATTTTTGATTTATCGGTGGTTTCTACTAAATATACCTCTTTTATAGAGGAAGTATAGTTAGTTTGTTTTTGTAAACATAAATTTCATTGTTATGTAATCAGAATGCATTAAGCTAAATTCAATCATTTAAATTGTATGCTATTTCAATAATTGATGGGTTATTTTTTATAAACTTTCTTAAAATAGGTTACATAGTTTTATAATTTCCCTAATTTTTTCTATTCTTATTAGTTTTATTTTGGCTAACCAGTGCAAATCTTCATCCCCCATATTTTTTGATATTATATCATCGAAAAATTATTTACATTAGCAACAACAGATTTCTTATATTTATAGTAAATTATTATGACCCTTGAATGTATCATAATATCGCATTTATCTATGGAATGAATTGTATAAATCATTGACATTATTAAACAGAGATTAAACATTCCAAGACTGTTTTAAGAACAGTTGAATTATTTACAAATATAAATTGTTTACAAAGGTTTTGTTAAAGATAACAGACAATTCCAATATTATTGTGTTATATTATATAATAATTGAACAATGCTGTATTTAGCTAAAAAAATAGAGAGATATTTTTCGATAGCACATTAGCCAGCACATAGAGTCTAAAACATATTTAGTCTAGAAATTCTATTTTACCCTTCAGGCAAAATTCATGTACACATAAAGAAGTTATTTATTATATTATATTTATTTACGTCTACAAAAGTACTTCGTTAATAACAAGAGATGGTGTTACTTGGCCATAAGAATAAGTCTAAACTTAGGCGACGTCAAAATCGCCATATTTTCATTTTAATTGTTACAGAGAGCCTGTTTCTTCTGTCAAATAATAATTCCAAGGGTTTGTAGAAAAACCCATACAATATTTTAAATACTTGCTAATCAAGGGTAAAATAATAAAGAAATTTGCTAACTTATTAAATGCAAATGTCACTTTGGTTATATAAAATACTGTGCATATGTCAAGTGTGTACACTTGATGACATGTAGATTAAAATATTTATTTACAAAATTATAACGCATAAAATAATGTATGCTCTTATAATATCAATTTGTGATACATGCAGAATAAATGTACAGGAAATGTGCATCTCATATGTAATACTCTTCCTCATAGAATTTAGGGATTTATCGTGTATCTTGTTCGAGTGCTTAGTGCTTTGGTTAAATTATACTTTTAAAATGTTAGAATACATATAAAAGCACAATATTAGACATGGGTGTTTAGCAAATTTTGTTGCTTTAATGTATTTTATACAATTTTTTGTTGAGAGATAGACGGTTATGATTTGAGAGATTTTTTCGTACAATTTAAACAATTGATTATTAAGCAAGAGTTTCAAGTTAATTTCTCTTTTTTTAATTGAAAAATGTATAAAAGATACCATTTAATAGACAAGAATGTGTTTCTCGAATTAGAGGCAAATAGTTTTAAATTGTAAAGGTGCTTCTACGATTTGATTTCAATACAGACTTTAAAAAAAAAACATCATTTGATCAACATGTGATTGAATGTTAGGGCCCAAAGGATATCGGATTCTATTTTTATGTCAAATAAGGTTTGAAATTTATCTAAACAAAGTTTAATCTTAAATTAATGTCTCCAAAATGTATCGGTGTAAAATCATAGTCTGATTGAACAATCAGATTATTTTTACTTGTTTTAATAAGTACCAAAACTTATTTAGTTTTCATTTTTACATTTAATACAAATTCACTTTATAAAAATTTCATTTAAAATTTATAACTCTTTTTTTTTAATAATGACTGCAAATTAATAGCTGTGTAGGAGCACGCTTATGATTATTTGTAACGTGTAATACTTATCTAATTCCATTACAGTTAATCGAGATCGCATCTATATATTTACGTGGTTAATATATACAATTTCTTATAAATAGATATTGGCATGAAATATATTTTTCTTTGTTAATTTAAAAAACAACAACTTCATTATTTTTAAGGCCAATTTAATAGCAATAAATTATTTGTGAATCATAAAGAGGAAGAATTATCATTACATTGTAAATTTTGATTTAATTATTGGTAGTTTGTCCTGACATGTCACAAGAAATCATTTTTGTAAGCCATAATAAAAACGTGTGCTTTTAGCAAAGTTTCTCGTGATATCAATGTTATCCTGAATAATCTTTCTGTATCATTTCACCTTTTTTATACTTTTCGTCCAATGCAATTGTGTATCTGCCATATTACATTCCATTTAATTTGTACAGGTGCTTGATTTTTTAGTGTGTGTGAAGTAAAGTGTCTACGAGGTATAATCTGTGCGTTTTATAAATTTTGTGCTTTCTGTTTTATTTTAATCTTCAAACTCCTACCACTTCCCTTAAGCATATTGTCATGGGCGTTGATGCTAAATATATTTGTTTATGCTATATAAATAATAACGAATATATAACAACAAAATTATGCTGAATACGAATTGTCGATAGTGAACACGTTCATAGTGGTGGACAGTCGCCATATGCAATTCCAACGCGATTAACCAATAAGAGTGCCCACATTTTTGGCGCCTAATAAGTTTGACATTAGACTATGTTTAAGCTGTTTGCTTGTGTTAGCGTACCATGTCATACATACATATCCAGAAAAAGAAGATAATTTAAGATGAAATCATGTGAATAAATTCTAATGACATTAAAACGAATGACTATTTAGTTTCCAGATTACGGACAAACCCTCTGGTTCTCCTCAGTACCGCGGTACTCTCCTTCTGGAGGGTGTCGGCCCATACGGGTGGCCCGTACAGCACCATGGACCTAACGACTTCGGCGTGCAGGTGGCGACAGTAGCTGCGGGGTCCTCCAATGTTGGCGAGCAGTCTGCCGAGAGCTGCCACTGCTCCCGCCACTCTAGGCGCGAGGCGGTCAAAATGGGCTTAAAACTTCCATCGGCGGTCTAGGACTAGGTCGAGATAATTCATCGTCGGCTTGACGTCGACGTGGACGCCGCAAACGATTATGTGAGCGTCCGCAGGTGACGCGTTCCAAGGCCCATAAAAGTACAGGGCGCCACCTCTAGTCCTAACCGCTGGATGCGCCCAATTACTTGAGCGACCCCGGCTGTGGCGAGAATCGCAGCCCTGCGAAAATTGGTACCTCGGGCGGTGACGAGGGTGTCGTCCGCGTAACAAGTGACGTGGTCACCCTCGATACTGCCGCCACGTAGCACCCAATCAAAACCAACCGATACCAGACCCTGGAGCAACTAAAATACACGGCCAACCGATCCCATGAGAAAGAAAAGCTAAATACCGAACCGACCTGCGACTGCAACATGTCGTTGAAAAGTCCTATTAGGACGTTAGGAGAAAGTCTTTGTTCGTCTCGACCAGATTCTATTACCTAACGAATTCTCACAGTAAAATGTCGCTCAAACATAAACTTTATTTATACAAGGTATGCAAACGACCAATCATGGCTTATGCATGCCAAGCTTTTGCTCACGCATCCTCCACATTCCTAAACCAACTACAAGTTGTGCAAAACAAATTCATCCGCCGCATCAGCAGTGGTACCAACGAAACGTAGATTTACACAGCGACTGCAAATTGCCGACTCTCCGAAGACTTTAAAAAGTTAACTCGCAAACACATAGATAAAGTAGTCAACCACAGTAACCCTCTGCTGGTAAAAGCAGAAACGTATACGGCCGATCCAAACGCTGCCTGTCGCAAGTGTAGACTGCGTAACGTCCTCCTTGATCCGGATGAGGAAAGGGTTACCCGAGACGCTGGACCCAACGGGGACCCATCATTTAACCTACCCGGTACACTACATACACCCGCATTCCAACGATTAAAACAGTCACCAGATCGTCGGCATACCGATCCGCAAACCGATCGTCGCCGATCCTTAGGAGACACCAAAGAATGCCTAACTCACGTACCTTATGTACATGGACCTTCACTTTTAGCAAAAAGTGTCACCTGGTTCGTGGGGAGGGTAGCTTCATAAAATATATAAACGAGAAGTCCAATCAGCCAATTAATCAAAATCAAAAATTACAGAACAATTTATTGACTAATAAGACACGATGTGAGCTGAACATTAAGAGTTCCCTCATATGTGTGCATGGAATATTTGGTAATAGCATAGCCGTACAATTCGCTTCATGCTTCTATTCAAGTCCTTCATAGTGCACTATGCGCCCGCTCCGCAATGCCTTACACATGTGAACCACGTGCGACTTTGGATTGACCTTAAATCGGCAAACTATTAATTACAAAGCCATAGGATTTGAGCATGATAACGCGAGGGCCTTATGTTAAAAACACTACTATGCACGATACACACTATGCACTATATATAATAAATGTTTAAAATTTCATTTGTTGCGTACATTAAAAGTAAATTCTAACGGCAGAACCGTCGACGTCGTCGTCATTACAGCCTGTCAGAGCCCACTGTTGAACATAGGCCTCCCCCATAAGTCGCCATGAGGTACGATCCTGTGCCACCTGCATCCACCGACCTCCGACTCGAGCACCATTTTTCCCCAACGGTTATCGGTTCTACGAGCTATATGGCCAGCCCATTACCACTTCAGCTTACTAATTCTGCGGGCTATGTTAGTTACCATGGTTCTTCTGTGGATGGCTGCGTTACGCACTTTATCACGCAAAGAGATACCAAGCATAGCCCGCTCCATAGCTCGCTGAACGACTTGGAGCTTCCAATACACGGCCGGCTGTAAGGGCCATTTTCGGCCATAGGTCATCACTGGCAGCACACATTAGTCAAAGACCTTAGTCTTCAGTGGCATTGAGGATATTGAACGAGAGGATATGTCGTAGCTTCCTGAACGCTGCCTATCCGAGCTGGATTCGACGATGGACCTCTGCGTCGAAGTTGGACTTACCTAATCGGACTCTATTGAGGTCATTGCGCATAGCATTTAGGTCCTCCAGCGACTCCACCATGATGACTATATCGTCGGCAAATCTGAGGTGGGTAATGAACTTGCCATTGATGCTTATAATTTCGTCCTTTCCAACCATAAGTTTAATGGGTTTCCAATGCAAAGGGTAAGAGTTTCGGGATATAAACATCACCCTGTCTAATTTCGCTTTTGGTCTCATACTACCAGATTGTACCTTCCGGACGGACTGGTACTTTTGCTGTACACACCCTGTCCCGAAATACCGAAGTCAATTTGGGGAAACGTTGATGGGGACTAGTACAGCCTGGAATTTCCCGACAGAACCAAAGGTTTCTAATAGTCCAAAACGCCTGCAAGGTGGCGTCCCCTCTTCCTCCCTGGGTCAATCTGGCGGCGCAAAATATGGCCCAGGTACAAAATCTTTCGAAATCCCTGTTTGTTCAAGGTGGTAAAGCGCCTAGTCTAAAAGTGAGACGATTCAAGATGACCTCGAGAAACAGGACACAAACGCGGGTTAGGGAAGGGTCTGGTGTCTTTCAAGGGCTTTTCACCTTCAAGAACAGCCTACCAAACTTCTTGCCCACGCTTCCAAGTGATTACCATCTTGTAGGATTTGAAAAAAGAGCCCCCTGGGACCGGCAAGTATTGGTCCCTCCACCCGCTTTAGAAGCCTGCTGTAATTCCGTCCTCACCCAGGTGTTTGGCCGTTCCTTTAATTTTTTTCGAGAGGTTATTGTACCGCCCGACCAATTTCCAGGATATTTTCGGGAGGCCGGGAAGCTTTGGTTTTGCGTCGTCACCGCTTCCAGTAAGGGTTCCGACGACGAATGTGAAAGCCGTCCATAGAATCTCCTCGGATCTCACCCAAAACTTCCTTGGTCTAACGGGAGATGAGGCCCCACCTATCAACCTCTCCAACCTTAGGGGTTACCTTTTTGCCCGAACGGCGGGAATACAAATTAATTCCCATCGCCAATCATGCCGGGAATCGGTCGTCTGTGGTCACTGTTCGCGCTTATCTTTGTCTTGGTAAGTATTATTATTATAAACAACAAAAGATATGAACCTATATTAATTTGTGCGTTCTGTTTTTTATTATAATCACAGGGGTTTTTAACCTTCTGTTCTCTTTAATAGATAAGACAAAATAATTTAATACCATCGATTATTTATTTTGTGTTACATTTATAAATATATAAAAAATACCAGCAAAATAAAAAAATTGATATAAGGAAGTGTCAAAATTTCAATTATTTGGCCAAAACAAGTTAGAAGACCATTATTAATTTCTTATTTATTAAAAGTTTATACACAAAACAAATATAAGTAATATTTATAGGGAAAGTATACCTTTTTACAATAAATATTTTTTGAATCCGCCAAAGTATTTTTCTTTTTAGATTATTATTAAAGCCAATAATCTTGAGAGGGTGGCCGAGAACTATTTTGTTAAATTTTATCTCTCAGTAGTAGTTATTCTTGACCCACCATCCGGGTTAACCCATTTGGCTATTGTTAAATTCATCCTTTTGATATCGGGCCGTTAAAAAAAGTTATCAATAAAAATGTGTTTACAATACAAACAATGATATATTTTACGAAAATTAATAATATTATTGACCATGGGAAAAACCCTTTTAAGAGAAACTATGTCAGTTATAATTAAGGATTGCGTCTAGTAAATAAGGGTGCGTTAAAAGTTATAAGTTATTGTTGATTTTCAGCCGTTGCAACTATTCAAACCTCTAATTTTGACGTGTTAACGTCTTATAAATTGGTTGGGGATAGGAGGGCACTTGGCACGCCGCTCAATAACGCTTCCATAACAAACCTAAAGAAAGTGAGAGGAAAGGTCTCTTTACCTTCGTGAACACGGTTTGGAAGAAGAGGAAAAGAAAAGGCAGGCCCTTTCTTATACTAATTGGTTAATGCCTTGGTCTTTCTTTTCGACCTGACGCCAGGGTAGCGTTGAATCTTTTATTTTAATATTTTGAATTGTTATTGTTGTTTGATCCTACTGATGGGACATAATATGTCATGGTCACAATTGGGGAAAAGGATTATAAATAGGTCCATTTTAAAGTGAGTTATAACTTTTTTCTGCTTGAATTTTATTATATAGGGATATTTGCAAAAGTTGATGTTTGTTGGATTTTTTTCCAAAAGATTTAAAATTAAATTTTTTTGTCACATATTTTTTTTGGTTGATATTATATATTAATTAAATTGAGGTAGAAACAGGGGTAAAAGAAACAGCTTGTTGCCTTTTTCCATTTAATAGACAAAAATTTCAAAATGTACCTTATTCATTAAATATTACAAAGGAAAGTTTGATATATGTTTTTACTTTAACCCAAAAATTATTGATCGATTTTATTTGATGATTTTTTTTTTTTACAATATTCCAAAATCAGTCATAATTATTTCATAAGCTGTAAATTGGTAAAAAAAAATCTGCCATCAGGAGTTATTTTTCGAATACCGCCCAAAAAATTTTGGGCTTATAAATATATGACGTTCAATTATTATTATTACATATTACAACCACCACTCGGGTGAAACCGCGAGGCGAACCTAGTCGCCGAAAAAATATAAATATCTCTTTTTCATCTACCCTTCTTAAACCTAATCAAAATTACATCACCACAGTCTCACTTTTCCTACCCGCCCTTTTGAAAAAGACATTGTTTAAGTTATTGTTGTTGACAGATTTAATAAATTTATCCATTTATTTTCCATTTTTGTCTAATTTGTTATACTTTAAATTTGGGCACTAAAGGATGGCTATGAAGGGACCAAAAAATGAAATTGAATACCGGGAGATTGATGCCAGCTATTGCGCTTGGAACATATTTAGGATACGGTAAGGTGTGTGTACAAACTTTTTGTTTTATAGATTATGTGATAACTTAATCGGCGATTAGCGCTTAGTAACAATGTACTTTTTAACTGTCGCTTATGACATTATTAGGTCTCTGTATCAGAGCCGAAAAAGTAACTGTCTATTGTAAATAGTTATAATTGGTGGAACGCCGCGAAATATCAATATTTTTGGGCGCTATATTAGTTAAACATTAACTGACTAGACTTAATTAGATTCGAGATCCTTTTAACAATGACTAAATATATTTTATCCTGTCTTTTATAGTTTAGTGAAGGTTTTATCGGCTTCATAGATACTAACCTAACATTATAGTTATTAATTTTTTTCCGGTGACAAAGACATTTTCAAAAGAAAATATATCATACACGTGTTACATTAACAACAAAATTTATAAGTGTTACAATAACATTTGTTTTAACAATCATGTACTTTTATATTTACTTAATGGAATAGGCTTTGAATATATTTGTTTAAAGGCCTTAATAATAAGCTCGAAAGGGTAACCCTTTGGATAAGTAATTGGTCAATTCGAATAATAAATTAATAACCTTTATTAAAAGATCTTAAGAATAATAAGGATAAAGTTTTTCCCAATTTAATTTAAGAATGGCCCCCGGTTAAAAATAAAGGACTACGTACGTAAAATTACATGCAAAGACATTGGCCAACACTTTGATACGGCATTTATCTACAATACCGAGGAAGAAATAGGGTGCCATCCGAAAGGAAGATCGGAAGAAGGAATTGTTGAGAGGGAAATTTGACTTTTGTCAGACAAAGGCATTTTTTTATATCACCAGAAGATTATTTAGGAAAAGGTCGGGTTGAACCTGGGGGGATTCAAAAATTTTTTTGACATTCCCTAGTTGGTCATTTGTTTTCTATTTGGGTCCCTAGCCAGACCAGGATTTGATCACCTTTGGCCTGTAAAAAGACGATACATAGTGATTAGGCCAATTGATATTTTAAATAAACGTAAAAAGTCGGTCCTGCGCTCATCTCCTTTCCTTCCTTGTCAAATCCATCCCATCGGGCCTTTGAGACTATAAAGGAAAGGGATGGGCACCCGGTCCTGTCACATGTCACCATTAATATCTCTCCTTGGCTTTGATCGCTTAATATAAGATTGGTCCAATTTTGGAATCAATTTAAGGGGATTAATTAATTTAAATAATAACCAAAAAGGTGTTTTACCAAAGGATCTGAGTTTTAAGCTTTAAAGGAACACCCAAAAAAGTAGGCTATATTGTATGTCTTGTTTTCTGCTTTATGTATAAGGTTTGTTTAGTTTACCAGTTCTGTTTTACCATTTCGAAATTTTGACATTTATTTTCCACATAGCTATGGGAAAACACCAAAAAGAGAAGGTTGCCAATGTTGGAAAAGTTCCTTTGATAAACTTTGGATTAATTAGGATCTGTATTTGATGCACTGGCCGATCGCTTTACACGTGAGTACGTAATATTTAAATGCCTAGACGAAAAGGTCAATGTACAAGATTAGTTATTATGTTTTGATCGTATAATTTTAAATATTAATGAGATTAATTAGTTTTTAAAATAATTATATATTAAAGTTAAAAAAAAAAAATACAATCTGCTGTTATATCATATTTTATTTTTAGTAGGTTTTATTTTTCATATAAAGCATTCATTTTGATGCTTCAGGAAGACTACAAACTCTGATGTATTTTAATGGAAAACTTTAAGGGATTAGAGTTCCAAAGGGTTAGGTTTAGCGGAAGGTTCGTTTGTTTCGAATTTCAAAGTGACCAGTTGAAACGGTTTAAAGGGGAGGGGAAAAGATAAAACCTGCCGTTATTGAAATCGAGGTGAATGTGTTTAGTGGCTATTAATAAGGTTATTTGCAATGATTTAGGAAATGATTTTCTTCTGAATTGGAAACAAGACCGGAAAACGATCCGATAGTCAAAAAGTAAATAAAAAGATAAAAAACAATAAGCAAATGGATTATTTTGTTTTAACAAGTACAATAATTATTTGTAATATATTTCTTTATATAATCTGGTTTTTTCTTAATGGAATTTGGAGTAACCCCGGATGTTTTGCAATAAAAGTGTTTTTTATCTTCAAAACCCTTACTTACATTTGTTTAGCAACGATTAAAAGTTGCCGTATATTTCATCTTCCATTGAACAAATGAAGTTCCTTTAAATATTTGGGTTTATATATAATCATCATCATCGTTAGTTGATATATAAAAAGCATAAAAATTTGTAATAGTCAAATTTATTTTATGAAAATAAAATTAAAACAAAATGATACGTATAGGCACATATTTCAAAACCAATATTTAAAATCAGTGAATTATATTGTATATTGTATTTTACAGGTTCATCCTCAAAATATTTAAAGCCCGAAAAATGAAATGCCCCAAAATATAAGGCGGGAAGGGAGCCCTTTGGCTTTCTTAAAACGCTGGGCAGGTTGTTCTGGCCCAAGGATTAATCCTTAAGTTCCCAGGAAATTATAATAAAACCAACCGCGTTAATTAAGGTGGCCAGGTTAAAACTATTTTGCCGTCCTTCAATTTGTTTATATATTTGTTATTGTTTTTTTGTCTGTTGCAAAAGATTTTCCTGCACCCGGTAGAAGTTCAAAGGGATGAAGAACTTGGTTGATGTTTCTATTTTTTTTGGGGGTCAAAACTTTTCTTTGATTTTCTTTTATTTTTTATTTATTTTGTTCTTATTTTTGGTCCATAACTTCTTTAAACTAAAAATCCTTATCTTCTTGAAAATTACTTTTAAAACTATAGCCAAAAGTAAACGAAAATATTAATTTTATTTTTGTTACATGTTTAGTTATTTGTGATTAATTGCATAAATTTAATTATTAAAAATTCTAAAATGCACTTGGAAAAATTAATAAATTTTCTTAATTTTTAGATTTTTTGATGTGTAGAAGGGTAAACTAATGTTCATCCAACAACATTTTTAAAAAAATTTATTTTTTGTATTTACCTTTTACAGGTAGACAGAAATGTTGTGCCAATACCTAAGACAACAAACTACACTAGGCTCAAAGAAAACATTAATATTTTCGACTTTAGATTAAACGAGGAAGAAATTAGGATAATAAATAAATTTGACGACAATGTACGATACACATTTCCGTCATTTTGGCAAACGCATCCGTTCTATCCGTTTGAGAAAGTTGAAAATCCTGTAGCAGATCCCTTTAGAGCATGATTATTACGGTGTCGTGGGTGTTTCAATCTACTATATCCTTTATCATAGTATAAACACAAGACTGTCCATTATTTTCAACCAATATCTCATATGGCAAGTGCTACAAAATTCATTACTACAGAAAGTAAGATACATTTTAATATTACAAAAAGATAATAACCTTTTTTTTTGTTTGATAAAATAATTGAAAAATGACAACGTGTAACGTGTACTAAAATGGTTTTAGTAATATTAAAACAACAAAAGCTTTATGGTGAAAGTCCGAATTATTGTTAACAAATTAATAAAAAGTAATATTGCAATGTATACATATATTTTTAAAGCCCTTACCTACCTTATGCACTTATTATTTATTTAAGAGCCTTGTAGGGTTTAGAATGAACATACTGTAATACCGTCCAAACATACGACATTTATGTGTGTCAAACATGATTGACGTTTAGCTAGGATATAGTCTCTGCACTGTCGCTCATTAGAAACACGCCAAAATTGTAGTAGCTTATTGTAAACATTGGACTTATCCGTAGGAACCAATACCTACACATTTTTGCCATTAAAACACACAGTAGCTTGATGGTTGAGAAACATAAGTATGCGTAGTAGCTAAATGAAAATAGCTAGTTATTAAAACAACTAGTTTTAAAACAAGCGACGCCGTCCACATAACTGGTTTCGTTTCGTTTCTTAAAATGACCTAACGTCTAGGTATTAATGTCAGTAAACAACATCTATTTAATTTGTGCTTCGACGACGATATTGTTCTCTCCCTTTCTTAGATAACAAGATGCCGCAACACCCAAGCACGTACAGTACAATATGTGACATTGATTTATATGGATTTCAAATATACTATGCCAACGAGTACGATCATTTTGGCCATCTAGTGTCTTTAGAATAGAGGCAAGAAAAAGGTCAATAATTGAATCTAAAACGAATAGAAAAGATCCTTTTACCTAAAGCAATTCATAAAATGAGACCTTTTAATTTAAAAAAGTTTTGATGTGTTTCGTTTTAATGAAACGATCAGATAATATTGAAGAATTTTATTACAGTGAGAAATAGTTATTCGAATTACTAATAACCAAAACTTTATATATGAAATTTCATGTACTACTATATTTTCTACAAAATTCCATCTACTACTATATTTTCTACTTTTATTTGTGTCCAACTACTGGTTTTTAGGTATATGTTATCACTTATTAATCTGTACAGTTCCCTTAATCAAGCACAATGCAATGTCTATGATTTTGTGATTTTGGCGCACGCGGAAGAGGAAAGGAACTGTAACCAATTTCCTTTTCCTATAATTTTCAAATATATACAAATTTTCCAAATTTCTTTTAAAAAGTTAGCAAAGTTTTAGTTTATATTGTTACAAAATCGGTGATGATACATTGTTAATGAAAACGCAAGTAGTTTAAAAATGGAGGTTTCAGATATAAACGAATTATTAAATGTTCGTGCTATAAAGATGGAAAATGGTGAAAATTCTTTTGAGGAAGGTCCTGATGATGTAGAAGCAACTGATCCTATGTCTATAATCCCGCAATATGTTACAGAATCAGATTTGGGTAAGTTAGTAATGTGACCTTAACTTTTAGACCCCTTTTACAGGAAGTAAACAAAAGGTTTGTTTTACCTGTTTTACACTTGAAAATTAAGGTCCTACAAAAGCAAAAATATTAAAATAAGAGATTTTCGAAAATCGAAGTAAGTTAGATTGTTGGTTTACTATAACTTGTAGCCAAGACATAGTTAAAAACGAGTGCGATCTTTACTAGATCTATATTATATGTAATTAAAAGACAAATCACTTTAAATGCTTGTGCATTCTTATGTTTTGTTATCAGTTGTTGTTTTTAAAATTTAGTAGAATAACATAAGCACATTTGTTCATTGTATTGTTTTAACACTATTATATAAATTTTGTTATTGGTAGAAAACCAAACATTTTTAGAGTTGCTCTATTTATTTACCTTTCAGGTTCTTTTCGGTTAGGGTTTTGGTCCATTAAGTCATATATTTTTATAGGTTTTAATTAGAATAATAATAAAAGAACCTTCTTAAGCCAACATATAAATATGTTCTCCTAAGAGTTAAAAGAGTGTAAAGTTCTCCTAAGAAATATGATTATTTTTTTAACAACAATAGTAATAATATCTTAATCTTTAATAGTGTAGATTAATAATATAAAATTATAAAAAACTGAATAGATATCTTTCTTCTTTCCCTCCCTATTTTATTTTTCTTCTTGGAGGGTCTTCATCTTTATATATAATAGATTTCCAGATCTTTCAGTCTTTTGCGATTGCTAAGCCACCATTGAACTAGGCATATAATTCTTTGCTGGTGCAAGCAACATATTTCAGCTTTTCCTTTCTTTCCTTGGAATGAGCTAATACATATATATAAACAAAATATAAAATGTTAATTTGTGTTAACAGTGTTTAATTTTTATAGGACTTATGCACTCTGGTAGTGAAATCTTGCCGACACCACTTACTGTTTTCTCGGATACTCCTGAAGATGATGATACCATGCACAGTAGTGAATCATCTGGTGAGGACTTATTTTTTTCATATTTCAAATATCATGTTGAGTAAAACCACATTTTATGCCTAGTAACCAAAAATAAATAAATCATATTTTTGTATGATATGCTCATAGTGTCTGCCCTTTGAATAAAGACCTTGAAAAGGATTGAATAGTTGGGGCAAAAAATATGCAACCAATGCCATAAATTTTTATAAGTGTATTCAATATATGTAGTATAGTTGTTAATAATACAAGGAATAATTGTACTATTGAGTTGACACAGTTTCAACCAGCAATATATTACAAGGATTAAGTTTTTTGTGCCTAACATAATATATATTATAGAAAATTGTAACATGAAATTAAGGTAAACGACATATGTTTAATTAACTTTAAAGGCACACAAAACCTAATACTGTACTGGTTGTCTGTCACTAAAGTCAATTTCAGAGTCCTTCACAGCTAATAAGAGAAGGATTACTTTACTATTTTTATTTGATTTCATTTAGTAAGCATTGATATCTTGTTTTTGATGGTATATAACACTTAAGTATTGAATTTAAATTATTGTAACTGTTTTATCATAGTTCTTATTTAAACCACAATTTTTCAATAGATTCCTAGTTTATTTCTCATTTTCTAACTGCAGTGGAAACTCGATTATCAGACTAAATAAAAATTCTTTACTTAATTTAGGCTCTGTTGAGTTCTTATGATTAATTTTTGTTGCTAGGCTTTCAGATAATCAATAATCTGGATAACTGGAATAAGTAATCAACATGGGTGTTTATTAGATATTAAGTAAATAATGTTCATGTTTTTTAAAAAAAAAAAACCCATATTCAAAAAAAATTTATTTAAAAAATGATATTTAATATTTAATTAAATACATACTAAAATACATTAAAAAATAATATTATTAGGTACATGTATACATATAGTTAGCTTACAATATGAATTTGGTACATAATATAATTGATAGCAGTTGGTTATATTATACTGTACTATAATATTACCTAGCTTGACCATCCCTACTTACAAAGGGGTTGCTGAATAGAAAATATACCTACAATATTAAGCATGTTATACACATAAACCTTCCTCTGCAATCACTCATTAGTTTTTTTAAATTAATTATCAATCATTATCTTATTTCTGAACATCAAAATCCATTGGTTGGTTTAGTTAGTTTGAAAAGGTCTTATACTAATTTGGTGATAATACTGTATTTTAATATGGCTAAGATTTTAATATGGTTTTAATTTTTTGCAGGTGAGTGCATGGTAAAAGCATCAGAATATTTTCAGAAGAGGTGATAGTTCCAACTTATGGATATAAGAACTAGGCTCTCTAGATTAAGGTCAATGTTGGAACAGAGGCTCGGGGACGATTTGTCTGATTATACATTTTGGCCGCAAGACGCAAAAATGGTATGTTATTTGTATATTTAATCTAACTATCTATTTTGTGATTAAGATTATCATTAATGTTTTAGCTAAAGTAGAATGTACCATATTTTAAGTACTTTAAAAATATATTAGCATCTTAAATATCTCCATACATTTATAAATAATTTGCAATTGTATAATTTGCATACACCAAATCTTCCAATAAATGGAAAGATTTTTCATTAATGGAAGTTTTTGGAAGAACTTTTATTTCTTAATGATGGTATTTTGAATTTCCGGTTGAAAACCACCAAAACTCCTATGAAACGTGCAAAAAGGAGAGGGTACAGTTCAAGTTAATATCCAGATTAAACCAGTTGAGAGGAAAATAAACATCCTTGATGTGTTGAAACCTGACGAGGAATATGTGCAGCTGCCGCAACAAAATGATGATGCATGTAAGCTTTTTATTACATTGAAATGCAAAACATGTCATTGTTGCTTTTCAACTATGAAAATCTTCTTTTCAAACATTTTGAACAGGGTATAAATTTTAGATATGGCTAGTATTTTAGGTTGGAACCCAAAACATTTTAAAGACTAATAAACAATATATAGACAGTTAGCATACTGTTATATATATCATTTATATATACATTTATCCTATAATTTTCTAACATATTTAATGATCCTTATACAGTAAGAACTTGGTACCAACAATGATCTTTAATACCAAATATGATAATTTTAAAGCTTTTTCTGTCTTTATTATACATGTATGTCTTATATATCTTTATTACACATAGTGAGTATTTCCAAAACCAAAAGCAAGGTTTTTATTCCCAAAATTACCTTGTATCAAAACCTTTGTTTCTGAAGTTTTGTAAATTGCATTTTTCTCCAAAAGTATGTGGTAAAAATACATTATGAATGAAATTGATGGCAAATGGTAAAACTTGTACACTTAAATTTATCAATACCGGCCCCTTCATTTTATAGTTTGTTCAAATTAATTCTATCGAATGAAATTGGAGGCACAATTAAAATAAAATATCGGTAATTTCATTGAGTCCCAAACTAAGCAAACCTTATACTATGAAAGCAAGGTGACTTTTGTTACATAATAAGTACATAAATACTATATAGATACATACCTGGACACTGAAAAAGCCAGCAAACACTTTTTTCCCATGTGGGAATCAAACCCACTTTTCGGCATCGGTTAGGTTCCTTAACCACTGAGCCAAGTGGGTTGTCTGAATTAGTTAAACTGAAATTAACAACTTATGTACATACTTTATAAGCATCACAGCTTGTAAAATCGATATCGAAATAATTTGAACTGAAGCAACTCAAATTATCATCTCACAAGCACTCATAAATCTCTTTACTAATTATTATAATTGTATGATCTCTATTATAGATTGGACATCATATTTTTATACTATAATTTCTATATTAAATGTATGAAAGGCCATGATAACCACTGAGAATTTATTGTGGTTCATTTCCAGGTCGGTGCAACATGTTAAACTTTGGATCCAGTGGGCGGTGAGACAGTTCAACTTGACAGGCATAAAGTTATCCGATTGGAATATAAGCGGGACGGAGTTGTGTGCTATTGGCAACATTGATTTCAAGTGAGTTTTGTGACATTATATTACATACATACATTTGTCTGTCCATTTATACATACAAATCTTCCGCAGCTTTGGAAGTAAAAGCATGACATTCTCTTTGTCTCTCTTTAGAACTTTGTGTAGTGAATTATCCTTCACCAATAAGATCATCTTTTAATTATATCAGGTTTTTGCTTTTTTTCTTATTCTTTGGCTGTTGTTTAATGAACATGATTTATAATTTTGGATAGATTTCTATCAATTGGTCTATTATATCTTTTTTGCTATTAAAGAATAAAATAAACTGACGCCCTCAAATTAAAATGAATTAACTACTGTTTTGTTTTAGAGAAAAGGTGCCTTCTGACCCAGGTGATTTGTTCTGGACCCATTTCGAGTTACTGCGCAAGTGTAAATTTATCGGTAAGTGATAGTTGAATGTAAACATTTTAACTTGTGTGCAACATTTTTTCTATATTATATTCTTACTATATGGAATATTTAAAACCAGGCTGACAATAAAACTGCTTTACTATTTTACTAGCCATTGAGTACTAGAATTATGTATCTTAAAGAACATGACAATTATTAGAGTGTTATTTAAATATGTCTACTGATGTAAATTACAATAAATATGTAAAAAATCTCTGTTTCTGTTCCAGCCGTGGTCCAAAATGACGAGCATCCCGTAAAAGACACTTTGGACACACCACAATCGGCGATTAAGAAGAAACCCAAGCAAGTGAGTTGAACACTGCAATTGTATGCAAATAAGTAATGCTTGTTGATAATTGCAAGCCGTTTTGGCTCACTGTGTGGTTTTAATTACGGGACGACTGGTTACATCTTAGCCCCTGTGCTAGTCTTTACTGCTGGACTCATGGCCTCTCTAATAACTCTATCTATTAGAGGGTTTTGGACCGTATTTCACCCTTTGGTTCAATGTGGGTTGGTGATTGGCCCAAATTGCCCTAACCAACTGGAAGCAAAATGAAAATTTGTTGAGTCGCAGGTTCTTAACGGCCTTCAGTTTTCTACCGGCACAGGTTGGGAAGTAAGACTGGTTGAAGTCTGAAATAGGACCAGTTATTGTCCGTCTTAGTCATTTTCCCAAAGTATCACAGTTCGCATAACGACTGGCACATGACTATTGCAGTTTAAAGGGCAAATGCATTTGATGGGTAAATTATATATAGCAGTAAGTAGAAGGTGACCATCGGTGGCTCAAAAATACTTTTACAGGTGATTCTAACAAGCGGGATGTTTATAGGTCATGAGGATTATAGTAAAGCTAAAGTAATGAAGTAAAAAACTCCCAAAACATAAATTTATTTCCTTTTTACACTGAAATCAGGTACTCTGGTTTTAAGGTCCATTGTCATTACGATTGAGTACAAGGGCTTAAAAGCAGCAAAACGTTAAGTTGAGATTGTGTTCAAATAGTCTCCAACCGCTTCGTGGCTTAGCGGTATTGGCTTGCTTGCCTTTGCCCTTGCTTTATAAACCGGAGATCGTGGGTTCTAATCCCTGAAACAACTTTGTGTTATCGTTGTTCTCTGGTTCGTGAAGACTACTTGGGCCGATCATCGTCTGAAAAGTAAGATAATCCATGAGTGTAATGGGCATGTAAAAAGTCGGTCCACTCACCTAGTGTGTTGGGATACGGTCCAAAACCCTAATGGAGAAGGCGTACATTAGGGGACTTCCTATGTCCAAGTGGACTAACACATTCTGATGATGTTCAAATAGTAATGCTGTTTGACTATACAGGGTTACAGGAAAAGTCGTGCTAGATCCGTTAAGGGCGTGGAGTACCCATCATTTCTGACTCATTTCACTATGAAACACCCTACCTAAACTTAACACTTTTCGAGATATTCGACTTTTAATTTTTTATTTAAAATTGCCGATTTTATCCTAATATTTTTTTATTTTTATTTGTGTGTCTTATGATTGTTATTATTACATTTTACATGTGTAATAAGATGCTTATGAACATCAAACATTAATATTGTACATAGGTTGCCTAAATAGGCCGTAGTAGACAAGTGAAAGTTAAGAAATTAAAAAGATATTAGAAGTTTATTTTCTCTAATGGATATCTAAAAAAAATTTATGGCAGTTGTTCGGCAGATATGTTTTAAAATATCTACGTTTCATCAGCTATCTAACGAGTATAACAATCTAGGATTTGTATTACATTTCAAAGAAAAAAGTATTTGAGGACGCTTCAGGTATTAATCAGTCCCAGTACGGTCCCGACCTATTGTTCTTTAAAGTTATGACGTAGAGTACCGTATTATTTTTCAGCAAAATGCGTTTTAGTTCTTTGGGTTGACACTTATTGATTGTTTTGATTATCAGTCTGCTTTTGTGCTTGGTACATAGTAGATGTGATATCGTTTTCTCTTTTTCTCGACTTGAGCTGTAATACTGGACTGTTTCTTCTAATTTGTGACTGCTGTGCTTGAACTGGACTCTGATTTGTGCACTTGTAATCGGAAGTGTTGAAGATGTCGGCCTACACACTGAGGAATATGCTGATATGCTTATTTGTTACGGATACTGCGATTGTGTGTCTGCCAAGCTCACGGAATACATAATTCGCTACCCCGATCGTCGAGTGCCGGATGTGGCTGTTTTTGACGAGAGTTTATCGAAGACATGGTACGGGTATAGGCCAGCAGTATGTACTGTAAACCACCCTCCATTATATATATACAGCCATCCGGCACTCGACGATCGGGTAGCGATTTGTATTCGTTGCGAGCTTGCGCAGACACACAATCGCAGTATCCGTAACAAATAGCATATCAGCATGTTCTCAGGTGGTGACCGACATCTTCACACTTCCGTATTACAAGTACAAATCAGAGTCAGTTCAAGCCAGTAGTCACAAATTGAGAAACAGTCAGTTTAGCCAAGCGAGAAAAGAGCAAAACGATATCAGCATCGTGTCGACAGCACGTAACCAAAAGCAGCTGATCAGCCAAAACAACTGCCATGAATATCGTCACCGAAGAACTAACGCTAGGCTGACCGTTACCTGGGACTGTAATACTGCGTCCCAAATGCTCTGAAATGATACAATCTGTGTATACGCTGTCTGGAACTGATTTATCCTGAACTGAGAATTTAATCTAGAACGCATGAAAAATAAACTTTTCTTAAACTTGTAATTACACATCCTTGCTAGATTGTTTAATTAACTGTTGTGTGATGTATCTGAAAATTTTAAACCTCTGGAAACAATGCCATAAATCATAAGACACACAAAAAAATAAAAAATATTAGGATAAATCGCAATTTTAATAAAAATTAAAAGTCGAATATCTCGAAAAGGTTAGTTTAGGTAGGGTTTCATGTGAAATGAGTCAGAAATGATGGTACTCCGTCCTTAACGGATCTACACACTTTTCCTGTAACCTTATAAGTCTTTAATAAAAACCAACAAATTTGACAAAGTTTTATCTCCTTTGTAATAAATGTTACCCATGATAATCATAATGCGTCATACACATGGGGTTTTTAATAAGTCAAATGTATCGTATACCTATTTCTACGGAGGAAAATATAAAATTTATGTAAACAATGTGATTTATTTCATTCGCAGATGATTCTACGCGATTGCAACGAGGAGGACGTGTGTCAGTACGTAACTACCCGATCTGGATACAACGGCCAGATCCAGTTGTGGCAGTTTCTCCTGGAGCTGCTGACCAGCGCGGAATACTTCGATGTCATACGGTGGCACGGTATGTTATATCGTTGAAGACCCAACCTTAATAATGTTAGGATGCGTTCAAAGTGTTTAACGCTATAAATATTTGCTAATCAATTTGTTGTTCGATGTTGTTATCGGATTTAATCAAAAAAATATAAATTATAGCTAGCTTTAATAAAAGTTGTGTTTCACTTGGTGCGTTAGGGAAAATTATGGGAGGATTTTTTGAATGCTCGCGCACACCGACGTCTTAAAGTTAACTATTTTTTCGATATAGTTGTAAAAGAAATATATACGCAAAGGTTTTCCCGTTAATTTTGTAAAGTTGCCCGGAAAGGGGTTTGTCTACAAAGACGTTTGATATTTTAGAGCGCCCGACGTTTTGGCCCATACAAATTTTAAAGTGGACTATGTTTATAAAAATTCCATCTTTTTATTATCAAGGCACGGAAGGCGAGTTCAAGCTGCTGGAGCCGGAGCGAGTGGCCCGTCTCTGGGGCGCGAGGAAGCACAAGCCGGCGATGAACTACGAGAAGCTGTCGCGAGCGCTGCGCTACTACTACGACGGCGACATGATTGCCAAGGTGGCCGGAAAGAGGTACGGCGCGAGTGCGGGTTTGATTCTCAGTGTGTAAAAAAATATCAAGTGAAAAAGTTCGATCTGGCGGTTCGAAAATTTCTATCATTAAGGATTAAGATTATATTTATTTTTATATAATAAAACAATGAGACAGTCGAACATGATGTTAACTAAAGATAAACGATAATATTTCTATGATGAAAAAATAACTTGAATTAAATTGTTGTTGAGAACAAGGAAATAAATTATAATAATGTAGTAATAAGTTTTTGATATTTGCAGGTTTGTTTATAAATTTGTATGCGATCTGCGTCAATTGTTGGGGTACGGCGCGGACGAATTAGCGAACTAGTCAAAGAAGTCCACGATTCTAAAGACGAGATAGAAAACAGCTAGAAAATGTAGGAACAAGACTAAATAAACATAAGGTGAAGAATATTTAAAAACATAGCAATATAAAGCAATGTGATAAACAAGGAATTGTTCTTGGTAGGTGAAATGAGTGATTAAAGTTTGTAAATAAGTCAGTAATTTAAGTTTTTAGCAGGTTTTTTAAATATTCTACGCCTTAAGTTTATATGTATAGAGTATGAGTGTATATTTGTTGTGTATTGATTGAATTTTTCTTGCTTGAGTACAGTATATTAAAAAGTATTCGTAAAATTCGTTATTGGCACACATTTCTAGTTTAAATTTTGCTTCAGTTATATATAACACTAGCCTAGTACGCGCGACTTCGTCCGCGTGATAATTTTCAATTGTTTACGCCCCGCAGTCCTCTCTAAAGGTGGAATTTTTCTAAAAACCGTTTTTAGGTTAATTTCTACTTGGCAAAAGAATTATTCATACCAGATTTAAAGTCAATCGGCCTTAAAGCTTCAGAAATATCATGATCAATTAGTTCAAAAGCGGATAGATAATTTCAAATCAATAGAATCTGGAAACGATTTCAAACTCTGATATCGGTCAAACGTAAATGCTTCTTATTATTTTCGATTGTCATATATATATTACCAATATCAGGGTCATATTTTGACATAACAAACATTTTTCTAATATATAATTCTTAATTTTCTTCCAATGTAAATGTCATGTGCATTTAATTTATCAAGTATGTAAATTTATTGATTCATGTATTGTTACACCTGTACCATATCCATTAATTAGTGTTATTCTATTATTATGTGATATGTATGTATGTTGTATATAAGGCTTAAAGAGCTTTTTGAAGTTGGAATTCTTAATAATTAACATTTAGAAGCAATAGTGAGCACACAAAAAGCAATGCTTCAAACAGTAACAATGTTGTATGAAGGTGACAGTAACAGTAAAATTGTTTGGCTGGAGTCCAAAGCTTTCGACTTATATTTGTGTACTTTTTGTAATTCTGCTGTATATTTCCATTTGTAAAAAATACTAGATCTAAACTATTTATTTTATTCTAGTCTATGGCATTATCAACCTTTTGCATTTTGTTCATTGCGATGATAATTAAAATAAATCCTTTTAATAAAATATTTTACCTGTTAAACACAAGTGTACTTCAGTTTTAAAATAAGTTTTTCATACTTGATCTTATGATTGTCTACCCTTTTCTAAAATTCTGTAGACTCCTAGTTCAATGACCAATAAGGTATTAAGACCGTTTTTGTAGCCATTATACTACATAGCCTGCGAATTTACTAATGTGTAGAATAGTATGCACTTAATGTGTGGATTATACCCTTTGGTTGTGGAGGTTAGATGCCAATCTTTATGCATTAAAGAAATTTGGTTAAACTAGCTCGAACCTATTGCATAATAATTTAAGAAGAACCATTTCTATGACAAAAGCAAATTATGCCTTCATTTATAGCTGAATACTTTATGAAAAGTTGCGTTTCAGTTCAAGATGTTTGTATAGATTGATATTCAGTTGGAATGTTTCTTGTTTTGCTTGTTGGTCGAAGGTTTATATAGGATGCAATGAAATTGCAGTTAGTTCATGGATTATTATTATGCCATGTTTTCTGTGGAGTGTTAAACAACATTTTATATAGTTGTAAGTAAATTTGTACAAATAAAGTTTATTTTATACTGTTTATGTGGTAATATTTCATTTACCGTTGAGTAATTAATTTATATCCAGCTAATGAAAAGATACATTGGAAGCCAGCCCTATGGTAACTTGGAAAATAACTGAGCAAAAAAGTACATATAGTGTATTGAACTCATTGATTGTTCCTAAGTGATTGACATGTTAGTGACAACTCATCATTCAGAATGTTTAAATGATATGAACAGAAATAAACTAGCTAAGCTTTTGGTTCCTGATAGAGAAAATGTTTCATTGATTAATATTATTTTGTGCGAGTACAGTCCCGTTTACTGTGAAGGCTGTTGCAACTTATAAAAAACTTATTTTTAATAAGGTAGTGAAGGGATCTCTTATATCTATTATATGGTTAGAAATCAAAATCAAAAGCTATTTTTTATTAGTATATCTGAAGTCGCTCTTAAATATATGAACTAACTAAATATTTAAACCTAAAGTTCTTAAGTTTGTTTGTCAATATAAAGGAGTCGTTTCGAATTTATTAAAGATGGAAAACTGTTAACGAAAATGCGATTCAAAGTTATGTTACAAATATAGCTTATGAATTAATGTCGGGCTTCCTTTTTTTTGGATGTTGCTCTGCTGAAAAACCTATTAGAACGTTACCGGTGGTAGGTTCCCTGTTTACAGGAGACCGTCTGGGTGGGTGCACCGCGGTGCCTATTTCTGCCCCGAAGCAGTAGTGTAAAAACACTGCTGTGTTCCGGTTTGAAGGGTACCATAGCCAGCGTATTTACTGGGTAAACGAGACAACACCCAATGTCTCACGGTAGGCAGCGCGTTGGCGATACCACTAGTATTGCCAATGTCTATGGGCGTCGGTGACCACTTCCCATCAGGTGGCCCGACTGCTCGTCTGCCTGCTTACGCCATAAAAAAAAAGAAAAACGTAACCGGATTGGAGTCGTTCACACATACAACATCAGCCTGTGACAGTCCACTGCTGGACATAGGCCACCCCTAATACACCACTATCCATTAGGGGGGTTTGGACCGTATCCCACCACTGGTTGGTGGGTAGACCAACGTATTACATGCCCAACCGACGCATGCATCTTCTTACTTTTCAGACAATTGAAACAACAATGAAAATTTGTTGAGTCCCCGCAGGATTCGAACCCACGACCTCCGGTTTCTATAGTACACGCCCATACCACTAGGCTACGGAGGCAGTGGTATCGCAATATTCCCTCTCGATAAAATAGGCCTATGTCCAGCTGTGGGCTAAAACAGGCTGATGAAGATGTGAAACACTCATAAGCTTTTAAAGATTTTCACAGTTAATGAAATTTATTAAAATAGTACCAATCTTTATCGGGTTGCACGGTCAATATTGAACATTATAAAGCCATTTGACTCTGTCGACAACGAGATATTAATTAGTATGTAAAATCTTAATATATTACGTAACAAAAATCATTAAGTAGTCTTAAATGGCACTATCGTTTGATTCCAGGATGTAGATGCGTGTCACTTAAGGGTCGATTTTGGGTCCTTTTCTATTCCTGGTTTATTTATTGCCTTTAGTGGTAGAGATCGTCTGATATAGTCAAAGTGATAAAGGATGAAAGAAATCATCACGTAAAATTGGCACACGATCAAGCAGTAGGTACTTGACGCGAGCAAAACTAAATGTTTAACGTTTACTTTTTGTTGTCACTATTACAAAATATTATAATCAATAATAATAAATTTCTCTTTAAAAATTCTGCGGCATTTCATTGACTTTCCATTGATTATGAGATGCGGATTGGAGCACATATTGACGAATTCTTAATGAAAATAAGTTCTACAAGTCTTTATTTTTGGTACATCCACAGCAACATCTTATGGAGTGCTGTTGGGGGATGTGCAGGCGGTTTTAACAATATTTGTTCTGAAAAGTAGTTTTTTAGGGCAACTATTGACGGACAAACCTCCGATTGCTTTTTGTCGCCAAATGTCTATAAATTTAAAAGATTTAAGACGCTATTCTTGCTAGGTGTTAATTCTTGTGTGGTATTTACTACAATTAATTTTTATCTACTTCAAATTTTTTCCATAGTTGTCATCGCGGTCATAAGTCAATTGCTAACTTAAATCCTTGGTGGTCATTTTATACTTGCTTATATAATAATAATTCGTATCATAAAATAATACTCAGCCGAAGGTATAATTAATTATAAACTTTATTTATGGTAGACATGACGGCAATAAATTATGGTCAATCATTGCGTTATTAACTGTTATCATTAATTATTCGAATTAGTATAATGGCGCTGTAAAAGCATGATTAGTAACATGACAGCAGTAATATACGTCAAGGGCCTAATGTATTCACCTGTAATATGCATATTATATATAAATAATTTGAGACGGATCCACGTTGATTTTGATAGCTTGTCCGTTTTACGAACCTCTTAAGGTTAGCGGTATTAGTTAGAAAAATATATAGGGCTTATGACAGATGCTTCTTTAAAAATTATTTACGAGTAAGTGGATAACAAAAAGATAAATATTTTCTATACCTACTGGAACTAAAGATGAAGATCATTTTAGAGAGCCATAACTGCTTTTTAGTACATAGTATATTTATTGAAATTAAATATGGTTTATTATTTTGACGTTAAATAATAGAGTTATATGCTACCAAAAGTTTTTTATACTTGTAAGCTTAAAGGTTTTTGCGGTGCACGTCGCCGTAATGGCTAGCCAATGGTATATTTTTTAAATCCTACGCCTACACTAGTCTTCTATTTTACAAACTTTACATTACACCATTCAATACATCCATTCATTCTTATAAACTTTCGAGTTTATAGTATTAGTAGGACCAGTACGATGAACAAGAATTTTATTATGAATGCTTGTATTCACGACCGAACTGCGACAAAATCTGTTTAAAAGTAATAGCTACTTTGTCAAAAGTAATCTAGGTAAAGGCATTTGATAAGTTTTAATAAATTAGTTACAAATCAGTTGCTTATTTTTATCAATAAGCAAGTATTATACTTGTATGTCGCCTAAAGATAATTTAAATTTAAAATATATTTTTCAAGATACATTTGTGATTCAAAATATCTACGAAGATAAAAACAACATTTCCATAACAAAAAGGTGTATTTGTTTTATACAAGCGCAAAATTGGTTTTTGTTATGCAAAGTTTATTTCAATCTCACGAAATCTTTTTCTTTGTTTGAGTTGACCCTCGAGGCTTACAAGTTTAAGTTGAAGGTTGGGTAAAACTATTATTTATCCATGGTTCTTAATTTACTCATGAAGCTACGAAAATTTTGCTTCTTAAATATTAATCCTTGATTTGTCAAGAAAAAAGTTTAAGGGCTATGGTCTTATAATACCAGCTTAGAAATTAAATTGAAATACTTGAGACAGCAAATTCAATTCATTAAATTATTGCCTAATAATATTTAATTGTCTTAAAGTCGTTAACTAAAACTTCTTAAAATTATATAATAAAGTAAAAATATTTTATAATTTTTGCGTTTGTGTCTAAACGTAGAAAAGAGAGGTTGAGAATTCGTACATTATGATGTAGACTTAATTATTAGTGGTTGCGATACGAGTCGTGTATAAGTACTAAAGCGATGTCTCATTTACCCAGTAATTACACTAGTAACGGCGCCCTACAAGCCGGAAGACTGTAGTGCCTACACGATTTAGGACCCTTGTAAAAAGGGAACTAACTCGTCTATATTTTGGTACAATATCAGAAATTCTTGATAAACTCCTATTTGTGATTTATACCAAAACTATATATATAAAGTAATAAATAATATATTATTTGACAAAATTAAAAAAAGTAAAAGCCGTGAAATTTTTTTTACAGAATTGTAAATGTAAAAAACTTAACTTTAAAAAAAGAAAGGGGTTTCGTTAGCAAACAATATACTTGTCACGGCCCGTAAAGTCGTTCTTATACCCTTTATACGAGCACACCCACATATTTCACTAGGGTTGGTCTCGTAACTAATGCGATTTTAATGCTATCCCTTTATACGCAATTATGCGTTGTTTCTATCAAAATTTATGTTAACGTAAGCTATATATATTACGACCTTTAGCGTGGGAAGGATTTATACTTCATTTAAATTAATTTACTATCCGGGTGTATAATTCAATGTTTCATCTATTTACCATTACCAGTATATATTACCATAAATATATTATAGACTTAACTTGTTAAAAAAATTGAGAGGTAATAAGTCTTGTTTGGCTTGAACATTTTTTAAGAATTAGAACAATGTTTTGCATGTTATATATAAATAAAGAACTAACTGACTTAACTAGAATTAACTCTACGATTATTAGTCTAAACGTGTTTTTTTTTTATCAAAATATGATTGTTATATATGCAACTAATAAGTATTTGATTTATATGTGCAGTGTAATAACATAGTTTTATTGTATTTGAACATTATACATAGAATTACAACGAAGCAGATAACTAATGTCTATCCCTCAATTATTTCATAAATAGATGCCTTTTTATACATATTATAAGGGAGATTACGGTTAAGATATAATTTAAGTGTATTATTATTATTAATAATTTACCAAGAAAAGCCATAATGTAAAAAACTTGCAAAAAAGTAAATTAGATGTTTTTTGTTTAGTTATTGTTCTTATTTTGCAGCCCTATTTTGTTACGCTAACAAGGAAGTAACAACGTATTTGTTCTGAAGAGGGTCGCCTGTTCTTAAGTTCGCTTTTACCAAGAACGCGAAATACGGGAGATATGTGTCGTATGGGACTTGTGCTATTTCAATAATGACATTTTATTGTTTTCAACATTCATTTGTATTATGATTTCAATCACTTTCGCTATTAGAATGGTTATTGTTAAATGTTATTATCAAACGTAATACTTGAAAGGAAGAAGATTTTACTTTGCATTTGATGCTATCAATATTAAATGTTTTATTAGCAATATAATTATTAGCTCGTTGCATAACTTGCGCTGTTCATTTTTTTGTCTTTTTTTTTTTATGTATTGACATAAGTTTTGAAAAAGTGTTTAAATGTTTCATGGGATGTTCATATTTGTATAAGTATTATATAGTTGTTTAGAAATCGTTTTGATACAAGCCATTTAATATTCCTTTGTAAATCGGAATAACATTCATGCATTCGATTTGTTTTCAATCTGAGTAAATATGGCCATGTGTCGTCATATAATTCATGATTTCACAGGTTACTGATTCGTGAACGACGGTCGTTTAGGGCTCTAACCCCCCCTTTTCTCCCTACTTCATTTTCCCTCTTCAACTTATAAGTCACCCTTTCCATTATTTAAGTTCTGTCAGCAATAAAGATCTCCGGTCAACAAATATCGTAATACGTCTTCTCATTTGTCCTCTCACCGG